>CAWUFW010001148.1:1200000-2400000 GCA_963921515.1 Calotriton arnoldi | reverse complement strand
AATCGGTGCTGTGTGTGTGCTACGGGACAGTTGCAGGTCCGGCCCTGAGAGAGTAGCACAACTGTGGATGACACACATGTGTCATGTGAAGCGGGAGTTACGCTTGGCTCAGGTGGGTGGGTGTGACGGGTAGGTGCGCACATGCAATGTTGAAACACGCTGTGTTGGGAGGATTCCGGAACAGTACATTGCTGCTTTCCTGGGAATTTGTAAAGACCACCTGTCTGGGGATGAATGTGAACTCGTGTGTGCACAACAGGCGGGCACACGATCAATGCTGCATCAGGTGTAGACGTCAGCCCACCCTCCGTGGACATGCTGGATACTGCTGTGCATCCGCCAGGCCCTTGCCAAGGCACTCACATCCCCTGTCGACCAGGTGTATCCCCAACATTGTCCACCTGCACAGGCAATCCAGGGCACGGGATGGCAGTGGAGCATGGTGGGTGAGATGTCATGGCGCGCTCCTCCTGGACACATCACGCAGGCAACACATCCTCAATTAGTAGTATGGCACAAGTCTAATGGAAGTAGTGGGGGGACGCACACATCACGAGCAGGAGTGACGTCACGGAAGGTGGCTCGCACCATCTCACTCATTGCCTATATCCCCACACACGTTACATGCCATTGCAACAGAGAAGCCAGCGCATGCAGAAGCAGCTCCAAGCTCGCCCCCGAGAGGCCAAAGAGTGAATGTGTGGGTCCATGAGCTCCAGTTGGACGCGGTCTGGGCCGCTAGGGCAGCTACAGCCTCTGTGTGTTGCAGGTGGTGTATCCGGACTGCGGAGCCTGTCATGCATTGTCAATGTTGCCCGGGTGTCGAGTCGGGGCACCACGCAGGTGGACGGCGTCCCACCACTTATTATGCCGCGAGACAGACCACTTGTTCAACTGGACCCACACATACACTCCTTGGCCTCTCTGGGGCGAGCTTGGAGCTGCTTGTGCATGCGCTGGCTTCCCAGGTGCTAACGCATATTTTGGTGAGCGAGGGGAGGCCATGAGGACAGGGTAAAATATGACTGTTTGACTTCCAGTCAGTTCAAGGAATGACCCTGATGTGGTCATGAAAAGACGTGTCTCGTGTGTATTGCAACTAGTAGATAAGCCGATGAACTTCCCATGTCTTGCATGTAGCCCCGCACCTAGCCCCGCCCACTCTACACATTAAAATGAGTACCAGCACCACATCCTTCCCATTCGAAGCACTGACTGGGGGTGATAACCATTGGACAGTCTTGTGTAGTCCACCCACGCGTACATGTGGGCCCTCCATGATCCATGTCACCTGCGGCAAAGTGATGTCATGGGCAATGACGGAAGTGAGGAGAGCTGTCTGCCCCACGCACAGATGGCGCATCAGCTCAACAGACCCAGCACTGAGGGCAGCAGGGGTCACATGTGCAGGGGCAGCTGTGCCTGGTGTGAAGGCACATGCATATAGACAGCACATCGACCAATGTGTAGTCTGCCCACATCTACTGTCCATTGTCAGGCGGACCTAGCAAAAGTTCACAAGGCAACACATCTGTGTTGGTGTACCCACTGTGACCAACACTGCGCAACAACCAACGTACTCGCCCTGCGCATGGCCCACCCCGCAACGGTGGTCACATTCAGTGGCACTATCTCACACACACATCCCTTTCACGAGGCATGGTGTGACCAATGTACAGGGCTGAGTTTGCGCTCATCCGGAGAGTGCTGAACAGGTGACACATGTAACCCACTAGTCATTCTGTGTTGTCACCTACTGGCATTGTGCAGTCAATGTGCAGGCCAGGCCTGCTGGGACTGAGAAGGGCAGCATGGCCCCAGCCTGACATTCACACGAGCAACAAGTGCACTGAGACCTGCATTGCCAATTGTCTGTGTCACTGGATGTCTGACATGAAGTTGCCATGTACCACCACTCGGGAGGGACAGACATGTCAAAGCGCCCGAGAGCTCACAAACCACTGCCACCTGCAGTCAGCATGGTGAGCAGTGCATGTTTGAACACCACAGGCTCTGACTCATAGTGCTGCGGATCAACGACATGTGTGACCCCCACATGCACTCCCACACACACTGCAGTTGTCTCTCACACACAACTTTCGCAAGGAATAGCCATGTGCAGTGTGTGTGGAGCTTGGAATCCAGGATCTCCAGCTCCTCGCTTTTGAGTGGACCTGGACATATCCTCAGCGTCATCCACGTGTAGGTGGAGAGGTGGCAGCAGCAGCTGTTGTTGAGGGGTGCCAGGCTGCAGTCCCAGGTAGCTGTGGTAATGCCGGTCTCACTCACACACTCACATAGCCCCCTGGGGCAGTTTCAGTGGGTCCAAGCTGCTGCAATTTGTGTACCATGTCTGCCAGCTTCAATTGCAGACGATGGCCTGCTCCCAGCTGGCCCGGGACGCTTACCTCCATGGTGGAACACGCAGGGTGCAACCACGAGGGTCATTGGAGTTGGCCGTAAGGGCCTGGCCCATGGCGGGTACAGTCCGCTGATGCCATGTGCACCACACAGTTTAATGTGCGCAATGCATCTGCAGGTGTGGCCATGATTTGTGTGTGGGTGCAGGTCCACAATGGACGGGGCCACAACATGCTGTGTGCATAGGCAGGGACGGCCAGTGGCCAGCCTCCACATGTCTGTTGGCATATCATCATGTACACATTGGCATGGGAGCATGGGATATGCATATGCACACACATGCCATCTTTCACTATGTACATCTGCCACTTGGCACGTGCGACGTTACGTGTCACTTGTGATGTGTATTTGCAATCACACAGCCGTGTTGGCATGGAGCTGTCAATGTGTACACCTGTCAATGTTTCTGGAGGTGTGATCCGTACAGTGCTGTACATAGGGTGCAGTAGGGACATCAATGACTGTCTCATATCCCCTCGTGCCACAGGTCCCACTTGTTTTGGCCGCTCAGCCTGTGTCCATAGCGTTGTTGGTGTGTGCCCTACACACCCAGCCTCGGAAGCAGTGTGATGCACAGCAGCTAGTCATGTTGCCGTGGTGTTGCAGCTTTCCGAATATGCAGTCTGTTTCCATCAGCATGCCTTACAAGTTGTTAAGGCCTAACTCCCCATGTGCATGCTCATAGCAATGGTGTGTGTCACTGCCCATTGCTATTGGTAGGGGACCTGTGTATGTGTATTGTGGCTGTGCTGTCCCTACTTGTCAGCTGTTCTGTGATTCAATTGCTTGGTCAGTCAGTTCTGATTTGTGTATGTGTAAATGCCCTGTGGCGTGTTGCTTTGACATGTGTCCACTTCCATCTTTCCTAGGAGGAGGCCAAACATACAACGCCCCTACCAATTGCTGTCAAACATGGAGGATGTGGAGGTGATCCGGAAGTTCCGTCTGGACCGACCCACCCTGCATCGCCTATGTGCCTTGTTGGAACCCCACCTCCGTCCTTGCAGGGTGTATCCTACTACATTTACCCCCACGGCTAAGGTGATGGCTGCACTGCATTTCTTCGCCACTGGGTCATTCCAACACACAGTGGTCAGTGGAGGTGGGATGTCCCAGCCCATGTTCTGCATGGTGCTGAGGGATGTACTGTCAGCTATGATGCTGTACAGGAACAGGTACATACGATTCCCCAGGGCTCGTGAATTGGCGGCAGTGAAGGGTGATTTCTATGCCCTTGGACGGATCCCCCACGTTGTTGGTGCAATAGATTGCACCCATGTTGGCCTTGTTGCACCACAGGCCACTGAGCACCTCTACCGCAATAGGAAGCACACCCACTCCCTGAATGTGCAAGTGGTGTGCCTTGCGGACATGGTCATTTCACACGTGTGTGCGAAGTTTCCAGGATCGGCACATGACGCGCACATCATGCGCAACAGCATCCTACCACGTCTGATGACCAATCTGCAACGGGACCGTGCTTGGATTGTTGGTGAGTATGTGGAGTAGTGTAGCGTGCTGGCTGTGCGATGCTGTATTGTGTCCAGTTGGAATTGCAACGATTCTCTGTGTCCCTCACACCCAGGTGACTCTGCTTACCCGAATGGGCCCTGGCTGCTCAGCCCATTACGACATCCTCGTACCCCAGCTGATGTCCGCTACAATGAGGCACATGGGAGGACCAGACGTGTGGTTGAGCGGACCTTTGGCCTCCTCAAGTCCAGGTTCAGATGCCTGGACCGCACAGGGGGCGTACTGGCGTACTCCCCACAGAAGGTGTGCCAGATAGTAGTGACTTGCTGCATGCTGCACAATCTGGCTATTCGCAAGCAGATCCCCCTAATTGTGGATGACGGAGATCAACCAGGGCCCCAGCCTGCAGACCAGGACGGGTCGAGTGAAGAGGACAGTGGGGAGGAGGGAGCTGTGAATGTGCGTCAGCAGCTCATCGCCCGCTACTTCACTTGACGGTGAGTGTCCATGTACGACGGCTGATGTAGCTGTAGTTGTGCAGGTGTATGTGTGCTCTGTCACGGAGGCCTTTTGTTCACTGAGTGCTGTATGTCAATGGTCCATGTCCAGGTTAGTATGCCACTGACAGTGGCTGTTGCATTGTGCCCTGTTGCTGTGTGAGATGTGTGTACATTGCTTGTAGTTGGTGACAAGTACTGTGTGATGAGTGTGTGACACACTCATTGACTGTACTCTTGTTCTGTTTTTCACCACTAGGTCCCTACAGCCTCTCCTGTCCCATCGACATACCACACAGCAGATGCATTTCTGCTCATGGTGGCGATTGCACATCGTTGAATAAACCCAGGACACGTAATGCAGATTGTGATCAAGGTGTATTTATTTACAGCGGTGACATGTGATTGTGTGCAAGGTGATGACAAAAGTGGTGCATGCTGTGACAACGATTTGACGGCCATGGCTGCGTGATGGTCAAGGTGTACCCATGAAGTTCTATGTCCACAGTCCAACAGACACATGCCATTCACATGGCAGTGTGGGGTAGGATCGTAGTCCAAGTCAGTGCAGTAGGTGGTCAGGGTGGCTGGCTGACTCACTGGCGTTTGGTGCGTGCGAAGTCCTCTCTGGACACCTGTTTCTTCTTCGGACAGCCCCCTCCACGTTTGGTAGGGGGGGGTTGTGTTGGTGGGCTGCTGGTGGTGGCTGAGGACTGCTCACTCCCTGTGGACGCAGGGGAACTAGATGTTGCACGAGCCTGCGCCACAGCACGTGGTGGCGGCGGTGGTGTGGCTGGCCTTGCTTGGGCCCTCCCCCCACCACCAGCTGGCCCATGAGGTCCACAAGTCGGTCCATACGGGTCACGAATTGGCCCATATGGGCGTCCATGGACCTCAACACCCCAAGGACCTCCCGCGTGTCGGCAGCCGACCTGGCCCATTGTCCTTGGGCCTCTTCATAGGCCCCAAGGACTCTTGAGATTTGCGGCAGGGCTTGGCTCCCAGGCTCAGATGGCGTTGGCCTGACCCTGCTCCTCCCACCGGTACTGCTGCCACCGACCGGCCCACTCGCCACATTGGTCACCACGGTCCTCTGTCTGGCTCCCAGGGTCGAGCACGGCGGGCGTGCCACCCCTTGCGCAGGTGCTGTGGCCAGGGATGGCGTGGTGGTGGTGGTGGTGGTTGTTGCGGCGGTGGTGGTGGCCGCAACGACCGTGGCAGCAGGGGTCAGTGACTGGTCAGCAGCCCTGGGTGATGTGTTGGTGGGTAGGAGGGGCCCTGGGGAGCGGTTGGGCCCTGCCACTCCAGACGGGCCTGGTGGGTGGTCCTCGTCCGAAGAGGTGTCCAGGTCTTCTACATCCGTGAGTCCGGGTCGGGGGCTTGCGGGCTGGCTGTGCTGGCTGCTGTCTCCCTCTCCAGCATCCAGCTGTTCGGCACCTGTGGGGAGAATGTGATAGGTCATTGTGTTGCACCTAGCAAAGTATGTATTGGTTGTCTGACATTCACAGTTCGTGCACTGTCGTGCACAGGTTTCCCAGGGGCGTGTGTGTGGATGTACGATGTGTGTATGCGTGGGCTAGGCAATGGTACTGTGTGATGTGGACATGTGGCATGGGACGGATTAGCAATGCCGATGGGTGTGTGTTGCTATGCTCCTACATTTTGTGGCTCGGGTGTATGCGGGCTCCAGACCCATCGACGATGGTGGGTTGAACTATGGTTTTGGGGTTCAAATGGAACGCTTAGAAACGCAGATGGCAAAAGGGGGTACAGCCCCCTCAACGCTTTTGGGTTGAACTATGGTTTTGGGGTTCAAATGGAATGCTTAGAAACGCAGATGGCAAAAGGGGGTACAGCCCCCTCAACGCTTTTGGGTTGAACTATGGTTTTGGGGTTCAAATGGAACGCTTAGAAACGCAGATGGCTAAAGGGGTACAGCCCCCTCAACGCTTTTGGGTTGAACTATGGTTTTGGGGTTCAAATGGAACGCTTAGAAACGCAGATGGCTAAAGGGGGTACAGCCCCCTCAACGCTTTTGGGTTGAAATATGGTTTTGGGGTACATACTGTGAGTCATGGGTGCAGAACGTGACATGTGTTCTGGCAACATGACAGTGCTTAGACAAAGGTGTGTGTCTGTCTAACATACCCGGCATATCTGCTGACTGTCATCATTTGTGGACATTACATTGGTGGCATTGTTGTGAGTTCGTGCTTGTTGTGTGCCACACGACGTATTGCAGATGGGCAAAATCCTTGGTGTGCGTGCTGCCCTCGAACATGTGCATCAATGCAGTGCTCTTGGGGTGTTGACTATATTATGTGTGTTGTTACTCACAGTGTGACGTGCGCTTCAGTCACTGCAGGCACATGATTTGTCATGGGCAGGTATCTCTGCATGACTGCTGTATGAGGGCCAGCTGTTCGGATGACATACCTTCCATGACACTGGGGCTGACAGATGAGATGGATGATATGTTGAATGTGCATTGTGTGCCTGTGTGTTTCATGGGTCCAGTGGTGTTTGTGTGCAATATTGTGGTTCCACGCTGTTACTTCTAGTAAGGTTTGTCTTACATGGGCGTTGTTGTACGATGTGTGGGTGACAGGCAGTGAGGACTACATGGACAAGACTTCGATGGTGTTGCTGATGTGTGTGATGGATGGCACAGTGCCTGCCGTGTGGGTCTGTACTCCAGTGGGACTTGTGCATGCAGACGTGGCTCCTTAGGTGTTGCTGTATCTGTGATGGGTCATGTGGGGTATGACTCTGTGATACATGTCCGTGTGCACATTGGTCACATGATTGTGACAGGGAGCAGTGCTGCGTGTTCCTCTGCTACGTGACATGTCCCATGTGTCAGTCGTAATACTGTCCTCATGCCTACAGACACCCCGCCCTGTACTATCTCCCACCTACAGGTTGTTTTTGAGTGCGCAATGCAATGGATGCCACATGGTTATGGGCGGGAGGGGTGCTCCGTGTTGCTGGTCTGTGGGAGTGGGGGCGGTGTTGTGAGTTGTGGTGATGGCCTGACACCCACAGGAACCCCTGCATGTGGGGTGAGATGTCTACCTGTCGGATGCAGGTGTGCACTGCAGTGGCTGACGCATGGGTGTGGGGGGTGCTCCACCTTGCTGCGCTGTGGGACTGGAGGCCTGGTGGCTGTTGTACTTCAGCTGTCCCCCCTTCGACCCACTGCCTTTGTGTTGCGGCTCCTTACCTGTTACTTGTCGGTTAGTGCTGCTATGGCTGACACATGGGTGTGAGGAGTGCTCCTTCTGGCGCTTCTGGAGTACGAGGGGACCTGGTGGGAGTTGCGGTGCTGGCTGACTGTACACATGCCCCCATGGTTATGTCAGTTGGTAGGTTTGGGCTGTGTGTGTGAGTGTCTGTTGCATGAGTGAGTGATGTCTTGTGTATTGTGTACTGGACATGGGGGTGTTTGTCCCTCGGAGCTATGGCATAGTGGTAGTGCATGTGAGTACATAGCGGTGTGCTGGTATACGTTTGTTTGTACTTACCAGCCTCGACTCCCCTGGTAATCCGGTGAGGATCTCCGGATGTATGATGACTCGCACCTTCTCCTCCCACGCCTTGAAGGTCTTGAATAGCGCGGGATTACCTCCGCCAGTCCTGGCAGCCAGCTGCTGATTTTTGGCCTCCTTCTTCTTGACCACGCTTTTCAGGTCGTTCCACCTTTTGTTGATTTCGCCTCTGTTGCGTGGCACGTTCCCGACTGCATTGACCTGGTCTACGATCCTGCTCCACAACCGGTTTCTGGTGGATAGTGGTGTCTGTTGGACCTGGTTGCCATAGATTTGTGGGTGCACCTTGACGATCTCGTCGACCATGACCGTCAGCTCAGTGGAAGTGAACTTGGGCATTCTGTGTGATGCCATGGTGTGTGTTTTGGTGTTTGTGGTGCTGGTGCGGTGTGTGGTGTGTGATGTGCAGGGGGTTTGTGGGTCAGGTGTTTGGTGGTGGTGGTGATGGGTGTGATGGGTGCGTGTCTGTGGTGTGCTGCTGTCCTTTCTGTCTCGCTGTGTTCTGTGCTTTCGTCCTCAGTTTGTAGTGTTGCAAGGGATTGTGGTCTGTGAAGGAGCTGCTTTTGTACTTACCTATGTGGGTGTGTCATGATGGTCTGTTGTTTTCAGGTGTGTTGTGGCTGGTGTTCTGGGATTTGTAGTTTATTTGTTTGTCCAGGGGGGATGTGTTTTCGGGATGTGTACTGTGTTTGGGTATTTGTGCGTGGGTTGCTGTGTGGACTTGTTGGCCATGTTGTGTGTGTTTGTTTTTGTCCGCGGATGATTTCTGTGCAGGGACGTGGCCGCCTGAGCTTCTGCCGTGTCCATTTCCGTCACTGTTGTTTACTCTGGCGGGCGGTGTATTTGTGGATTTACCGCGCTCATGTCGGTGCGATCCTAATTTCACGGCCGGTATCTCGGTCGTCAGGGCGGGCGGTTTTGGGTTGTCGTGCGTATTTCCGTCCGTGGCGGGCGGATGGACTTGGATTCGGACATGGGCGGGCGGTATTTTTTGTGTATTTTCCGCCGCCGGCGGTTTGCGGCTCGCGCCATCGTAATTGCTCGGACGGTATTCAGACGGTGTGGGCGGGCGGATTTCTACCGCTATGGTAGATGGCAGATTTTTTACCGCCCGGTATCGTAATGGACACCGTAGTTTGCTAAAATATCAACTTTTTTAAATGTCTTAAAAGTAATATAAAATTAATGAAATAATAAATATAATTAAGTAAAACATACTTAAAAATGATTAAAAAAGGTTAAAATTAATAAATAATAAATGTAATGTAAAAAAAAATAAACATGCATTGTTTTTTATATATACTAACTTAATAATATTAAAAAATAATTAATATTTTTAATTATAAAATGTTAAAAACATAATTTAAAATATAATTACATATATGAATAAATAAACCTATAATATAAATATAAAAATAAATTATATATAATAAGTTAAAACATTAAAATAAATATTTTATAAAAAAATAATATTTGACACTACATAAAATATAACAATACTGAAAACGTTGCATAGCGTAGGGGATAAAATTACTATTCCCACTCCAGCGAGTGGTACAGTAGGGAAAGTGTTGGATAGCGGGTGGATAAAAATTACTATTCCCACTCCAGCGAGTGGAACAGTAGGGAAAATGTTGGATAGTGGGTGGGTAAAAATTACTATTCCCACTCCAGCGAGTGCAACAGTAGGGAAAGTGTTAGATAGCGGGTGGGTAAAAATTACTATTCCCACTCCAGTGAGTGCAACAGTAGGGAAAGTGTTGGATAGCGGGTGAGTAAAAATTACTATTCACACTCCAGTGAGTGCAACAGTAGGGAAAGTGTTGGATAGCGGAAGGGTAAAAATTACTATTCCCACTCCAGTGAATGCAACAGTAGGGAAAGTGTTGGATAGCGGGTGGGTAAAAATTACTATTCCCACTCCAGTGAGTGCAACAGTAGGGAAAATGTTGGATAGCGGGTGGGAATAATGTACTATTCCCACTCCACCAAGTGTAACAGTAGAGAAAGTTTTGGATAGCGGGAGGGTAAAAATTACTATTCCCACTCCAGCGAGTGGAACAGTAGAGAAAGTTTTGGATAGCGGGAGGGTAAAAATTACTGTTCCCACTCCAAAGAGTGCAACAGTAGGGAAAGTGTTGGACAGCGTAGGAGTAAAAATTACTATTCCAACTCCAGAGAGTGCAACAGTAGGGAAAGTGTTGGATAGCGTAGGGGTAAAAATTACTATTCCCACTCCAAAGAATGCAACAGTAGGGAAAGCGTTGGATAGCGTAGGGGTTAAAAATAACATCCTTATAAATTAAATAATTTTTGTAATTAAATAATGAATTAATAATAAATTAACAATAAATTAATTGAAAATACCAATAAATAAAAATTAATAATTACTTTAATAACATTAAATTACTTCCCACCCTATTCCCCAATAAACACACAACCCACTCCACATAAAATTTCTCATAATTAATATAATTATCAATTAATCAATTAATATAAATTAATTACCAATTAATAATTAATTAGCAATAAATGAATTGTCAATACCAATAAATACTAATTAATATAAAAAAATTACCAGATAATAATTAATTAATAAATTAACTATCAATACCCAAAAATAAAAATTAATAATTACTTCATTACAATTAAATTACTTCCCACCCTATTCTCCTATAAACCCACAACGCGCTCCAATAATAATTAATACAATTAATATAATTATCAATTAATCAATTAATAAAATGTATTTACCAATTAATAATTAATTAACAATAAATTAATTATCAATACCAATAAATAAAAACTAATCATTACTTTATTACAATTAAATTACTTCCCACCCTATTCCCCTATAAACCCACAACGCACTCCAATAATAATTAATACAATTAATATAATTATCAATTAATCAATTAATAAAAATTAATTACCAATTAATAATTAACAATAAATTAATTATCAATACCAATAAATAAAATTTAATAATTACTTAATTACAATTAAATTACTTCCCACCCTATTCCCCTATAAACCCACAACCCGCTACGGAATAAAATTACACAAAAATTAATTAACATATAAGTAATTAATTCAAAAAAATTCTTAATATATTATAATTAAATTACTTCCCACCCTATTCCCCTATAAACCCACAACCCGCTACAGAACTAAAATACGCAAAAATAATTTAACATAAAAATCATTACTTTAAAAAAATTCCAACATACATTACAAACATAATATATACTTTTAACACATATACTAACACTTAAAACACTAAAACAAAATCGATATTTTTTACAACTATATTATGACTGTCGATATTACTAACTTCGATATTATAAAAAACGATATTTCTTACCTGCATTTCGATATTCTGCACCACTATATTTTTGTAAGTCGATATTTTGGCAACTCGATATTTAAAATTCGATATTTTGGCAACTCGATATTTAAAATTCGATATTTAGACTGTATACCGTTTTATATAGATAATTATGCACTGTTTAAGCTGTGTGTGCCGACTACCCCAGCCACCACACGGAGACTGCCTTGGTTATGGCAGTAGAAGAGCTCCGGACAATATTGGACACTGGTGCCAAGGCCGCCCTGATCCTTTTGGATCTATCGGCGGCTTTTGACACCGTGAACCACGACATTCTTATTAGAAGGCTCCAAGAGGCAGGAGTCGAGAATTCAGCTATAAAGCAGATTAAATCTTATCTGAACAATAGGTTCCAATATGTTCAGATTGGTGATTCTTGCTCAGAGCAGTTCACGCTTCCATGTGGGGTGCCGCAGGGCTCTTCACTGAGCCCCACTTTGTTCAACTTAAATGTGACCCCCTTAGCTGATATCATCAGGCAGTTTGGCTTTTCGTTGGTTTCCTACGCGGACGACACTCAAATAGTGGTGTCCATTTCAAGCAACTCGGAGGAAACCGCGGATCGTTTTAGCCAATGCATGTCCCACGTAGACCAATGGATGAGTGCAAACTGCCTAAAGCTCAATGTAAGCAAAACAGAGGTTCTCCTGTTGGGATCTGACACCTCTTTCTGGTCACAGAACTGGTGGCCCCGTGGTATGGGAACTCTTCCAGCCCCAGTTCATAAGGTGAGGAATCTGGGCATCATTGTTGATGACAGACTGACTTTCCAACATCAGATCAACAAGGTGGCTTCTCTGGTCTTTCAAACACTTAAGTCAATCCAGAAGGTGCGCGCCTTTATTCCACCCGAAGCAGTAAGAACATTGGTGACGGTTCTAGCTTTGGCTGGACTGGATTACGGAAATGCTTTATATCTGGGCCTTCAAAAACAACACATGCTCAAACTTCAGCGGATGCAGACCGCAGCCGCTAGAATGCTGCTGGATATCCCCAAATTCCAGTCCATTTCCCAAGGCTTAAGAAAACTCCACAGGCTTCCGGTGAAAAAGAGGATAGAATTCAAATCTTTATGTCTAGCGTACAAAGCTATGCATGGAACAGGACCAGCTTTCCTGAAACAACATTTCACCTGGTATCACCCACTTAGAAACCTACGTTCAGCTCAGAGCAAACTCCTCCAGACACCCAAATTCAGGAAAGCTCGCTGGGGAGGAAGTAGCTTTATCCTGGGCACAGTGAAACTGTGGAACACGCTTCCAATAGATATTAAAAACTGCCCAACGCTACTTTCCTTTAGAAAATCACTAAAAACTTGGCTTTTTTCAAACTAATTCCTACCGTTTTCCACTGAAATCTTGGCAGTCACCTCCACGCAGTGCCTAGACGCCCTAGGGCATTCGAGCACTATATAAATTTCACAATCAAATCAAATCAAATTTCACAATCAAATCATTTCATTGGAACCAAGCTATGCCTGTCTGTTGGACTTACTCATACGGTCTTGGGCTGCTTGTGTTCTAGGTCAGGGAGAACCTGGCCTGGCAAATTGTCTGGACTATTCCCATTTGAGCTGGGTCAAGACTGATTTGCATATGGCTTGGTCCAAACTGAGGTGGAATGGGGTGAGAAATAGCAATGGACTGGAATGCGGTGGTTAAGATTAATTCAAGCATTCCATTCATCACTTTTTTGTATACTTTAGTGTGTCGCTCTAATTGGGACGGGTATGCCCAGATGTTGGTCCTGTGCACACTGTGTCACTGGAAACAAGCTATACCTGGCTGATGAGCCTTAACTAGGGCAAAACGGGTTCAGTGAGGACTTGGCCTGGCAGCATGGGCTGGATTGTTCCCATTGGAGGTGGGTCAAGACTGATTTGCATATTGCAAGTTCCAAACTGAGGTGGCATGGTGTGCAAAGTAACGTTGGACTGGGATGCAGCCCTGAATGATTGCCAGTGGCTGGGATTAATTCAAACATTCCATCCATCACTTTTTTGTATAGTTTAGCGTGTAGGCGTAAGTTGGACAGGTGTCCCCAGGCAAGGGTCCTGTGCTGACTGTGTCACTGGAACCAACTTATACCTGGCTGATGAGCCCTAACTAGGGCAAAGTCAGTCTTTGGTTGCTTGTGTTCTGCTTCAGGGAGAAGCTGGTCTGGAAGTTCGGGCTGGACTGTTCGCATTGGAGCAGGGTCACGACTGATTTCCATATGGCTAGGTCCAAACTGAGGTGCATTGAGTGCAAAATAAAGATGGATTAGAATGCAGTTCTGCGCTATTACCAGTGTCTGAGATTAAATCAATCATTCCATCCATCAATTTTTTGTATACTTAGAGTGTAGCATAAAGTTGCACAGGTATCACCATTCGTGGGTCCTGTGCACACTGTGTCAATGCAACCAGGCTATACCTGGCTGATGAGTCCTGAATAGGTTAAAAGCGGTTCTGGTTTGCTTGTGTTCCAGTACATGGGGGACCTGGCTTGACAGTTGGGGCAAGACTGTTTTCACTAGGAACTAGCATTCCATTTGTTACTTTTTTGTACACTTTATTAAGCAGTCTGACAAAACATGACATCACAGTGCATCACGCTACTGCTTATGGACATCCAGTTGGCCAAACAGATCCAAACAGCCTATGATCCTTCTATGCAGTGAGATGATCCAGGACTGGTGCTTTATGCAGTGCAGTGACCCTCTTTAACAGTTCCAGGACTATGATCCTCGAATATGGGTGAAGGTCATTGCGGGGCGTACACCTCTTGTCATGGCAATAACAACAAAATGTGTCAAACCTGGTGATAGGAAGGAGGGAAAGGGGGACAACTGCCCTTCATGCATAGAGGGATCCCTACATATGCCTTATTGAAAATTACCCTCCACAACTGTATGTTCACGTTTCCTGGTTCAGATTATTAAAACCCAGTAGTTGTAGGTGTTCTCACAGTAGGTATAATTCTCCTCTGACAACGAATGGTGACAACACGTTTTGACACGGATTGAAGTCACATATCAAGAGGAAAGATGACACACTAATGATAATGTGTATGTTACATTTACTCATATGGATTGTGTTTACATTTCTCTTTCTAACTTTTGGATGGGAAGAGTGGACAGAAATGTCTCCCACATTTCATCATTGACTCAACACTGTAACAAACAGCCATGGTGCAGGGGAAGTGTGAAGTTAAAATGTGGTTGCGCACATGCAGAACTTGACCTTGAGAGACTGAGCCAGCTCAGGACTTAGCTGGAGGAGGAGTGCTGAGTGTCTATGTGTATGCCCCAATACAAGGTGACATTGTTCAAGACAGAGGACACAGTAAGAGAGACGGTAAAGAGGAAAGTATTTGCGAAATGAAAAGGAAAGATGATAATGTCTTCCCGCCTGGGGTGCCCAATGAGATAGCTCGAGCACCATCTCCCTTCAGTGTTCATTTTTTCCAAGAAGAATGTTGTGGATAAGCAGATGCCCAGAGTTTATTTTTAGTTTCTTTGAATCCTTTTAATTATCTTTTTTTTAAAAGCATATGGCCTTGGTCCCTCGGATTCTATAGCAGCTCTGGTCCAAATTTTGTGGAAGGGGTGCCAGGCAGTGGAAAATTTACTAATTAAGTGCCAGTTTTTGCATAAATTAACAACTGCAATTTTATTGAAGTTCCACAAGTTCATCATGCAAAAACTGCTGCAGGCTTTCATTAAAAAGATTGAAGATGGAAGCGTTACAAAATACATCTCAAAGCCTGTCAGCTAGACTCAACTTATGAATACCAAACCGATTGCTGAACTACTTTACATTTAACTTGCTGTTATTTTCAAAGATACTGTGGAAGGAAAGATGCATTACAACTACAAGTGCTCTGACTCGTTTTGAACACAATAGCAGGACTTTTTTGTTGCACCTTGAATTTGGGGTGAAAACCTTTTACCTTTTTTTACCATCTACATTAAAAAATAGGTTCATACATTTTTTTGAACCAACACAAATATTGAGCAAAATATTACATTTTGTAATACCTGCATTCATCAGATCACATTTATTTCCTCAACACTAGTGTCCTAATCATTCTTACAGCTCCTTTAGCATTATAATTTTAGTGGGAATGCAGCAGCTTTGTGGTTCATATCCCCGGAGATATTAACAATTGAGATACCAGGACACTTGCAATGAGGGTGTAATGCTTTTACTTTCATTGAAACAAAGTAACCCAGCTTTTTTAATTCAGTTCTGAGCATGTCCCCACTACTCCTGTTGCAGGCTTTGATTTTGGACTCAGGCTTTGTGACTTCCTTTGGCATGATAACTTAACATACATTTTAAGGAAAACGTTCTTTATGCTACGAATTCTTGTAGGCTCATGGTGGTTTTACTATATTTGTATAGTTGTATATAGTTTACTTAGCATTAATATGTTTAGGAAGTGTGACAAATAGAATTATCATAGCTAGAATTGATCCTTAGATAAATACAATGCTTGGACCTTTGTCTTACAAACATCGTAGGAAACAGGTATTTTATGTTAAAATGTTTTTAGGTCTGGCATTAGCCAAGACCTTTTGAGTTTACTAAACTTTTATGTATAATATTCTTACTAACAGCAGTCAAGGCCTTTTGATTTTACTAAAAATATGTTTAATATTCTTTCTAACAGAGGGTTCAGTCACTTCAACAATTGGCTAACTTCACCATGAGTGACAGCATTCTGCCCTTTAAGGACCATATCCACATGCCAAGCAGTTCTCTCCAGTGCCATGGACTAGTATGACAATGGGTACTTTTTAAGACTAAAGAAATAGTTTAGCTTCTAGCCAAGAGTTTTTCTTAGATTGATCAGGAAAGGTCCCCCAACAATCAAGTTTGCAAAAACCATAACAAAAGCACTGCCAAAGTCAGACCTATTTGCTTTGCTAATGCTTGTTTTAATGTACTGTCGGTTCAAATGCTTTTACTCAGTGTAGTAAAGCATAAAAAGTAAAAAGCTACACTTTAAGCGTGTAGAATAGAATAGCTATGTCGAGGGAAGAGAATAGCTATGCTGGGGAGCTATCTGAAGGTGAAGCGCTAGATATGACTCCGTTGCCCATGGACTTGAACTTGGGATAAATTGAGGGTGGCGCTCACAGAAGACAGCACAGGAGAGGTATGCAAGCCAACATTCATAAACTGATTTTAGTAATCTGTTAGGACTTACATTTACATTTCTCTTTTATAATCAGTCTTTTATATTGCTCTTATTATCAATGTGATAATTGTCTGTTATTTTGAGTAACCAATGGAGCTTAAAAAAAACGATTTGTAGAAACTGAGGGGCATATTATCAAGGAATAGCGATATTTATCGCTAACCGCGCTTAGCGCGACTTTGGTTAACGCCGCCTATCGCTGGAAAATATCGCTGAGATAACACCCTATTAGTAAGGTTTATCTCCATAGCGATATTATTTCCAGCGATAGCGTACTATCGAGAATATCGCTGGAAAACCAGCGATATTCTCGCATTAACTGCTAAGGTGGATTCAGCATTAGAATCCACCTCCTATACTTTAAACAGGTAAGTCGTCCTCACTAGCAGGTGTTAGAATCTAGCGATAAACGCGCTTAGCGCGAATTATTATATCGCTTCGCCTGCCTTGCTAATAGGGGGTAGTGGGATTAGCGACTGTTTTCAGTTGCTTTTAGTAGGGAACACCTTCCTTGCATGTCATTAGCGATAATTATCGCTGACATGCAAGGCGATGGTAAACGCGGCCTCTAACCCCTGAAAGCTGTCGCTAACGCCTGTTAGCGACAGCTTGCTAATAGGGCGATAAAATGATCGCCACTTTAGCGGCAAAAGTGCTGCTAAAGCGGCGATAAAGCCCTTGATAATATGCCCCTATATTGTTGTACTCCCTTCTCAGAAACTAAAATAACCCTTCTGGGTCTTAGGCACATCTGTAAAGTCTACATTCTGGCTAGCCATATGAAATAGGCGACAAGTGGCTCAGTGAGAGTCTGCTCAATCCTTGAACCTCGAGATCAAGAAAGATCTACATGTATGGCCACAATCCTCTCCTCAATAACTGCAGCCACTAAATTATTTTATGTAAACTGAAAATGCACTGTAGGTCTTTGTTGGACCTGGCCCTTTTTGCAGGGTTCCCCCCAAACATTTTGCCTTCTTCCTCCTGTTTTTCTGACCTTCTTTTTGTTGGCTTAAGACTTTGGGCACTTCACCACCATGTGTGCCCAGGGCCTGTAAATCAAATGCTACTAGTGCAGCACTGATTGTGCCACCCACATGAGTAGTCTTGCAAACATGTCTGAGACCTGCCACTACAGTGTCTGTATGTGCAGTTTTAAACTGCCATTTCGACCTGGGAAGTGCACCCAGTTGCCAGGCCCAAACCTTCCCTTTTGGTACATATAAGGCACCCCTAAGGTAAACACAAGATAGACCAATGGGCAGGGTGTGGTATATTTAAAAGGTAGGACATGTACTGCTGTGTTTTACATGTCCTAGTAGTGAAATATTGCTAATTTAGTTTTTCACTACAGCAAGGTCTATCTCTCCCCCAGGTTAGCATTGGAGCTGCCTTGTAACATCTTACAAGGGTTTCTTCCAATTGGGAGCTAGTAGAAAATTGGTGTTTCGGGTCTCTGGACTCACAATATAAAAATAAATCAGTTGGTTTTTAAATTGCATGTCTGAAAATGCCACTTTTAGAAAGTTGGCATTTTCTTACTTTAAACATTCTATGCCTCTGTCTGTCTGCTGAACACACGTCGGGGTTAGGATGACAGTTGGTCTGTTTGTGCATTCACTCTAGACAGTCACACTAAGGAAGCTGAGTTGTGCCCTGTATATCATGATGGCCCATCACCAGGCTGATGGGTCTTAAAGAGCTAGAGTCGATACTGACACCTGAATAGGGCTGTGCCTGTCCGCACACAAAGCTGACTCCACCCCCCTGTATTGTGTCTGGAGCCAGGGCTGTGAAGGGCAGTGTCTTGTGCACTACAAAGACTTCCCTTCGAAGTTTGCCTACTTCAAAGGCAGAAATGGCTATAAATACTGGACCTCTGAACACTTCGGATTGAGGACATTCTGCCAGGAAGAAGAGCTGGATGCTGTCAAGAGGAACTACCACTCTACTGTTTGTTTTGCTGTGCTGACCTACTGCTTACCGCTTCTGTCCTGGGAGTGAAAGGACTGGACTTTGCTTTCTACATCCTGCTTTATGAGGTTCTCCAAGGGCTTGGGTTGAACTTGCATCCTGTTAAGAAGTCTCAGGGCCATCAAAGACTTCACCTACCAGCAGCTGGGCCCTTTTGCTGAGAGTCCTGTTTTGCCAAGTGGTGCCAAATCCAGATACAGGGCCCTTGGAAGTGAGCTCTGGTGCAAGAAGAAGAAATCAACGCATCGGCTCACAGCGTCAATCGGAATCACATCCTTGCAAAACTCGACAGATTTCCACTGCCTGTACCGAAGCATGGTTCCCGCTCGACGCAACGACCATGACTTGTAGCGCAGACCCCAGCTTTCTGTCGCAGTGCCTCTGAGGGACTGCCGCTGCATGAGTTTCGATCACCGCATCACAGACGTCCTTGACGCACCGCTCCGCTTTCAATGCAGCGCCTGCTTCGACCCTGTGAAACCGACGCAGCGCAACTTGACTTTCAATGCATCATCAATACACCCTAACTTAGCGCAGCTTTTGTCATCGACACCGCACTGCAGTGAGGAACTGACGCATCGTGCTGCAACCAACGCATCACCTCCCCTGTGGCAGTAAGGAACCAACGCCTCACCTCCCCTGTCTAGCAGTAAGGAACCAATACATCACCTCCCCTGCACCAGTAAGGAACCGACACATCACCGGCTTTTCCGACGCCTCACATCGTCTTTGGCTTTTAACACATCTAAGGTACTTTGGCCTAGTCAAGCACATCCATTGATTTCAAGGAACTACAATTGCATTAAATCTTTCAAAAGGGATATCTTGATTTGTGTATGTTGGATTTTTGTCGTTTTGGTCTTGTTTTATTTAGTTAATGTGGGCTATTGTTCTGAACTGGTGTGGTGTCCTTTTGAAGTGTTTTCACTGTGTTACTGTGTGTGTGTACAAATACTTTACATATTGCCTTTGGGATAAGCCTGCCTGCTCTGTGCCAATCTGCCAAGGGGGCAATCAGGGGGTATCTTAGCTGTGTGAATCCCTTACCCTGACTAGGTTGAGGGTCCCTACTTGGACAGGGTGCAAGCCACTGCCGACTAGAGACCCCATTTTAACAGTCTTCATTCATGTTTTGTTCATTTGTAAACTAAAGCTGAAGTATAATTCCAGATCATCCAGATTACAATGGCAAACTATGAACAAAATATATTTTTTACATTGTATGTATGTATGTGTATAGTATGTCTATAGAGCGACCCTAGCCAAAAGGCACAGAGCTCTGCACATTGTCAAAGACAAGCATAAAGTCAGTGATTCAGAGGATGGGAAGTTGAGCTGGAGATGGTTAATTCATTGTGATGTAGTGTTCTTAAAAGAGGTAAGTCTTCAACTCTCTCCTAAATTGGAGCAGTGCTGGGGCGGTCCTGATGTCCTGATTATATTCCAGCAGCCATTTTTCTGCACAGGGCTATGACCTGAGCATTTGTAGTACCAATAAGGCATTTTCCTGCTTTTCTTGTCCTATTAAGACCCTGTTCATGTAAACTTAGCAAGGCTGAGTAGGGTTGAACTGTAACAACTGCTCCCTTCTGCTATTGCTAGCAGCAGAATCATGCCTCTCAGTAAGAGGTGAGTGGATGCACAGTAGTAAAGCTAAAGTCTGCAGCTCTGCACCTATATCAGAGCATTTGGCCTGACAGGTCTAGTCAAGCATTCTATCCTGTTGCCAAAAAGTTACCCTAACTGAACTACATTCATGTATACACCATTCTGAGAATGAAAACTTTGCACATCCCTTATTGTTCCTGTGAGAGAAGTCTTATGCAGATCCTGATTACTGGCCTACTGGCAGCATGCACAATTTTCCGCTATTCCTACATCTATATCCAGACACGTTACCACACAAATGGACAATATTTCCTTGTGAGGTGCTAGTTTTCCCAGGTACTTTACCACACAAACAGACAATATTTTATCGCAATCGCTAGTTGGCGCAAAATGGGTGTACCATTTCTTTTGTGATTTAAGTTTAAAAACATCCTTGTGAATTCTATACCAGAGGGATGTCAGCAATACCTTTTTTCTGGCAACAGCTGCAAAGGATGCCAAAGTCCCAACTTTATGTAAAGACCCCCATGAGAAAAATTTAGAGAAGTGAGAGTGAGTTAAAAACCTTCCTTTTCTATCAATTTTGTCAGTATTTCTGTAGGTTAGTGAGAGTGTCTAGTTCCTCAGATGAGCCTCTTTTACACTATTCTTAAGTACTAGAGATTGAAATTCATTTACTGTTAATATTTAACACATATATTTAACAAAAATAAATGTCCAGGTACTCTATAACTCTGCATAAGTTACACGTCATATTTTCATATTAGTTTATTTACATTTTAAACTACTGGTGAAGTAGCATTCTGGGGGATTCAGTTTTTGCATTACTTCTCCAATCCAGTATGGCCACTTCAGGAGCGTTTACAGGGCTTTCATGGTAGAGGAGGGCCCTCCATGGTGAGAGTGGTTATAGTGTCGACCAAGACCCTCTGCTGAAGGGTAGGTTTACTTTTAACCTACAGGTTTACCCCTTTATATGGCGTGCTAATTCACCGTGCAAATACATCACCCACATTCAGATCAGTAAACTACTTAAATTGTGGGCTGTGTGAGCCGTACCTCATCTGGTTGTGTAATGTCAAAATAAATTCCAGCATCAGTGGAAGATATGATATTCATTTTCATGGGCCACACCCCTTTGTGAATGAGTTTCACTAGCATGTGCTGTTTGCTCTGCTGTCAGGATCTATTCACTAACAGACATCACTTTCAAGGCACTACATAACACTGGCCCAGTATACCACAACAATTGCATCTGCTTTCACAAATCTTCCAGACACTTCCACTTGGCTGGATTCCTACTTGCACAAACCCCACCAATATGGACAACAAGATACAGGGGTCAAGCCTTCTCCTACAATGCTCCTAAAGTATGGATGACCTGCCCCTGCACATAACAGCTGCCTCCTCACTTCTTGAATTCTGCAAGAAACTGAGGAACTGGTTTGTTGAGTATTCCTACAAGGCCCTAGGTGTGGCTAGACTCACACCTACTCAGTGGCAGGATACCCTCCCGGGTCATAGTGTGCTCTACAAATCTGCATAATATAACATAACACAACATAACCTGATTCCACCTTTCATTCTCAAATGGGTGGGGCAGTTCTGACAATAGTTGTTGTTTTTTGTAAAGACAGGTTTATGGACTATCTCAATATGAACAAGCATTGGCAAAGCCAACAGGCCAAGCCTTTTGGCTTTGAGAATTGGATTTGTTAATGCAGGTCCATTGGCTTTGCCAATGCTTTTCAGAATTGTCTAAAAAAAAGAATATTGATAATGCTGAATACATTCACTAAAAAAGAAAAACTGATGTGTACATGTCTATGCATCATCATACATGCATATGTCATGAAGTAGCTGTGGATGTGTTTTACTATTCCAGGTTGGTGGTTATGCCAAATTGATTTTTTTTTTAAGAAAGGAGTGCCCCAGAAGCAAATTGCAGCTACCTGGCCCTCCCCCAAAAAAATTTAAAAATAGAGATCGGTACAGGAGAAATCATGGGCGGGGAGCAAGATAGAAGCAGGGTTGAGATAGTGTGGAAATAAAAATAAACAAATGGGTGAGGAATTGGAAGCAATGGATAAGGTAGAGAGGAGCAAGGAGCAACACAGAGAGTGCAGGGACAAGGATTTCAGTAGAGAAGTTCAGTCAGGGACTCCCATGGAGTGTTAAAAGAATAATAATGCAAAAATAAGTTCCTGAATGTAGGCATAAGACACTTCATCCAATCAAAAGGAGGTATAGAATTTTTACTCCAGGAGAGAGACAGAAGAAGATGAAGGAAACACATTAAATAGGAAGCAATTGAATAAAGTTGACAAGAAGCAGTAAGCAATGTTGAGATTCAAAGGCCATGGTAAGTATTGCTATTGTACACAATATATCTTCAACAACAGACAGCTTAAAGCTGTCTGCAGGCAAGACGTAAAAAGCCAACAGGGGAAGCAAAGGGCGAGCTAGGGAGTAGGGTGAGGAGGAAGACAAACAGAGAGCATGCTGTGGAGACCTGATGGGAGATGCAGCACATGGAGGAGAGAGCAACAAAACACATGGAATCATATAAGGTACTGAAAGTAGAAGATATAGGCACAAATGTTAAAGAAGAGGCACGAAAGCCATCCGACATGAATAACAAAAATGAGATAAACCAGTAATTTAATCAATCATCACCAATAGGCTGATTTAAAACCCACACTTAAGAATTGGTATTCTACTCAAGAGGTTTTTCACCAACAGACAGTTAAAAGAAAGGTGTCCATAGGGGAGACATATAATACGATTTTTCAGAGGCATTGAACTTTATTTGCTTTCAGAATGTCATTAGTAGTTCGAAGGAAGAAGTAGAAAGTGGTGGAAGTTTTTAGATTTGACCCCCCCTCCCCCGCTGTTATAATTGAATGCATTTCCATACATGCAAGCATTGTAAAAGGCTATAGGTCTCACTATGACACCTGCTGGCTTTGCCATTGCCTTTTTAAATGTCCCTCATGCAATGTAGGGTAATGACACCAGCAGTGGAAGGATACAACTCATCCAATCAAAACACCGTGAGTGAAATGTTCATTGTGCTGGAAACACAGAAGGGTAGGGAGGAAAGGCACTGAACCAATAAAAAAATAGAAGTTTGTCAAAATCCTCTAGTCTAACAATTAAGGCCTAAACCTCACTGTCAAGCGAATTCTGCCTAACTAGGACATTTGAGATTCATATTAAACAAAGCAGTTGTGGACTTGAAATTTATGTTAGATCATATGTAGGACAATTAAGACATGGCCAACAGCTGGAGCATTTCAGTGGTGAGTAGGCAATGGTCATGGACAGGGCCCTAGTGGTGAACTGAAGCAAAGTTGCTTGCAATTGTGGCCAGCAAACGTGCAAAGTTGCACTCCTTACCAAGCACTGCAATTTTGTTAACAACAAAAGGAATTGAACTGTGCTTGAAAGCTTACAGACCTTGTTTTTGTAGCAATGTGAGTAGGTATAAGGACACTGAATTATCATTGGAACGTGATTGTATAATTAATTGAAAACCCCCTATATAGAATTAACGTATACAGCCATATACACCTTAGTTTGCCAAACAAAGGGGCTTATTTACAAGCCCCTTGCGCCGCCGGTAAGTCACTTTATATATGGGGAAAAGTGGCGCACCTGCGGCGCAAGGGGCTTGTAAATAAGCCCCTAAGAGGGTCTGCTTGGTACAAAAAGAATCAATTAGTAATTAAGAATCCAACCCTGGAAACATGAAACTTGTGAATAAGCCTAAAGAACACTGAGGGGCCGATTCCGATTCGGGCCGGAAATCTCTCCGACCGAGCCGGACCCGGAGAGATTTCCGACCGAATCGGACCCGTGCAGTCCGACCGAACGAGTACGATGCGCACGTATGCCATCGGACTCGAGTCGGTCGGACTCCCAGTGAAGTCAATGGGAGCCTGTCGTACAACGCGTACGCGGGCTCCCATTGACTCAATGGGTGCGATGCGGACAAATGCGCCCCCTACAGCGTGTACGCGGTGAAGCGATTCGCGCCGTACACGCACAGGTAGGGGGACCCATGGGTCCCCCTGTGTGCGACTCGCGTGGCTACAGCGTACAGGGAGTCCGACACGGACCCCCAAAGTACGGCTCCGACAGCTCTTTCGAGCCGGAGTGCGCGGCTCGGTCGGACTGCTCGCGGCGCGCATCGTACTTACCCGGCCGAGGAACGTCTCCATTGCGCGGTGCGAGTCATGTCCGTGCGAGTCGGTCGGTCGCGGTTCGACCCGGGATCGAGTCGGTCGGAGCGGTCGGGACGCCCGGACGAGTCGGTCGGCGAATACGCATCGTACTCGCACGCCCGGACGCGCGTACGGATCGGTCGGGAAATAGGGCTCCGAATCGGATCCGGTTAAGCCGAATCCGATTCGGAGCCCTATCGGCCGAGATCGGAATCGGCCCCAGAGTATTGCTGTCTGCAGCCCAATGGAACAATGTTGGCCAGCAGGTGAAGTGACAACAGTATGCCTGACAACTTGAAATCCTTGTTCAAAAACATCAATCCATTGTCCGCGTTTGTGTAGAATTAGAAAGATGCTGCCATCCAGAGTTAGCTGTTCATCCATAAAGCATTAAACACACTGTAACCGACTACCAAGATGAGGCAATATAGCGCAAACTGTACCATGTATAGCAATCGCCCGCGCTTTAAAGCAGGAACCACTGCACAACAATGGCAACATGGAAGTACCAACACATGAACTCAAACCAGGAGATGAATGCAATCGATGGACTCAGTTTTTGACATCAAAAAATGCATTTAACAAAGAACCCATGGAAACCATGAGCATATAATAGCACTAATATATTTGTGCACTCTGTTTGGAAACAAAATGAAATTGTTCAAAACCATTATGATGGTACTAATGTTTGACCAGCTATTAGTTGGAGCGATTGCTTGACCAGTTTCATCTCATTTGACCCTTCACAAAATCCATCATAACATGAAAACATTAGAATCAGTTTCTGGTCAGTGCAATTGAACAATGACACAAAAGCATGCAGCCAAGGCTCAAAACAGAAGGGGCCACAACCTGTATGCGCAAAGGAAGGAAACAAATGTCTTGTAGGTACTTGTGCGTTGGTCGCACAATGTAAGAAACCTGAGACAAATTTCACTCGATAGCAGTAGAAGCCTCGCAGTCATCTCTACATGAAAGTAAGTGTAGGGAAACAAAAACATTCAGCAGCCACACCAGGAAAGTCCTGAAGCATTTGGTCTCTCTACACCATCAGCAACCTAATTGTCTCTGCTGCAAACAAGAAAATAAACAGTCGAGCAACTTGAAAGGAACATGAGCTGGCAGTGAGGGCACTGACCTACCTTAACAAGTATGGGCCTTATTTACAAGATTTTGCCGTGTTGCAGCGCCGCAGGCTTTTCTGCTGCGCTTCCCTACTGCAAAAAAAAGGACAGGAATGAGCCATATCTATCAGAGACGGCGCATTCCTGTCTTTATCCCCTGAGCTGGTGCACAATGGACTGCCATGCGCCAACGCAGGCACCTTTGCGCCATGGTGCAAGGGTGCCTTCGTTGTGATTGTTTTTGTGCATGAAGGTTGCCCTTCCTGCACAAAAACAATCACAAGAGCCTTTTTCCTCTTTCTATGTGTGCTGCAGAATGAAAAACAAGGGGAAATAAACGTATTTCTCCTCATTGCTCCTCCATTATGCCTCCCCTAGTGATGCGTACGTTTTTGGTGCTGCCTCAGAATTACGATTCCTCGTAAATCTGGGGCAGTGTCAAAAAGCCATGGGTGTTGCTGGAAACGCCCTCCGCAACACCCATTGCAGGCCCTTTAATGCAGAAAACTGCGTTAAAGGGAACGATCTTTACAAGCCCGCATTTAGCCACGCAAAGTGGCTTAGTGCTGCCTGGGAAATATGGAGCAGGCCCCAACGCCACCGGAGCGTCGCAAAGAGTGACGCTACGGTGGCGCAGCATCATTGTAAGTAAGGCCCTATGTGTGCAAAATATCTACATCCAATGTTACCAGGAGTGCTAAACGATTGTGTTCCTTCACATAAAAAAATACTGGCTAGTTCAGCAAAGATGATAAAGCTTGCTGACAATTTAAATGTATGCAACACTTGCAGCCAGATTGGACAACAAAGCTGTGTTTCTTTCTTCGTGCCCAAACAAAATAGGGTCGTGGAGAAGGAGAAGCTGTGGGAGGGAGTGGAAAGAATGGTTAAAAAACAAGACAAAAAGCAATACTTAAGTGACAGGGATTTACTGGGGAAGGAACAAACAAACTGGGAGAGACCTAAAAGGGGAAGCTCCCTGTGAAGGAGAGAGCTAGAAAACATGCACTCTCATGGAGTGCTTAAACAAAATGAAAAAAAAGTAGTCCACTAAAAGTGACCAGCAGAAGGACACAAATCAGCCAAACCAAGTTGATGGTAAAGCAGCTGTGCTACAGGGGAGGGACAAACACAAGAAGAGGAAGTCAAGCCATTGAATAAGAAGCAAGCAGATGAGAGTGACAATGAACCCAACCAATGGTAAGTAATGGGCAGGCTGTAAGCCTTCTCTAAGTTCACAATAGGTTTTTTTCGCAACCAGACAGCTTGCGTTTGAGCGATAAATCATAGGGCCCTATTCGCAAAGGTAAATCCGGTCATAAACATACGTTTATGACTGAATTAATTTTTTTATCTCTGCAAGAATTGAGAAAGGGATTCCTGACAGGCATAAATTCATTTATGGCTGCAGACATCCCTGCCATGAGTGGAGAAATCTTTTCAGCTATAAATCCCACATTTAATGGGTGGAAAGTGGGTATGGAATTTTGGGAATTGCCACGCATGTACAATTGTGGGAATTCCTAAACTCCTCTCCCCCCACCCCATTTCACCCTTGAAAGGGTCATTATTATACTTCAGCAAAAGGCTGATGTGAATCCCCTCCCGGGGTCGGAAGAGGAACAGATCAACTCAGATATGAAAGGGGCTTAGGAAAAGGGCTTTGCACAATAGGCTCCCACAGAAAAAGTCACCTGTCCTTCCCAGGAGTATGCCTGGAATCTTGTACCTGGTTCAACTTTCCAGGCGTACTCCTGGGACTACTGGTGAACAGCTGAGTGAATAGGGCACATAGAGTTCGACAAACAAAGTTCTAAATCATGCAAAGTGATGGGTGAGATGTAGGCGTTCTCCAAACATTAAAATATCCCAAAATATGAATATCATTAAACAAGAGACAAGAGAAAAAACAAGTTAAGAAGATTTTCAAGAAAGAAAATAATGTGAACTGCATATTACCCTTTGTATTACAGGTATAAGATCTGAACACATCATCCTGCAGATGTGTAAAGATCTATATTTTGAAGAAATGCATGCAGCGTGCCTTACGGGTGGAGCTCTGTAGAAAGATGTGCCTTTAGTTGTGCCATTTTACCAACATTATAAGGGGAGCTGAAGTGATGTCATATGCCCTTTGACCCTGCCAATGCCTTTTCAGATTGTGATTTCAAACAACCTTTGACTCCCCTGACAGACTTATGTACATTTTTATAAATAATCACAAATAAAAAAAAGATTGGCAAAGCCGATAGATCTGGCTTTAATGTGCCACATTCAAGTAAACACAGGCGTGCAGATATTCCCATGTGATAGACCTCCTGGCTTTGGTGATGCTTGGGAGCAGTGGTGGTGGCTGTGGTAGTGATTGTGAAATTGGTGTTGGTATTGGAGGTGGTGGTATTGGTGGAGGTGGTGGCAGTCGCAGCCGGCATGACTCGCGGGCATGGGGGGTTAATTTAATTTAAAAAAAATGTTTTAACTTACCATCTCCTCTGGTCCCGCTTCGCGTCTCCTCTCTCATCTCTCCTCTCCATACAGGAAGCAGGCAGCCTCCCTCCCCTCCCCTACGCCAATCACAACGCTGCAATGGCAGCGTTGTGATTGGCTAGGACGCCGACCCCACAGGCGTCTACCGGGAGGCCATTTTCTCTATGTAGGCTGCATGCAGCCTACATAGAGAAAATGCAGAGTGTGCACGACTGGTTTGGTCGGCCCTGGGGCCGAACTAACAGTCAGCGCCCACAACAGTGGGCTAGCCACTCCTCCCCTGCCTGGGGCAGGACCGTACCAAACCAAACCCTGCCTTCTGCTTTCTCGCAGTGCGAGAAGCAGAAACATAAAATGGTATTTAAAATACCATTTTATGTTTCTGCTTCTCACACTGCAAGAAAGCAGTGGGGCGACGCTCCTCTGCCCACGTGGAGGGGCCGCCCCTGGGTGGTAGTATTGCTGGTGTAGTTGGTACTAGTGGTGGCATGGTGATGGCCTTGTTGTAAGGTATTAGTATTGGTGGTGGTATTGGTGATGGTGGTTTCAGTATAAGTTGTGGCATGGCACTGATGGCTCTTGTACTGGTGTTATGTGGGACTGGTGGTGGTGTGCCATTGGTGGTGGTGTGGAATTGGTGATGGTGTTATCTGTAGTGGTTTAGTATCGGCAGTGTAGTACTGGTGGTTTGGCACAGGCACTGATGTGTTACTGGTGATGGTATTGGTGTTCATATTGATAGAAGAGGAATTGCAGTTATTATTAATGGTATTGGTGGTGATAGGGATATTGTGGTAATAATGCTGATGATAGTGATATTGGTTTGGATGATGATGGTGGTTTTGATGGTAGTGCATCAGGCAGTATGCTATTGGTGATAGTGTTATTTGTTGTGATAGCATTGGTGGTGTTGGTAGTGATGGTATCGATGGTGGTGGTATAGGTAGTGGTAGTGTGAGGATTATAATATTAGTTAGGTTGTTGATATTGGTAGTGATATATTAGTGGTGGTATATTATTGATGGTTGTCATATTGGTGGTGGTGTGGTATTGTAGTAGTGTGCTATTGGCGGCATTGTGGAACTTGTGGCAGTATTGATTGTTTGTTATTGGTGAGGTGGTACTAGCTTTTGTGTTATCGGTGATCGCATTGCTAATTGTGGTATTTGTGGTGGTGGCAGAATTGGTATTGGTGGCATTGGTGATAGTAGAATTGGTGATGTGGTGCTGGTGTTGTGATATTGAACGTTGTGTTATTGGTTGTGGTGATTTTAACTGGTTTTAGTATAATGTCAGTCATTTTCTCCATGACTGTGCCGATTTCAAGATAGTATATTGACCATTCCTAGCATATTTTGGGCACTCTTTACATTATGGAACCTATATCTGGCCCTGCCATGATAGGAATACTTATTTACCTAATGTAGATATCCCTGGCATTGTATCCCACTCTTAGCATAATGCTGACCAAACTGTAGGTACTGAAGACATCCTTGGCATGATAGTGCACACTGCTAGCATGGCTGTGGTCCTGGTGTAACGTCAACTGTTCTTGACATACTGCGGACACCTTTGGCATGATCGTGCTCTCCCTGGGATAATTCTGGCTATACACGTCATACAGTGAGAATGACTAACATTGATCCTGATATAATTTCAACCATGCCATGGTTCTGACCCAAGCATAATGGGGTTTGTTAATGGTAGATTATCAGCATCCTTGATATTATGAGACCATTTCTAGCATAATGCTGGCTCTGGCATGACGTTGGCCATACCTAGAGCTATGGAATTTAGGATGTCTATTCTATTGGATTTGTAAATATGTGACTATTTATAAGGGCAAACTTACAAAGGTGATAGGACATTCTCACAAGTGATTTGAGGGAGATTGACTTCTGCATAGTCTCTAGATGTATATTCTCTAAGAACCATTTATTGAAAGGCAAGGAGTGAAGGTGAGGTGGCCACACAGACATCATATAGGTAGACAGCACTCTTGTAAGAGGCAGGAAAGCTACCCAGGGTATGGTTTTCCTGGTTGCACAGGTTACAGATATTTTTTGCTTTGGTTGCTTGCGGTATACATGGTACATAATATATTACAAAGAGCACACATATCCCTGGGGGTCTTGTGTTCCTATAAAATTGTTTATCGTCTCCCAACTCAATGGTGCTTATACTACTGACCTCAGGGGCATGAAAGGCTGAGTGGGGCTGCCGCCATGGCTCAAACATAGATCGTGACAGCGAGCTATAAGACTCCACATGCATTGGGAGATGTTCCATTTTTTAAGAGGGCAAAGGCCAGCCTATGGCTTGGAAAATCCTTGAGTATGGAGTCTCCGAAAGAACAGTGTTGACTGGCAATTAGTAGGATGACCTGATGCTCCACGATGTGAAGGGGAACAGGTAGGGCTAGGAAGGAAAGGAGGACGTGTAGGCCCAAGATTTGAACAGCTGACTAGCAGGTCCCGTATTTGAGAGAGGAAGGGGAAATCCAAGAGATGGAACGTCTTGATGGTAGCCCAGAAATAGGTCTGACCAGTAGGTAGGGAAACAGAATGCCAGACTGGTAAGTCCTGAAATAGTAAGCCATACCATTAGGTCCAGAAAGTGAGGGAAGTCTGGTAGGTCTCATAGATGTGAATGATATAACTATCCAGAGACGTTTTAAGGCATGGGCAAAGTGGGCTCTGGCTCAGGGCTCAGGCCTTTCATGGGCTCTGGGTCAGAGATAGAGCCAACTCTGTTCTGCAGAGTCTTGCTTGGATGACCTTGAATAATTCTTAAACAGATTGTTTTAAATAAGGTTTTCATTTAATTTATTTTTAACGTGGGTGATGTATTGGAGTCTATTACTGACATTTTGAAGAGAAATGTGTTTGTTTCATGCAACATCCATAAAAAAGCTTATTTTAGATCAAAGCTGTGTTTGTTTCATGCAACATCCATAAAAAGCTTCTTTTAGAACAAAGCAGGACCTCACATATGAGACATGGGAGGGAGTCACGGACATTATTTGCAGTAATATTAGTGAGCTGCTGCTGTATTAAAATATTGAAAGCACACATCACTATCCCTGAATATTAGATTTAAACACATTTAGAATTTGGACCAGTGCACCTGTGCACTGTCAGTGACCAGGCAAAAGATGGCATGAAAGAGCTGAAATCGGATCATAAATTCAAAGCTATTCCGAACAGGGGCCCCCAAAATATGTTTGACCCAAGGTCCCCAAAGTCCTTAAAATGTCCCTGGAACTATGGTTCCAGAAAGTGAACGGTGAAATAGTGAGCCAAGTTGCATAGGAAGCATAAGAGGGACGAGGCACAGGTGGACCGGTAGTTCAGGAAAGTTGACATATAGGATAGGTAATAAGGTGGACCCTGTAAGCCCGAAGAAGGCATGGGCAGGTGGTCCCAAGAGGGTGGTGAATTTAGAGGCGCAGTAAAGGGTCTGAATAATTTAGCGATTAATGCACTGTTTAGGGTTGGTTGGAAAGAGAAGGACACCATGGTTTCATAAGTGCAGCTCTGTCACAGTAAAGCAGTCTTTCACAGACTCCATATACGTCCATAGTTGATTGCGCCAGCTCGCCCAAGGAAGATTGTTGGCGCGCGCTGGCGACGGTGTAATTAGAGCAGCGCCTCGCCAGAAGGGCCATTGTCAGCGGCTGATTTTCATGAAGTGTCGTAATGAAGACAGGAGCGAGAGATGGAAATGAACAGATGGTTATCATTTTGTCCCACAAAACAGGCAAATAAGAGCGGAGCCAGAAGCGTTCTGAGTGGCAGGAGCTCCCTAGGCCTGGCAGCGATCCCAAGGTCTACGCGCTGACTGAAAATATCCCTCCACGGCTTCCGTGCCGTCGGCCACGCGGTACCTTTCTCCGGCGCCCACAAGTCCCACGGCTCAGCGCGGAGGTGTCTCTTATCGGTGTAATGCAAAAAAAGCAAATAAATACATAGCAGTGTCTTCGCATGTAATATGTACATCTACCTCCGGATTTGGGAGATGACCAGCAGAACATGAGTCCAAGGGGTTAAATCTGCTAAGCTGTCAGATGTAAACTGCCAGCGGGCATGTCAAATTACGTTTTGTTTCTCTTCCAGGAGAAGTCGACAAAGCACGGGATTGTACTGTTGCTTCCAAGGGAGCAGCAACGAGTCATTATTTGCGCATTCAAATCTAGGTGTTTTCAATTTGCAAATTCTCTAAAGACCTATGAAAAGTATCCCATTAAAGTGTGGGTGTTCATTAAACAGGACAGGTACACCGGAAGCTAAAGGGCCAGGAATACGTGAAACAAACAACACTGGTCACATCAGCTGCCCATCGGGGCTGAACAGCAAGCAGGCACCTGAAGCGAGCTGCTATGGTGCACCTGCAGCAAACATACATAGCAGCAGTGTATGGAACAGGGACCACATAGGCCGTTTGGGTAAGTAGCACAAACAGCACAGCAACACCTGAAACAAACCTTACAGATGTACTAAAAATGAACATAACAAACATACAACACTAAAGCAGCCGCTCAAACAAACAGTACAGTGCCTCCTTAAACAAGCACCATTTGGGCACCAGGAACAAAAAAATAGGCCCTCGAGGGCTATAAAAACAATCGTTTTAGTGCAGCGTAGAATATTAACACAGAGGTAGTAGTCAAAATGAACAGAGAAGAAGTACCTGAAATAAACAACACAGGGAGATCAGAATTAAACTGCAAACAGGTTACACTACTGAACAGAACTTCAGCACCGGAAACACCCAGCACCAGTGCTTTAAATGGAAGTATAGAATACAGCTACTCGCTATTTACGGTACCGGTTTGCTCCCGAAAAAAGCTGGTCGCTTTCCTTTCAAATTACAGAAATGCTTACTTTCTTTACAAGTTGTTAAGTGGTGATCCAGTCAACCCACTAGGAGGCTAGTAAGAGTGAAAAGTAAGTCTTTGCAGCACGTATGACGTCCAGAATATGGGCAGCACAGAGGGCGGTCTCCATTATATACTATTTAATTCCGCGAGATAAATAATTGTCAAGAAAGCCTGTATATGACTGGCAGCTTGGTTATTGAGTTGTAGATTGGGATCGGCAACGATCAGTAAGAAATCATAATTAATTGATAAATTAGCAGGGTGAGTGGTCTTTGCGAGGGGGGGCTTATTTTAATTGGCAGAGTGTCGGGGTTATCAAGAGATACTGGGGAGAGGGGAGCAACCGTCCAGTTATCACAATAGAAAACGACCACTCCGCTGCCTTGTTTTTCTCCAGGCTGGTCCATGCGACCAACCAGGCATCCTTTCGAAGTGGCACAGATTAAGGCTGGGCCATCCCAATATTTCATCTATGTTTTGGTAGCTACAAATAGGTCTATTCATTGTCATTAATGAGTTCACTAATCTCGTTAGCATGTAATAGTAAATAGCGAATGGTTGGTTGGTTAGTAGGTCTACTTTTAATTGATGAATATCCTTTCCATGTTTAAAATGTGTCAAGCACGCATTAGAATTGCAAAAAGAACAATTGATGGACAGAATGCAGAACAATGTCAAACATTCACCCCAGTACAGAGATCTGGGCCTAAATCCATCGTTTTTTTGCTCACCATGCCATTCCAGTTTGGACCCAGCCATATGCAAATCAGTCTTAACCCTGCACCCAATGGGAACAGTCCAGCCCGAACTGCCAGGCCAGGTCCTCCCTGGATTGGAAACAAGCATCCTAGGACCAATTTCGGGGTTTCACCCCTCATCAGCCAGGATAGCTTGACTCCAGTGGCATGGAGAGCACGGGACCCATGTCTGGGCATACCCGTCCCACTCGGGGTGACAAATGCAAAAAGAACAATTGATGAACAGAATGCAGAATAATGTCATACATTCAACCCAGTACAGAGATCTGGGCCTAAATCAATAATTTTTTTGCTCACCAGCCATTCTAGTTTGGACCCAGCCATATGCAAATCAGTCTTGACCCTACGCCCAATGGGAACAGTCCAGCCCGAACTGCCAGGCCAGGTCCTCCCTGGACTCGAAACAAGTATCCTAGGACCGGTTTCGGGGTTTCACCCCTCATCAGCCAGGATAGCATTAGAAGGCATACAGTTTACTGAAAAATCAAGTGAGTTGCCCAGGGTGTCGGTTTTAGTCTGAAAAATAGTCATTTCACTTAATGTGTTAATAAAGTCTAGCTCTAATGGGCTATTAATAGTCCTGTAGGCAAATAGCGCAACTTTAGTGTATTCTGTTTTGCAGGAATAAGGCTTTCTTGAATGATCTGAATCAAAAAGGGCAGAAGTTCAGGACTCTGACTCTGTCCGGTCGCCTTTGGTGAGCCACTGATGTGCCCACTAATCAGATACACTGCACGGATGCTCTAAACGTAAATTTAAATAACTGGCTGTGAAGGGGACTAAGGAAACACAAGGAGATGATGGACAGATCGCTGAAACTTTTCAGACACTCACCCCCAGTCACAGATCTGGGTTGAATCAATCATCGTTCTTTAGCTCACTCAGCCACCTCAGTTCAGACCCAGCTATATGCAAATCAGTCTTGACCCTGTGCCTCATCGGAACAGTCACAGCCTGAACTGCCAAGCCAGGTCTTCCCTGAACCGGAAACAAGCATCCTGGGACCGGTTTCGGGGTAACACCCCTCATCAGCCAGGCTAGCTTGAATCCAGTGGCAAAGTGAGCAAGGTACCCACGTCTGGGCATACCCTGCCAACTTAGGGCGAACAAAGCAAACACAAGGAGATGATGGACGGAGCGCTGAAACTTTTCAGACACTCACCCCCAGTCACATATCTGGGTTGAATTCATCATCGTTCTTTAGCTCACTTCGCCACCTCAGTTCAGACCCAGTTATATGCAAATAAGTCTTGACCATGTGCCTCATGGGAACAGTCCAGCCTGAACTGCCAAGCCAGGTTTTCCCTGAACCAGAAACAAGCATCCTGGGACCGGTTTCGGGGTAACAACCCTCATCAGTGTTGGAATGGAAAATGTTCTTAGTTGACTTCCCCTTGCATTGTACGATTTAAAATAGCATTTGTGGCACCATTTTGCATTCAGCCGCCATTTTGTACCATGACTGAAAACAAGCTTCTGTCTCATTCTGTTTGCCTCAGCAGAAAGCAGCCTCGATGTTTTTTTTATTTCTCCAAGGTTGAGCTTCGCTGCACTAATGAATAGACTGTCTTGTCATTACATACCTTTCCCGTTAGATAGGCCTGCTCCCACCCTTAGTGTAGCTGGCACAGGCAGAATAACCTTGGAACTGAGATAACATGTACCCGGTCTTAGGACTGTAGCTCATCCTTCTGTGTCTCCTTTGTTCACCAGCTACTAACTGGAAAATTCCAGTCCGGGCCTGTCTTTAGGGGTACTGGAAATGTATATCATGTATCGCTATGTTGGCGGGGGTCAGTCCCTCTGCAGCAATCCAAGGAGGCTGGTCAGACTGGACTCCGCTCAAGTGTATGACTAATAAATAACTTTGGTTTGAATTCTCTACTGTCTGACCGACTCTTCATTTATTTGGAAGGCTGAGAGGTGGTCGCGAGTGGCCCGGTTGACCCTATTCGGGTCACTTCCTTCATCAGCCAGGCTAGCTTGAATCCAGTGGCAAGCACAGGGTCAAGACTGATTTGCATATGGCTGGGTCCAAACTGAATTGGCATGATGAGCAAACAAACGATGGATTTAGGCCCAGATCTCTGTACTGGGGAGAATGTATGACATTCTTCTGCATTCTGTCCATCAATTGTTCTTTTTGCATTTGTCACCCCGAGTGGGACGGGTATGCCCAGATGTGGGTCCCGTGCTCTCCATGCCCCTGGAGTCAAGCTATCCTGGCTGATGAGGGCTGAAAGCCCGAAACCGGTCATAGGATGCTTGTTTCCAGACCAGGGAGGACCTGGCCTGGCAGTTCGGGCTGGACTGTTCCCATTGGGCACATTATCAAGACTGATTTGCATATGGCTGGGTCCAAACTGGAATGACATGGTCAGCAAAAAAACGATGGATTTAGACCCAGATCTCTGTACTGGGGTGAATTTATGACATTGTTCTGCATTCTGTCCATCAATTGTTCTTTTTGCATGTGAAGGGGACTAAGTATGGTTGAAGGAGGTCAGGCTGCTAAATGAGGCAATATTAAACAAGCATTTGCAATGCAATAGGTCTCGCATTTGCACGAGTTTGAGCTATTGGCATTGTAAATGACAATACCTTTTATTTATGTGTTATGAAAACCTGCAATAAAAGAGGTGCAGTTACTGCCAGCCTTGCTTCTCTGAAGCAAGGACTATAAGTACAAAGTGCATGTTTATGCACCGCTTGCAGGTTTTCAAAACACGTAAATAAAAGGTATTGTCATTTACAATGGCAATAGTTGAAAACTGTTGCAAATGTGAGACTTATTTCATTGCCCATTTAAGCTAGAAACAGGTTATGCAGCAGATGATGAATTATGTGGAATCTGCGGCAAACCCATAATTATATGTAAAATGCTGCGGCTGTGGAATCGCATAAATCCAGTGACTGTGGCAAAACCTATGCCTTGCAGTTTGCGTACAGGTCTTAGTGTTAAAAGCACTTACTGATCTACATATAATAAAAATCTCATCTGCATGTTACAGGATGTGCTTTGCAGAATATACATTAACCCTCTATGCTGCTTAATTAGTCGTGAATAGACAAAACACAGATCTCTCCAGCAAATGCATTAACCACTAGTTATCTTACTATTATTATTATTCCCTGAGATTTACTGGGCACACAATGAAATCCACAGCAAGTGCCTTAAACCCATAAAATATTTTGAAATGCAGCTTTAGTTACCAATTGTGGCATGTCTTAAGATCTGATGTCGCTTCTTGTGATGTCACTTCCTTTGTGGTGTTGGGGTGTGATGCCGCTTCCTATGATGTCACAGGCAATGTCATGCACTGTGATGTCACTTACATATTGACTAACTTGGTTAGTCCCCGCAAATTATTGTTTTAGGACTTGTGCCCTGATGTGGTTAAAAATTTGCAGATTACAGTAAAAAAAATGTGTCTAGCTCAAACAGATGAAAAAATCACAAAAAATGTAGCAAGCTGCACAGTGGAAGGCTCTTCGCAGCTCTCTACTGGTCACCTTTCTGTTGTTTATTTTTGTATTTGGGGGTCAAAGTGGTATTAATGAGGTGAAACGTTTGTCTAGAATGAGTAAGAATGCCAAAATAATGAGGTAACACTAAAACAAAATGTGCCTCGTTGCGTTACATAATTCCACTCATCTTGCCACATAATTTAGGTCAACACTGCCACATAATTCCAGTGGTCCAGCCTACACCTTCAAAATTGTAAAATGAGACTATTTCTATTTCGCTTGCACAGCAGCAGGTGTCTACAGAACTGGATTAGATACACAACAAAAAGTGAGTATGTTAAGTTGAAAAAGCTATTGTTCTGGAATTTCCGAATAATATTTTGTATTCCATTTCGAAGAGTACTTCAATCACCTCCACATATTTCATCACAAGTCATTAAGGTGATGCTTTCCCTTAAATCACTATTTTCATAAAAGACTATTTGGAAAAGTGTAATGGTAATGAAGGAAGTCCTAAACACACACCAAGGGGCCGATTCCGATTGGGGCCGGAAATCTCTCCGACCGAGCCGGACTCGGAGAGATTTCCGACCGAATCGGACCCTAGCAGTCCGACCGTACGAGTACGATGCGCACGTATGCCATCGGACTCGATTCGGTCGGACTCCCATTGAAGTCAATGGGAGCCAGTTGTACGACGCGTACACGGGCTCCCATTGACTCAATGGGCACGACGCAAACAAGAGCGCCCCCTACAGCGTGTTCGCGTCGATGCGGGTCGCACCGTACACGCACGTGTAGGGGGGACCCATGGCTCCCCCCTGTGTGCGACTCGTGTGCCTACGCTTCCAGGGAGGTCCGACACGGACCCCCAAAGTGCGGCTCCGACAGCTCCTTGGAGCCGGACTGCGCGAGTCGGTCGGAGCGGTCGCGATGCGCATCGTACTTACCCGGCCGGGGAACGTCTCCATTGCGCGGTGTGAGTCGTCCCCGTGCGAGTCGGTCGGAGTGGTCGGGTCCTGCGAGCGAGTCGGTCGGAGATTTCGCGGCGCACGCATCGTACTCGCTCGCCCGGACGCGCGTACGATTCGGTCGGGAAATAGGGCTCCGAATCGGATCGGTAATGCCAAATCCGATTCGGAGCCCTACCGGCTCGAGATCGGAATCGCCCCTAAGTCTGCAGCTACAGGTTTTTTGCAAAGGACATAGGAATGCCTGCAGTCCACTGAAATACCAAACGTACGTTAAAAACGTTATGGGCGGTGTAGGATGAACTGATTTGGAAAGCGGATAATTTAAGGGAGCTTGTAAGAAGGAAGCGTGCGCCAGACAGAGATGAACACCTGCACTACTTGGGCACAACAAAAACACATTATCGAGTATGGCCGGCATTGTTGCAAGTGAATGACGTAATTTGAAAAGCACCCCGTCTCGACCGCACGCATGCATCGAAAGCCCGGTAAAAGCTGCTATTCGATCTATTATGTTGAAAGGGGTAGGTTGAAAACGACGCAAAAAAAGTATTCAACACAAATAACTCTAGGGCAATATGCACATAGAGTCTACATTGTAGACTGTTGCCACGGGCTGCACTTAATGTGAACCCCATGCTGTGCTCTACAGAAAATGCAGCTTGTGTCCATCTTGGAATAATGGGAGGTCTGTTCACTGGATGGTGAACAAACTTATCAGCAACAAATGAGTTTCATTATGTTCCAATGGGAATAACTTAAAGGGTGAAAATTAGAATGATAATTGCCCAAAACAAGGAGGAGCGCTCCTTTTACAGATATGTTCTTGCCACCCTAATTAGTTCGCTCTTCCTGCTTTCAGTTGTATTCTAGGAAACAGAGGTGTAAAAAATGACCCCGCGCAGCTGCCTGTTTGTACGTTTCTCATGGACGATTCACTCTTACCGGGTGACTGTCTATTGCATTCAGGCTCACGCAATAAAACGTAACGTGAAATAAATTTTACATGAAGGACTTTAGAAGTTTCTTCTCCACCAACCAAAAACCTGCCCCACACACAATACCAGTGACGGGGCGAAGTTCGAAAAGTTTCCTAAAATGAAATTCACCAGAGCGTAAACCACAGTGGGCAATCCAGGGATAGATAGATAGATAGATAGATAGATAGATAGATAGATAGATAGATAGATAGATAGATAGATAGATAGATAGATAGATAGATAGATAGATAAGCGGGAAGCCAAGATAGCGCTGCACACTTCCACGATGAAAACAAGCACTGCCCAATTTAAAAAAAAGAGTTATCACACCCAACAGCTGAAGAGTCAAAGTGTAAGGAAACTGTACTTTACTGGTGCGCCTCAGCCTGAAGGGAAGTGACTTATCGGCAAAACCAACGAGTTAGGAGGCAGCATAGAAGAAGGACAATAAAGGTAACCAATGGTAAATACAGGCAGGAAAAAAGTCGGACTATTGATTACTGCAGGTCTTGCAGACAGGGCAAGCGCGCTGTAGCTCGACCTAAAAATAGAAGGAAGACTGGCCAGCATTAATCAGCCTGAAGCCCAGTGGATGAATAGTTGGATGGTGTGGAGTGGGTGGATGAATTAATTCAAGAACGGATGACAATGAATGAACACTTTTAGCTACGTGGACCAAATGTTCTCAATGCATTGACCAAGGGTGGGTGTGCTGGTTTTCATTTTAGCTTCTGCATTAAAATATCACCCTCTCCAAACACTACCACCACCAATCCTTATGAAGCTTGCATAGTCCCGATATATTTAACACATTGCGCCTCAAGGAATTAAACACAAAACATTAAGCTTTAATTTAAAATGAGAGAGAGGAAGAGATAACCATGTAATGGTTGAATTGCACAGCATAAAACAAAGAAACCATGCATCAATCCTGGCTTCCACTTAACCACATTGTGTGATCCTAGGCAATTACTTTTTTCAGAGTTTGGGGTGTGCCCCGCACAAAAGCAAAATACTGTAAAGTTATTCCATCAATTGTATCACACTAGGCCCCATATAGGGGGTCAAAAGACAGCTTTCCTCTTGGTTCACTAGCAGCATTGTTGTCAGGGCAGAGGCGGTGGCGGCATGAAGGTTTCTAAGTTCATGAATAGAATTAGTCCCTTCATGACTACTGCCCCTCAGTGCAATGGATAATATATTTCTGACATGTTTTGCAAATATCACATTATAAAGAAAGACACTGTTTGGAATTTTTAACAGTTTTTATCATACATATATTCTGGACATTCTGGTCCAAACAGCAGACACCTCTCCCCCCTAAAACCCTGAGATCAGTGCTGCTCATGAAGGCCCTGAAGGCCTTTGCATGGGGACACGGCACATGCAAATGAGGGAAACTCTTTGCCTCTGTGTTCGCACCGTATTATAGACATGGGCGCAGAGGCAAAAGATCTCTCAGGAGGTGCACTGGCAGTGCACCACAAAAAGGTGGTGCACTGTCAATGCGCCCCCTGCTGGCAGCCCTCTGGAGGGGACATCCCCTTGCAGGTGGGTGAAATCACTCACTGCATCCGCCTGCAAGGGGATCTCTCTCCCCTCTTAAAAGTGCAGGCAGGTACTGCCTGCAAAGTAAAACAAGCAGTGGCTGCTTTAAAGTTGCTCCGTATTTCACTTGAATGCGCTGCCCCGAGGGCAACGCAAGTTCGCGGCTGCCCTGAGGGCAGCACATTCAACATAATAGGGCATACTCTCCCTGTTTGCGCACGGTGCACCTGTTTGAAGGTAAACAGGAACAGGGAAAGTGTGCCCTCTATGTAATAGGGACCCTGGTATATTTCATTAATCTTCTTTACCATCCTCTCAGATCCTAGGACAAGAAACTCAGTTGATCAAGTTAAGTTGAGCCAGATTTTGCATCGACGCCTTAATTGATCAAACATGCTTATCACCCTTTTACTTTGTTCTTCTGGACTTAGTACTGAAAGGAACATCACTTGTGTCATCTACATAATTTTACATGCATATTACACAGTATGCATATTGATTAAATAGAGAGAGATGCAATCTCTGAGGTGTTCTATAGTTTACTTCTTCTAAGAAATTCCTTGACAAATGCAAATATTTGCCTTTCGACCTTCTAGAAAAAGAATAAAACCTCAGCTAATACCACAGCCACATCCTTGAGTCTGCGTTAGAATGGTCCAGGGTGCCAAAGGATGCTGATAGATCCTGGGTCATGAATACTGCATGATAAGCCTTATCTAACATATCATAAATTGACGACTGTGCATCTATAACATATTTTTCACCCCTACCGGAGGCGAGCTTGTCCAGCAGCTGCTTAGAGGAGTCAATGATCAGCAGAATGGGACAGACAGAAGGTTTAATAATGGACAACATGTGAGGTGACTCTACATCCGGGCACTAGAAAAGCTGAGAGCCGCTGTTGTAGGTGCACTATATTGTACGAACTGTATCCTAACCCGTACCATTAACGATTGAATCTCACACATGGCTCTGCTTGTATAAAGAGTGTAAAAATCAACGGAGTGCCCAAAATGAATTTCTCCTTTGGCGAATTATGTAACATGAAATGTAAAATTATTAATAGGTGTGTTTAATGCACAAGGGGCACTTTGTGGATTTTTATAGTTTGCTGGTTACCCCAACTCCTTGTGAGGCTATCATCCAGGGGACAACCCATTGGGGATGTATGTGAAATGAGTGTGCCAGTGTGCGCTGTCACAGGTTTGGGGAGATAGGCAGCACACATAACAAGATATCTGCAGGGGAGTGGCAGCGTCCAGGCATGTGGAAACAATGAGCACACACAATTGCTGCTATGCTCCTCCCTCCTTCCTGCACCAATCCCTAGTCACGTTAGCCTGCATGACAATATATTAGAAGGGCTTTAGCTGAGCCAAGAAATTATCAATATTGGGTCTCACAGCATTTGCATTGCATTGGATTTTGTGGGTGGTTCAGATTAATGAATCATTGACTATATTGAAGCTCAAATGGAATCCAGTGCCCACCAATTGTTGTACAATATGTATAAAAACCATGCTATTGTTCATCTCATGCACAGTTGCCCACTGTGTGAAGGGCAATAAAATTGGCTGAGCATGAAGGGCTGTGGAGAAGCTGCCCATACAAGAAGCATAGGCAAAGTCAATAGGTCTGGTGCTGGCTGTCAGTCTTTTGGCAGTCAATGCCATTTTTGTCTTGTCATGGTTTTTGTAAAAACTTTATTGCTGAGGGTGCTGCTGTGCCCTCGACAATGTAAAAAAAATGAACACATTTGTTAAAAGCAAAAATATTTTTGGTCTAAAAAAGCACACATTTCAATAGTAGTCTCTGACACTGAAAGGAAGTACTTGTGCATGGTTGTGCTCCTTGAGAAAGAGCGGAAAACCATCACTCGCAGTGAAGTTAGCCAATGGCGGAAGCAGGCACACCCACTGCCCAATGCTGTGGTTGTAGGTGAATGGCATAGCAACAGACCAAATGGATGATGAACGGTGGCTGAAAGATCCCATCAGTAAGTATATCAAGTCTATAATTTCAATAAAATCAAACGATTTTGCCAACAAACAGTCCAAACAAAGAGGATATTGTGGATCTTTGAAGCAATTTGAGATGTTTGGCAGCAAAGACAGAAAGTAAGCAGCTACCGGCACCAATTAGGAGCGAGGTGATCATACAACATGAGGGTTTGGCATGTCATCTGTGTATATAAAGGCAGAGCTTTCAAGTTTCCCAGGCCCATGCATAAGAAGTCAAACCCGTCCAGGTAATTTTTTTTGCATTCTGTTATTTGCAGTCCTGTTTATTCCATTATAAGTTTGAACTGTACTTACAAGAATGCAAACAAAGAAACTGTACTTGATCCTACCCACAGATAGATCTGAGAAACTTGAGAGCTCTGTTTAAGATGCACTACCCCAGTGACTGAGAAGTTGGGGTATGTTAGAACAGGGTTTTCTGGTTGTGAGAGTATGCACCTTGTACGAATAGGAACCACCACTCTAGTCAGGGTAAGCTAGATACACACTAAAAGATAACCTGTTGTTGGAAAATGGCCCTCTCTGAAGGGTCACCCCAAACGTTTTGCTGTCCTCCTCCTCTTTTTGCTGAATTCTTTTTGTTGGCTTCAGGACTCTGGGCACTTTACCAGTGCTAACCAGTGCTAACATGCATTTCAGTGGCAGCTCCTCCGCTAAGGCGGAGGAGCGTTGCCCCACAGCGCAAAAAGGAAAAATAAAGTGACAATAATGTATCGTTATTGTCATTTAATTTTTACGATTGCATGCAGTCAGTGGCCTGTGTGGGGCGGGTGGGACTGGCCAGAGCAGGGGAGAGTGGTTTTCACTCCCAAAGTGCGCATGAAATGTTTGGCTGGCTCTCTTGGGCCGACCAAACAGTTCACGCACACTTTGCATGTTCCCCACCAGGCTGCATTACACAGCCTGGTGAGGAACATGCACAGGCTACCTGTTCCAGTCTGAGCACCGATCCACGGCGCTCAGACCAATGTCAACGCTGCATTGCAGCGTTGTGATTGGCTCAGAGGAGCCTGTGTGCCGGGTGCTTCCTGCTGCTGGTGGATTGCAGAAAGGAAGAAGGAAGAGGGTGCAGGGGAGGCAGCAGCCGGCCGTTCTAAGGTAACTGTGTTTTTTGTTGTAAAATTAACACCCCTCTCCCCCTGCCCAACCACCCCCGTCCAGTAGCAGTCGCTACTGGTGCATGTGCTTTTCCGTTAAACATGATGACATCGGTGTATACCTGATTGGCATATTTGGTTTACTAGTAAGTCCCTTGTAAAGTGGTATAACATATACCCAGGGCCTGTACTTCAAATGCTACTAGTGGACCTGCAGCACTCATTGTGTCACCAACAAAAGTAGCCTTTCAAACCTGTCTCAGGCCTGCCGTTGCAGACCTTGTGTGCACAGTTTACTGCCCCTTTGAGTTGGCATTTAAAACTAATTGCCAAGCCTCAAACTCCCCTTTTAATACATATAAGTCACCCCTAAGGTAGGTTTTAAGTAACCCTAAGGACAGGGTGCCATGTAAGCAAAAGGTAGGGTCTGTGTGTTTAATCTTTACACGTCCTGGTAGTGACAGACACCCAAATTCCTTTTACGCTACTGTGAGGCCTACCCCTCTCATAGGCTAGCATTGGGGATTCCTTAATATACTTTTAAGTTGTAATTTCTGATCAGAGAGGAGTAGCTTTTTAATGTTTCATATCTTTGGAATGGTAATGATAAATCCTTCTCACTGGTGGAGTTGGATTTCAAATAACTTTTTTAGAAATGCCAATTTTAGAAAGTGGACATTTCTCTGCACTTCCTGCTTTGCGTGCCTGACAGCCTGTCTCTAATAAATGTCTGGGGTGGATGACAGCTACACTTTGTGCATCCCTTTAGACAGCCACAACACAGGAAGGATAGGTGTGTCTGAGTACCCATCTACATGCATCTGCATTCTCATGGCCTTGCCTGTGCAGGATGGAAGGGAGAAGCTAACAATTCACTTAAATAAGCAGTGGCCTGTCCCCACCCAAAGGACTGATTAACACCCACAGATAGCCTGGTAGAGAGGACTGAGTTGAAAGGGATACTTGTGCACTTCAGACAGCTGCTTTGAAGTCACCTCCACATCAAAGGCATTTTTGGGTATAAGTACAGAGTCTCTGCCCCCATAAAATCAGACACTACTGGACTTGTAACTGAAGCTCTGCGAGAAGAACTGCTGTGCTGCCTAAAGGACTCAACTGGCCTGCTGATCTGAAAGGCCTGTTTTTCTGTTTGTTGCCCTCCTGCAAGCTGCTCTCTGACTGCTGAAGGAGAGTTAGACTCTGCCTTCACTCCAAATGACCACCAAGGGCTTGTTGACTTGCCTCCTGTTGCTTGAGACTCAGGAATATCAAAGTCTCTACCTCTGCTCCTGTGCCAGGCTCACTGGAAGTACCAACAAAACGTGTAGGGGTTATCCCTAATCCTCCCGCATATCCTGGGCTAAAACACATCCACATGCCGTCCGATGCTGATTCATCTTACACGGCATGGCCATTCTTGTTTTAGCAATTCACTGGAGAAGTTCGAGGAAATTGGTTCCCCTAACTTCCAGGATCCTTTGAACCATTACTGATTGCCTGTCACTCATTTGACATAAGGATACAGATCCTCTCCAGAGGACCGCGGTACCCTACCTACAGACAGTACTCTACCTACAGACGGGACTACCAGTACTTTGTCTTTCTTTCGTCCTGAAGAGGCCTGAAGTTTCTAGGCCGAAACTCATCAACACTTTCAATGGAGGAGTCTCTATAATTTCTAATCAACTTTGTAAGATTTTTTTGATACACACCAACAATATAATGTTCAAAACTGTCCCCCACATGTGTACAATCCACAGACTATCTAAGTTATGAACTGTATAAAAGGCAAAGAACACAGCCATATTAGTTCAAAACAAATGGAAGACTGAAGAAAGTCACTTCCTAGTTGGCACATTTATTGTTGGGTATTTTGATACATGTTTTATGAATGTGCAGTTCAGTGTGTTGATTGTCCCTTGTACATGTTTGCTTATTTGTTTTCTTTATGTATGTTTACTATGGTTTACAGCATTTGTATAACCCAGGTACCTATTTCAGGAATGTATGATTATATGCTCAGTTAAAAAGGTTAAAATAAACTTGCAGAAATTGTGTATACGGCCCCAGTGATTAATTGATGTAATCATTGAACAACTAACGTTACGAGAATTCGTTCCCGCATTATACCACTTTTCATTCACACATGGCTCACTGGAAGTGGCCCAGATACTTGCAATACAGATTTTGACGCATCTCCTGTCTGCATGTAGCGGAACATCGATCCGTCTGCAGGAGTAAGATCCGCGCATCGCCTTGGAACCAAGGCTTGGCCTCCATAGATTGCCGCCTCTGCTGATTGGTGAGATCGATGCATCCCCTCGACTGCGTGGCAGAATCTGGCGCATTGCTCAACGCCTCTTGGCTCCGGCAACCGCCTTCGGAACAGATGCATCACCTTCACTGGATGGAGAATATCAACACATCCTGCACTTGTGACCCTCCACATAGATGCATCTGGCTGTTTGCGACCAGAAAAGGTACTTTGTTCACTGGGGCCTGCGTGGGTACTGTAGCCAGGCGGCGCTTCATCGTGTTCGGCCCAAACTTTGACTTTGAACCGGTCCGACCTGAAGTAACCTTTTCAGCACTACTTGTTTTGAAGTGCTTTACTGCATTTATTCCTTTACAATTCAATATCTCAACTTCTATGCATTGGACTTTTGTCGTTTTGGTACTGTTTAGTTCAGAATATAAGAATCTATTTTTCTAAACATGTCTGGAGTCTTTTTGTAGTGTATTCATTGTGTTACTGTGTGTATATGTGTATTGCACAAATACTTTAAACATTGCCCCTCTTTAGATACGCCTGACTGCTCTGTGCCATGCTACCAGAGGGTGAGCACAGGCTATCTTTTAGTTTGTATCTAGCTTACCCTGACTAGAGTGGTGGTTCCTGCCTGGCCTGGGTACATACCTCAGCCAACCAGGAATTCCATTTCTAGCACCTGTGCTCACCCTCTGGTAGCTTGGCACAGAGTGGTCAGGCTTATATAAAGAGGCAATGTGTAAAGTAATTGTGCAGCACACACAGACAGTAACTCAAAGAAAACACCACAAAAAGACTCCACACATATGTTTAGTAAAATAGACTATAATTTTATGAGTAAAACAAGACCAAAACGACAATATCCAATAGGTAGAAGAGGAGTTATGAATTTTTAAAGATTAAATCAAAATCTACTGTTTAGAGTCAAATAGTTCTAAGGGGTTACTTGAGGTCTCACTGGACCTAGGTAAATCCAAAGTTCAGACCAACCGTGATGGTGGGCAGGTCAGCTACAGGACTCATGCAGGTCCTGCTGAAAAAGTACTTTGGATGGAGCAAGTGTCAACTTTGAAAGCTCGATACGTCAGTTCTGAACCGCGCAGGTGATGAAGGCTTCGTCGACGAACCCCTTTACGATGCAGACACATTGTAGTCGTCAAGCCGTGCTATCCACCGTCGTCGAGCCGTGCAGTCCGTCGAAGCGAGGTAATCGATCGACGCCTGCATTGGCGTCTAAGGGCAATGCATTGTTTTCGATCGGCGCAAAGTTATCCATGCGTCGATATCGATGGTTCTGGACAACAGAAATCACAATTGAAGGGCCCTGGACTGTATTGGCATCACTTGGCAGGATAGGACTCCCAAATGGCAGGGTCCAGGCATTGTTGCAGAGTTGAGGGAAGTATTTGATGGCCGTGAGACTTCAGAACGAGGGCAAGCCAGCAACCCCTCTAGTCATTCTGGGTTCAAGTGAGATGGGTCTAGTCCTTGTCCTCACCAGGCCAGAGATCAGCAGGCAGCAAGGCAGCACAGCAAAGTCGAAAAGCAGTTTTTACAGAGAAGCAGTCAAGCAGAGTGCCACTCCTTGTAGCACAGCAGTCTTTACTCCTGGCAGAGTTCTTCACAGATCTAGTAGTGTATTGGCTTGGTATGATCAGAGGTCCAGTACTTATACCCACTTGCGCCTTTGAAGTGGTGGTGACTTCAAAGCAGGCCCTTGAAGTGCACAGGTCCCCTTTCTTCCCAGCCCTGGCTCCAGACTATCAGTAAGGGGTAGTCAGCCCTTTTGTGTGGGGAACAAGACGCTGCCAATTCAGGTGTAAGTGTCAGCCCCCTCCTCTCTTCCTGGCCAGGAAGAGCTATCAGAATGCACAGGAATGCAGATGAGTTCTCTGTCACACCCGCCCTGCCTGTGTTTGTGGCTGTCTACAGGGAATGAACAAAGTGTAGCTCTCACCCACTCCAGACATGTATTGGAAATAGGCTGCAAGGCACACAAAGCAGTAAATGCAGAGAAATGCCCACTTTCTAAAAGTGATACAAAAGGGGATGATGGACGGGACGTTTGAGCCAATCAAACACTCACCCCCAGTCAACTGATCTGGGTTTAATCCATCATCATTCTTAGCTCACTCCACCACCCCAGTTCAGACATGGCCATATGCAAATCAGTCTGACCCTGTGCCTCATGGGAACAGTCCAGCACGAACTGCCAAGCCATGTCTTCCCTGGACCGGAAACAAGCATCCTAGGACCGGTTTCTGGCATTCCAGCCGTCATCAGCCAGGCTTGCTTGAATCCAGTGGCAAAGTGAGCAAGGGACCCACGTCTGGGCATACCCCGCCAACTTAGGGCGAACAAAGCGATACAAAGGGGATGATGGACGGAACGTTTGAGCCAATCAAACACTCACCCCAGTCAACTGATCTGGGTTTAATCCATCATCATTCTTTAGCTCACTCCACCACCCCAGTTCAGACATGGCCATATGCAAATCAGTCTGACCCTGTGCCTCATGGGAACAGTCCAGCACGAACTGCCAAGCCATGTCTTCCCTGGACCGGAAACAAGCATCCTAGGACCGGTTTCTGGCATTCCAGCCGTCATCAGCCAGGCTTGCTTGAATCCAGTGGCAAAGTGAGCAAGGTCCTAGGATGCTTGTTTCCGGTCCAGGAAGACATGGCTTGGCAGTTCGGGCTGGACTGTTCCCATGAGGCACAGGGTCAGACTGATTTGCGTATGGCCATGTCTGAACTGGGGTGGTGGAGTGAGCTAAAGAATGATGATGGATTAAACCCAGATCAGTTGACTGGGGGTGAGTGTTTGATTGGCTCAAACGTTCCGTCCATCATCCCCTTTGTATCGCTTGGTCGCCCTAAGTTGGCGGGGGTATGCCCAGACGTGGGTCCCTTGCTCACTTTGCCACTGGATTCAAGCAAGCCTGGCTGATGACGGCTGAAATGCCAGAAACCGGTCCTAGGATGCTTGTTTCCGGTCCAGGAAGACATGGCTTGGCAGTTCGGGCTGGACTGTTCCCATGAGGCACAGGGTCAGACTGATTTGCGTATGGCCATGTCTGAACTGGGGTGGTGGAGTGAGCTAAAGATTGATGATGGATTAAACCCAGATCAGTTGACTGGGGGTGAGTGTTTGATTGGCTCAAACGTTCCGTCCATCATCCCCTTTGTATCGCTTTGGTCAGCCCTAAGTTGGCGGGGTATGCCCAGACGTGGGTCCCTTGCTCACTTTGCCACTGGATTCAAGCAAGCCTGGCTGATGACGGCTGAAATGCCAGAAACCGGTCCTAGGATGCTTGTTTCCGGTCCAGGGAAGACATGCTTGGCAGTTCGGGCTGGACTGTTCCCATGAGGCACAGGGTCAGACTGATTTGCGTATGGCCATGTCTGAACTGGGGTGGTGGAGTGAGCTAAAGAATGATGATGGATTAAACCCAGATCAGTTGACTGGGGGTGAGTGTTTGATTGGCTCAAGCGTTCCGTCCATCATCCCCTTTTGTATCGCTTTGGTCGCCCTAAGTTGGCGGGGGTATGCCCAGACGTGGGTCCCTTGCTCACTTTGCCACTGGATTCAAGCAAGCCTGGCTGATGACGGCTGAAATGCCAGAAACCGGTCCTAGGATGCTTGTTTCCGGTCCAGGGAAGACATGGCTTGGCAGTTCGGGCTGGACTGTTCCCATGAGGCACAGGGTCAGACTGATTTGCGTATGGCCATGTCTGAACTGGGGTGGTGGAGTGAGCTAAAGAATGATGATGGATTAAACCCAGATCAGTTGACTGGGGGTGAGTGTTTGATTGGCTCAAACGTTCCGTCCATCATCCCCTTTTGTATCGCTTTGGTCGCCCTAAGTTGGCGGGGGTATGCCCAGACGTGGGTCCCTTGCTCACTTTGCCACTGGATTCAAGCAAGCCTGGCTGATGACGGCTGAAATGCCAGAAACCGGTCCTAGGATGCTTGTTTCCGGTCCAGGGAAGACATGGCTTGGCAGTTCGGGCTGGACTGTTCCCATGAGGCACAGGGTCAGACTGATTTGCGTATGGCCATGTCTGAACTGGGGTGGTGGAGTGAGCTAAAGAATGATGATGGATTAAACCCAGATCAGTTGACTGGGGGTGAGTGTTTGATTGGCTCAAACGTTCCGTCCATCATCCCCTTTTGTATCGCTTTGGTCGCCCTAAGTTGGCGGGGTATGCCCAGACGTGGGTCCCTTGCTCACTTTGCCACTGGATTCAAGCAAGCCTGGCTGATGACGGCTGAAATGCCAGAAACCGGTCCTAGGATGCTTGTTTCCGGTCCAGGGAAGACATGGCTTGGCAGTTCGGGCTGGACTGTTCCCATGAGGCACAGGGTCAGACTGATTTGCGTATGGCCATGTCTGAACTGGGGTGGTGGAGTGAGCTAAAGATTGATGATGGATTAAACCCAGATCAGTTGACTGGGGGTGAGTGTTTGATTGGCTCAAACGTTCCGTCCATCATCCCCTTTTGTATCGCTTTGGTCGCCCTAAGTTGGCGGGGGTATGCCCAGACGTGGGTCCCTTGCTCACTTTGCCACTGGATTCAAGCAAGCCTGGCTGATGACGGCTGAAATGCCAGAAACCGGTCCTAGGATGCTTGTTTCCGGTCCAGGGAAGACATGCTTGGCAGTTCGGGCTGGACTGTTCCCATGAGGCACAGGGTCAGACTGATTTGCGTATGGCCATGTCTGAACTGGGGTGGTGGAGTGAGCTAAAGAATGATGATGGATTAAACCCAGATCAGTTGACTGGGGGTGAGTGTTTGATTGGCTCAAACGTTCCGTCCATCATCCCCTTTTGTATCGCTTTGGTCGCCCTAAGTTGGCGGGGGTATGCCCAGACGTGGGTCCCTTGCTCACTTTGCCACTGGATTCAAGCAAGCCTGGCTGATGATGGCTGAAATGCCAGAAACCGGTCCTAGGATGCTTGTTTCTGGTCCAGGGAAGACATGGCTTGGCAGTTCGGGCTGGACTGTTCCCATGAGGCACAGGGTCAGACTGATTTGCGTATGGCCATGTCTGAACTGGGGTGGTGGAGTGAGCTAAAGAATGATGATGGATTAAACCCAGATCAGTTGACTGGGGGTGAGTGTTTGATTGGCTCAAGCGTTCCGTCCATCATCCCCTTTTGTATCGCTTTGGTCGCCCTAAGTTGGCGGGGGTATGCCCAGACGTGGGTCCCTTGCTCACTTTGCCACTGGATTCAAGCAAGCCTGGCTGATGACGGCTGAAATGCCAGAAACCGGTCCTAGGATGCTTGTTTCCGGTCCAGGGAAGACATGGCTTGGCAGTTCGGGCTGGACTGTTCCCATGAGGCACAGGGTCAGACTGATTTGCGTATGGCCATGTCTGAACTGGGGTGGTGGAGTGAGCTAAAGAATGATGATGGATTAAACCCAGATCAGTTGACTGGGGGTGAGTGTTTGATTGGCTCAAACGTTCCCTCCATCATCCCCTTTTGTATCACTTTCTAAAAGTGGCATTTCTAAAATAGTAATGCTAAATACAACTTTACCAGTAAAGAGGAGTTATCATTACTGTTGGACTTGGCCCTTTTTGCAGGGTCATCCCTAAACTTTTTGCCTTCCTCCTATATTTTTTCTGACCTGTTGTTGGCTGTTTTATGACTCTGGGCACTTTACCACTGCTGATCAGTGCTAAAGTGCATATGCTCTCTGGTAACATTGATGTATGGATTAGTGACTCCATGATTGGATGATTGGTTTACTTGTCAGTCCCTAGTACAGTGCACTGAGTGTGCCCAGAGCTGGATAATCCAATGCTGCTGGTGGGCTTGCAGCACTGGTTGTGCCACCCACAGAAGCAGCTTGTAAAGTGTGTCTCAGGCCTGCTATTGCAGAGCCTGTGTGCAGCCTAGGGCTGCCATGTCGACTTGGTGGGTGCACCCACTTACCAGTCTCTAAACCTTCCCTTTACTGCATGTTGGTCACCCCTAAAGTAGGCTCTAGGGCAGGGTGCATTGTAAGAATAAGGTAGGACATGCCCTGGTGTGTGTGGCATATCCTAATAGTGAATTACAGCCATTTTCGTTTTTCACGATTGCAAGGCTACCTGTTCCCCATAGGCCAGAATGGGCAGTTTTGATTATTACACCTTATAATCCTAACTGACTCAGGGAACATGGTAGAGAAACAAATTTATTATGCCTGAACTCAGAATGATAAAATACATCTTTTAGTGAAGTTGATTTTAACATTCTGGGGCCGATTCCGGTTCGGGCCGGAAAACGTACCGACCGACTTCGGTCCGGGAATAAAGTCCGACCGACACGTACCGGCGCCGTACGACCCTGGTAGTACGATGAAATGCATGTGAAATCAGACCGACTCGGACGGAATACAAAACGACCGACCGAGCCGGACGGAAACAAGCCATCCGGCCGGGAAATCATGCGAAACGAACCGACCGACACGCACCCGGATTGAACCCGAACGAAACGTACCCGCGAAATCCGACCCACGTAGTACGATGCTGTGCGTGCAAAACACAACCGACTCGCCCGGAGCACAAGCCGTACGACCGACACGCATACAAAACCTAGCCGAAGCAACCCAATACTACGCGACCGACTCGTACGCCGCATATGAAACCTAGCTGACACACAGCGGGAACGAGTCAGACAAGATCGCACCAGACAACTGCAGCGTCCTACTCGGACACAAGAACGACTCCTACATGCACCAAAAACACCAAGGAAATATTAGAAAAAAAAGGGCCAAACAAGCAACCACAAAGCCAATAAATACAGGGAGGAAAAAAAATGGAACAAGGACACACCTCCAACTCCACCTACATAAAGGTCACAAATCCCTACCATGATCCTTTGCAAATTCCACTGACCTGCCAGCACACAACACCATCACACAGCAACCACAGACTAAGCCTGGGCGTAGTTGTCGTAGTAGCACTTCACGTAGCTACGTGAAGTACAGCTTCAACTATACGTAGCTATGCAAATTGCATAGTGCATAGCTGTGTGCTTGACTGCACTGTACAATAATTACCAAAAGCATCTTGTACAGTACAAGTTAAGATAAAATAAATATTTCTGTCTTTATATGCTAAAAATGCATATAGTCATTTCACTAAAGTGAAAACAAAAAGTTAACAAGCAGTGAGAGAGGTGATGATTTTGGTATCCTCGCTAACTTAGGGAGAGAACCAAGCAGATGTCTTGAAAACAAAAAGCACATCTTATTGAACGATTCAGTGGTGGTCCCATCCTCTTAGGACCACCTCAAGCACAGTTATTGGCAAAAATACAATCCCAACCAAAGGCCCTGCAAAGCATTATGGGACGAGATTAGCAGTGGGCAGTGAATATTATAGTATCCAATATCAAAATAATTCTACAAAGAGCTGCAGTTCCACTAGTCGTTACTAGGTGTCCCTCACGAGTCAAATGCAAAAGCTTCATGAAAGGTTTTCAATACTTTTGCATTTGACTCGTGAGGGACATCTTGTAACGACTAGTGGAACTGCAGCTTGATGTATTAATAATTTCAATGCTTTTGCATTTGACTCGTGAGGGACACCTAGTAACGACTAGTTGAACTGCAGCTCTTTGTAGAATTATTTGATATTGGACACTATAATATTCACTGCCCACTGCTAATCTCGTCCCATAATGCTTTGCAGGGCCTTTGGTTGGGATTGTATTTTTGCCCATAACTGTGCTTGGGGTGGTCCTAGGAGGAAGGGACCACCATTGAATCGTTCACATGATATGCTTTTTGTGTTCAAGGCATCTGCTTGGTCCTCCCCTAGGTTAGGGGGATTCCAAAATCATCACCTCTCTCATTTGCTTGATATTTTAATGTCAAAATTCATTTTTGTGAATTGGTTATATGCTTTTAGCATAAAAAATTGCTTTATCAAAGCATTTGAAGGAGTTTATTATACTCTTGCTACGCTACGTTGATTAGCACAGTTATTCACTCTGCTACGTGCAATTTGCGTAGTAGCACAAACTTTGCATGCTTCGTGAGCGTAGCAAAGTATTATGCCCAGGGTTACCACAGACACACTCACACATCACACAAGCCACACACCATTACCACACCTAAAAATATCACTCTCACACACACCCAGCTAAACCTACACTCACACCCCCCACTTACACACACCCCCCCCCCACTTACACACACACACACCCCCCCCACTTACACACACCCCCCACTTACCCACACACACCACCACCACTTACCCACCACCACCACCATTACCCACCACCACCACCACCACCACCACCACCACCACCACCACCACCACCACCACCACCACCACCACCACCACCACCACCACCACCACCACCACCACCACCACCACCACCACCACCACCACCACCACCACCACCACCACCACCACCACCACCACCACCACCACCACCACCACCACCACCACCACCACCACCACCACCACCACCACCACCACCACCACCACCACCACCACCGAAGAACCATAAGTTCCTAGATAGTGAATTGGAAGTCCTGGTAGACGAGATCCTGAGGGTAGAGCCACAGTTGTTTGGTACATTGGTACAACAGACCCCCATGTCGCAGAAAACCAAGATGTGGGCGAGGATTGTCGACAGGGTGAACGCACAATCACCATGTTTGCGCACAAAGGAAGACATCCAGAACAGGTGGTATGATGTGCGCAGGAGGGTCCGGGACCTACTCAAAAGGACTACCTCCTCAGCCAGCACACCGGCAGTGGCCCTCCTGCAAAACCAGTATACCTCAGGCCCTGGGAGGAGAAGGTGCGGGCCATCCTACCACCAGTGAGCGTATACGGACTAACAGACATCCCAGAGCCTGGTGAGTACACAACTAATATACACAATATGGTGTGACAACACACACACATCACAGTCAAGGGGATAGGCAAACCATGCACCCTTAGCAAATACACAGCAACCAAAAGATATTCATCCCAAGATGTGAATGCTAGTCAGACAAACACAATACCTCCCATCTCATAGTGATATGTAACTGTGTCATGACATGTACAAACCTAACAACAAATACAGCAAGGCAGTGGCACAAATAGAACCAACAAACACTCCCAGATATTTAAACACCACTAGAACACCACCTCACAGGGAAGCTCACCGAAAGGAAGGAATTCTGTTTATGCTGGTCAAGTCAGTGTAGCCAATAGCATGATGGGAGTGGTAGTCACAGATATTGGTCACACCCACAATTGGCCCATCAACACCACTCTGAACCATGCTCACATCACAGGGAGTGGAAAACAACTGACAAGATGCCTGACACTGGGTACTGCTGTGGGGAGCACAAGGCCCTGATGGGAACTGGTAGTCACAGATCAACATCTCACACCCACATGGCCCAGCAAGTTAGCACTGAAGCATGCACACCTCACAGGGAGTCAAAAGCCACTTCAAAGATGTTTGACATGGGCCACAGCTGTGGGGAGCACAAGGCCCTGCTGGGAACTGGGCACCAACAAACAACAGGACCACACTGCCAGCCATCTTGCCATTGCTGTCACACTCACACACAGTGAAGTCCACTCAAAAGGAAGGAAGTATGGGCATGCTGGGAAGGGGGTGTAGGCAATAACATGATGGGAGTGGTAGTCACAGATATTGGTCAGCCTCACAATTGGCCCATCAACACCACCCTGAACCATGCTCACATCACAGGGAGTGGAAAAGGACTCACAAGATGGCTGACACTGGGTACTGCTGGGGGGAGCACAAGGCCCTGCTGGGAACTGTGCAACAACCAACAGCAGGACACCACTGACTGACATCCTGAAAGACAACTTGCACTCCCTGCAATGGAAGCACATTCCAAGGTGGGATATCTGGCTGGGTGGGAAGGAGGACTCACAGCACTGACCATAGTTACAAGCACCTCCACTCACACACCCCCTCAACACTAACTCCACATAACCTACCTGGGAGAATGCAATGCCTCACATCCTAACTGAAGATCCCACAAAGAACCACCACCCTGGGTTATGCTGTGTGAAGCACAGGGACACTCTTGGGACTTGTAGCCAAACAACTGCCAGGACAAAACTCCCAGCCATCCTGTCAGCACAGGCACCCCACCCCACAGGGAAGCAGAGTCAAAAGGAAGGAAGGATGGGCATGCTGGGAAGTGGGGTGGAGGCAATAGCATGATGGGAGTGGTAGTCACAGATCAACATCTCACACCCACATGGCCCAGCAAGTTAGCACTGAAGCATGCACACCTCACAGGGAGTCAAAAGCCACTTCAAAGATGTCTGACACGGGCCACAGCTGTGGGGAGCACAAGGCCCTGCTGGGAACTGGGCACCAACAAACAACAGGACCACACTGCCAACCATCTTGCCATTGCTGTCACACTCACACACAGTGAAGTCCACTCAAAAGGAAGGAAGTATGGGCATGCTGGGAAGGGGGTGTAGGCAATAGCATGATGGGAGTGGTAGTCACAGATGTTGGTCAGCCTCACAATTGGCCCATCAACACCACCCTGAACCATGCTCACATCACAGGGAGTGGAAAAGGACTCACAAGATGGCTGACACTGGGTACTGCTGGGGGAGCACAAGGCCCTGCTGGGAACTGTGCAACAACCAACAGCAGAACACCACTGACTGACATCCTGAAAGACAACTTGCACTCCCTGCAATGGAAGCACGCTTCATGGTGGGATAACTGGGCTGGGGGAGAAGGAGGCCCGGATGGCAAGCAAATACCACCAATGCTGGTCATGCACACACCTCAACATTCACATTGACATGCCACAGGTTGGCAGGACAATGTGCTACACCAATATCACTCTCTGACTGTCACAATTTAGGAGAATGCAATGTCCAGGCCCACATCCAGAGGTACAGTCACAACTGTCAGGTGTTTGAACAATTGATGCCAGTAGAAACATAACATACAATCTGTGTCTCTCCCCAAAACATGTGATGATGGGGACACAGCAGCAGACGAGGAGGAGTCCCTGTCCCAGGCTCCAGGGAACACTGAGCTCACTGGTGTGGATCAGCCTCTGCACTCCTCGGATGGCGAAGAACCAGCTGGACCCTCCGGTGTGAGTCATCATGCAGCACCAGCAGGACCAACATCTGCACCCCCTGCACCCACCCCTCCAACAACTGCCAACACACAGGCCACCCCTGCCAACACGGACAGACCAAGGACCACAGATGACAACAGCGCAGGGACCCAGACCCAAACTGGAGCTGGTGACAACGAGCCCAGGAACAACACCCAAGTGGGCCCACGGTCACCTGCGCGTGCCACCGCAGGTCCTGCACGTGTCGCCAGGGGTGGTGGGAGGGGTGGTAGACATAGGTCGCTCTTTGCAGAGGGGTCTGGACTGCATGATGACCCACAACTGGCACGCATCGCGGATGCGTACCAGACTAGCACCGGAGAGGTCAGCCAGGTAGTGGGGATCCTCAAGGACATACAACAGCAGCAGGCTGCCCATCATGGCTGCTTGGACTCCCACATGTCCCGTGTCGACACACACATGTCACATGTCGAGACACACATGTCACGTGTCGAGACACACATGTCTGGCATGGAGTCCAAGTGGGACACATTGGAACAACTGACAGCGGTGCACAGGGACATACTGACATGCCTCCGCCAGATCAGCACCAACATGGCCACACCTCCCTGTGTGCCCACAACATCTGCTGCTGAAACAACTGCAAATGCCACAGGGAGGGAGGAGGACTCTGGCAGAGAGTCCCCTGCACCGCCGCAGCCTGCACCTGAGGGTCCCCCCCAAGAAGAGGGGCCCTCCAAGGAGGCCAAACTGAGAGGCCGATGGCCATCTACATCCCCCAGGAAGCCAACACCTGTTCTGGAACTTTTCCTCTGTGTGCAAACTGCACGCCCTGTCGAAGCTAACCCAACTCTCCCACATGACATGGGGAGCTCTAGTTGGCCAAATTCATCAGATGACTGTGGACTTTACTCTGGACATTTCAGCTACCAAGACTTCAAAATCACATGGGAACTTTGGATTCCAATTTCTATGTACAGCACCCACCATCCTGTGCACCATTCTCACACCTGTATGTAAATAAACTCACCAATACACCATATCTGCCTCTGTTGTGATTCCAACGTGCTCTCTGTCATGGAGATGGTGATCAGAAAAATGACACTGTGCATGCTAACTGCTACAGCAAGTCCAACACCGTCATGTCAGTCATGGCGACGTGACACATATGAGGGAGACACACCACTAGGGCCACACAACACATACACATGAGGGCCATCAGACTCATCACCTATACTGATGTTGCAACTAAATACAGTGGAATGCACAGACACGCCACCTATTCACAGTCTGTCAACTAGACTACAGGTGCAGTAAGCAAATGTCAGTCAGATGTGTGACCACAGACAACGCACATCCCAAAGTGAAGCACAGGTTTATTACACATTTGCAACATGTTGTTTCCACTACAAATGCTAGCTAATCCAACCTGGCTGTGGCCACAAAGTCAAAAAGTGCAGAAGATAGAAAGTCCAGGGGTGTGTGGCACATCACCTGTAGGGAAACGACTGCTTCCACCTTGCAAGTTGATTCATGGATTCGTGGGATCCAAGTTGATCAAACAACTCCGGCAGCACCCTGTGAAGGACAGACATGACACACAGTCAAAACCACTGAAGAACAGCACAGAACGGCAATACTCATGTCTAATACATGTCACGAGATAACTACACAAAACCAAGTTAGCATGTCAACACTGTTGGGCAGTACAGACCACCTACAAGGACACATCGCTGCACGCATCCAGTCAAGTAGCACATGGCCACACTCAAACAGCAACAGAGCACCACACACACATATCATGTAAACTCAAATCATTGACATTACAACCCTCTGGAGACTCACATTCAGCTGAAGAAGTTGGTGATGAGCTGTGTGCGGACATCCCCATCATCATCATCATCATCTTCACTGGCATCGTGACCCAGGCCAGGATCTTCCACAGGTGGCGGACGTTGGTCATCGTCATCCAGGATGAGAGGCAACTCCTTCCGCACTGCCAGGTTGTGCAGCATGCAGCAGACGATGACAATCTTGCATACCTTTGCTGGGGCATATGGGAGGGCCCCTCCTGTCTTGTCCAGGCAGCGGAAGCGGCTCTTCAGGAGACCAAAGGTCCGCTCAATCACCCTCCTCGTCCGACCATGTGCCTCATTGTAGCGCAACTGGGCTGGTGTCACAGGGTTCCTGAGGGGTGTCAGCAACCACGGCATGTTGGGGTATCCCGAGTCACCTACAGACAGACAATTGCACATTAGCTGATTTGAAAATGTGTGCGAAAAACAACATAGCAGAACACACACAATGGTACAAAGTCAGTACACACCAACAAGCCAGGCACGCTGGTTCGGCATCTGTGACATCATCCTCGGGATACGACTACTCCTCATCACGTAGGCATCGTGTGCCGAACCGGGGAAACGGGCACACACATGTGTGATGGTCATATCTGCAAGACATACCACCAGAGCATTGATCGAATGGTAATGTTTACGGTTCCTGTATGCCTGCTCATGTGCCTGTGGTGGTATCAAAGCCACATGTCTCCCATCAATGGAGCCAATTACATGTGGCATCCTCCCCAGGGCATAGAAGTCACTCTTGACGTCAGTGATTCGTTGACGTGTTGGGAAATAGATGTACTGGTTCAGGTATATCAACATTGCCCCCAAAACATCGCGTAGCACACGGCTGAACATAGTCTGTGACATCCCACCGGCAGTCGCCACAGTGTGTTGAAAGGTACCGGTGGCAAAGAAGTGTAGGGCTGCCATCACCTTCACCTTGGGGGTCAGCGCTGTAGGATACGGACGGCCAGGCTGCAAATGTGGGTCCAACCGCACTGCCAAATCCTCAATCAGCTGCCTGGTGAAGCGGTACCGTCGGATGCTGTCACGTTCCACCATCGTTGCCAGGTCTGGGAATGGTCGATGGACAGCAGGAGCCCTGCAGTGCATAGGTGAAGAAAGCAAGATTGTCAGTCACCCCAACTATGTGCCGTTCACCATACTCAATTTCACATGATACATCATTAACAAACACAAGTACTTGATGTGTGTGTCGTTCTGTTTGGACATATATGGCACCTACATGGACATCATCTAACATCTCTGTTCAACAAGTGTTGACAACAGGTTCCAGGGTGTGCTATGGGAAACCATAAGGCTGTGTCACAGTACCCATTTACTGCTCTCACGTTCCACACACATACCACAGTGACATGTCTGGACAGATGCTCCACAGGCATCACAGCTCATTGACAGGTAGATTCCCAGGGACCCTGTCTTGCCACATGGACACTGGCATGACATTGCGTATCATGTACACGTCAGATAAACTAACATGACACCCACAGGTAGTGGCCCCTGTAGCCTCTGCAGGACAGACATGGACGTCTGTGCACACACACACACAACATCAAAGTTCATGCACAAACCACGTGGATGTGGAGACTGTCTCCCATTGTGCACATGGAGTCAGAGACATGCGAAACACAACATGCACACAGACTGCGGAGGGACATCACTATTGTGGCAATGGGCCACCCTGTGACGTACATGCCTTCCCACATGTGAGCCTGGGGGTATGTGACATGTCATACACATACACAACCTGGAAATGTGACCATGACACATGCTCATAAATGAAAAGTTGCACACCACAGTGGTCAGGTGCACAACACACAAAGGACCCTGTCCCCATGAATACGTGCACAGCCTGGGTGTGTCTGCCCCCAAATGCCACCCCAAAAACCACATGTTCACCCCCATACACAGATAAGGTTATGCTGCCACACATGCCTTAGATACAGTGTGGACTGGGTGTGGTGTTGTAGGTGTGCCCCTGAGTCCCTGGAAAGTATATGTGTCTGGCATAGGTTCACCAGTGACCAGCATGGTGACATATGCATGTGACCTGTCCAGGGACGCGTTGAACAGCAATGGACCGATCGGTGTGCCCGGCCGGCCCATTGCATTGAATGTGAGCGGGTACGCGTTGTATCCCGAGTACGCATTGTACAGCAATGGACCGATCGGTGTGCCCGGCCGGCCCATTGCATTGTATGTGAGCGGGTACGCGTTGTATCCCGGGTACGCGTTGTACAGCAATGGACCAATCGGTGTGCCCGGCCGGCCCATTGCATTGTATGTGAGCGGGTACGCGTTGTATCCCGGGTACGCGTTGAACAGCAATGGACCGATCGGTGTGCCCGGCCGGCCCATTGCATTGTATGTGAGCGGGTACGCGTTGTATCCCGGTACGCGTTGAACAGCAATGGACCGATCGGTGTGCCCGGCCGGCCCATTGCATTGTATGTGAGCGGGTACGCATTGTATCCCGGGTACGTGTTGAACAGCAATGGACCGATCGGTGTGCCCGGCCGGCCCATTGCACTGTATGTGAGCGGGTACGCGTGGTATCCCGGGCACGCGTTGTACAGCAATGGACCGATCGGTGTGCCCGGCCGGCCCATTGCATTGTATGTGAGCGGGTACGCGTTGTATCCCGGGTACGCGTTGAACAGCAATGGACCGATCGGTATGCCCGGCCGGCCCATTGCATTGTATGTGAGCGGGTACGCGTTGTATCCCGGGTACGCGTTGAACAGCAATGGACCGATCGGTGTGCCCGGCCGGCCCATTGCATTGTATGTGAGCGGGTATGCGTTGTATCCCGAAATACGCATTGTACAGCAGTGGACCGAACGGTGCGCACACATTGGCTGGGGCCTGGCATGGCAACGGATGCGTTTTCGAAGCTCCAACGAGTCTGATGCAGTGAATTCAGTTGGCCAGCCACAACAATGTTGCAAAATCATGGGTGTGATGAAGTTGAAGATTTGAAGGATGCTGTGGGCGTGTATTAGTGCTGCTATTCCATGGATTGGTCAGATTCAGAAGATGCAAACGACTTGGACCTATCACTTTGAACACATGGGACAGTATCTGCCTCAGCAGCACACATATAATGCTGGCTGTTCCCCTGAGAGCTCACTTGACTGCACTACATGCTCCAGGACGACATCTGCCACCAACACTGCTGCTGTTTATGCATCCTCTGGCTCCTTCAATGGCATGTACTGTGGAGAGAGCCCCAGCCTTCAGCCTTGAGGAGAACCAGGCCCTGCTGGACAGCCTCCTTCTACAGTACAGCAAGCTGTATGGGAAACCAGGGGAGCAGGTGAGTGTGCTGTCCACTGCCTCACTAATTGTGCATGTTGTCTGACTAGCAGGGCTTTCAGTGTGCACACCACTGGCTAGCATGCCCACTGAGTAGTTGTCACACCCCAAAGTGTGTAGTTACATGCACTGAACTGGTACAGTGCAGTAACAGTGCATTCCAACTAGGTTTACTTCCCATGCAATGATACCATGTAGTGACTGCTGGCAAACTGTTCATTGCCATTGTTGCACTGCCTGTGTACATCATATGCCCCTGTGATTGAGACATGTATATTCAACTGTGTGATGCACGTGTATGTTGCATGTGTAGTAATGGCCTTTTCACTTTGTCATCCTCACAGGTTGATGCCCACCAGAAGCAGGAAATCTGGCTGACCATCGCCCGGAAAGTAAGATCCGTGGGGGTCTACAGGCGCAGGATCTGCAACTGCCAGAAGAGGTGGCAGGACCTTCGTGGCTGGACCCGGAGGATCGCAAGGGTCTAGCTGAAGCTGTCGCCTCCTCGCAGGAGGGGCGGACACCGGACCCTGACCCCCACATGCTCCGGATCCTGGCGGTGGTCTTCCCTGACCTGGATGGGCAGCTGAAGGATAGACAGCAGCAAGGAGGGGTGAGTCCATGACTGCACTGTGCACTTTGTCTGACATGCTATGTGCCCTCCTCTGGCCTGGTTAAACTTCCACAGTACATCAGTCATGTGGTCCAGGACCCATGTCCCTCATTTGTGACATGCCCACTTCTCCTCTGATACGCATATGTGTGGCCCTTATAGTCAGGAAATTGTGTCATTTGGGGACTGTGTCATTGCATTTAGCTTTGCTCAAGCTGGGGGACAGCATTTGTTCCTGTGACTATGTTGTGCGATTCATGGGTGGGTCAATTGCTTACACAATGCCTAAGTTCTGACATGTAATCTGGGTGTAACTTTGAAATGTGGTCCGCTTGCTGCTCTGACTCACCACATGTCCCTGGGGAATTTGGCACACACCCATGCTGCTGGTGGGAACAATGTTTGGGCCTCAGGAGTATGAATATCCAGTGTGTCACACATGCTTAGCCACCTGCCTACTGTCCAGGACTCATCCCTCTTACAGGTGGAGCTGGACAGTGATGCCTACTCCAGGGCATGCAATGCACTCTGTACTCCCACTCCCGTGTATTATCTGGCATGTTGTGATCAGAGTAATGTACCCTCAGGTGTCTGCCTCTGTCTCATTGTGCTGTGTCTTCGTTGTCAGGACTACTGGTATGTGTTTCGGTTAGGGCTCAGCATGCCATCTGAGATGTGACCATGATAGACGATACTTCTGTGACTTATAGGTGTCTGATCACTTGACTGTGCACACAGGTGTTTGCGACTGTGACTTTCAGGCAGCTGTATTGTCATTCACAGCACACTGTGAGGTGCTCATGTTCAGAGAGTTGTGTTTCATGTCCCCCATATGTCCAGTTGGTATGACGTGGACAAATAGTAGTACAGATGATGTGGTATTTGGGGGATGGACATGTGCACTTGTCAGTCACATAACTTGCATTCCCCATGCCCTCGGATTGTGACACAGTGCAGACTGTTGTTGGCTGGCTGCCATGGCCATGTGACTTGAGACAGTAATGTATGACTTTGCACGCATTCCTGTGTCATGGCATTAAACTTCCTGAGACTGATCCTGCAGGGGAGTGACATGTGCAACATGCACCCCATTGTGGCATTGACTATCCGGACATGGGTGCATCATGGTGTCTGGTGCTGGTATGCATCACATGCATTTCTATTTAGACTCTGGCCATCCCTTTATCCGGACAGCTGCACTGACTCAGTGGCAAGAGATGTGATGTGTGCATGTTCACATACTTCACCGTGTTCCCTGCAATGTCCAACAACTGTGTAGGTGGTGCATGTGTCCACACTGGGGTCTTACCATCAGACAGGCACCAGACAGATGGGTGCAAGGGCAGGAGGGGTGTGAGTCCCATGGTTGACCATCAGACTGACAATTGGCTTCCCGAATCTGTGTGAGGACTTTAGGCAATGTTCAACTAAGGATGCCAGGGCTTGCTCTGTAATGTGCTGTACTTACTGTGGTGTGTGCGGTCAGTGCAGGTGACTGATGTTTGTCTGTTTCCCTAATTGTTTGCAGATACATCCACGGCCACAGGAGGGGACAGCTCAACGGACCAGGAGGAGCAGCGGAGCCAGACTGGGTCAGCATCGGACGAGTGGTCAGAGGGACCCAGTGGCACGGAGGGCGATCGGAGCCACAACGAGGAGTCCTCAGCACCATCCACCTCAGCTGAGGACCACAGCAGCTCGGAGGATGACTCCCTTGTGGAGGCGGGTCTCAGCAGCCACCAAAGGCCAGCTAGTCTGTCTGGCCCCGCCACCACCACCACCACCACCACCGCCCTCCCATTGGCTCCCATTCCTGAGGTCCGTGGAGGCTCCCGTACTCGGGAGCATGTCTCCTTCGTGCCAGGCACCGCAGCCCCTGCCCCTGTGTCCCCTGCTGCCCTGAGTGAGGAGTCTGTGTACCTCCTTCGGCAGCTCCATGTAGGGCAGACAGCAATGCTGAGTGTCCTCCATGCACACACCACTCTGTTGACACAGCTGGTGTCGTTCAAGGAGGGCATCTCGACGGGTATGTTTGCCCTACAGAGGAGCAATAGGTCCATGGACTCCTCCCTGACGGCAGCAGTGTCCCTCCTCCAACAGTCCCTCACCCCTCCCACCTCTGCCCCATCCACACTTCCTGCCCCCTACCTGTCCAAAGCACATGCACACCTGCACAGTCACCCAAACACACAGACACGAGCAGCACAGACACACCCAAGAGAAAGGCAAGACGTGCACACACGCATCCTCAGGGGACTGATACCACAGACACAGGGGACGGGGAACACACACACACACAGGCATCCACATTAACTCCACAGTCCTCCAAATCCTCTCCCTCCAAGACCCCTTCCCTTGCCTCGCCTGCTAACACACCTAAATATAATAAAGCACAGAAAAAAGGTAGCGGTGGAATACAGGGTAGCACCTCAGTTACAAAGCAGTATTTTTCTGAAATTATTTCTTATTCATCTATGAGTGTTGGTGCCACTCCAGGTAATATAAAACATCCCGCTACCACGGATGTGACCCCATACGAGTACCAACGGACTCCTATGTTAGTTCAAATAACACAAATTTACCTACGCACTCTTCAAGTTTATCAAACACTACAGTTGAATAGTGTAACCAGTCTGTATAGAAATCTATATATCAATTCACAGGCAAATAATCCAACAAGTCAATTTGAACAGTAAAAAATGTTTTTTAATTTACTGATATTATTTCATTGCTAATTGTGGTGATCTCATATTTTGCAGCACAGTAAAAATAATCAACAGTTACAGGTATTATTTTCTATTTATAATTTCCCAGAGGTCCTGTTCATATAGCCTTTACTACGTTGTCTTGGATGGAAACAGCCGACACGTGTTTCGTTACGTTAGTAACTTCTTCAAGGCTTCAAAAATCAAACGACAGTTCAAATAATAGGTAACGCTCCCATGGACACAGGGATCACCCGTACCATGTATGTCGGATATTGAGGGACAAATAATGTATGTCAGCCGCCTAAGAGTAGATCGATTTTTCAGAAAGGATCCACTTACATAAGATGTCTTCTCATAATAATCTAACTATCGTGGCTTATTTGTTTCGAGGACGCCACGATTGGAACACGGCGCTCCGTGCCAAAACTATGGAGGCTTACCATAGCCCTTGAAGTCATAATTAAAAACTCCAAGACCTTCACTTGAATCTTTTATGTTCCACAAATCTACGTCAAATATCCGAAACTGGAGTAATACTTACTTGCGAATATTGCCATATTAGACTCCTTAGATAGATTATTATGAGAAGACATCTTATGTAAGTGGATCCTTTCTGAAAAATCGATCTACTCTTAGGCGGCTGACATACATTATTTGTCCCTCAATATCCGACATACATGGTACGGGTGATTCCTGTGTCCATGGGAGCGTTACCTATTATTTGAACTGTCGTTTGGATTTTTGAAGCCTTGAAGAAGTTACTAACGTAACGAAACACGTGTCGGCTGTTTCCATCCAAGACAACGTAGTAAAGGCTATATGAACAGGACCTCTGGGAAATTATAAATAGAAAATAATACCTGTAACTGTTGATTATTTTTACTGTGCTGCAAAATATGAGATCACCACAATTAGCAATGAAATAATATCAGTAAATTAAAAAACATTTTTTACTGTTCAAATTGACTTGTTGGATTATTTGCCTGTGAATTGATATATAGATTTCTATACAGACTGGTTACACTATTCAACTGTAGTGTTTGATAAACTTGAAGAGTGCCTAGGTAAATTTGTGTTATTTGTGCTAACACACCTACACAGCAGATCTTCCTGTGTGACCTCGGCCTCTTCCCCTCCAATCCTGCTGATCCAGCATACCGGGGGAAGAGGAAGTCCACCCACACAGAGGGAGTGCCCCTCGCCCCCAGACACCCTCCCCCAGGCGCAGGCAGAGTGAGCCCCCACCCGCAAGTCCCCCGGTCCCGGAAGAGCAAGACCCCGCCACCGCCCTGCAAGTCAACCACCCAGTCTCTCACCTCCATCCCCCAGGCCACCACTCCACAGATTCCACCACCACACCCTGCCCCAGGTTCCCCCACACACCGATACCGCATCCCCAAACTGCTTAGGCCCTCCCCCCCTGCCACTTGCTCTTCCACCCCCAAACCAGACGCTCTGCCTGTTTGTGCCACTGGTGTGGAGACCGTGTCCCCCCTCTGTCCTGCCCAGCTCTTCTGCCCCCTTCCACTACCTTGGAGTCATGCACTGTGGTGGAGTCCACAACCACCCCGTCTGACTCGGGCACTGCATTGGGGACCCAGTCCACTCCATCTGACCAGCCCACTGAAGTGGTTGCAGCACCAACTCCATCTGACTTGAGCCCTGCGGTGGTGCCAGCCCCCCTGAGTCAGACACCTCCACTGCAGTTGCCGGTGACACTCCTGCACCCACCTCCCCTTCACTGCCTCCTTCTGGCATCCCCTGATCCTGTCCCTGCGGTGCCTGGCCTGCCCCTCGTATGCCCCTCCAAGGGGATGTCCCCTGTCCGTACCTGTGCAGGCAAGCAATTGTTGACAAGTTGTCACACATCACCCTGTTGGGACTGTATATTTGGACTGGCCATTGGCCTTAGTTTATTTTGGACTTTTGATTTGAGTTGCACACTTGCTGAATAAAGCCTCTTTTTGTTTACTTGTGGTTAATCTTTGGAGGTACGTGATGTAGATGTGTAGAATCATGCATTTGCTGTTGTAATAGTGTTCAGATCAGGTAAATGAAGTTTTGCTATGATGGGCTCCATGTGGTCCATGGGATATGTGTCCTAATCTAGTCTGGATCTATAGCATCCTTTGCTGCAGTCTGAAGGTGTAATGTTCAGCATTTGACACAGGGATGTACGTTTAGCATTTGTAGCTTACCATCTTTGTCCTACACTGATGCACATCTGGTGGGCTTACCACTGTCCAATGTTCCTAGTACCCTGACTGTGTGCCCGTCTCCAATGGACATGCAGTTTAGCACATCAAATTTGGAGGACTCATCTGTGTACACAGTGCAAGTTGCTTGACACGTGTCTTGGGTGTATGCAGATGGCTGATGTGACACTCCCGTGCCCAGGCTGATATGAGCAGAGCCTTCAGTGTGTTGTAGTTGTTGACTCACTGACCGAGTGTTCTGCTGACATGTTTGAGTTGTGCACAGACAAGGTTTGGCACAGCTGACCTTCCACAGGAGTGGAGTGCCCTCATGGCAGTGCGTGATTCCGTGATATAGGCTGTGCCCATGTTGTGTGTTGTGTAGGCATTTCTGTGCGTGTTCCCTTCTCCTTTTCCTACACAGGCTGTGTCCCTACGGATGTTCCTGTTTGTGATGCTTGCTGAGTTGTTCTGTGTTCATCCAGCATCTTGGACCTGGTTACTCCGGGATGTGGGTGCATGGCAAACTAATGTTCATGAGGTTGTCATCCCTAGTTGTCTTTGTTGTCAGGGCTGGGGATGTGGGCAAACGCAGATGGGACACAGTCAGGATTCCTCTTGGCACTTGTTGGTTACACGAGTAATGTGATTTTCTGTTTGTGTATGCTTTCAGTGATTGTGACACGTTGTGTGTGTGACTGCTGCCACTCCTCAGGGTCAGAGCTGCAATGTTGGAAGTTGTCTATGTGTGTCCTTTGTGGGTCAGCTTGGCTTCTTCATTGGTGTGTGACTATGGCCAGGATCCCATTGTTTGGGGTGGATTTCACGTCATGCTCATGTACGGCATACTGTGCAGTGTGTCAGACATTCACAAGTATTGTTGACTGGCCATGTGTGATGGGTTTCTGCACCTTATTTCCCCCCACCACCCCTGGGATTGTCATGGGTGCATGTGCAATGTCAGCAGTCCATGTGAGCTTCAACGTTGCACATTGGTGGAGTTCAAGGTGTGTGGCGTTGAGTGTGTGCAAATGTGAGTTGTTGCATGGCTGGGGCACTACCTCCATATGTTCCTTGGCTGGCAGGCCGTGCTGAGTGCTTTGTGCTTGTATAGGCGTGATGGTAGTTTGTTGCTCAGGACACATGGCTGTGGTTCACAGTGTGGATGACATCTACCTTTGTCATCACAGTGGGATTGTCATGCAGGCTAGTGTGGGGTCCCTGGGGGGAGTGCTGTGGTGGTTCTGTCTCTTGCTGTGTGTGTTGCTGTTCCTACAAGCTTGTGTGACATGTGTAATTTGGGCTCCCTCTCATCTCACAATGCCTGTTTGCCCACATAGGGGAATCCAATCCATGAGTTACTTTTGTATGTGACTGTGTTGACATCTGTGTATCAGTGAATCTGGCCTCCTCATGTGTTTCCCTGGGGACACTGGCACACAACCCCCCTCACCTGTTGTGTATGATATGCAGTGTGAGTCTGCCTGTTTGTGTTTGTGCTTTTGCATCACTGCATTGGCATATCTTTAGTTTGCCATTGGCTGTATGTTGTTTGTTGGCTTTCCCCTGCTGGCCCTGGGACTGCTAGGTCATCAGTCAGCACATTGATCATGGTTAGTATGTCCCATTGCTGCCATGGTATGGTATTTGTTCACCTGACATCTACAGTCTCCACAGGATATCTACATTTGTGTGTCCATTGGTGCAGATATGTGGGTCTGCATTATGATGCTCACTTCTGTCATTGTGTTATTTGTGAATGTAGACAATGTGGGCCCCCATGGCTGATGTTTGTGTGCACATGGCCAGAACGATGTGTCATTGGCACTGCACTGCTTGCCTCACACAACCTATGTTGCTATGGGACACAAGCACTACAATGCCACTGTAGTGTTTGGTATTGTGTGGCCAGGAATAATCCCTGCAGTTATGTTTTTGCAGCTTTTACCAGGACTACACTTCCTTTTGGGCACTGTGGTGATGGGGCTTTGGGCCCCATTGCCACACTGTTCAAAATGTGCTTCAGCTATGGAGCACACACTTCCCTTTGTGCACTGTGGTGATGGGGCTTTGGGCCCCATTGCCACACTGTTCAAAATGTGCTTCAGCTATGGAGCACACACTTACCTTTGTGCACTGTGGTGATGGGGCTTTGGGCCCCATTGCCACACTGTTCAAAATGTGCTTCAGCTATGGGGCACAGACTTACCTTATGGGCAATGTGGTGATGGGGCTTTGGGCCCCATTGCCACACTGTTCAAAATGTGCTTCAGCTATGGGGCACACACTTACCTTATGGGCACTGTGGTGATGGGGCTTTGGCCCACATTGCCAAAGTGGTCATGGTCTGCTTGCATTGTGTAGGCCACACACACAATTATGTGTGACACATGTGTTAGGGGGTCACATTGTATGTTCAATGTCATGTTCAGTGTTGTATGCATTTGACACAGAGCACACACGCTTGTCATGGTGTTGGGGCTGGGATGTAATTTACAGACAGTCCTTATGTGGGAGTATGCTAGTTGTGTCATGCATTACCCGTCCTATGAGTAGGGGTGGTTGTAGTGACAGGCATCCAGCCCCCCAAGAGTGGTGATGGTAGTAGTGGTAGGCATCCAGCCCCCCATGAGTGGGGATCGTAGTAGTGACAGCCATCCATCCCCTAAGGGTGGGGATGGTAGTAGTGACAGGCATCCAGCCCCCCATGATAGGGGTGGTGGTAGTGGCAGGCATCCAGCCCCCCTGAGTAGGGGTGATGGTAGTGACAGGCATACAGGCCCCCCTGGGTAGGGGTGGTAGTAGTGGCAGGCATTCAGGCCCCCCTGGGTAGGGGTGGTAGTAGTGGCATGCATCCAGCCCCCCCTGGATAGTGGTGGTGGAAGTGGCAGGCATCCAGCCCCCCATGAGCGGGGATGGTAGTAGTGGTAGGCATCCAGCCCCCATGAGTGGGGATGGTAGTAGTGGTAGGCATCCAGCCCCCATGAGTGGGGATGGTAGTAGTGGTAGGCATCCAGCCCCCCATGAGTGGGGATGGTAGTAGTGGCAGGCATCCAGGCCCCCCTGGGTAGGGGTGGTAGTAGTGGCAGGCATCCATCCCCCTAAGGGTGGGTATGGTAGTAGTGGCAGGCATCCAGGCCCCCTGGGTAGGGGTGGTAGTAGTGGCATGCATCCAGCCCCCTGGATAGGGGTGGTGGTAGTGGCAGGCATCCAGCCTCCCATGAGCGGGGATGGTAGTAGTGGTAGGCATCCAGCCCCCCATGAGTGGGGATGGTAGTAGTGGTAGGCATCCAGCCCCCCATGAGTGGTGATGGTAGTAGTGGTAGGCATCCAGCCCCCCATGAGTGGGGATGGTAGTAGTGACAGCCATCCATCCCCCTAAGGGTGGGGATGGTAGTAGTGACAGCCATCCATCCCCCTAAGGGTGGGGATGGTAGTAGTGGCAGGCATCCAGGCCCCCCTGGGTAGGGGTGGTAGTAGTGGCATGCATCCAGCCCCCCCTGGATAGGGGTGGTGGTAGTGGCAGGCATCCAGCCCCCCATGAGTGGGGATGGTAGTAGTGGTAGGCATCCAGCCCCCCATGAGTGGGGATGGTAGTAGTGGTAGGCATCCAGCCCCCCATGAGTGGGGATGGTAGTAGTGGTAGGCATCCAGCCCCCCATGTGTGGGGATGGTAGTAGTGACAGGCATCCAGGCCCCCCTGGATAGGGGTGGTGGTAGTGGCAGGCATCCAGCCCCCCATGAGTGGGGATGGTAGTAGTGGTAGGCATCCAGCCCCCCATGAGTGGGGATGGTAGTAGTGGTAGGCATCCAGCCCCCCATGATTGGGGATGGTAGTAGTGACAGGCATCAAGGCCCCCCTGGGTAGGGGTGGTAGTAATGGCATGCATCCAGCCCCCCCTGGATAGGGGTGGTAGTAGTGGCATGCATCCAGCCCCCCCTGGATAGGGGTGGTGGTAGTGGCAGGCATCCAGGCCCCCCTGGGTAGGGGTGGTGGTAGTGGCAGGCATCCATCCCCTTAGGGTGGGTATGGTAGTAGTGGCAGGCATCCATCCCCCTAAGGGTGGGGATGGTAGTAGTGACAGGCATCCAGGCCCCCTGGGTAGGGGTGGTGGTAGTGGCATGCATCCAGCCCCCTGAGTAGGGGTGGTGGTAGTGACAGGCATCCAGGCCCCCTGGGTAGGGGTGGTGGTAGTGGCAGGCATCCATCCCCCTTAGGGTGGGTATGGTAGTAGTGGCAGGCATCCATCCCCCTAAGGGTGGGGATGGTAGTAGTGACAGGCATCCAGGCCCCCCTGGGTAGGGGTGGTGGTAGTGGCAGGCATCCATCCCCCTTAGGGTGGGTATGGTAGTAGTGGCAGGCATCCATCCCCCTAAGGGTGGGGATGGTAGTAGTGGTAGGCATCCAGCCCCCCTTGAGTGGGGATGGTAGTAATGGTAGGCATCCAGCCCCCCATGAGTGGGGATGGTAGTAGTGACATGCATCCAGGCCCCCCTGGGTAGGGGTGTTAGTAGTGGCAGGCATCCATCCCCCTAAGGGTGGGTATGGTAGTAGTGGCAGGCATCCAGGCCCCCCAGGGTAGGGGTGGTAGTAGTAGCATGCATCCAGCCCCCCCCTGGATAGGGGTGGTGGTAGTGGCAGGCATCCAGCCCCCCATGAGCGGGGATGGTAGTAGTGGTAGGCATCCAGCCCCCCATGAAGCGGGGATGGTAGTAGTGGTAGGCATCCATCCCCCCATGAGTGGGGATGGTAGTAGTGGTAGGCATCCAGCCCCCCATGAGTGGGGATGGTAGTAGTGGTAGGCATCCAGCCCCCCATGAGTGGGGATGGTAGTAGTGGTAGGCATCCAGCCCCCATGAGTGGGGATGGTTGTAGTGGTAGGCATCCAGCCCCCCATGAGTGGGGATGGTAGTAGTGGTAGGCATCCAGCCCCCATGAGTGGGGATGGTAGTAGTGACAGGCATCCAGGCCCCCTGGGTAGGGGTGCTAGTAGTGGCAGGCATCCATCCCCCTAAGGGTGGGTATGGTAGTAGTGGCAGGCATCCAGGCCCCCTGGGTAGGGGTGGTAGTAGTGGCATGCATCCAGCCCCCCCTGGATAGGGGTGGTGGTAGTGGCAGGCATCCAGCCCCCCATGAGCGGGGATGGTAGTAGTGGTAGGCATCCAGCCCGTAGGCATCCAGCCCCCCATGAGTGGGGATGGTAGTAGTGGTAGGCATCCAGCCCCCCATGAGTGGTGATGGTAGTAGTGGTAGGCATCCAGCCCCCCATGAGTGGGGATGGTAGTAGTGACAGCCATCCATCCCCCTAAGGGTGGGGATGGTAGTAGTGACAGCCATCCATCCCCCTAAGGGTGGGGATGGTAGTAGTGGCAGTCATCCAGGCCCCCCTGGGTAGGGGTGGTAGTAGTGGCATGCATCCAGCCCCCCCTGGATAGGGGTGGTGGTAGTGGCAGGCATCCAGCCCCCCATGAGTGGGGATGGTAGTAGTGGTAGGCATCCAGCCCCCCATGAGTGGGGACGGTAGTAGTGGTAGGCATCCAGCCCCCCATGAGTGGGGATGGTAGTAGTGGTAGGCATCCAGCCCCCCATGAGTGGGGATGGTAGTAGTGACAGGCATCCAGGCCCCCCTGGATAGGGGTGGTGGTAGTGGCAGGCATACAGCCCCCCATGAGTGGGGGTGGTAGGCATCCAGCCCCCCATGAGTGGGGATGGTAGTAGTGGTAGACATCCAGCCCCCCATGAGTGGGGATGGTAGTAGTGACAGGCATCCAGGCCCCCCTGGGTAGGGGTGGTAGTAGTGGCATGCATCCAGCCCCCCCTGGATAGGGGTGGTAGTAGTGGCAGGCATCCATCCCCCTAAGGGTGGGTATGGTAGTAGTGGCAGGCATCCAGGCCCCCCTGGGTAGGGGTGGTAGTAGTGGCATGCATCCAGCCCCCCCTGGATAGGGGTGGTGGTAGTGGCAGGCATCCAGGCCCCCCTGGGTAGGGGTGGTGGTAGTGGCAGGCATCCAGGCCCCCATGAGTGGGGATGGTAGTAGTGGCAGGCTTCCAGCCCCCCATGAGTGGGGATGGTAGTAGTGGCAGGCATCCAGCCCCCCATGAGTGGGGATGGTAGTAGTGGTAGGCATCCAGCCCCCCATGAGTGGGTATGGTAGTAGTGACAGGCATCCAGGCCCCCCTGGGTAGGGGTGGTAGTAGTGGCAGGCATCCATCCCCTAAGGGTGGGTATGGTAGTAGTGGCAGGCATCCAGGCCCCCTGGGTAGGGGTGGTAGTAGTGGCATGCATCCAGCCCCACCTGGATAGGGGTGGTGGTAGTGGCAGGCATCCAGCCCCCTGAGTAGTGGTGGTGGTAGTGACAGGCATCCAGGCCCCCTGGGTAGGGGTGGTGGTAGTGGCAGGCATCCATCCCCCTTAGGGTGGGTATGGTAGTAGTGGCAGGCATCCATCCCCTAAGGGTGGGGATGGTAGTAGTGACAGGCATCCAGCCCCCCTGGATAGGGGTGGTGGTAGTGGCAGGCATCCAGCCCCCATGTGTGGGGATGGTAGTAGTGGTAGGCATCCAGCCCCCCATAAGTGGGGATGGTAGTAGTGGTAGGCATCCAGCCCCCCATGAGTGGGGATGGTAGTAGTGGTAGGCATCCAGCCCCCCATGAGTGGGGATGGTAGTAATGGTAGGCATCCAGCCCCCCATGAGTGGGGATTGTAGTAGTGACATGCATCCAGGCCCCCCTGGGAAGGGGTGGTAGTAGTGGCAGGTATCCATCCCCCTAAGGGTGGGTATGGTAGTAGTGGCAGGCATCCAGGCCCCCCTGGGTAGGGGTGGTAGTAGTGGCATGCATCCAGCCCCCTGGATAGGGTGGTGGTAGTGGCAGGCATCCAGCCCCCATGAGCGGGGATGGTAGTAGTGGTAGGCATCCAGCCCCCCATGAAGCGGGGATGGTAGTAGTGGTAGGCATCCAGCCCCCATGAGTGGGGATGGTAGTAGTGGTAGGCATCCAGCCCCCATGAGTGGGGATGGTAGTAGTGGTAGGCATCCAGCCCCCATGAGTGGGGATGGTAGTAGTGGTATGCATCCAGCCCCCCATGAGTGGGGATGGTAGTAGTGGCAGGCATCCAGGCCCCCCTGGGTAGGGGTGGTAGTAGTGGCATGCATCCAGACCCCCCTGGATAGGGGTGGTGGTAGTGGCAGGCATCCAGCCCCCCATGAGCGGGGATGGTAGTAGTGGTAGGCATCCAGCCCCCCATGAGTGGGGATGGTAGTAGTGACAGCCATCCATCCCCCTAAGGGTGGGGATGGTAGTAGTGACAGCCATCCATCCCCCTAAGGGTGGGGATGGTAGTAGTGGCAGGCATCCAGGCCCCCTGGGTAGGGGTGGTAGTAGTGGCATGCATGCAGCCCCCCTGGATAGGGGTGGTGGTAGTGGCAGGCATCCAGCCCCCATGAGTGGGGATGGTAGTAGTGGTAGGCATCCAGCCCCCCATGAGTGGGGATGGTAGTAGTGGTAGGCATCCAGACCCCCATGAGTGGGGATGGTAGTAGTGACAGGCATCCAGGCCCCCTGGGTAGGGGTGGTAGTAGTGGCAGGCATCCATCCCCCTAAGGGTGGGTATGGTAGTAGTGGCAGGCATCCAGGCCCCCTGGGTAGGGGTGGTAGTAGTGGCATGCATCCAGCCCTCCCTGGATAGGGGTGGTGGTAGTGGCAGGCATCCAGCCCCCCATGAGCGGGGATGGTAGTAGTGGTAGGCATCCAGCCCCCCATGAGTGGGGATGGTATTAGTGGTAGGCATCCAGCCCCCCATGAGTGGGGATGGTATTAGTGGTAGGCATCCAGCCCCCCATGAGTGGTGATGGTAGTAGTGGTAGGCATCCAGCCCCCCATGAGTGGGGATGGTAGTAGTGACAGCCATCCATCCCCCTAAGGGTGGGGATGGTAGTAGTGGCAGGCATCCAGGCCCCCCTGGGTAGGGGTGGTAGTAGTGGCATGCATCCAGCCCCCCCCTGGATAGGGGTGGTGTTAGTGGCAGGCATCCAGCCCCCCCTGAGTGTTGTAGTAGTGGTAGGCATCCAGCCCCCATGAGTGGGGATGGTATTAGTGGTAGGCATCCAGCCCCCATGAGTGGGGATGGTAGTAGTGGTAGGCATCCAGCCCCCATGAGTGGGGATGGTAGTAGTGACAGGCATCCAGGCCCCCTTGGTAGGGGTGGTAGTAGTGGCAGGCATCCATCCCCTAAGGGTGGGTATGGTAGTAGTGGCAGGCATCCAGGCCCCCTGGGTAGGGGTGGTGGTAGTGGCAGGCATCCATCCCCCTTAGGGTGGGTATGGTAGTAGTGGCAGGCATCCATCACCCTAAGGGTGGGGATGGTAGTAGTGACAGGCATCCAGCCCCCCATGAGTGGGGATGGTAGTAGTGGTAGGCATCCAGCCCCCCATGAGTGGGGATGGTAGTAGTGGTAGGCATCCAGCCCCCCATGAGTGGGGATGGTATTAGTGACAGGCATCCAGGCAACCCTGGGTAGGGGTGGTAGTAGTGGCAGGCATCCATCCCCCTAAGGGTGGGTATGGTAGTAGTGGCAGGCATCCAGGCCCCCCTGGGTAGGGGTGGTAGTAGTGGCATGCATCCAGCCCCCCCTGGATAGGGGTGGTAGTAGTGGAAGGCATCCATCCCCCTAAGGGTGGGGATGGTAGTAGTGACAGGCATCCAGCCCCCCCTGGATAGGGGTGGTGGTAGTGGCAGGCATCCAGCCCCCCATGAGTGGGGATGGTAGTAGTGGTAGGCATCCAGCCCCCCATGAGTGGGGATGGTAGTAGTGGTAGGCATCCAGCCCCCCATGAGTGGGGTTGGTAGTAGTGACAGGCATCCAGGCCCCCCTAGGTAGGGGTGGTAGTAGTGGCAGGCATCCATCCCCCTAAGGGTGGGTATGGTTGTAGTGGCAGGCATCCAGGCCCCCTGGGTAGGGGTGGTAGTAGTGGCATGCATCCAGCCCCCCCTGGATAGGGGTGGTGGTAGTGGCAGGCATCCAGCCCCCAATGAGCGGGGATGGTAGTAGTGGTAGGCATCCAGCCCCCCATTAGTGGGGATGGTAGTAGTGGTAGGCATCCAGCCCCCCATGAGTGGGGATGGTAGTAGTGGTAGGCATCCAGCCCCCCATGAGTGGTGATGGTAGTAGTGGTAGGCATCCAGCCCCCCATGAGTGGGGATGGTAGTAGTGACAGCCATCCATCCCCCTAAGGGTGGGGATGGTAGTAGTGACAGCCATCCATCCCCCTAAGGGTGGGGATGGTAGTAGTGGCAGTCATCCAGGCCCCCCTGGGTAGAGGTGGTAGTAGTGGCATGCATCCAGCCCCCCCTGGATAGGGGTGGTGGTAGTGGCAGGCATCCAGCCCCCCATGAGTGGGGATGGTAGTAGTGGTAGGCATCCAGCCCCCAATGAGTGGGGACGGTAGTAGTGGTAGGCATCCAGCCCCCCATGAGTGGGGATGGTAGTATTGGTAGGCATCCAGCCCCCCATGAGTGGGGATGGTAGTAGTGACAGGCATCCAGGCCCCCCTGGATAGGGGTGGTGGTAGTGGCAGGCATCCAGCCCCCCATGAGTGGGGGTGGTAGGCATCCAGCCCCCCATGAGTGGGGATGGTAGTAGTGGTAGGCATCCAGCCCCCCATGAGTGGGGATGGTAGTAGTGACAGGCATCCAGGCCCCCCTGGGTAGGGGTGGTAGTAGTGGCATGCATCCAGCCCCCCCTGGATAGGGGTGGTAGTAGTGGCAGGCATCCATCCCCCTAAGGGTGGGTATGGTAGTAGTGGCAGGCATTCAGGCCCCCCTGGGTAGGGGTGGTAGTAGTGGCATACATCCAGCCCCCCCTGGATAGGGGTGGTGGTAGTGGCAGGCATCCAGGCCCCCCTGGGTAGGGGTGGTGGTAGTGGCAGGCATCCAGGCCCCCATGAGTGGGGGTGGTAGTAGTGGCAGGCATCCATCCCCCTAAGGGTGGGTATGGTAGTAGTGGCAGGCATCCAGGCCCCCTGGGTAGGGGTGGTAGTAGTGGCATGCATCCAGCCCTCCCTGGATAGGGGTGGTGGTAGTGGCAGGTATCCAGCCCCCCATGAGCGGGGATGGTAGTAGTGGTAGGCATCCAGCCCCCCATGAGTGGGGATGGTATTAGTGGTAGGCATCCAGCCCCCATGAGTGGGGATGGTATTAGTGGTAGGCATCCAGCCCCCATGAGTGGGGATGGTAGTAGTGGTAGGCATCCAGCCCCCCATGAGTGGGGATGGTAGTAGTGACAGGCATCCAGGCCCCCTGGGTAGGGGTGGTAGTAGTGGCAGGCATCCATCCCCCTAAGGGTGGGTATGGTAGTAGTGGCAGGCATCCAGGCCCCCCTGGGTAGGGGTGGTAGTAGTGGCATGCATCCAGGCCCACCTGGATAGGGGTGGTGGTAGTGGCAGGCATCCAGCCCCCCTGAGTAGGGGTGGTGGTAGTGACAGGCATCCAGGCCCCCTGGGTAGGGGTGGTGGTAGTGGCAGGCATCCATCCCCCTTAGGGTGGGTATGGTAGTTGTGGCAGGCATCCATCCCCTAAGGGTGGGGATGGTAGTAGTGACAGGCATCCAGCCCCCTGGATAGGGGTGGTGGTAGTGGCAGGCATCCAGCCCCCATGTGTGGGGATGGTAGTAGTGGTAGGCATCCAGCCCCCATGAGTGGGGATGGTAGTAGTGGTAGGCATCCAGCCCCCCATGAGTGGGGATGGTAGTAGTGGTAGGCATCCAGCCCCCCATGAGTGGGGATGGTAGTAATGGTAGGCATCCAGCCCCCATGAGTGGGGATTGTAGTAGTGACATGCATCCAGGCCCCCTGGGAAGGGGTGGTAGTAGTGGCAGGTATCCATCCCCCTAAGGGTGGGTATGGTAGTAGTGGCAGGCATCCAGGCCCCCCTGGGTAGGGGTGGTAGTAGTGGCATGCATCCAGCCCCCCCTGGATAGGGTGGTGGTAGTGGCAGGCATCCAGCCCCCCATGAGCGGGGATGGTAGTAGTGGTAGGCATCCAGCCCCCCATGAAGCGGGGATGGTAGTAGTGGTAGGCATCCATCCCCCCATGAGTGGGGATGGTAGTAGTGGTAGGCATCCAGCCCCCATGAGTGGGGATGGTAGTAGTGGTAGGCATCCAGCCCCCCATGAGTGGGGATGGTAGTAGTGGTAGGCATCCAGCCCCCATGAGTGGGGATGGTAGTAGTGGCAGGCATCCAGGCCCCCTGGGTAGGGGTGGTAGTAGTGGCATGCATCCAGACCCCCTGGATAGGGGTGGTGGTAGTGGCAGGTATCCAGCCCCCCATGAGCGGGGATGGTAGTAGTGGTAGGCATCCAGCCCCCCATGAGTGGGGATGGTAGTAGTGACAGCCATCCATCCCCCTAAGGGTGGGGATGGTAGTAGTGACAGCCATCCATCCCCCTAAGGGTGGGGATGGTAGTAGTGGCAGGCATCCAGGCCCCCCTGGGTAGGGGTGGTAGTAGTGGCATGCATGCAGCCCCCCCTGGATAGGGGTGGTGGTAGTGGCAGGCATCCAGCCCCCCATGAGTGGGGATGGTAGTAGTGGTAGGCATCCAGCCCCCCATGAGTGGGGATGGTAGTAGTGGTAGGCATCCAGACCCCCATGAGTGGGGATGGTAGTAGTGACAGGCATCCAGGCCCCCCTGGGTAGGGGTGGTAGTAGTGGCAGGCATCCATCCCCCTAAGGGTGGGTATGGTAGTAGTGGCAGGCATCCAGGCCCCCTGGGTAGGGGTGGTAGTAGTGGCATGCATCCAGCCCCCCCTGGATAGGGGTGGTGGTAGTGGCAGGCATCCAGCCCCCCATGAGCGGGGATGGTAGTAGTGGTAGGCATCCAGCCCCCCATGAGTGGGGATGGTATTAGTGGTAGGCATCCAGCCCCCATGAGTGGGGATGGTATTAGTGGTAGGCATCCAGCCCCCATGAGTGGTGATGGTAGTAGTGGTAGGCATCCAGCCCCCATGAGTGGGGATGGTAGTAGTGACAGCCATCCATCCCCCTAAGGGTGGGGATGGTAGTAGTGGCAGGCATCCAGGCCCCCTGGGTAGGGGTGGTAGTAGTGGCATGCATCCAGCCCCCCTGGATAGGGGTGGTGTTAGTGGCAGGCATCCAGCCCCCTGAGTGTTGTAGTAGTGGTAGGCATCCAGCCCCCATGAGTGGGGATGGTATTAGTGGTAGGCATCCAGCCCCCCATGAGTGGGGATGGTAGTAGTGGTAGGCATCCAGCCCCCATGAGTGGGGATGGTAGTAGTGGTAGGCATCCAGCCCCCCATGAGTGGGGATGGTAGTAGTGACAGGCATCCAGGCCCCCTGGGTAGGGGTGGTAGTAGTGGCAGGCATCCATCCCCTAAGGGTGGGTATGGTAGTAGTGGCAGGCATCCAGGCCCCCTGGGTAGGGGTGGTGGTAGTGGCAGGCATCCATCCCCCTTAGGGTGGGTATGGTAGTAGTGGCAGGCATCCATCACCCTAAGGGTGGGGATGGTAGTAGTGACAGGCATCCAGCCCCCCATGAGTGGGGATGGTAGTAGTGGTAGGCATCCAGCCCCCATGAGTGGGGATGGTAGTAGTGGTAGGCATCCAGCCCCCCATGAGTGGGGATGGTAGTAGTGACAGGCATCCAGGCAACCCTGGGTAGGGGTGGTAGTAGTGGCAGGCATCCATCCCCTAAGGGTGGGTATGGTAGTAGTGGCAGGCATCCAGGCCCCCTGGGTAGGGGTGGTAGTAGTGGCATGCATCCAGCCCCCTGGATAGGGGTGGTAGTAGTGGCAGGCATCCATCCCCTAAGGGTGGGGATGGTAGTAGTGACAGGCATCCAGCCCCCTGGATAGGGGTGGTGGTAGTGGCAGGCATCCAGCCCCCATGAGTGGGGATGGTAGTAGTGGTAGGCATCCAGCCCCCCATGAGTGGGGATGGTAGTAGTGGTAGGCATCCAGCCCCCCATGAGTGGGGATGGTAGTAGTGGTAGGCATCCAGCCCCCCATGAGTGGGGTTGGTAGTAGTGACAGGCATCCAGGCCCCCTAGGTAGGGGTGGTAGTAGTGGCAGGCATCCATCCCCTAAGGGTGGGTATGGTTGTAGTGGCAGGCATCCAGGCCCCCTGGGTAGGGGTGGTAGTAGTGGCATGCATCCAGCCCCCTGGATAGGGGTGGTGGTAGTGGCAGGCATCCAGCCCCCAATGAGCGGGGATGGTAGTAGTGGTAGGCATCCAGCCCCCCATTAGTGGGGATGGTAGTAGTGGTAGGCATCCAGCCCCCCATGAGTGGGGATGGTAGTAGTGGTAGGCATCCAGCCCCCCATGAGTGGGGATGGTAGTAGTGACAGGCATCCAGGCCCCCCTGGGTAGGGGTGGTAGTAGTGGCAGGCATCCATCCCCCTAAGGGTGGGTATGGTAGTAGTGGCAGGCATCCAGGCCCCCCTGGGTAGGGGTGGTAGTAGTGGCATGCATCCAGCCCCCCCTGGATAGGGGTGGTGGTAGTGGCAGGCATCCAGCCCCCCCTGATTAGGGGTGGTGGTAGTGACAGGCATCCAGGCCCCCCTGGGTAGGGGTGGTGGTAGTGGCAGGCATCCATCCCCCTTAGGGTGGGTTTGGTAGTAGTGGCAGGCATCCATCCCCCTAAGGGTGGGGATGGTAGTAGTGGTAGGCATCCAGCCCCCCATGAGTGGGGATGGTAGTAATGGTAGGCATCCAGCCCCCCATGAGTGGGGATGGTAGTAGTGACATGCATCCAGGCCCCCCTGGGTAGGGGTGGTAGTAGTGACAGGCATCCAGCCCCCCCTGGACAGGGGTGGTGGTAGTGGCAGGCATCCAGCCCCCCATGAGTGGGGATGGTAGTAGTGGTAGGCATCCAGCCCCCCCATGAGTGGGGATGGTAGTAATGGTAGGCATCCAGCCCCCCATGAGTGGGGATGGTAGTAGTGACATGCATCCAGGCCCCCCTGGGTAGGGGTGGTAGTAGTGGCAGGCATCCATCCCCCTAAGGGTGGGTATGGTAGTAGTGGCAGGCATCCAGGCCCCCTGGGTAGGGGTGGTAGTAGTGGCATGCATCCAGCCCCCTGGATAGGGGTGGTGGTAGTGGCAGGCATCCAGCCCCCCATGAGCGGGGATGGTAGTAGTGGTAGGCATCCAGCCCCCCATGAAGCGGGGATGGTAGTAGTGGTAGGCATCCAGCCCCCCATGAGTGGGGATGGTTGTAGTGGTAGGCATCCAGCCCCCCATGAGTGGGGATGGTAGTAGTGGTAGGCATCCAGCCCCCCATGAGTGGGGATGGTAGTAGTGACAGGCATCCAAGCCCCCCTGGGTAGGGGTGGTAGTAGTGGCAGGCATCCAGCCCCCTATGGGTGGGTATGGTAGTAGTGGCAGGCATCCAGGCCCCCCTGGGTAGGGGTGGTAGTAGTGGCATGCATCCAGCCCCCCCTGGATAGGGGTGGTGGTAGTGGCAGGCATCCAGCCCCCATGAGCGGGGATGGTAATAGTGGTAGGCATCCAGCCCCCCATGAGTGGGGATAGTAGTAGTGGTAGGCATCCAGCCCCCCATGAGTGGGGATGGTAGTAGTGGTAGGCATCCAGCCCCCCATGAGTGGTGATGGTAGTAGTGGTAGGCATCCAGCCCCCCATGAGTGGGGATGGTAGTAGTGACAGCCATCCATCCCCCTAAGGGTGGGGATGGTAGTAGTGGCAGGCATCCAGGCCCCCCTGGGTAGGGGTGGTAGTAGTGGCATGCATCCAGCCCCCCCTGGATAGGGGTGGTGGTAGTGGCAGGCATCCAGCCCCCCATGAGTGGGGATGGTAGTAGTGGTAGGCATCCAGCCCCCCATGAGTGGGGATGGTAGTAGTGGTAGGCATCCAGCCCCCATGAGTGGGGATGGTAGTAGTGACAGGCATCCAGGCCCCCTGGTTAGGGGTGGTAGTAGTGGCAGGCATCCATCCCCTAAGGGTGGGTATGGTAGTAGTGGCAGGCATCCAGGCCCCCTGGGTAGGGGTGGTAGTAGTGGCATGCATCCAGCCCCCTGGATAGGGGTGGGGGTAGTGGCAGGCATCCAGCCCCCATGAGCGGGGATGGTAGTAGTGGAAGGCATCCAGCCCCCCATGAGTGGGGATGGTAGTAGTGGTAGGCATCCAGCCCCCCATGAGTGGTGATGGTAGTAGTGGTAGGCATCCAGCCCCCATGAGTGGGGATGGTAGTAGTGACAGCCATCCATCCCCCTAAGGGTGGGGATGGTAGTAGTGACAGCCATCCATCCCCCTAAGGGTGGGGATGGTAGTAGTGGCAGGCATCCAGGCCCCCCTGGGTAGGGGTGGTAGTAGTGGCTTGCATCCAGCCCCCCCTGGATAGGGGTGGTGGTAGTGGCAGGCATCCAGCCCCCCCTGAGTAGGGGTGGTGGTAGTGACAGGCATCCAGGCCCCCCTGGCTAGGGGTGGTGGTAGTGGCAGTCATCCATCCCCCTTAGGGTGGGTATGGTAGTAGTGGCAGGCATCCATCCCCCTAAGGGTGGGGATGGTAGTAGTGACAGGCATCCAGCCCCCCTGGATAGGGGTGGTAGTAGTGGCAGGCATCCATCCCCTAAGGGTGGGTATGGTAGTAGTGGCAGGCATCCAGGCCCCCTGGGTAGGGGTGGTAGTAGTGGCATGCATCCAGCCCCCTGGATAGGGGTGGTGGTAGTGGCAGGCATCCAGCCCCCCTGAGTAGGGGTGGTGGTAGTGATAGGCATCCAGGCCCCCTGGGTAGGGGTGGTGGTAGTGGCAGGCATCCATCCCCTTAGGGTTGGTATGGTAGTAGTGGCAGGCATCCATCCCCCGAAGGGTGGGGATGGTAGTAGTGACAGGCATCCAGCCCCCCCTGGATAGGCGTGGTGGTAGTGGCAGGCATCCAGCTCCCCATGAGTGGGGATGGTAGTAGTGGTAGGCATCCAGCCCCCCATGAGTGGGAATGGTAGTAGTGGTAGGCATCCAGCCCCCATGAGTGGGGATGGTAGTAGTGACAGGCATCCAGGCCCCCTGGGTAGGGGTGGTAGTAGTGGCAGGCATCCATCCCCCTAAGGGTGGGTATGGTAGTAGTGGCAGGCATCCAGGCCCCCTGGGTAGGGGTGGTAGTAGTGGCATGCATCCAGCCCCCTGGACAGGGGTGGTAGTAGTGGCAGGCATCCATCCCCCTAAGGGTGGGGATGGTAGTAGTGACAGGCATCCAGCCCCCCCTGGATAGGGGTGGTGGTAGTGGCAGGCATCCAGCCCCCCATGAGGGGGGATGGTAGTAGTGGTAGGCATCCAGCCCCCCATGAGTGGGGATGGTAGTAGTGGTAGGCATCCAGCCCACCATGAGTGGGGATGGTAGTAGTGACAGGCATCCAGGCCCCCCTAGGTAGGGGTGGTAGTAGTGGCAGGCATCCATCCCCCTAAGGGTGGGTATGGTTGTAGTGGCAGGCATCCAGGCCCCCCTGGGTAGGGGTGGTAGTAGTGGCATGCATCCAGCCCCCCTGGATAGGGGTGGTGGTAGTGGTAGGCATCCAGCCCCCCATGAGCGGGGATGGTAGTAGTGGTAGGCATTCAGCCTCCCATAAGTGGGGATGGTAGTAGTGGTAGGCATCCAGCCCCCCATGAGTGGGGATGGTAGTAGTGGTAGGCATCCAGCCCCCCATGAGTGGGGATGGTAGTAGTGACAGGCATCCAGGCCCCCCTTGGTAGGGGTGATAGTAGTGGCAGGCATCCATCCCCCTAAGGGTGGGTATGGTAGTAGTGGCAGGCATCCAGGCCCCCCTGGGTAGGGGTGGTAGTAGTGGCATGCATCCAGCCCCCCACCCCTAAGGGTGGTGGTAGTGGCAGGCATCCAGCCCCCCCTGAGTGGGGATGGTAGTAGTGGTAGGCATCCAGCCCCCCATGAGTGGGGATGGTAGTAGTGGTAGGCATCCAGACCCCCATGAGTGGGGATGGTAGTAGTGGTAGACATCCAGCCCCCCATGAGTGGGGATGGTAGTAGTGGTAGGCATCCAGGCCCCCCTGGGTAGGGGTGGTAGTAGTGGCAGGCATCCATCCCCCTAAGGGTGGGTATGGTGGTAGTGGCAGGCATCCAGCCCCCCATGAGCGGGGATGGTAGTAGTGGTAGGCATCCAGCCCCCCATAAGTGGGGATGGTAGTAGTGGTAGGCATCCAGCCCCCCATGAGTGGGGATGGTAGTAGTGGTAGGCATCCAGCCCCCCATGAGTGGGGATGGTAGTAGTGACAGGCATCCAGGCCCCCTGGGTAGGGGTGGTAGTAGTGGCAGGCATCCATCCCCCTAAGGGTGGGTATGGTGGTAGTGGCAGGCATCCAGCCCCCATGAGCGGGGATGGTAGTAGTGGTAGGCATCCAGCCCCCATAAGTGGGGATGGTAGTAGTGGTAGGCATCCAGCCCCCCATGAGTGGGGATGGTAGTAGTGGTAGGCATCCAGCCCCCCATGAGTGGGGGTGGTAGTAGTGGCAGGCATCCATCACCCTAAGGGTGGGGATGGTAGTAGTGACAGGCATCCAGCCCCCCCTGGATAGGGGTGGTGGTAGTGGCAGGCATCCATCCCCCCATGAGTGGGGATGGTAGTAGTGGTAGGCATCCAGCCCCCCATGATTGGGGATGGTAGTAATGGTAGGCATCCAGCCCCCCATGAGTGGGGATGGTAGTAGTGGTAGGCATCCAGCCCCCCATGAGTAGGGATGGTAGTAGTGACATGCATCCAGGCCCCCCTGGGTAGGGGTGGTAGTAGTGGCAGGCATCCATCCCCCTAAGGGTGGGTATGATAGTAGTGGCAGGCATCCAGGCCCCCCTGGGTAGAGGTGGTAGTAGTGGCATGCATCCAGCCCCCCCTGGATAGGGGTGGTGGTAGTGACAGGCATCCAGGCCCCCCTGGGTAGGGGTGGTAGTAGTGGCAGGCATCCATCACCCTAAGGGTGGGGATGGTAGTAGTGACAGGCATCCAGCCCCCCCTGGATAGGGGTGGTGGTAGTGGCAGGCATCCAGCCCCCCATGAGTGGGGATGGTAGTAGTGGTAGGCATCCAGCCCCCCATGAGTGGGGATGGTAATAGTGGTAGGCATCCAGCCCCCCATGAGTGGGGATGGTAGTAGTGACATGCATCCAGGCCCCCCTGGGTAGGGGTGGTAGTAGTGGCAGGCATCCATCCCCCTAAGGGTGGGTATGATAGTAGTGGCAGGCATCCAGGCCCCCCTGGGTAGAGGTGGTAGTAGTGGCATGCATCCAGCCCCCCCTGGATAGGGGTGGTGGTAGTGGCAGGCATCCAGCCCCCCATGAGCGGGGATGGTAGTAGTGGTAGGCATCCAGCCCCCCATGAGTGGGGATGGTAGTAGTGGTAGGCATCCAGCCCCCCATGAGTAGGGATGGTAGTAGTGACATGCATCCAGGCCCCCCTGGGTAGGGGTGGTAGTAGTGGCAGGCATCCATCTCCCTAAGGGTGGGTATGATAGTAGTGGCAGGCATCCAGGCCCCCCTGGGTAGAGGTGGTAGTAGTGGCATGCATCCAGCCCCCCCTGGATAGGGGTGGTGGTAGTGACAGGCATCCAGGCCCCCCTGGGTAGGGGTGGTAGTAGTGGCAGGCATCCATCACCCAAAGAGTGGGGATGGTATTAGTGACAGGCATCCAGCCCCCCCTGGATAGGGGTGGTGGTAGTGGCAGGCATCCAGCCCCCCATGAGTGGGGATGATAGTAGTGGTAGGCATCCAGCCCCCCATGAGTGGGGATGGTAATAGTGGTAGGCATCCAGCCCCCCATGAGTGGGGATGGTAGTAGTGACATGCATCCAGGCCCCCCTGGGTAGGGGTGGTAGTAGTGGCAGGCATCCATCCCCCTAAGGGTGGGTATGATAGTAGTGGCAGGCATCCAGGCCCCCCTGGGTAGAGGTGGTAGTAGTGGCATGCATCCAGCCCCCCCTGGATAGGGGTGGTGGTAGTGGCAGGCATCCAGCCCCCCATGAGCGGGGATGGTAGTAGTGGTAGGCATCCAGCCCCCCATGAGTGGGGATGGTAGTAGTGGTAGGCATCCAGCCCCCATGAGTGGGGATGGTAGTAGTGGTAGGCATCCAGCCCCCCATGAGTGGGGATGGTAGTAGTGGTAGGCATCCAGCCCCCCATGAGTGGGGATGGTTGTAGTGGTAGGCATCCAGCCCCCATGAGTGGGGATGGTAGTAGTGGTAGGCATCCAGCCCCCATGAGTGGGTATGGTAGTAGTGACAGGCATCCAGGCCCCCTGGGTAGGGGTGGTAGTAGTGGCAGGCATCCATCCCCCTAAGGGTGGGTATGGTAGTAGTGGCAGGCATCGAGGCCCCCTGGGTAGGGGTGGTAGTAGTGGCATGCATCCAGCCCCCCTGGATAGGGGTGGTGGTAGTGGCAGGCATCCAGCCCCCATGAGCGGGGATGGTAGTAGTGGTAGGCATCCAGCCCCCCATGAAGCGGGGATGGTAGTAGTGGTAGGCATCCAGCCCCCCATGAGTGGGGATGGTAGTAGTGGTAGGCTTCCAGCCCCCATGAGTGGGGATGGTAGTAGTGGTAGGCATCCAGCCCCCATGAGTGGGGATGGTTGTAGTGGTAGGCATCCAGCCCCCATGAGTGGGGATGGTAGTAGTGGTAGGCATCCAGCCCCCCATGAGTGGGGATGGTAGTAGTGACAGGCATCCAAGCCCCCCTGGGTAGGGGTGGTAGTAGTGGCAGGCATCCATCCCCCTATGGGTGGGTATGGTAGTAGTGGCAGGCATCCAGGCCCCCCTGGGTAGGGGTGGTAGTAGTGGCATGCATCCAGCCCCCCTGGCTAGGGGTGGTGGTAGTGGCAGGCATCCAGCCCCCCATGAGCGGGGATGGTAGTAGTGGTAGGCATCCAGCCCCCCATGAGTGGGGATGGTAGTAGTGGTAGACATCCAGCCCCCCATGAGTGGGGATGCTAGTAGTGGTAGGCATCCAGCCCCCCATGAGTGGTGATGGTAGTAGTGATAGGCATCCAGCCCCCCATGAGTGGGGATGGTAGTAGTGACAGCCATCCATCCCCCTAAGGGTGGGGATGGTAGTAGTGGCAGGCATCCAGGCCCCCCTGGGTAGGGGTGGTAGTAGTGGCATGCATCCAGCCCCCCCTGGATAGGGGTGGTGGTAGTGGCAGGCATCCAGCCCCCCATGAGTGGGGATGGTAGTAGTGGTAGGCATCCAGCCCCCCATGAGTGGGGATGGTAGTAGTGGTAGGCATCCAGCCCCCCATGATTGGGGATGGTAGTAGTGACAGGCATCCAGGCCCCCCTGGGTAGGGGTGGTAGTAGTGGCAGGCATCCATCCCCCTAAGGGTGGGTATGGTAGTAGTGGCAGGCATCCAGGCCCCCTGGGTAGGGGTGGTAGTAGTGGCATGCATCCAGCCCCCTGGATAGGGGTGGGGGTAGTGGCAGGCATCCAGCCCCCATGAGCGGGGATGGTAGTAGTGGAAGGCATCCAGCCCCCCATGAGTGGGGATGGTAGTAGTGGTAGGCATCCAGCCCCCCATGAGTGGTGATGGTAGTAGTGGTAGGCATCCAGCCCCCATGAGTGGGGATGGTAGTAGTGACAGCCATCCATCCCCTAAGGGTGGGGATGGTAGTAGTGACAGCCATCCATCCCCTAAGGGTGGGGATGGTAGTAGTGGCAGGCATCCAGGCCCCCTGGGTAGGGGTGGTAGTAGTGGCTTGCATCCAGCCCCCTGGATAGGGGTGGTGGTAGTGGCAGGCATCCAGCCCCCCTGAGTAGGGGTGGTGGTAGTGACAGGCATCCAGGCCCCTGGGTAGGGGTGGTGGTAGTGGCAGGCATCCATCCCCTTAGGGTGGGTATGGTAGTAGTGGCAGGCATCCATCCCCCTAAGGGTGGGGATGGTAGTAGTGACAGGCATCCAGCCCCCCTGGATAGGGGTGGTAGTAGTGGCAGGCATCCATCCCCTAAGGGTGGGTATGGTAGTAGTGGCAGGCATCCAGGCCCCCTTGGTAGGGGTGGTAGTAGTGGCATGCATCCAGCCCCCTGGATAGGGGTGGTGGTAGTGGCAGGCATCCAGCCCCCCTGAGTATGGGTGGTGGTAGTGACAGGCATCCAGGCCCCCCTGGGTAGGGGTGGTGGTAGTGGCAGGCATCCATCCCCCTTAGGGTTGGTATGGTAGTAGTGGCAGGCATCCATCCCCCTAAGGGTGGGGATGGTAGTAGTGACAGGCATCCAGCCCCCCCTGGATAGGCGTGGTGGTAGTGGCAGGCATCCAGCCCCCCATGAGTGGGGATGGTAGTAGTGGTAGGCATCCAGCCCCCCATGAGTGGGAATGGTAGTAGTGGTAGGCATCCAGCCCCCCATGAGTGGGGATGGTAGTAGTGACAGGCATCCAGGCCCCCCTGGGTAGGGGTGGTAGTAGTGGCAGGCATCCATCCCCCTAAGGGTGGGTATGGTAGTAGTGGCAGGCATCCAGGCCCCCCTGGGTAGGGGTGGTAGTAGTGGCATGCATCCAGCCCCCCCTGGACAGGGGTGGTAGTAGTGGCAGGCATCCATCCCCCTAAGGGTGGGGATGGTAGTAGTGACAGGCATCCAGCCCCCCCTGGATAGGGGTGGTGGTAGTGGCAGGCATCCAGCCCCCATGAGTGGGGATGGTAGTAGTGGTAGGCATCCAGCCCCCCATGAGTGGGGATGGTAGTAGTGGTAGGCATCCAGCCCCCATGAGTGGGGATGGTAGTAGTGACAGGCATCCAGGCCCCCTAGGTAGGGGTGGTAGTAGTGGCAGGCATCCATCCCCCTAAGGGTGGGTATGGTTGTAGTGGCAGGCATCCAGGCCCCCCTGGGTAGGGGTGGTAGTAGTGGCATGCATCCAGCCCTCCCTGGATAGGGGTGGTGGTAGTGGCAGGCATCCAGCCCCCCATGAGCGGGGATGGTAGTAGTGGTAGGCATTCAGCCCCCCATAAGTGGGGATGGTAGTAGTGGTAGGCATCCAGCCCCCCATGAGTGGGGATGGTAGTAGTGGTAGGCATCCAGCCCCCATGAGTGGGGATGGTAGTAGTGACAGGCATCCAGGCCCCCTTGGTAGGGGTGATAGTAGTGGCAGGCATCCATCCCCCTAAGGGTGGGTATGGTAGTAGTGGCAGGCATCCAGGCCCCCCTGGGTAGGGGTGGTAGTAGTGGCATGCATCCAGCCCCCCACCCCTAAGGGTGGTGGTAGTGGCAGGCATCCAGTCCCCCCTGAGTGGGGATGGTAGTAGTGGTAGGCATCCAGCCCCCCATGAGTGGGGATGGTAGTAGTGGTAGGCATCCAGACCCCCATGAGTGGGGATGGTAGTAGTGGTAGACATCCAGCCCCCCATGAGTGGGGATGGTAGTAGTGGTAGGCATCCAGGCCCCCCTGGGTAGGGGTGGTAGTAGTGGCAGGCATCCATCCCCTAAGGGTGGGTATGGTGGTAGTGGCAGGCATCCAGCCCCCATGAGCGGGGATGGTAGTAGTGGTAGGCATCCAGCCCCCCATAAGTGGGGATGGTAGTAGTGGTAGGCATCCAGCCCCCCATGAGTGGGGATGGTAGTAGTGGTAGGCATCCAGCCCCCATGAGTGGGGATGGTAGTAGTGACAGGCATCCAGGCCCCCCTGGGTAGGGGTGGTAGTAGTGGCAGGCATCCATCACCCTAAGGGTGGGGATGGTAGTAGTGACAGGCATCCAGCCCCCCCTGGATAGGGGTGGTGGTAGTGGCAGGCATCCAGCCCCCCATGAGTGGGGATGGTAGTAGTGGTAGGCATCCAGTCCCCCATGATTGGGGATGGTAGTAATGGTAGGCATCCAGCCCCCCATGAGTGGGGATGGTAGTAGTGGTAGGCATCCAGCCCCCCATGAGTGGGGATGGTAGTAGTGACATGCATCCAGGCCCCCCTGGGTAGGGGTGGTAGTAGTGGCAGGCATCCATCCCCCTAAGGGTGGGTATGATAGTAGTGGCAGGCATCCAGGCCCCCCTGGGTAGAGGTGGTAGTAGTGGCATGCATCCAGCCCCCCCTGGATAGGGGTGGTGGTAGTGACAGGCATCCAGGCCCCCCTGGGTAGGGGTGGTAGTAGTGGCAGGCATCCATCACCCTAAGGGTGGGGATGGTAGTAGTGACAGGCATCCAGCCCCCCCTGGATAGGGGTGGTGGTAGTGGCAGGCATCCAGCCCCCATGAGTGGGGATGGTAGTAGTGGTAGGCATCCAGCCCCCCATGAGTGGGGATGGTAGTAGTGGTAGGCATCCAGCCCCCCATGAGTGGGGATGGTAGTAGTGACATGCATCCAGGCCCCCTGGGTAGGGGTGGTAGTAGTGGCAGGCATCCATCCCCTAAGCGTGGGTATGATAGTAGTGGCAGGCATCCAGGCCCCCTGGGTAGAGGTGGTAGTAGTGGCATGCATCCAGCCCCCTGGATAGGGGTGGTGGTAGTGGCAGGCATCCAGCCCCCATGAGCGGGGATGGTAGTAGTGGTAGGCATCCAGCCCCCCATGAGTGGGGATGGTAGTAGTGGTAGGCATCCAGCCCCCATGAGTGGGGATGGTAGTAGTGGTAGGCATCCAGCCCCCCATGAGTGGGGATGGTAGTAGTGGTAGGCATCCAGCCCCCATGAGTGGGGATGGTTGTAGTGGTAGGCATCCAGCCCCCCATGAGTGGGGATGGTAGTAGTGGTAGGCATCCAGCCCCCCATGAGTGGGGATGGTAGTAGTGACAGGCATCCAGGACCCTCTGGGTAGGGGTGGTAGTAGTGGCAGGCATCCATCCCCTAAGGGTGGGTATGGTAGTAGTGGCAGGCATCCAGGCCCCCTGGGTAGGGGTGGTAGTAGTGGCATGCATCCAGCCCACCCTGGATAGGGGTGGTGGTAGTGGCAGGTATCCAGCCCCCCATGAGCGGGGATGGTAGTAGTGGTAGGCATCCAGCCCCCCATGAGTGGGGATGGTAGTAGTGGTAGGCATCCAGCCCCCATGAGTGGGGATGGTTGTAGTGGTAGGCATCCAGCCCCCCATGAGTGGGGATGGTAGTAGTGGTAGGCATCCAGCCCCCATGAGTGGGGATGGTAGTAGTGACAGGCATCCAGGCCCCCTGGGTAGGGGTGGTAGTAGTGGCAGGCATCCATCCCCTAAGGGTGGGTATGGTAGTAGTGGCAGGCATCCAGGCCCCCTGGGTAGGGGTGGTAGTAGTGGCATGCATCCAGCCCCCCCTGGATAGGGGTGGTCGTAGTGGCAGGCATCCAGCCCCCCATGAGCGGGGATGGTAGTAGTGGAAGGCATCCAGCCCCCATGAGTGGGGATGGTAGTAGTGGTAGGCATCCAGCTCCCCATGAGTGGTGATGGTAGTAGTGGTAGGCATCCAGCCCCCATGAGTGGGGATGGTAGTAGTGACAGCCATCCATCCCCCTAAGGGTGGGGATGGTAGTAGTGACAGCCATCCATCCCCCTAAGGGTGGGGATGGTAGTAGTGGCAGGCATCCCGGCCCCCCTGGGTAGGGGTGGTAGTAGTGGCATGCATCCCCCCCCCTGGATAGGGGTGGTGGTGGTGGCAGGCATCCAGCCCCCCATGAGTGGGGATGGTAGTAGTGGTAGGCATCCAGCCCCCCATGAGTGGGGATGGTAGTAGTGGTAGGCATCCAGCCCCCCATGAGTGGGGATGGTAGTAGTGGTAGGCATCCAGTAGTAGTGACATGCATCCAGGCCCCCCTGGGTAGGGGTGGTAGTAGTGGCAGGCATCCATCCCCTAAGGGTGGGTATGATAGTAGTGGCAGGCATCCAGGCCCCCTGGGTAGAGGTGGTAGTAGTGGCATGCATCCAGCCCCCTGGATAGGGGTGGTGGTAGTGACAGGCATCCAGGCCCCCTGGGTAGGGGTGGTAGTAGTGGCAGGCATCCATCACCCTAAGGGTGGGGATGGTAGTAGTGACAGGCATCCAGCCCCCCTGGATAGGGGTGGTGGTAGTGGCAGGCATCCAGCCCCCATGAGTGGGGATGGTAGTAGTGGTAGGCATCCAGCCCCCCATGAGTGGGGATGGTAGTAGTGGTAGGCATCCAGCCCCCATGAGTGGGGATGGTAGTAGTGACATGCATCCAGGCCCCCTGGGTAGGGGTGGTAGTAGTGGCAGGCATCCATCCCCCTAAGGGTGGGTATGATAGTAGTGGCAGGCATCCAGGCCCCCTGGGTAGAGGTGGTAGTAGTGGCATGCATCCAGCCCCCTGGATAGGGGTGGTGGTAGTGGCAGGCATCCAGCCCCCATGAGCGGGGATGGTAGTAGTGGTAGGCATCCAGCCCCCATGAGTGGGGATGGTAGTAGTGGTAGGCATCCAGCCCCCCATGAGTGGGGATGGTAGTAGTGGTAGGCATCCAGCACCCCATGAGTGGGGATGGTAGTAGTGACAGGCATCCAGGCCCCCTGGGTAGGGGTGGTAGTAGTGGCAGGCATCCATCACCCTAAGGGTGGGTATGGTAGTAGTGGCAGGCATCCAGGCCCCCTGGGTAGGGGTGGTAGTAGTGGCATGCATCCAGCCCACCCTGGATAGGGGTGGTGGTAGTGGCAGGCATCCAGCCCCCATGAGCGGGGATGGTAGTAGTGGTAGGCATCCAGCCCCCATGAGTGGGGATGGTAGTAGTGGTAGGCATCCAGCCCCCCATGAGTGGGGATGGTTGTAGTGGTAGGCATCCAGCCCCCATGAGTGGGGATGGTAGTAGTGGTAGGCATCCAGCCCCCCATGAGTGGGGATGGTAGTAGTGACAGGCATCCAGGCCCCCTGGGTAGGGGTGGTAGTAGTGGCAGGCATCCATCCCCCTAAGGGTGGGTATGGTAGTAGTGGCAGGCATCCAGGCCCCCTGGGTAGGGGTGGTAGTAGTGGCATGCATCCAGCCCACCCTGGATAGGGGTGGTGGTAGTGGCAGGCATCCAGCCCCCATGAGCGGGGATGGTAGTAGTGGAAGGCATCCAGCCCCCATGAGTGGGGATGGTAGTAGTGGTAGGCATCCAGCTCCCCATGAGTGGTGATGGTAGTAGTGGTAGGCATCCAGCCCCCCATGAGTGGGGATGGTAGTAGTGACAGCCATCCATCCCCCTAAGGGTGGGGATGGTAGTAGTGACAGCCATCCATCCCCCTAAGGGTGGGGATGGTAGTAGTGGCAGGAATCCAGGCCCCCCTGGATAGGGGTGGTAGTAGTGGCATGTATCCCCCCCCTGGATAGGGGTGGTGGTGGTGGCAGGCATCCAGCCCCCCATCAGTGGGGATGGTAGTAGTGGTAGGCATCCAGCCCCCCATGAGTGGGGATGGTAGTAGTGGTAGGCATCTAGCCCCCCATGAGTGGGGATGGTAGTAGTGGTAGGCATCCAGCCCCCATGAGTGGGGATGGTAGTAGTGACAGGCATCCAGGCCCCCTGGGTAGGGGTGGTAGTAGTGGCAGGCATCCATCCCCCTAAGGGTGGGTATGGTAGTAGTGGCAGGCATCCAGGTCCCCCTGGGTAGGGGTGGTAGTAGTGGCATGCATCCAGCCCCCATGAGCTGGGATGGTAGTAGTGGTAGGCATCCAGCCCCCATGAGTGGGGATGGTAGTAGTGGTAGGCATCCAGCCCCCATGAGTGGAGATGGTAGTAGTGGTAGGCATCCAGCCCCCATGAGTGGTGATGGTAGTAGTGGTAGGCATCCAGCCCCCATGAGTGGGGATGGTAGTAGTGGCAGCCATCCATCCCCCTAAGGGTGGGGATGGTAGTAGTGACAGCCATCCATCCCCTAAGGGTGGGGATGGTAGTAGTGGCAGGCATCCAGGCCCCCCTGGCTAGGGGTGGTAGTAGTGGCATGCATCCAGCCCCCCTTGGATAGGGGTGGTGTTAGTGGCAGGCATCCAGCCCCCATGAGTGGGGATGGTAGTGGTGGTAGGCATCCAGCCCCCATGAGTGGGGATGGTAGTAGTGGTAGGCATCCAGACCCCCATGAGTGGGGATGGTAGTAGTGGTAGGCATCCAGACCCCCATGAGTGGGGATGGTAGTAGTGGTAGGCATCCAGCAGCCCATGAGTGGGGATGGTAGCAGTGGTAGGCATCAAGCCCCCCATGAGTGGGGATGGTAGTAGTGACAGGCATCGAGGCCCCCTGGGTAGGGGTGGTAGTAGTGGCATGCATCCAGCCCCCCTGGATAGGGGTGGTGGTAGTGGCAGGCATCCAGCCCCCTGAGTGGGGTGGTGGTAGTGACAGGCATCCAGGCCCCCTGGGTAGGGGTGGTGGTAGTGGCAGGCATCCATCCCCCTTAGGGTGGGTATGGTAGTAGTGGCAGGCATCCATCCCCCTAAGGGTGGGGATGGTAGTAGTGACAGGCATCCAGCCCCCTGGATAGGGGTGGTGGTAGTGGCAGGCATCCAGCCCCCATGAGTGGAGATGGTAGTAGTGGTAGGCATCCTTCCCCCCATGAGTGGGGATGGTAGTAGTGACAGGCATCCAGGCCCCCCTGGGTAGGGGTGGTAGTAGTGGCAGGCATCCATCACCCTAAGTGTGGGGATGGTAGTAGTGACAGGCATCCAGCCCCCCCTGGATAGGGGTGGTGGTAGTGGCAGGCATCCAGCCCCCCATGAGTGGGGATGGTAGTAGTGGTAGGCATCCAGCCCCCCATGAGTGGGGATGGTAGTAGTGGTAGGCATCCAGCCCCCCATGAGTGGGGATGGTAGTAGTGACATGCATCCAGGCCCCCCTGGGTAGGGGTGGTAGTAGTGGCAGGCATCCATCCCCCTAAGGGTGGGTATGATAGTAGTGGCAGGCATCCAGGCCCCCCTGGGTAGAGGTGGTAGTAGTGGCATGCATCCAGCCCCCCCTGGATAGGGGTGGTGGTAGTGGCAGGCATCCAGCCCCCCATGAGCGGGGATGGTAGTAGTGGTAGGCATCCAGACCCCCATGAGTGGGGATGGTAGTAGTGGTAGGCATCCAGCCCCCATGAGTGGGGATGGTAGTAGTGGTAGGCATCCAGCCCCCATGAGTGGGGATGGTAGTAGTGGTAGGCATCCAGCCCCCCATGAGTGGGGATGGTTGTAGTGGTAGGCATCCAGCCCCCCATGAGTGGGGATGGTAGTAGTGGTAGGCATCCAGCCCCCCATGAGTGGGGATGGTAGTAGTGACAGGCATCCAGGCCCCCCTGGGTAGGGGTGGTAGTAGTGGCAGGCATCCATCCCAATAAGGGTGGGTATGGTAGTAGTGGCAGGCATCAAGGCCCCCCTGGGTAGGGGTGGTAGTAGTGGCATGCATCCAGCCCACCCTGGATAGGGGTGGTGGTAGTGGCAGGCATCCAGCCCACCATGAGCGGGGATGGTAGTAGTGGTAGGCATCCAGCCCCCCATGAGTGGGGATGGTAGTAGTGGTAGGCATCCAGCTCCCCATGAGTGGTGATGGTAGTAGTGGTAGGCATCCAGCCCCCCATGAGTGGGGATGGTAGTAGTGACAGCCATCCATCCCCTAAGGGTGGGGATGGTAGTAGTGATAGCAATCCATCCCCTAAGGGTGGGGATGGTAGTAGTGGCAGGCATCCAGGCCCCCTGGGTAGGGGTGGTAGTAGTGGCATGCATCCCCCCCCCGGATAGGGGTGGTGGTGGTGGCAGGCATCCAGCCCCCCATGATTGGGGATGGTAGTAGTGGTAGGCATCCAGCCCCCCATGAGTGGGGATGGTAGTAGTGGTAGGCATCTAGCCCCCCATGAGTGGGGATGGTAGTAGTGGTAGGCATCCAGACCCCCATGAGTGGGGATGGTAGTAGTGGTAGGCATCCAGACCCCCATGAGTGGGGATGGTAGTAGTGGTAGGCATCCAGCCCCCCATGAGTGGGGATGGTATTAGTGACAGGCATCCAGGCCCCCCTGGGTAGGGGTGGTAGTAGTGGCATGCATCCAGCCCCCCCTGGATAGGGGTGGTGGTAGTGGCAGGCATCCAGCCCCCCCTGAGTGGGGTGGTGGTAGTGACAGGCATCCAGGCCATCCTGGGTAGGGGTGGTGGTAGTGGCAGGCATCCATCCCCCTTAGGGTGGGTATGGTAGTAGTGGCAGGCATCCATCCAACCTAAGGGTGGGGATGGTAGTAGTGACAGGCACCCAGCCCCCCCTGGATAGGGGTGGTGGTAGTGGCAGGCATCCAGCCCCCCATGAGTGGGGATGGTAGTAGTGGTAGGCATCCAGCCCCCCATGAGTGGGGATGGTAGTAGTGGTAGGCATCCAGCCCCCCATGAGTGGGGATGGTAGTAGTGACAGGCATCCAGGCCCCCTGGGTAGGGGTGGTAGTAGTGGCAGGCATCCATCCCCTAAGGGTGGGTATGGTAGTAGTGGCAGACATCCAGGCCCCCTGGGTAGGGGTGGTAGTAGTGGCATGCATCCACCCCCTGGATAGGGGTGGTAGTAGTGGCAGGCATCCATCCCCCTAAGGGTGGGGATGGTAGTAGTGACAGGCATCCAGCCCCCTAATAGGGGTGGTGGTATTGGCATGCATCCAGCCCCCCCTGGATAGGGGTGGTGTTAGTGGCAGGCATCCAGCCCCCCATGAGTGGGGCTGGTAATAGTGTAGGCATCCAGCCCCCCATGAGTGGGGATGGTAGTAGTGGTAGGCATCCAGCCCCCCATGAGTGGGGATGGTAGTAGTGGTAGGCATCCAGCCCCCATGAGTGGGGATGGTAGTAGTGGTAGGCATGCAGCCCCCCATGAGTGGGGATGGTTGTAGTGGTAGACATCCAGCCCCCATGAGTGGGGATGGTAGTAGTGGTAGGCATCCAGCCCCCCATGAGTGGGGATGGTAGTAGTGACAGGCATCCAGGCCCCCTGGGTAGGGGTGGTAGTAGTGGCAGGCATGCATCCCCTAAGTGTGGGTATGGTAGTAGTGGCAGGCATCCAGGCCCCCTGGGTAGGGGTGGTAGTAGTGGCATGCATCCAGCCCCCCTGGATATGGGTGGTGGTAGTGGCAGGCATCCAGCCCCCATGAGCGGGGATGGTAGTAGTGGTAGGCATCCAGCCCCCATGAGTGGGGATGGTAGTAGTGGTAGGCATCCAGCCCCCATGAGTGGGGATGGTAGTGGTGGTAGGCATCCAGCCCTCCATGAGTGGTGATGGTAGTAGTGGTAGCCATCCAGCCCCCCATGAGTGGGGATGGTAGTAGTGACAGCCATCCATCCCCCTAAGGGTGGGGATGGTAGTAGTGACAGCCATCCATCCCCCTAAGGGTGGGGATGGTAGTAGTGGCAGGCATCCAGGCCCCCTGGGTAGGGGTGGTAGTAGTGGCATGCATCCAGCCCCCCTGGATAGGGGTGGTGGTAGTGGCAGGCATCCAGCCCCCCATGAGTGGGGATGGTAGTAGTGGTAGGCATCCAGCTCCCCATGAGTGGGGATGGTAGTAGTGGTAGGCATCCAGGCCCCCATGAGTGGGGATGGTAGTAGTGGTAGGCATCCAGCCCCCCATGAGTGGGGATGGTAGTAGTGACAGGCATCCAGGCCCCCCTGGGTAGGGGTGGTGGTAGTGGCAGGCATCCATCCCCCTATGGGTGGGTATGGTAGTAGTGGCAGGCATCCAGGCCCCCCTGGGTAGGGGTGGTAGTAGTGGCATGAATCGAGCCCCTCTGGATAGGGGTGGGGGTAGTGGCAGGCATCCAGCCCCCCATGAGCGGGGATGGTAGTAGTGGAAGGCATCCAGCCCCCCATGAGTGGGGATGGTAGTAGTGGTAGGCATCCAGCCCCCCATGAGTGGTGATGGTAGTAGTGGTAGGCATCCAGCCCCCCATTAGTGGGGATGGTAGTAGTGACAGCCATCCATCCCCCTAAGGGTGGGGATGGTAGTAGTGACAGCCATCCATCCCCCTAAGGGTGGGGATGGTAGTAGTGGCAGGCATCCAGGCCCCCCTGGGTAGGGGTGGTAGTAGTGGCTTGCATCCAGCCCCCCCTGGATAGGGGTGGTGTTAGTGGCAGGCATCCAGCCCCCATGAGTGGGGATGGTAGTAGTGGTAGGCATCCAGCCCCCCATGAGTGGGGATGGTAGTAGTGACATGCATCCAGGCCCCCCTGGGTAGGGGTGGTAGTAGTGGCAGGCATCCATCCCCCTAAGGGTGGGTATGATAGTAGTGGCAGGCATCCAGGCCCCCTGGGTAGAGGTGGTAGTAGTGGCATGCATCCAGCCCCCTGGATAGGGGTGGTGGTAGTGGCAGGCATCCAGCCCCCATGAGCGGGGATGGTAGTAGTGGTAGGCATCCAGCCCCCATGAGTGGGGATGGTAGTAGTGGTAGGCATCCAGCCCCCCATGAGTGGGGATGGTAGTAGTGGTAGGCATCCAGCCCCCCATGAGTGGGGATGGTTGTAGTGGTAGGCATCCAGCCCCCCATGAGTGGGGATGGTAGTAGTGACAGGCATCCAGGCCCCCCTGGGTAGGGGTGGTAGTAGTGGCAAGCATCCATCCCCCTAAGGGTGGGTATGGTAGTAGTGGCAGGCATCCAGGCCCCCCTGGGTAGGGGTGGTAGTAGTGGCATGCATCCAGCCCACCCTGGATAGGGGTGGTGGTAGTGGCAGGCATCCAGCCCCCCATGAGCGGGGATGGTAGTAGTGGTAGGCATCCAGCCCCCCATGAGTGGGGATGGTAGTAGTGGTAGGCATCCAGCTCCCCATGAGTGGTGATGGTAGTAGTGGTAGGCATCCAGCCCCCCATGAGTGGGGATGGTAGTAGTGACAGCCATCCATCCCCCTAAGGGTGGGGATGGTAGTAGTGACAGCCATCCATCCCCCTAATGGTGGGGATGGTAGTAGTGGCAGGCATCCAGGCCCCCCTGGGTAGGGGTGGTAGTAGTGGCATGCATCCCCCCCCCCTGGATAGGGGTGGTGGTGGTGGCAGGCATCCAGCCCCCCATGAGTGGGGATGGTAGTAGTGGTAGGCATCCAGCCCCCCATGAGTGGGGATGGTAGTAGTGGTAGGCATCTAGCCCCCATGAGTGGGGATGGTAGTAGTGGTAGGCATCCAGCCCCCATGAGTGGGGATGGTAGTAGTGACAGGCATCCAGGCCCCCTGGGTAGGGGTGGTAGTAGTGGCAGGCATCCATCCCCTAAGGGTGGGTATGGTAGTAGTGGCAGGCATCCAGGCCCCCCTGGGTAGGGGTGGTAGTAGTGGCATGCATCCAGCCCCCCCCCCTGGATAGGGGTGGTGGTAGTGGCAGGCATCCAGCCCCCCATGAGCAGGGATGGTAGTAGTGGTAGGCATCCAGCCCCCCATGAGTGGGGATGGTAGTAGTGGTAGGCATCCAGCCCCCCATGAGTGGAGATGGTAGTAGTGGTAGGCATCCAGCCCCCCATGAGTGGTGATGGTAGTAGTGGTAGGCATCCAGCCCCCCATGAGTGGGGATGGTAGTAGTGACAGCCATCCATCCCCCTAAGGGTGGGGATGGTAGTAGTGACAGCCATCCATCCCCCTAAGGGTGGGGATGGTAGTAGTGGCAGGCATCCAGGCCCCCCTGGGTAGGGGTGGTAGTAGTGGCATGCATCCAGCCCCCCTTGGATAGGGGTGGTGTTAGTGGCAGGCATCCAGCCCCCCATGAGTGGGGATGGTAGTGGTGGTAGGCATCCAGCCCCCCATGAGTGGGGATGGTAGTAGTGGTAGGCATCCAGACCCCCATGAGTGGGGATGGTAGTAGTGGTAGGCATCCAGACCCCCATGAGTGGGGATGGTAGTAGTGGTAGGCATCCAGCAGCCCATGAGTGGGGATGGTAGTAGTGGTAAGCATCCAGCCCCCATGAGTGGGGATGGTAGTAGTGACAGGCATCGAGGCCCCCTGGGTAGGGGTGGTAGTAGTGGCATGCATCCAGCCCCCCATGGATAGGGGTGGTGGTAGTGGCAGGCATCCAGCCCCCTGAGTGGGGTGGTGGTAGTGACAGGCATCCAGGCCCCCTGGGTAGGGGTGGTGGTAGTGGCAGGCATCCATCCCCCTTAGGGTGGGTATGGTAGTAGTGGCAGGCATCCATCCCCTAAGGGTGGGGATGGTAGTAGTGACAGGCATCCAGCCCCCTGGATAGGGGTGGTGGTAGTGGCAGGCATCCAGCCCCCATGAGTGGAGATGGTAGTAGTGGTAGGCATCCAGCCCCCATGAGTGGGGATGGTAGTAGTGACAGGCATCCAGGCCCCCCTGGGTAGGGGTGGTAGTAGTGGCAGGCATCCATCACCCTAAGGGTGGGGATGGTAGTAGTGACAGGCATCCAGCCCCCCCTGGATAGGGTTGGTGGTAGTGGCAGGCATCCAGTCCCCCATGAGTGGGGATGGTAGTAGTGGTAGGCATCCAGCCCCCCATGAGTGGGGATGGTAGTAGTGGTAGGCATCCAGCCCCCCATGAGTGGGGATGGTAGTAGTGACATGCATCCAGGCCCCCCTGGGTAGGGGTGGTAGTAGTGGTAGGCATCCATCCCCCTAAGGGTGGGTATGATAGTAGTGGCAGGCATCCAGGCCCCCCTGGGTAGAGGTGGTAGTAGTGGCATGCATCCAGCCCCCCCTGGATAGGGGTGGTGGTAGTGGCAGGCATCCAGCCCCCCATGAGCGGGGATGGTAGTAGTGGTAGGCATCCAGCCCCCCATGAGTGGGGATGGTAGTAGTGGTAGGCATCCAGCCCCCCATGAGTGGGGATGGTAGTAGTGGTAGGCATCCAGCCCCCCATGAGTGGGGATGGTTGTAGTGGTAGGCATCCAGCCCCCATGAGTGGGGATGGTAGTAGTGGTAGGCATCCAGCCCCCATGAGTGGGGATGGTAGTAGTGACAGGCATCCAGGCCCCCTGGGTAGGGGTGGTAGTAGTGGCAGGCATCCATCCCCCTAAGGGTGGGTATGGTAGTAGTGGCAGGCATCCAGGCCCCCTGGGTAGGGGTGGTAGTAGTGGCATGCATCCAGCCCACCCTGGATAGGGGTGGTGGTAGTGGCAGGCATCCAGCCCCCATGAGGCGGGGATGGTAGTAGTGGTAGGCATCCAGCCCCCATGAGTGGGGATGGTAGTAGTGGTAGGCATCCAGCTCCCCATGAGTGGTGATGGTAGTAGTGGTAGGCATCCAGCCCCCCATGAGTGGGGATGGTAGTAGTGACAGCCATCCATCCCCCTAAGGGTGGGGATGGTAGTAGTGACAGCCATCCATCCCCCTAAGGGTGGGGATGGTAGTAGTGGCAGGCATCCAGGCCCCCCTGGGTAGGGGTGGTAGTAGTGGCATGCATCCCCCCCCCCTGGATAGGGGTGGTGGTGGTGGCAGGCATCCAGCCCCCCATGAGTGGGGATGGTAGTAGTGGTAGGCATCCAGCCCCCCATGAGTGGGGATGGTAGTAGTGGTAGGCATCTAGCCCCCCATGAGTGGGGATGGTAGTAGTGGTAGGCATCCAGCCCCCCATGAGTGGGGATGGTAGTAGTGACAGGCATCCAGGCCCCCTGGGTAGGGGTGGTAGTAGTGGCAGGCATCCATCCCCCTAAGGGTGGGTATGGTAGTAGTGGCAGGCATCCAGGCCCCCTGGGTAGGGGTGGTAGTAGTGGCATGCATCCAGCCCCCCTGGATAGGGGTGGTGGTAGTGGCAGGCATCCAGCCCCCATGAGCGGGGATGGTAGTAGTGGTAGGCATCCAGCCCCCATGAGTGGGGATGGTAGTAGTGGTAGGCATCCAGCCCCCATGAGTGGAGATGGTAGTAGTGGTAGGCATCCAGCCCCCATGAGTGGGGATGGTAGTAGTGGTAGGCATCTAGCCCCCCATGAGTGGGGATGGTAGTAGTGGTAGGCATCCAGCCCCCATGAGTGGGGATGGTAGTAGTGGTAGGCATCTAGCCCCCCATGAGTGGGGATGGTAGTAGTGGTAGGCATCCAGCCCCCATGAGTGGGGATGGTAGTAGTGACATGCATCCAGGCCCCCTGGGTAGGGGTGGTAGTAGTGACAGCCATCCATCCCCTAAGGGTGGGGATGGTAGTAGTGGCAGGCATCCAGGCCCCCTGGGTAGGGGTGGTAGTAGTGGCTTGCATCCAGCCCCCCTGGATAGGGGTGGTGTTAGTGGCAGGCATCCAGCCCCCATGAGTGGGGATGGTAGTAGTGGTAGGCATCCAGCCCCCATGAGTGGGGATGGTAGTAGTGACATGCATCCAGGCCCCCTGGGTAGGGGTGGTAGTAGTGGCAGGCATCCATCCCCTAAGGGTGGGTATGATAGTAGTGGCAGGCATCCAGGCCCCCTGGGTAGAGGTGGTAGTAGTGGCATGCATCCAGCCCCCCTGGATAGGGGTGGTGGTAGTGGCAGGCATCCAGCCCCCATGAGCGGGGATGGTAGTAGTGGTAGGCATCCAGCCCCCCATGAGTGGGGATGGTAGTAGTGGTAGGCATCCAGCCCCCATGAGTGGGGATGGTAGTAGTGGTAGGCATCCAGCCCCCCATGAGTGGGGATGGTTGTAGTGGTAGGCATCCAGCCCCCATGAGTGGGGATGGTAGTAGTGACAGGCATCCAGGCCCCCTGGGTAGGGGTGGTAGTAGTGGCAAGCATCCATCCCCCTAAGGGTGGGTATGGTAGTAGTGGCAGGCATCCAGGCCCCCTGGGTAGGGGTGGTAGTAGTGGCATGCATCCAGCCCACCCTGGATAGGGGTGGTGGTAGTGGCAGGCATCCAGCCCCCATGAGCGGGGATGGTAGTAGTGGTAGGCATCCAGCCCCCATGAGTGGGGATGGTAGTAGTGGTAGGCATCCAGCTCCCCATGAGTGGTGATGGTAGTAGTGGTAGGCATCCAGCCCCCATGAGTGGGGATGGTAGTAGTGACAGCCATCCATCCCCTAAGGGTGGGGATGGTAGTAGTGACAGCCATCCATCCCCCTAATGGTGGGGATGGTAGTAGTGGCAGGCATCCAGGCCCCCCTGGGTAGGGGTGGTAGTAGTGGCATGCATCCCCCCCCTGGATAGGGGTGGTGGTGGTGGCAGGCATCCAGCCCCCCATGAGTGGGGATGGTAGTAGTGGTAGGCATCCAGCCCCCATGAGTGGGGATGGTAGTAGTGGTAGGCATCTAGCCCCCATGAGTGGGGATGGTAGTAGTGGTAGGCATCCAGCCCCCATGAGTGGGGATGGTAGTAGTGACAGGCATCCAGGCCCCCTGGGTAGGGGTGGTAGTAGTGGCAGGCATCCATCCCCCTAAGGGTGGGTATGGTAGTAGTGGCAGGCATCCAGGCCCCCTGGGTAGGGGTGGTAGTAGTGGCATGCATCCAGCCCCCCTGGATAGGGGTGGTGGTAGTGGCAGGCATCCAGCCCCCATGAGCAGGGATGGTAGTAGTGGTAGGCATCCAGCCCCCCATGAGTGGGGATGGTAGTAGTGGTAGGCATCCAGCCCCCATGAGTGGAGATGGTAGTAGTGGTAGGCATCCAGCCCCCATGAGTGGTGATGGTAGTAGTGGTAGGCATCCAGCCCCCATGAGTGGGGATGGTAGTAGTGACAGCCATCCATCCCCTAAGGGTGGGGATGGTAGTAGTGACAGCCATCCATCCCCCTAAGGGTGGGGATGGTAGTAGTGGCAGGCATCCAGGCCCCCTGGGTAGGGGTGGTAGTAGTGGCATGCATCCATCCCCCTTGGATAGGGGTGGTGTTAGTGGCAGGCATCCAGCCCCCATGAGTGGGGATGGTAGTGGTGGTAGGCATCCAGCCCCCATGAGTGGGGATGGTAGTAGTGGTAGGCATCCAGACCCCCATGAGTGGGGATGGTAGTAGTGGTAGGCATCCAGACCCCCATGAGTGGGGATGGTAGTAGTGGTAGGCATCCAGCAGCCCATGAGTGGGGATGGTAGTAGTGGTAAGCATCCAGCCCCCATGAGTGGGGATGGTAGTAGTGACAGGCATCGAGGCCCCCTGGGTAGGGGTGGTAGTAGTGGCATGCATCCAGCCCCCCATGGATAGGGGTGGTGGTAGTGGCAGGCATCCAGCCCCCTGAGTGGGGTGGTGGTAGTGACAGGCATCCAGGCCCCCTGGGTAGGGGTGGTGGTAGTGGCAGGCATCCATCCCCCTTAGGGTGGGTATGGTAGTAGTGGCAGGCATCCATCCCCTAAGGGTGGGGATGGTAGTAGTGACAGGCATCCAGCCCCCCTGGATAGGGGTGGTGGTAGTGGCAGGCATCCAGCCCCCATGAGTGGAGATGGTAGTAGTGGTAGGCATCCAGCCCCCATGAGTGGGGATGGTAGTAGTGACAGGCATCCAGGCCCCCTGGGTAGGGGTGGTAGTAGTGGCAGGCATCCATCACCCTAAGGGTGGGGATGGTAGTAGTGACAGGCATCCAGCCCCCTGGATAGGGTTGGTGGTAGTGGCAGGCATCCAGTCCCCATGAGTGGGGATGGTAGTAGTGGTAGGCATCCAGCCCCCATGAGTGGGGATGGTAGTAGTGGTAGGCATCCAGCCCCCATGAGTGGGGATGGTAGTAGTGACATGCATCCAGGCCCCCTGGGTAGGGGTGGTAGTAGTGGTAGGCATCCATCCCCTAAGGGTGGGTATGATAGTAGTGGCAGGCATCCAGGCCCCCCTGGGTAGAGGTGGTAGTAGTGGCATGCATCCAGCCCCCCCTGGATAGGGGTGGTGGTAGTGGCAGGCATCCAGCCCCCCATGAGCGGGGATGGTAGTAGTGGTAGGCATCCAGCCCCCCATGAGTGGGGATGGTAGTAGTGGTAGGCATCCAGCCCCCATGAGTGGGGATGGTAGTAGTGGTAGGCATCCAGCCCCCATGAGTGGGGATGGTTGTAGTGGTAGGCATCCAGCCCCCCATGAGTGGGGATGGTAGTAGTGGTAGGCATCCAGCCCCCCATGAGTGGGGATGGTAGTAGTGACAGGCATCCAGGCCCCCTGGGTAGGGGTGGTAGTAGTGGCAGGCATCCATCCCCTAAGGGTGGGTATGGTAGTAGTGGCAGGCATCCAGGCCCCCTGGGTAGGGGTGGTAGTAGTGGCATGCATCCAGCCCACCCTGGATAGGGGTGGTGGTAGTGGCAGGCATCCAGCCCCCATGAGCGGGGATGGTAGTAGTGGTAGGCATCCAGCCCCCATGAGTGGGGATGGTAGTAGTGGTAGGCATCCAGCTCCCCATGAGTGGTGATGGTAGTAGTGGTAGGCATCCAGCCCCCATGAGTGGGGATGGTAGTAGTGACAGCCATCCATCCCCCTAAGGGTGGGGATGGTAGTAGTGACAGCCATCCATCCCCTAAGGGTGGGGATGGTAGTAGTGGCAGGCATCCAGGCCCCCTGGGTAGGGGTGGTAGTAGTGGCATGCATCCCCCCCTGGATAGGGGTGGTGGTGGTGGCAGGCATCCAGCCCCCATGAGTGGGGATGGTAGTAGTGGTAGGCATCCAGCCCCCCATGAGTGGGGATGGTAGTAGTGGTAGGCATCTAGCCCCCATGAGTGGGGATGGTAGTAGTGGTAGGCATCCAGCCCCCATGAGTGGGGATGGTAGTAGTGACAGGCATCCAGGCCCCCTGGGTAGGGGTGGTAGTAGTGGCAGGCATCCATCCCCCTAAGGGTGGGTATGGTAGTAGTGGCAGGCATCCAGGCCCCCTGGGTAGGGGTGGTAGTAGTGGCATGCATCCAGCCCCCCTGGATAGGGGTGGTGGTAGTGGCAGGCATCCAGCCCCCCATGAGCGGGGATGGTAGTAGTGGTAGGCATCCAGCCCCCATGAGTGGGGATGGTAGTAGTGGTAGGCATCCAGCCCCCATGAGTGGAGATGGTAGTAGTGGTAGGCATCCAGCCCCCATGAGTGGTGATGGTAGTAGTGGTAGGCATCCAGCCCCCCATGAGTGGGGATGGTAGTAGTGACAGCCATCCATCCCCCTAAGGGTGGGGATGGTAGTAGTGGCAGGCATCCAGGCCCCCTGGGTAGGGGTGGTAGTAGTGGCATGCATCCAGCCCCCTTGGATAGGGGTGGTGTTAGTGGCAGGCATCCAGCCCCCATGAGTGGGGATGGTAGTGGTGGTAGGCATCCAGCCCCCCATGAGTGGGGATGGTAGTAGTGGTAGGCATCCAGACCCCCATGAGTGGGGATGGTAGTAGTGGTAGGCATCCAGACCCCCATGAGTGGGGATGGTAGTAGTGGTAGGCATCCAGCAGCCCATGAGTGGGGATGGTAGTAGTGGTAGGCATCCAGCCCCCATGAGTGGGGATGGTAGTAGTGACAGGCATCCAGGCCCCCCTGGGTAGGGGTGGTAGTAGTGGCATGCATCCAGCCCCCCCTGGATAGGGGTGGTGGTAGTGGCAGGCATCCAGCCCCCCCTGAGTGGGGTGGTGGTAGTGACAGGCATCCAGGCCCTCCTGGGTAGGGGTGGTGGTAGTGGCAGGCATCCATCCCCCTTAGGGTGGGTATGGTAGTAGTGGCAGGCATCCATCCCCCTAAGGGTGGGGATGGTAGTAGTGGTAGGCATCCAGCCCCCCATGAGTGGGGATGGTAGTAGTGGTAGGCATCCAGCCCCCCATGAGTGGGGATGGTAGTAGTGACAGGCATCCAGGCCCCCCTGGGTAGGGGTGGTAGTAGTGGCAGGCATCCATCCCCTAAGGGTGGGTATGGTAGTAGTGGCAGGCATCCAGGCCCCCTGGGTAGGGGTGGTAGTAGTGGCATGCATCCACCCCCCCTGGATAGGGGTGGTAGTAGTGGCAGGCATCCATCCCCCTAAGGGTGGGGATGGTAGTAGTGACAGGCATCCAGCCCCCCATGAGTGGGGATGGTAGTAGTGGTAGGCATCCAGCCCCCCATGAGTGGGGATGGTAGTAGTGGTAGGCATCCAGCCCCCATGAGTGGGGATGGTAGTAGTGGTAGGCATGCAGCCCCCCATGAGTGGGGATGGTTGTAGTGGTAGACATCCAGCCCGCATGAGTGGGGATGGTAGTAGTGACAGCCATCCATCCCCCTAAGGGTGGGGATGGTAGTAGTGACAGCCATCCATCCCCCTAAGGGTGGGGATGGTAGTAGTGGCAGGCATCCAGGCCCCCCTGGGTAGGGGTGGTAGTAGTGGCATGCATCCAGCCCCCCCTGGATATGGGTGGTGGTAGTGGCAGGCATCCAGCCCCCATGAGCGGGGATGGTAGTAGTGGTAGGCATCCAGCCCCCATGGGTGGGGATGGTAGTAGTGGTAGGCATCCAGCCCCCATGAGTGGGGATGGTAGTGGTGGTAGGCATCCAGCCCTCCATGAGTGGTGATGGTAGTAGTGGTAGGCATCCAGCCCCCATGAGGGGGGATGGTAGTAGTGACAGCCATCCATCCCCCTAAGGGTGGGGATGGTAGTAGTGACAGCCATCCATCCCCCTAAGGGTGGGGATGGTAGTAGTGGCAGGCATCCAGGCCCCCCTGGGTAGGGGTGGTAGTAGTGGCATGCATCCAGCCCCCCCTGGATAGGGGTGGTGGTAGTGGCAGGCATCCAGCCCCCCATGAGTGGGGATGGTAGTAGTGGTAGGCATCCAGCTCCCCATGAGTGGGGATGGTAGTAGTGGTAGGCATCCAGCCCCCATGAGTGGGGATGGTAGTAGTGGTGAGGCATCCAGCCCCCATGAGTGGGGATGGTAGTAGTGACAGGCATCCAGGCCCCCTGGGTAGGGGTGGTAGTAGTGGCAGGCATCCATCCCCCTAAGGGTGGGTATGGTAGTAGTGGCAGGCATCCAGGCCCCCTGGGTAGGGGTGGTAGTAGTGGCATGCATCCAGCCCCTCTGGATAGGGGTGGGGGTAGTGGCAGGCATCCAGCCCCCATGAGCGGGGATGGTAGTAGTGGAAGGCATCCAGCCCCCATGAGTGGGGATGGTAGTAGTGGTAGGCATCCAGCCCCCCATGAGTGGTGATGGTAGTAGTGGTAGGCATCCAGCCCCCATGAGTGGGGATGGTAGTAGTGACAGCCATCCATCCCCCTAAGGGTGGGGATGGTAGTAGTGACAGCCATCCATCCCCCTAAGGGTGGGGATGGTAGTAGTGGCAGGCATCCAGGCCCCCTGGGTAGGGGTGGTAGTAGTGGCTTGCATCCAGCCCCCCCTGGATAGGGGTGGTGTTAGTGGCAGGCATCCAGCCCCCCATGAGTGGGGATGGTAGTAGTGGTAGGCATCCAGCCCCCATGAGTGGGGATGGTATTAGGGGTAGGCATCCAGCCCCCATGAGTGGGGATGGTAGTAGTGGTAGGCATCTAGCCCCCATGAGTGGGGATGGTAGTAGTGGAAGGCATCCAGCCCCCATGAGTGGGGATGGTAGTAGTGACAGGCATCCAGGCCCCCTGGGTAGGGGTGGTAGTAGTGGCAGGCATCCATCCCACTAAGGGTGGGTATGGTAGTAGTGGCAGGCATCCAGGCCCCCTGGGTAGGGGGTGGTAGTAGTGGCATGCATCCAGCCCCCCTGGATTGGGGTGGTGGTAGTGGCAGGCATCCAGCCCCCCATGAGCGGGGATGGTAGTAGTGGTAGGCATCCAGCCCCCCATGAGTGGGGATGGTAGTAGTGGTAGGCATCCAGCCCCCCATGAGTGGAGATGGTAGTAGTGGTAGGCATCCAGCCCCCCATGAGTGGTGATTGTAGTAGTGGTAGGCATCCAGCCCCCCATGAGTGGGGATGGTAGTAGTGACAGCCATCCATCCCCCTAAGGGTGGGGATGGTAGTAGTGACAGCCATCCATCCCCTAAGGGTGGGGATGGTAGTAGTGGCAGGCATCCAGGCCCCCTGGGTAGGGGTGGTAGTAGTGGCATGCATCCAGCCCCCTTGGATAGGGGTGGTGTTAGTGGCAGGCATCCAGCCCCCCATGAGTGGGGATGGTAGTGGTGGTAGGCATCCAGCCCCCCATGAGTGGGGATGGTAGTAGTGGTAGGCATCCAGACCCCCATGAGTGGGGATGGTAGTAGTGGTAGGCATCCAGACCCCCATGAGTGGGGATGGTAGTAGTGGTAGGCATCCAGCAGCCCATGAGTGGGGATGGTAGTAGTGGTAGGCATCCAGCCCCCCATGAGTGGGGATGGTAGTAGTGACAGGCATCGAGGCCCCCCTGGGTAGGGGTGGTAGTAGTGGCATGCATCAAGCCCCCCCTGGATAGGGGTGGTGGTAGTGGCAGGCATCCAGCCCCCCCTGAGTGGGGTGTTGGTAGTGACAGGCATCCAGGCCCCCCTGGGTAGGGGTGGTGGTAGTGGCAGGCATCCATCCCCCTTAGGGTGGGTATGGTAGTAGTGGCAGGCATCCATCCCCCTAAGGGTGGGGATGGTAGTAGTGACAGGCATCCAGCCCTCCCTGGATAGGGGTGGTGGTAGTGGCAGGCATCCAGCCCCCCATGAGTGGGGATGGTAGTAGTGGTAGGCATACAGCCCCCCATGAGTGGGGATGGTAGTAGTGGCAGGCATCCAGGCCCCCCTGGGTAGGGGTGGTAGTAGTGGCAGGCATCCATCACCCTAAGGGTGGGGATGGTAGTAGTGACAGGCATCCAGCCCCCCCTGGATAGGGGTGGTGGTAGTAGCAGGCATCCAGCCCCCCATGAGTGGGGATGGTAGTAGTGGTAGGCATCCAGCCCCCATGAGTGGGGATGGTAGTAGTGGTAGGCATCCAGCCCCCCATGAGTGGGTATGGTAGTAGTGACATGCATCCAGGCCCCCCTGGGTAGGGGTGGTAGTAGTGGCAGGCATCCATCCCCCTAAGGGTGGGTATGATAGTAGTGGCAGGCATCCAGGCCCCCCTGGGTAGAGGGGGTAGTAGTGGCATGCATCCAGCCCCCCTGGATAGGGGTGGTGGTAGTGGCAGGCATCCAGACCCCCATGAGCGGGGATGGTAGTAGTGGTAGGCATCCAGCCCCCATGAGTGGGGATGGTAGTAGTGGTAGGCATCCAGCCCCCATGAGTGGGGATGGTAGTAGTGGTAGGCATCCAGCCCCCCATGAGTGGGGATGGTTGTAGTGGTAGGCATCCAGCCCCCCATGAGTGGGGATGGTAGTAGTGGTAGGCATCCAGCCCCCCATGAGTGGGGATGGTAGTAGTGACAGGCATCCAGGCCCCCCTGGGTAGGGGTGGTAGTAGTGGCAGGCATCCATCCCCCTAAGGGTGGGTATGGTAGTAGTGGCAGGCATCCAGGCCCCCCTGGGTAGGGGTGGTAGTAGTGGCATGCATCCAGCCCACCCTGGATAGGGGTGGTGGTAGTGGCAGGCATCCAGCCCCCCATGAGCGGGGATAGAAGTAGTGGTAGGCATCCAGCCCCCCATGAGTGGGGATGGTAGTAGTGGTAGGCATCCAGCTCCCCATGAGTGGTGATGGTAGTAGTGGTAGGCATCCAGCCCCCCATGAGTGGGGATGGTAGTAGTGACAGCCATCCATCCCCTAAGGGTGGGGATGGTAGTAGTGACAGCCATCCATCCCCTAAGGGTGGGGATGGTAGTAGTGGCAGGCATCCAGGCCCCCTGGGTAAGGGTGGTAGTAGTGGCATGCATCCCCCCTGGATAGGGGTGGTGGTGGTGGCAGGCATCCAGCCCCCATGAGTGGGGATGGTAGTAGTGGTAGGCATCCAGCCCCCATGAGTGGGGATGGTAGTAGTGGTAGGCATCTAGCCCCCCATGAGTGGGGATGGTAGTAGTGGTAGGCATCCAGCCCCCATGAGTGGGGATGGTAGTAGTGACAGGCATCCAGGCCCCCTGGGTAGGGGTGGTAGTAGTGGCAGGCATCCATCCCCCTAAGGGTGGGTATGGTAGTAGTGGCAGGCATCCAGGCCCCCTGGGTAGGAGTGGTAGTAGTGGCATGCATCCAGCCCCCCTGGATAGGGGTGGTGGTAGTGGCAGGCATCCAGCCCCCATGAGCGGGGATGGTAGTAGTGGTAGGCATCCAGCCCCCCATGAGTGGGGATGGTAGTAGTGGTAGGCATCCAGCCCCCATGAGTGGAGATGGTAGTAGTGGTAGGTATCCAGCCCCCATGAGTGGGGATGGTAGTAGTGACAGCCATCCATCCCCCTAAGGGTGGGGATGGTAGTAGTGACAGCCATCCATCCCCCTAAGGGTGGGGATGGTAGTAGTGGCAGGCATCCAGGCCCCCTGGGTAGGGGTGGTAGTAGTGGCATGCATCCAGCCCCCTTGGATAGGGGTGGTGTTCGTGGCAGGCATCCAGCCCCCATGAGTGGGGATGGTAGTGGTGGTAGGCATCCAGCCCCCCATGAGTGGGGATGGTAGTAGTGGTAGGCATCCAGACCCCCATGAGTGGGGATGGTAGTAGTGGTAGGCATCCAGACCCCCATGAGTGGGGATGGTAGTAGTGGTAGGCATCCAGCAGCCCATGAGTGGGGATCGTAGTAGTGGTAGGCATCCAGCCCCCCATGAGTGGGGATGGTAGTAGTGACAGGCATCCAGGCCCCCTGGGTAGGGGTGGTAGTAGTGGCATGCATCCAGCCCCCCCTGGATAGGGGTGGTGGTAGTGGCAGGCATCCAGCCCCCCCTGAGTGGGGTGGTGGTAGTGACAGGCATCCAGGCCCCCCTGGGTAGGGGTGGTGGTTGTGGCAGGCATCCATCCCCCTTAGGGTGGGTATGGTAGTAGTGGCAGGCATCCATCCCCCTAAGGGTGGGGATGGTAGTAGTGACAGGCATCCATCCCCCCCTGGATAGGGGTGGTGGTAGTGGCAGGCATCCAGCCCCCCATGAGTGGGGATGGTAGTAGTGGTAGGCATCCAGCCCCCCATGAGTGGGGATGGTAGTAGTGGTAGGCATCCAGCCCCCTATGAGTGGGGATGGTAGTAGTGACAGGCATCCAGGCCCCCTGGGTAGGGGTGGTAGTAGTGGCAGGCATCCATCCCCTAAGGGTGGGTATGGTAGTAGTGGCAGGCATCCAGGCCCCCTGGGTAGGAGTGGTAGTAGTGGCATGCATCCACCCCCCTGGATAGGGGTGGTAGTAGTGGCAGGCATCCATCCCCCTAAGGGTGGGGATGGTAGTAGTGACAGGCATCCAGCCCCCCCTGGATAGGGGTGGTGGTATTGGCATGCATCCAGCCCCCCCTGGATAGGGGTGGTGTTAGTGGCAGGCATCCAGCCCCCCATGAGTAGGGATGGTAGTAGTGGTAGGCATCCAGCCCCCCATGAGTGGGGATGGTAGTAGTGGTAGGCATCCAGCCCCCCATGAGTGGGGATGGTAGTAGTGGTAGGCATCCAGCCCCCCATGAGTGGGGATGGTAGTAGTGGTAGGCATGCAGCCCCCCATGAGTGGGGATGGTTAGTGGTAGACATCCAGCCCCCATGAGTGGGGATGGTAGTAGTGGTAGGCATCCAGCCCCCTAAGGGTGGGTATGGTAGTAGTGGCAGGCATCCAGGCCCCCCTGGGTAGGGGTGGTAGTAGTGGCATGCATCCAGCCCCCCCTGGATATGGGTGGTGGTAGTGGCAGGCATCCAGCCCCCCATGAGCGGGAATGGTAGTAGTGGTAGGCATCCAGCCCCCCATGAGTGGGGATGGTAGTAGTGGTAGGCATCCAGCCCCCCATGAGTGGGGATGGTAGTGGTGGTAGGCATCCAGCCCTCCATGAGTGGTGATGGTAGTAGTGGTAGGCATCCAGCCCCCCATGAGTGGGGATGGTAGTAGTGACAGCCATCCATCCCCCTAAGGGTGGGGATGGTAGTAGTGACAGCCATCCATCCCCTAAGGGTGGGGATGGTAGTAGTGGCAGGCATCCAGGCCCCCCTGGGTAGGGGTGGTAGTAGTGACAGGCATCCAGCCCCCCCTGGATAGGGGTGGTGGTAGTGGCAGGCATCCAGCCACCCATGAGTGGGGATGGTAGTAGTGGTAGGCATCCAGCTCCCCATGAGTGGGGATGGTAGTAGTGGTAGGCATCCAGCCCCCCATGAGTGGGGATGGTAGTAGTGGTAGGCATCCAGCCCCCCATGAGTGGGGATGGTAGTAGTGACAGGCATCCAGGCCCACCTGGGTAGGGGTGGTAATAGTGGCAGGCATCCATCCCCCTAAGGGCGGGTATGGTAGTAGTGGCAGGCATCCATCCCCCTAAGGGTGGGGATGGTAGTAGTGACAGGCATCCAGCCCCCCCTGGATAGGGGTGGTGGTAGTGGCAGGCATCCAGCCCCCCATGAGTGGGGATGGTAGTAGTGGCAGGCATCCAGCCCCCTATGAGTGGGGATGGTAGTAGTGGTAGGCATCCAGCCCCCCATGAGTGGGGATGGTAGTAGTGACAGGTATCCAGGCCCCCCTGGGTAGGGGTGGTAGTAGTGGCATGCATCCAGCCCCCCCTGCATAGGGGTGGTGGTAGTGGCAGGCATCCAGCCCCCCCTGAGTAGGGGTGGTGGTAGTGACAGGCATCCAGGGCCCCCTGGGTAGGGGTGGTAGTAGTGGCCTTTCATCCAGGGCCCCCTGGGTAGGGGTGGTAGTAGTGGCAGGCATCGATCCCCCTATGGGTGTGTATGGCATTGGTGTTGGCCATCCCACCCCTATGGTTCTGCTGTTGCTTGTGTACGTTATTTGTGCATCCCTATGTGTGTGTGACATATTTCGTGTACGTGTGGTTTGTTTGTATTGTTGGTGTTTGACTTACTGTCTGCGCCGTACGCGTCCGTGCCGGTCCCGGTAATAGATGTAGAGTATAGGTAGGACCTGCGCAATGGGATTCATGCTTGGATCGTCTCGTTCGGGTTTCTCGTGTCTTCGAGTCGTACTCGTAGCAGGCTTGTTCGTCTCGTAGCCGTGGATCGTCTTGTGGCGTGAAACGGAGCTTATGTACGGCTCGCCCGGATGCTCAAACGTGCCGGACGTAGCGACGAGTTCGGCGCGTACGGAAGACGCATCGTACTAGTCCGGCCGGAAGGTGCAGTGTATTTGGTTCCGTGAGAATCAATTCGGCATTTACGGATCCGGCTCGGAAGGGGAACAGGAGCTGGAATGGGTAAGTACGGCTCGCTCGGAATCTGGGCTGTTATGCGCATCGTACTTGTTCGTTCGGTAGAGTGTTCGAGTCGGTCGGAAAACACGCGTTCGGCTGGTATTTTTCCGGACGAATACTGTTAGGTGCGCTTCCGGCCGAGATCGGAATCGACCCCTCTGTGTTTGAAAATACCACTTTTAGAAAGTAGGTATTTTCTTGCCTAACCTTCCAAGCCTGCCTCTGCTAGGTTGTGTATTCCTTGTCTGGGTTTGTGAGTGACAGGGTCTGGGGGACTCCAGGAGACAGGGTGAGTCAGCACAGGGCTGAATAGAGAGATCTGCATGGAGATAGGTGGGAGGAGTTGCACCTGGGACCTGAACAGGGCTGTGCCTTCCCTCCACAATGCTGGCTCCACCTCCTGTGGTGTGTCTGATGTCCCTGGCCTACTCTGTGAAAGGAAAGAAGGAGTCCTGTAAACAAAGTGCTCCAGGACTGACCAGAACTGGTTTTGGACTAGGCAAAGGCCTCTCTGCCTTCAGAGAACAAAGAGAAAAGGTGTATAAAAGGGGACCCAGTCCCCTAGGAAATTAGATCACTTTTGGGAAACAAGAAGAAACCTTTGCTGAGGAGCGGAACCAAGAAGAAACTGAGGAGTAGACTATCCCTAAGCTAGAGGGATCTGACTGCAGTGGTTGCCTGACTGCCAAAGAAAGGAGAAGGGAACTTTATGTGTACTTTCATCAACTTGTGAAGGATCTCCAAGGGCTTGATTTCAGAGCTTGCCTCCTGCTGAAGTCTCAGGAACAACAGACTTCACCCACCAGCTCCCCTGTATTCCCTTGCTGGGAATTTGGACCTTCTGACACACTTGCGTGTCGCTGGGAGCTGGAAGCGTGACTCAAGACGAAGAAGCGTGTCGCCGCCGCAGCCGCTGCTTCTCGCATCGCCGGAGAAGAGTGTCGACGTCGCATCAGATGCCGGCGCATCCCCGAAGAAGCGCGCCGCTGACACCCTCGCATCCTTCGAAGCGCCTCGCAGCACAGGAGAAAAGTGTCGCCGTCGCACCAGACGCCGTCGCATCCCTGGGGCAGAGCATCGACCTCGCATCAGACGCCGACGCATCGCAACACGAGGCGCCCCGCATCCCAGGAGAAGATCGTCGACCTTGCATCAGACGCCGTCGCATCGCCAGGAAAGCGTGTCGCAGGGCCTGTCGCGGCTCCAAAGATTCATCGAAATCGCCGCACGGCCGTCGGGCGTGCACGCATCACCCCTTCGTTGTCGCAACATCAAGAAGATGCCATTTAGTTTCTTTGCACCAGATCTTCATCGCATCACGGCGCTGTTTGTCGCATCGCCACAGAAGCGCAGTAAGAAACCGACGCATCACCTCCCCACGCGGAGAAGAACCGACGCATCACTGTCCCCTGCGCATCAGTAGGGAACCGACGCCTCACCGTTCTTGCGTGTAAGGAACCGACGCATCTTCTTCCCTGCACCACTTTTTGTTGTATCGCGTTACGCATCTCAGGTACATTGTACGCAAAGTGTTGCATTTCCATTTTAAGAGACTCAAGCTAATTCTACCATCTTTAAAGTACAGTATTGTGGATTATTTTTGTCGTTTATGGTCTTGTGGTAAATCTATATAAAAGATACTTATTTTTATAATACAACCTGTGTGGTGTCCATTTGTAGTGTTGTCACTGGATTACTGTATGTGTTCACAAATGCTTTACACACTGCCTCTGAACTAAGCCTGTCTGCTTGTGCCAAGCTACCAAGGGGGTGAGCAGGGGTTATTTCAGGAGTGTACCCCCTTACCCTGACTAGAAGCAAGGGTCCCTATTTGGTCAAAGGTACCTACCTCTGCCAACTAGAGACCCCCAAATCTAACATTGGTGGCAGCGGTGAGGATTCTGGACTTGCATTTGTGACTCATGTACAGTGATTGGTGAACACTACCTAGTGAGTGCAGACCAAAACGCAACCACATACTTTTGGTAGATATTCTTTTCTGGGACTTTCTATGTTTGCTAAAAACTGCCAAGTTTAATCACCATGGATACAGCAGCATCCATAGCATCTGTTGATTGTGATTGGGAAGAGGAGAGACTAGAATGCTACAATCTCAAACAGCTGAAGCACTTCTGCAGGAAATTTAAAGTTGCTATGACCGGAATCACCAAGAAGGATGAGTTCCAAAGGCGCTGAGGGCCTGGGTTCAAGCAAGGAATACCCCTGAGAATGAGAAAGGGGCTGAGAATGCAGATGAGCAGCTGGATGGGCCAGTGGGTCCAGGGGAGAGGAGAGCACCTTCCCCAGTAGGTAGCAGTGTTTCTGCCAGAGGTCTGTCCCCAGAAGAGCTGGAGGACAGAGAGAAGAGTAGGATGCATGAGATGGAGCTGACCAAGCTCAAGTTGAGTGGGCAGTTAGAATTTGAGTTGCAAACTAGGAAATTGGCCCTAGAGGAAAAGAGGATGCGGTTTAAGCATGAGTTGAGAATGAGGGAGCTTGATTTGGAGCTCGAGAGGCTTGAGGCCATGAGTGTCTCAGCCCAGAAAAAAGAAATGTGTGTAGCTCAGGAAGTGAGCTTTGCTGAGTTGGAGGTGGAATCCAGCTCAGATGGTGGCAGCAAAATTGGGTTATCTAGTGCTGAGGGAGCATTGCATACACCCAGAGATGTGGCGCCTGACTTGAAGGACGGGGTTAACATACACCAGGAGGTTCAAGGACATGAGGTAGCTCCAGTAATGAGCAGTGTCCCTGAGGAGAATTGGGAAACTGACGCAGGGGTTCATGGTCTTAGTGGTGGGCGGGACACTCTACTGACTCTAGATGAGAGGTGCAGGGAGAGGGGTTCCCCCCTGGTTGAAGTCCTGGTGTGTGAGTGTGAAGACCGCCCAGAAGAGTGTGGGTTGAATGACAGAGACAGTCAGATACTGTCTTGCCAATCTCAGGAGAGTGGTGTGGAGTACGTGTGCAAGGCACTGGATGGTGAGGTGAAGGGTAGTTTGGTTAACCCCTGTGGGGGGCTGTGTGATCCAATTGTGGGAGAGCATATTGTAAGTCCCTGTTTTCCAGAGCTATGCCAACACCTGTTGGAGAGTGAGTTCTCTGACCCCAGGGAGCTCACAAGGGAGGCAGACCCTTTGGTGGATTCCAGAGGGTCTGGAGAGGCATTGGGGAGTGACCCTAAGAGGAGTGGCTCAGGTGTCTTCCAACCCAGAGTGGTGGGAGAGGTTCAGTGTAGCCCAGCTAGGTCCCGTGGTAGTGGGAGGGGTGTAGGGACTCACGTCCTGTCTCAGTGAGAGAAGGAGTGAGTGTGGGGCTGCGTGTCCCAAGGTGCCCGAAACCCAGTCTCAGAGCCTGGATGGTTCTTTAAGGGAACACCAGGTAGGGAGCCTAGGCTGTCCTGATGGGCCGCCCGTTGAGGAGGATCTCCTAGTGTCCAGAGAACCTGGAGCGTCTGTAAATGGAGCTCCAGTGTTTCTGGTGTCTGGCAGTGCCACTCCCAAGTGGAGGGTGCAGAAGTCCAGAGTGAGGGGTGAGAGGGGGAGAGAGTCCCCAGTGGAAGAACCAGTGGGTCAGGGGCCAGCCAGAAGGGCTGAGTCACCGGTGAAGGACCATGGTGAAGGACCATGGTGACACCACTTCTGTCCTGGGGGATCTTCACGCACTGTCAGAGGGACAGGGGTCGGGAGATCTGCGCCAGGCAGACTGTCACACGACACTTGAGTTATGTGTCACCCTCGGGGGGGCATGCGTGCTCCCCAGGAAGTCCTGGTGCGCCAGGCAGATTCTTACACAACTCTAGAGGAGTGTGTTTCCCTTGGGGGGGGTTGGTGTACCCTCCCGGAAGTCATGGGTTGCCAGGCACAGGTCCAGCCTAAGGGTACAGACCCTGGGTTGGGAAGCCAGGATCAGGTGTTGTCTGACCTGGAGGGTGGGACAACTGTAAACAGTGTCCTGACCGGTTTGTCTTCTGGGGGTACCGCTCCTGATGGGAGGGGGCAGTACTCTGGAAGGGGGTGCAGAGGGAGGGAGTCCTCGCCTCTGACCCCGGTTCAACTGGAGGGTTTAGACCCTAGATTGGAGGACCAGGTTCAGGGTGTCCCCCCTGACCTTGACGCACAGTTGCAGGATAGAACCCCTGAACTGGTGGGCGAATTGTGCAGGACACCTGCCACAGGTGCCCTGGCAATTCTGGAAGGGGGTACCACTCCAGGTGGGAGGGTACAGAGCCCCAACAAGGAGGAGGAGGACCGGGTGTGTGAAAGCCCACCCCAGTCTCCAGTCCAGCCGCCGGGGACAGGCCCGGGGCTGGTAGGTCAGTGTCAGGATTTCATACCTGACCTGACAGGAGGGAGAGTGGACAAAGGGTGCCAAGCACCTGGGGTTACTGCCCCCCGCTCTCTGACGCCACAGAGGTTTGAGAGCCCTGAGAGGCATAAGGCCTGGGTCTCATCCCTGACCACTGTCAGTGGCCACTGTGGCTTGCTGTCTGTCTGTTGGGACACACCTGTGAGCAAGTTAAGGTTAGGTGCTGCACAGATGGTGTCCACAGGTGAGGAGAAGGGTTCCCCATGGGTTAGCTTGGTGGGCCCTGAGAGTATGGACAGAGGGATCCAAATAGGTTCAGATTGGCGTAGAACTGGAATATGCCCCTGCTGTTGCGGGCCAGGGTCCATGTTCTATCGCCCAAAGCAGAGAAGCCCATCAGGGTAGTGATTGGTCTCCCCTGCGTTTTTGGCTGGAAGAGGGTTGTGTTGGACTTGGCCCTTTTTGCAGGGTCATCCCTAAACTTTTTGCCTTCCTCCTATATTTTTTCTGACCTGTTGTTGGCTGTTTTATGACTCTGGGCACTTTACCACTGCTGATCAGTGCTAAAGTGCATATGCTCTCTGGTAAAATTGATGTATGGATTAGTGACTCCATGATTGGATGATTGGTTTACTTGTCAGTCCCTAGTACAGTGCACTGAGTGTGCCCAGGGCTGGTAAATCCAATGCTGCTGGTGGGCTTGCAGCACTGGTTGTGCCACCCACAGAAGCAGCTTGCAAAGTGTGTCTCAGGCCTGCCATTGCAGAGCCTGTGTGCAGCCTAGGGCTGCCATGTCGACTTGGTGGGTGCACCCACTTACCAGTCCCTAAACCTTCCCTTTACTGCATGTTGGTCACCCCTAAAGTAGGCCCTAGGGCAGGGTGCATTGTAAGTATAAGGTAGGACATGCCCTGGTGTGTGTGGCATGTCCTAATAGTGAATTACAGTCATTTTCGTTTTTCACTATTGCAAGGCTACCTGTTCCCCAAAGGCCAGAATGGGCAGTTTTGATTATTACACCTTATAATCCTAACTGACCCAGGGAACATGGTAGAGAAACAAATTTAGTATGCCTGAACTCAGAATGATAAAATACATATTTTAGTGAAGTTGATTTTAACATTCTGTGTTTGAAAATACCACTTTTAGAAAGTAGGTATTTTCTTGCCTAACCTTCCAAGCCTGCCTCTGCTAGGTTGTGTATTCCTTGTCTGAGTTTGTGAGTGACAGGGGCTGGCGGACTCCAGGAGACAGGGTGAGTCAGCACAGGGCTGAATAGAGAGATCTGCATGGAGATAGGTGGGAGGAGTTGCACCTGGGACCTGAATAGGGCTGTGCCTTACCTCCACAATACTGGCTCCACCTCCTGTGGTGTGTCTGATGTCCCTGGCCTACTCTGTGAAAGGGAAAGAAGGAGTCCTGTAAACAAAGTGCTCCAGGACTGACCAGAACTGGTTTTGGACTAGGCAAAGGCCTCTCTGCCTTCAGAGAACAAAGAGAAAAAGGTGTATAAAAAGGGGACCCAGACCCTTAGGAAATTAGATCACTTTTGGGAAACAAGAAGAAACCTTTGCTGAGGAGCGGAACCAAGAATAAACTGAGGAGAAGACTATCCCTAAGCTAGAGGGATCTGCCTGCAGTGGTTGCCTGACTGCCAAAGAAAGGAGAAGGGAACTTTGTGTGTACTTTCATCAACTTGTGAAGGATCTCCAAGGGCTTGATTTCAGAGCTTGCCTCCTGCTGAAGTCTCAGGAACAACAGACTTCACCCACCAGCTCCCCTGTATTCCCTTGCTGGGAATTTGGACCTTCTGACACACTTGCATGTCGCTGGGAGCTGGAAGCGCGACTCAAGACAAAGAAGCGTGTCGCCACCGCAGCCGCTGCGTCTCGCATCGCTGGAGAAGAGTGTCGACGTCGCATCAGACGCCGGCGCATCCCCGAAGAAGCGCGCTGCTGACACCCTCGCATCCTTCGAAGCGCCTCGCAGCACTGGAGAAAAGTGTCGCCGTCGCATCAGACGCCGTCTCATCCCCGAGGCAGAGCATCGACCTAGCATCAGACGCCGACGCATCGCAATACGAGGCGCCCCGCATCCCAGGAGAAGATCGTCGACCTCGCATCAGACGCCGTCGCATCACCAGGAAAGCGTGTCGCAGGGCCTGTCGCGGCTCCAAAGATTAATCGAAATCGCCGCACGGCCGTCGGGCGTGCACGCATCACCCCTTGGTTGTCGTAACATCAAGAAGACGCCATTTTGTTTCTTTGCACCAGATCTTCATCGCATCACGGCGTTGCTTGTCGCATCGCCACAGAAGCGCAGTAAGAAACCGACGCATCACCTCCCCACGCCGAGAAGAACCGACGCATCACTGTCCCCTGCGCATCAGTAGGGAACCGACGCCTCACCGTTCTTGCGTGTAAGGAACCGACGCATCACCTTCCCTGCACCTTTTTTTGTTGTATCATGTTACGCATCTCAGGTACATTGAACGCAAAGTGTCGCATTTCCATTTTAAGAGACTCAAGCTAATTCTACCATCTTTAAAGTACAGTATTGTTGATTATTTTTGTCGTTTATGGTCTTGTGGTAAATCTATATAAAAGATACTTATTGTTATAATACAACCTGTGTGGTGTCCATTTGTAGTGTTGTCACTGGATTACTGTATGTGTTCACAAATGCTTTACACACTGCCTCTGAACTAAGCCTGTCTGCTCGTGCCAAGCTACCAAGGGGGTGAGCAGGGGTTATTTCAGGAGTGTACCCCCTTACCCTGACTAGAAGCAAGGGTCCCTATTTGGTCAAAGGTACCTACCTCTGCCAACTAGAGACCCCCAAATCTAACAATTACCATTTCAAAGATATGAAACATGATGCAGCTACTCCTTTCTAATCAGGAAGTACAGCTTAAAAGTGTATTAAGGATTTCCCAGTGCTAGCCTATGAAAAGAGTAGGCCTCACAGTAGTGAAAAACGAATTTAGGTTTTTGTCACTACCAGGACATGCAAAACCTAACAGTACATGTCCTACCTTGCAGCCTTTGGCCTGTAGCACAACCAGTGCTGAAGGCCCACTAGTAGCATTTAGGTTACAGGCCATGGGTATATAATATACCACTTTACAAGGGGCTTACAAGTAAACTAAACATGTCAATTGGGAATACACCAATGTCACCATGTTTAGGGGAGAAGCACATGCACTTTAGCACTGGTCAGCAGTGGTAAAGTGCTCAGAGTCTCCAGAGTCCTAAAGCCAACAAAAAGGTCAGAAATAGAGGAGGAGGAAGGCAAACGTTTGGGGTGACCCTTCTGAGAGTGCCATTTTACAACATGGTACAACTAGATCTGAAGTAAGGGAGCACACTCAGGTGGAAGAGAGTGTAGAAGTACTCTATCTTGGGCTGAAGGAGGTGCTCCTTGAATTACCATAAACTTGCTAAATCTGTGTAGTATATTAAATTTGTGCTCAAAGCTTAGCTGCTACTGGGGTCACATGGTATTATTTAGGTTAAGGATAGTTAAAAGTAGCTCAAATCAACGCAAAGTGTTTGTAAATTCTGGGCCACGGTCTGCCCATGAACTGCCAAAAGAGCTCAAAACTGGAGAACGGCTGCCTTTTCAGGGAAAAGACAGTCAACGATTTCGCCAAAGTATGAAATTGAGACACATTTGTATCACCCCAAGGAGGCATTTAGCCAAAGAAGAGACTGAACAATTTACAGAACAATCGGAAAGTACACCACATTGTCACTAAGCAAAGCCTAAACTTTCAACTTTCTGTTTTTCATTTTCTGCAGGAATACCAGAACATCCCTAACCCCATCACTCATGCCAACCTACCTGCGAATCTTCACTGCACCATTGAACAGCCTAGCATCACAGCAACAAAGTAGGCCATGACCAGAATTAACACAGAACATTTGGAGTCCCACTGAAGGAAGATTGAATGTCATATTAACCAATAGTGAAAACCATGAAGTTGATTATTATCACAGTCATTCAAGTACGGAAATGGTGTTTCTGGATGGATGTTTCAGCTGCCTTGGAAACTCGATCCCTTACGGTGATGGACACATAGGGAATAATGATCACAGCCATAAGAGGTGACCGCTCCTTGACCAGAAATGTATTCTGGCTTCAGAAGGATGATGTAACTCACACAAAGTATAGAGTAGCAGGGTGGCTAAAAAGGAAGGAAGAATGTGGCGGGTGTGGGCACAACAAGTGTATGGACGAAAACCCTCACTCACCCGAGGGTGACATGCTTCATCATTGGGTTCCTCCAACACACTGGGACCGTAAGGTACCCAGTGTGGGCTACAACTTCCCCTTGGGTAAGGAGTGGGAATGTTTTTAGAAAGCACGTCAGTATATGAATACCTCTAGGGTAGAGATGAGGGGCATAGTGCAACTAAAAAGTGTGTGTTTAAAACTATCTCAGTAAAGACAACAAATGTTATTATAACGTCCTACAGGATAGGGGTAAAAAGCAATGTGAGACAGGGTTATGGATGTCTACCCGGTGTAGTGGTCAACATGTTTCTGCCCCATATGACATTAGATGTTCGGGGCATTCATCAGGACCATGATATTGAGTCACTCTGCTGAAAAACGTGCATAAATATTAATTAAAGATAGATACTCAGGCCAATACTCTTGACCAACTGTGTGCAACAGCAGTAGTTAGTTCAGTAGGTCAGGTGGCCCTAAGAACACTGTGTACGGTCCGACTCTACCATCTACAGAGTCTCACCACACATAGATCCCTCTTACGTGTGGTCGTCCTGCGGCGTACGAGATCCTGGAAGGATGATGTCACAACAGCCCGGGAGGAGGACACATTGGACACTGAGTCAGAGCAGGAGTATGCGGTACCTGATATGAGGGAGGCACTTAAACCCTTGCAACTCCAAATCCAAAGGCGTAGCATGAAGTCAATCAGAAATCAAGTTCCAGGGTAGGATGTGGCCCAAGTCAAAGTGAGGTGGCATGACCCCAACAGCAGTGACACCACTTCAGCTTACTTTCCAGGAGAAAGCTGAAACAGACGTGGCAGATGCTTGCTGAGAAACAAATTTGTCCAGTGACGAAATTGCTAGGCTTTAGTACATATTGCTCATACCACTGTTAGCCCCTCCAGCTCCCTCCCTTTGGTCCATTGGCCAGCTGGACTGTTCTGAGTGGGTCTGTTCAGAAGTTGTGTTATGTAATGATCCTTTGAGCTGCCGCGTCTGACTGGAAGGCACACCTGCAAACCTCCATGTGCCCACACACATAGGATTGAAGGTTTGGCATCCCATAATAACGTCAATGCTTTGAACAAGCAGGCATACCATACCCTATAAGCAGTGTGTGCAGCCTATTGTGTCATTGCTCCTGATGGGTCCCATCCCCCACTCACAGAAAACTGGGTCTGACCTGCAGCACCCAACAAACTCCCCTTCAGCACCCCCACCTCCTCTTCCCCACTACCCACGCCTCCCCACTCCTTGAGTCGCGGCCAAACTCATCGCTGTGCTCTTTCTTCTACACAAACGGATCTAACTGCCAGACCGAAGCATTCAAATGGAAACTGACCACTCCATGCATCATCATCCACCCATCTACGGGGGTGCAGGGGGCGCACACTGATACGGAGTCATGTTAGACTTGCACACAGCGCTGCACAGGTCACCGTTTCTCTCTTATTGCCAGCAGCCGCTACTCATGCTGCCTGTCCTCGTGCCAGGCTCGCCCTGCCCTCGCTCTCTACCGTCTGTTCCCAAGCTTCGTGCATCCTTGCTTCCCCCTGAGGACATGGACCTTACGTGCCCCGCGTCTGCCGTCGTCCGACGCTCAGCGCCTAACATGGCGCTGCCTATAAGAGCTGCAGTTGCTGCGGGCGCTGTTGTCAGTTTGACGCACAGAACTAGTTTCGCCGATGCTTTTCCGTTCCCGCCTCACAATCATTAAGGCCTATAAAATATCATTACCGCTCATAAAAAATGGATGCCACCTTGAACCGCTTGTCGGTTTGCCTCAGCTGACTTTAGTACTTATAAAGGTGAAGCTGAGGAGGGAAAGTGAGAGGAAGAGGGAAAAGGGACAACATACCTGCCAAGTTTATAATTAGAATGTTCAATGTGAGGGATAGTGGGGAAATAAATGGGTATGTTACATTGCTACTTTAAATTCATTGGGCACGAAGAGAGAAAATACAGAATAGGTACACCGAACAGTGATTATTGAATCACAAATACAGGCTGGTCGCCCGTAGTCTTTTCTAGAGCGAGTTCAATAAATAGCGAAATAAAAAAAAAAAATAGATTCCACCGCTAGCCTTATCTTGACCTTAAGAGCTGAGGGGCATATTATCAAGAAACGGCGTTAAAATTATCGCCGGTTTAGCGGCAGAAAACTGCCGCTAAAGCGGCGATAATGGGCTTGATAATATGCCCTGGAGAATTCCAATAGAAGCCCATGTTGACACCAGAATTCTATTGGAATTCTCCAGGGCATATTATCAAGCCCATTATCGCCGCTTTAGCGGCAGTTTTCTGCCGCTAAACCGGCGATAATTTTAACGCCGTGCTTGATAATATGCCCCTGAATCTCCCTGTCTGTCCATTTAATAAAGACATATGCTCCTAATGAAGAAACGCGCTATACATCAAACGTTTTGCTTAACTTAACCATCAGCGTACAGCCCAACTTTTTGTTTGAATCATGTACAGGTCTGGTGCCAGATTTATCAAGATTTGACGCAGCGCAACACAGCAAGGCAACTTGCTGCTTTGTGCTGCGTCAAATGGAGAGGGCAGAAATGTGCCAAATTTACCAATATATGACACATCCGTACACAAAGTAGTTCCAATCAGTGTGAAGGGCCACTATAGCAATATGTGCTTTCTGATACAAAAATATTTTTGCTTTTAAGCCATTTTGTTTTATGTTGCTGAGGGCCCTGCAGCTCCCCCAACAAGAAAGTTTTACAAAAACCGTGACAAACAAAACAAGCATTGTGTAGTATTCCTTATGGAATATTAATGTGAAATGTTTATATCAGTACTCAGAAGCGTTAGGTACTAGAATCCATCTCAATAAATAAATATTTACCTCTAACCAAAACAAGTCGCTGCATGCTGTGTACAAGCTGATACTTCAGTTACGTTCCTGTTCAGACCTATCCTCTTTTAAGAAATCCCTGAAAACCTGGCTATTTGATCTCTAACACCTCCATTGAAGTGCGACCTGTCTGGGCTTCTCAAGCACTGAGAGATCCCCTCTGGGATGATTCGTGTGCTTAATAAAGTGTGCTTGATAAATAAATAAATAAAATAGAAAAAGTTGCAGTGATGCAGCTATTCTTGCAGGGGTGCTCCAATTCTGAAGTGACGCTTGGAGTTAATGTGTGATTGTCTTCTTTTAGCACCCAAACTCACTTTCAAGGGCCCAGAACTGTAATTGGAACCATTTGGCACAGCAGGGCTCTCAGCAGAGGAGCCCAGGTGCTAGCAGATTAAGTCTTTGATGGCCCTGAGACTTCCAACAGGAGGCACTCTCAACCCAAGCCCTTGGAGAAACTTTGAAAGCAGGACGTAAAAAGCAAAGTCCAGTCCCTTCCCATCCAGAAAGAAGCAGCAAGCGAAAGGCCAGCACAGTAAAGCACACAGCAAAGTGGCAATCCCTCCTGACAAACACAGCTCTTCTTGCTGGCAGAATGTCCTTGTTAGAACTGGGGGTCTCTAGTTGGCAGAGGTAGGTACCTTTGTCCAAATAGGGACCCTTGCTTCTAGTCAGGGTAAGGGGGATACACTACTAAAATAACCCCTGCTCACCCCCTTGGTAGCTTGGCACGAGCAGGCAGGCTTATCTCAGAGGCAGTGTGTAAAGCATTTGTGAACACATACAGTAACACAGTGACAACACTACAGATGGACACCACACAGGTTGTATTATAAAAATAAGTATTTTTATATAGACTTAACACAAGACCCAAAACGACAAAAATCCACAATACTCTATGAAAAATATGACTGTCAATGGTAGAAAATAGTTCAGTTCAATAAAGATGATAAATGCGACACTCTACGTTCAATGTACCTTTGGATGCGTAACGCGATACAAACAAAAGAGTTGCAGGGAAGGTGATGCGCCAGTTCCTTACTAGGCCTGGCCGGAAAACTACGCTACGCTCGCGTAGTTTGCATAGTTTGCGCAACTACGCGCTACGCGAATTGCATGTAGCACAGTGCAAAAATGCGTAGCGTAGCAGGCATTTTTTGCTTGCTCGCGGTCCTCAACGTCAAGTTGGCGACCGCGAGCGAGCAAAATGACATCCAGGCGAGACTTTTCCTCGTTCGCGATCAGCAACATCAAGTTGCTGATCGCGAGCGTGAAAATAAACCTCTCGGCGAGATTCTCAACGCGGGGAGGTCAGGTTTCTCATTGCGAGTGGTCGCGTATGCTCGCAACCGCTCGCGATGAGAAACTACCAGTCCGCGTTGAGAAACTGCCGCTCGAGTACAAATCTACTCGAGCGGCAGAAAAGGACCGCTTGCACTGTGCAAGATGCCGTTTGCAATGATTGCACAGTGCGGACAAGCATCCGGCACTGTGCAATCATTGCGAACAGCATTTCCTACCGCACTACGCAGTTCGCGTAGTGCTACGCGTAGTGCGAAGTGCACTTCGCGTAGCTACGCGTAGCGCTACTACGCGAACTATGCCCAGGGTTATTCCTTACACCCAAGAACGGTGATGCGTCGGTTACTTGCTCCGGGGGAGGTGATGCGTCGGTTCCCTACTGCTGCGTAGGGGACGGTGATGCGTCGGTTCCTTACCGGAGAGGAGGTGACGCGTCGGTTCTTCACCAAGTGGGGAGGTGATGCGTCCTTTTCTTACTGCGCTTCTGTGGCGATGAGACCAGCAGCGCCTCGATGCGATGACGACCCGGTGCAATGAAACAAAATGGCGTCTTCTTCTCGATGCGACAACGAAGAGGCGATGCGTGCACGCCCGACGGCCGTGCGGCGACTCAGTGAATCTTCTGAGCCGCGACAGGCCCTGCGACACGCTTCTCCGATGATGCGACGGCGTCTGCTGCGACGGCGACACTCTTCTCCGGTGATGCGAGGCGCTTTGGTGATGAGATGGCGACAGCGGCGGCACGCTTTCTCGGCGATGCAACGACAACTGCTGCGGCGGCGACACACTTCTTCTTCGTGAGTCGCGCTTCCAGCTCCCAGCGACACGCAGTCTCTCAGAAGGCCCAACACAACAGTAGGCACTTCAAATTCCCAGCAAGGGAATTCAGGGGAGCTGGTTGGTGAAGTCTTGTATCCCTGAGACTTCAGCAGGAGGCAAGCTCAATCTTCAAGCCCTTGGAGATTTTCTGCAAGATGATGAAAGTAAGCACAAAGTTCCTTTCTCTTTTCTTTGGCAATCAGGCAACCACTGCAGGCCAATCCCTCAAACAGCACACAGCATAGGGATAGTCTCCTCCTTCAGTTTCTCTGGTTCCTCTCCTCAGCAAAGGTTCTTTTTGTTTCCCAGAAGTGATCTAAAATCTTGGGGTCTGGGTCCCACTATTTATACTAGCATATCCTTTGTCCTCTGAAGGCAGAGGGTCCTGTACCTAGTCCAAACCAGTTCTGGGTGCATTTTGCCAGTGCACACCTTCTTCCTTTGTCAATGTGGGCCAGGGACATCAGACGCACCACAGGAGGTGGAGCCAGCATTGTGGAAGGCAGGCACAGCCCTATTCAGGCCCAGGTGCTACCCTTCCCACCACTCTACATGCAGATAGGTCTATTCAGCCCTGTGCTGACTCACCCTGTCTCCTGGAGTCCCCCAGTCCCTGTCACTCCCAAACCCAGACATACAATACACAAGCTAGCAGAGGCAGGCTGGATGGTTAGGCAAGAAAATACCTACTTTCTAAAAGTGGTATTTTCAAACACACAGGGGCCGATTCCGATCTCGGCCGGTAGGGCTCCGAATTGGATTCGGCTTTACCGGATCCGATTCGGAGCCCTGTTTCCCGACCGATTCGTACGTGCGTCCGGGCGAGCGAGTAAGATGCGAAATCTCCGACCGACTCGTTCGCGAGACCCAACCGCACCGACCGACTCGTTCGCGAAAGCCGACCGCTCCGACCGACTCGCAGGGACACTGACTCGCACCGCGCAATGGAGACGTTCCCCGGCCGGGTAGTACGATGCGCGCTCGAGCAGTCTGACCGAGGTCGCGCAGTCCGGCTCCAAAGAGCAGTCGGAGCCGGACTTTGGGAATCCGTGTCGGACCCCCCTGTACGCGTAGCCGCGCGAGTCACACACAGGGGGGACCCATGGGTCCCCCCTACCTGTGCATGTACGGCACGAGTCGCTGCGACGCGCACTCCGCTGTAGGGCGCGCCTTAGCTCTCGCGACGCAGCCCATTGAGTCAATGGGAGCCCGCGTACGCGTTGCACGTCCGGCTCCCATTGACTTCAATGGGAGTCCGACCGAATCGAGTCCGATAGCATACGGACGCATCGTACTCGTTCGGTCGGGCCGCTAGGGTCCGATTCGGTCGGAAATCTCTCCGGGTCCGGCTCGGTCGGAGAGATTTCCTGCCCGAATCGGAATCGGCCCCACAATGTTAAAACCAACTTCACTAAAAGATGTATTTTATCATTCTGAGTTCAGGCATACTAAATTCGTTTTTCTACCATGTTCCCTGGGTCAGTTAGGATTATAACATGTTATAATCAAACTGCCCATTCTGGCCTATGGGGACAGGTAGCCTTGCAATAGTGAAAAACGAAATTGGCTGTAATTCACTATCAGGACATGCCACACACATCAGGGCATGTCCTACCTTACACATACAATGCACCCTGCCCTAGGGCCTACCTTAGGGGTGACTAATATGCAGGAAAGGGAAGGTTTGGGGACTGGTAAGTGGGTGTACTTACCAAGTCGACATGGCAGTACCAGACTGCACACAGGCTCTGCAATGGCAGGCCTGAGACACACTTTACAAGCTGCTCCTGTGGGTGGCACAACCAGTGCTGCAAGCCCACCAGCAGCATTTGATTCACAGGCCCTGGGCACAACCTGTGCACTGTACTAGGGTCTGACAGTGAATCAAATAGGCCAAACATGGAGTCACTAATCCACACATTAATTTACCATAGGGAGCACTTGCACTTTGGCACTGAATAGCAGTGGCAAAGTGCCCAAAGCATTTAGACCAGCAAAAACATGTCAACAACAGTGGAGGTATAGCGAAAAAATGGAAGGGAGACCCACGCCAAGGATGCCAGGTCTAACATGTGTCCCCTCCAGCTGAAATGTGGGGAGAACTATCCTACCTCTAGGGAGTTCTCATCACTAAGGCAGAAGAATCTGGATAGACCATCAGCATTGGCGTGTTCTGTACCAGGGCGGTGTTCCACCGTGAAGTCCATCCCCTGTAGGGAAATGATCCACCTCAACAGCTTTGGGATTCTCACCCTCATCTGCATCAACCATCTGAGGGGCCTGTGGTCTGTCTGAACCCGGAAGTGAGTCCCAAACAGGTATGGTCTCAACTTCTTCAGCGCCCAGACCACAGCAAATGCCTCACGCTCAATAGCACTCCACCTCTGTTCCCGTGGAAGTAACCTCCTACTGATGAAGGCTACAGGTTGGTCTAAGCCACGGGTACTCATAGTACGGCCCGCGGGCCGCCAGCGGCCCGGCAAGCCTTCCTTGGCGGCCCGCGGACCTTGCAGACATAGTACCTTTGTTTTAAAATTTTTTTTACAGTGTGTCAGCAAACACAGACTCTGCTCTATGGGGGCCGGGCGATTCTGATAGTCCGAGTGGAGCTGCAGGGGCGCTAAGAGGTGAAATACAACAAAGCCTCGTTATCATGCAAATGGTCTTTTAAAGACCTGTGAAGTACTCGGGTGCGGCTGTGTGTGCGCCCGGGAAGCTGTCTCAGCCCGGGCTGCCACACACGTGGGGTGAGGTGACAGAGAATGATAGAGGACAGCAGGGTGTGAGAGCCGGGTGAGGTGACGGAGGGCAGCAGGGAGTGAGAGCCAGGTGAGGTGATGGAGGGTAGCAGGGAGTGAGAGCAGGGTAAGATGGCAGAGGGTTACAGAGGGCAGCAGGGAGTGAGAGCCGGGTGAGGTGACGGAGGGCAGCAGGGAGTGAGAGCCGGGTGAGGTGACGGAGGGCAGCAGGGAGTGAGAGCCGGATGAGATGGCAGAGGGTGACAGAGGGCAGCAGGGAGTGAGAGCCGGGTGAGGTGGCAGAGGGCAGCAGGGAGTGAGAGCCGGGTGAGGTGACAGAGGGTTGCAGGGAGTGAGAGCTGGGTAAGGTGACAGAGGGTGACAGAGGGCAGCAGGGAGTGAGAGCCAGGTGAGGTGACGGAGGGCAGCAGGGAGTGAGAGCCGGGTGAGATGGCAGAGGGTGACGGAGGGCAGCAGGGAGTGAGAGCCGGATGAGGTGACAGAGGGTTGCAGGGAGTGAGAGCCGGGTAAGGTGACAGAGGGTTGCAGGGAGTGAGAGCCGGGTAAGGTGACAGAGGGCAGTAGGGAGTGAGAGCCGGGTGAGGTGACAGAGGGCAGTAGGGAGTGAGAGCCAGGTGAGGTGACGGAGCGCAGCAGGGAGTGAGAGCCGGGTAAGGTGACAGAGGGTGACAGAGGGCAGGGAGTGAGAGCCGGGTGAGATGGCAGAGGGTGACAGAGGGCAGCAGGGAGTGAGAGCCGGGTGAGGTGTGCGTTAAGAGCCTGTGATGTGATGCTTCCCGCCAGCCTGTAGTCAGAGAGTTGAGCCAAGGCCAGGGAGCTCAGGCCTGGGAGGGAGACAGAGAGGGAGACAGAGAGAGAGGGATAGAGAGGGAGAGGGAGACAGAGAGCGAGGGAGACAGAGAGAGGGAGACAGAGAGAGGGAGACAGAGAGAGGGAGAGACAGAGGGAGGGGGAGACAGAGGGAGGGAGACAGAGTGGGAGGGAGACAGAGAGGGAGGGAGACAGAGAGGGAGGGAGACAGAGAGGGAGGGAGAGACAGAGAGAGAGGGAGAGAGAGGGAGACAGAGGGAGGGAGACAGACAGAGAGAGACAGACAGAGGGAGGAGGGCGACAGATAGAGGGCGACAGATAGAGGGAGACAGAGGGAGGGAGACAGAGGGAGGGAGACAGAGGGAGGGAGACACAGGGAGGGAGACAGGGAGAGAGACAGGGAGGGAGACAGACGGAGACAGAGAGGGAGACAGAGGGAGACAGAGAGAGAGGGAGACAGAGAGAGGGAGGGAGACAGAGAGAGAGAGAGGGAGGGAGAGAGAGAGGGAGGGAGAGAGGGAGGGAGACAGAGAGGGAGACAGAGAGGGAGACAGACAGAGGGAGACAGACAGAGAGGGAGACAGAGAGAGAGGGAGACAGAGAGAGAGGGAGACAGAGAGGGAGGGAGACAGAGGAAGACAGAGAGAGAGGGAGACAGAGAGAGCGGGATACAGAGGGAGAGACAGAGGGAGAGACAGAGGGAGGGAGGGAGGGAGACAGAGAGAGACAGAGAGAGAGACAGAGAGAGAGGGAGACAGAGAGGGAGACAGAGGGAGACAGAGGGAGAGACAGAGGGAGACAGACAGAGACCGACAGAGGGAGGAGGGCGACAGGCAGAGGGAGGAGGGCGACAGGCAGAGGGAGACAGAGGGAGGGAGACAGGGAGGGAGACAGAGGGAGACAGGGGGAGACAGAGGGAGAGACAGAGGGAGGGAGACAGAGAGACAGAGAGAGGGAGGGAGGGAGACAGAGGGAGACAGAGAGACAGACAGAGGGAGACAGACAAAGGGAGACAGAGGGAGAGACAGAGGGAGGGAGACAGAGGGAGGGAGACAGACAGAGGGAGACAGACAGAGGGAGGAGGGTGACAGACAGAGGGAGACAGACAGAGGGAGAAAGAGGGAGGGAGACAGAGAGAGGGAGGGAGACAGAGAGAGCGAGGGAGACAGAGAGAGGGAGACAGAGAGAGAGAGGGAGGGAGAGAGGGGGAGGGAGGGAGACAGAGAGAGAGAGGGAGAGAGAGATAGAGAGAGGGAGCGAGGGAGACAGAGAGAGAGAGAGAGGAGACAGAGAGAGAGAGAGAGAGGGAGGGAGACAGAGAGAGAGAGAGAGGGAGGGAGGGAGACAGAGAGAGAGAGAGAGATGTGTATGCCGGGTCCGGTGGCTCAGTGGACGAAGGCGTCCGCTGCAGGGGCCTGTGTTCCACCTCATGGTCACAGTTTTGTTTTGCTCTAGCCCCGCCCCCTCCCCCAATGACCCCGCCCACACAGGTGCGGCCCTCGGCCACAAACCACACTGTAAATTTGGCCCCCAAGAGAAAGTTTGTGAGTACCCATGGTCTAAGCCCTCCTCATTTAACTGTGCCAGAACAGCCCCTACACCATGCTCTGAAGCGTCTGTTTGAACAACAAATTCTTTTGAGAAGTTGGGCGCCTGAAGAACTGGGGCCATGCACATGGCAGTCTTCAAGGAGTCAAAAGCTCTCTGACAGGTGTCAGTCCAAATCACTCTCTTGGGCTGCTTCCTGGAAGTCAGCTCTGTCAAGGGTGCAACGATGCTGCCATACCCCTTGACAAATCTCCTGTAATACCCGGTGAGTCCTAAAAAGGCTCTCACCTCTGTCTGGGTCTTGGGGGGCTCCCAAGCCAGAATGTTATCAATCTTGGGCTGTAGGGGCGCCACCGGCCGCTCCCAACCTGGTGTCCCAAATACACCACGGAACCCTGCCTGATCTGGCACTTACTCGCCTTGATCGTGAGGCCAGCCCTCCGCAGCGCCATCAACACTTCCCAGAGGTGGCGCAGATGTTCTTCCCAACTGGCGCTGAACACTGCGATGTCATCCAGGTAGGCGGCACTGAAATCTTCCAGTCCAACCAACACCTGGTTGACCAACCTCTGAAAGGTGGCAGGGGCATTCTTCATCCCAAAGGGCATAACCCGGAATTGGTAGTGCCCATCTGGTGTGGAGAATGCTGATCTCTCTTTGGCCCCATCAGTCAAGGTGATCTGCCAGTACCCAGATGTTAAGTCAAACGTGCTGAGGTACCGGGCAGCCCCTAACCGATCGATGAGCTCATCAGCTCTGGGGATGGGGTGCGCGTCAGTCCTGGTGACTGAATTGAGTCCTCGGTAGTCCACACAGAACAGAAGTTCAGGTGTGGCACCAGGCGCGGCAGCCTTTGGAACCAAGACCACTGGGCTGGCCCAAGGGCTGTGAGAGGACTCAATCACCCCCAATGCAAACATCTTGGAGACCTCCTCCTTGATGCAAGCTTGTAGTGTAGTTCCTATTTCTCTAATAGGCTCTGCACATTGGAATAATATACCCTATAGGTTTGGCATAGGACTGAGGTCAGTATGCCCCTATCGAGTATATTAAACTTAATTACTTTGTGCCAGCTAACTCAGAGGCCACTAGAAATTCCTTGTAAACAAGAAGGGAGTAGTTTCTGGCAACCGCATAACCATGACAACTTTGTTTCCCTTTAGAATCGGAACACTCTCAGAATCGTGGAAACAACAGATAACAGTTTCACTCAGCTAATCGTGCATGCTTAGTTTCTTCAGAGTTATACAGAAAGAATAGACGGGCGTTTCAATAAAAGGATTTATTGAACAGTCTTGTTTCTCGTGTAAGAGATATGAGCTGTTACAATCGTAAGACAGTATGCAAGATATATTATGTACAGCGTAAGCAGTAGAAAGAAATAATACTGCGCTAGCATTATCTTTTAGCTATGACACATATATTCATATACATAAATAACATAAGCTAAAAATGTGAGTACTCATAAGATGCTTCTCTAACTAGTTCTACCCCAGTGTACCTAACCTAAGTGTAGTGCAAGGTAAGAAGTAGGTGATGTATTCTATAGTATGGTATGCTATAGTATGCCAAGTCTGGTATGCTAAGTTTGGTATGCCAAGTCTGGTATGCCAAGAGTCCCTCTAGGTTCTAGTCAGCTCCATACCTTGAGAATGAGAGAGGTGGGAATCTCTTTCCAGGTCTCGAACTCTAACACCCCGCGAAGGGAGTCAGAACACTGGAAGCTGGATTCTCTGCGAGCAGGGATGACAGCGTCTCTTGTCAGTGCGTCAGGCCGGGACACGGGCTCCTCTAAAGTCGAGGTCTCCTCCTACTTGCTTGGGCAAGGGAAGGTATATTTATACCCGGTAGGTGCCTTGGAATGTTAGCATTGACGTAAAGTCGGGCAGAGGAAGACGTCAGGAATGAACCCTTAAGGAATAGCGGTTCATGCATAATAAATGAGTTCTTGGAGAAATCAATAATCCTGTGCTAGGGGAACTCCCAAGAGCTTAAGGGTCTGGTTTCTAAGAACTCGTTGTGACGTTGGGGTGGACGGATGTAGGTGACCATGCCTGTATTTGGATAGCATGGCTAATGCCTAAATAAGGACTGGGATCTTATGCCTATATAAGGGCAATGCGAATTGTGCCTATATAAGGACATGTATCAGGAAAACCTATATACGGACACCTAAAGCGGAATACAACACCCACTCCACTTTCGAATGAACGATAATACTAAATGCTTAAACATTAAATGCTAAACATTAAACTGAGTACCACATGTTGCTAAAAACATTTCTAAAAGCATACTAAAAGAAGTTTAAAAAAAAACTGTTGCTAAACATGTAATGCAATAGGTACTGTACATTTTAAAGCATTTTTTCATTCTAAGCATATATTCGAAATAAATGCAACATGAATGATAAAACAGAAATATATACATATGACGAAATGGTTGACAAGTATTCAAAAAATCAAAGCCATTTCATATCATGGTACTAAATGAAATTGTGGTAAATAAGGTGACAATGTGTCCCTGGAAGTATTCAAAGAAGTCCGTTCTATATGAATAGTTCTACTGTAAGCAGATTGAATTGCCATGTATTTTCAAATGAGAAAAAAAAAAAATTCAATTTTTAGGAAGAGTTCCAAGTTTTGTTCTGAAAATATGGAGGCCAAATTCATTGCTTCCCCGGTACACTGTGAGCCGAATCAAAGTCAGTGTATGGGTCTGGTGTAAACACGAAATCATCTATTCCTGTAGACAAAAGATCGTCTACCGAGGTCGGTGACAGTTGGAACACCTCGTTTAGAAGGTTAACTGCACAGAGATGTGAAGCATCGCCTTCAGCATAGGATGCTGCAGCAATGTTCGCGTCCGTTGTTACCTGTGTGCCTGTTGATCCATCTCGTACCTCAGCAGCAGCAGGAAGCGTCTGTGAGATCTCAACGAATGCCGTCATCAGGATTGGTAGCCTCTGGGGACAACACAGAGCATGGGCCGTTATCGGGTCCAGCAGAGTATCGATATCCGTTGGCATGACTGATGGGAGTGTTAGACAGATGTCTAGCACGCATTCTTCACCGCAAAGCAGGCAGCGTAGAACAGGTAAGATGCAATCTTGCCAGATTGGTCTAAATGACAGAAACCATGTTGTATTAAGTTCCCGTAGACGAGGTATGCCCAAAAGTTGCACTATGCGCTCACGGCACTTCCGTTCTAGGAGAGCTTTCTCCAAATTGCTGGGAGTGACGCCGGTTGATAGGCTTGCCATAGCGTAGTAGTAGGAATAAAAACAGGATTCCTGCAACGAGTGCTAGAATTAATGGCACACCACCAAACACCGAATGTGCGAAGTTTGGAATGATTCCGAGGACTGCCTGAAAAGGTGTTAACAGTCCTGAACAGATGGTCTTAAATACATGTACAATCCCGCTCGTATCAGACATGTTTAAGATACGTCCCATCATTTCTACGAAATGTATAGGGCAGTTTGTACGAATTAGAGCCTGTATCTCAGCCGAAGTCCTTGCAATTTGTAGATCATAGATTTCTTTGGCCGAGGTCAAAGGCACGGTTTGTTGTAAAAGCATGGCTTTCATTCTGCTTAAAGTATCAAAACGTATAAAAGAAACATTCAATGAAGGCCATAGAGGCGACTCCCTGACTGTGTCTATTTGGGGGAACAATACTTGCATACAACAAGTAACCCTGGAGCTAACCGTTACCAGATATGGGATTCCTGGCAACATGCCACAGCAACTCTGATCATTCAACATGAGGTAACTCCCGTTAGAAAGTTGGCCAAACGTTGGATTAATCACAGCAGCTGGTGTACCCTGCAGGTGGCAGGACAAGTTTGCCACAGAACCATTACAAGCCCCGTGTAAAGAAATGTCCTGACATATGAGAGATCCGCTCAGTGCATTTTCACAGTGTGTACCGCTTAGAAACACTTCACGATCCCCACTCCAACATCTGTATTCGTAAGGTAAATCCCAGGATGTCTTAATGTATTCTTTACCCAACCTTTCATATTTGCCTGCTTGCATTTGTTTGAGGCAATACTGAAAATGAAAAGTAGTGACAGGCAGAGTTATTTTGCCATGGATAAGCCATTCTGTAGCTGGTTTTTCTGCTACCGTAAATGGTAATTTTTCCAGTTTTTCAATGCTCAGCACTGTATACTTTGCTCCCCTTTGTGCCAGTTCGACCTGTTTATCCGTGAGATTGTATTCTGAAAACAGAGACGACGTGTTGATAAAACGCCAAGGCACATAGCCTGCACGCAAGGATTGCAGCGTCCAGCCTAATAACATAATAGAACGTAACTGAGATTGGCCTTGTTGTAACATGGCTAAATCTTGTTCCAGTATGTCAATAGCAGAGGATACAATGTTGTCCAGTGAATAAATTCTGGATGACAAAGTTGTTAACCCATTGTCGACCACAGTGAGAGATTTCTCTAAGTTAATACGATCAAGCTCACGTATTCTTTCTGCGGCCTCTGCCTGTGAAACCTTCCATATTTCATTATAAGCAGCATAAATGCCGGCATATATGAAACGTTTTTGACGCGGTTTTCTTGGTCCTAGCAAGAAATCCCTAAGGTCTGCGTCTTCTTTAAGTAAAGATAAGTGTTGTTTCACATCCTCGAGTGTAGATTTTTGTAACCAGTCGAGGCACAATTTTCCTACACTGTATGTTGTTACTACCCCCGGATGTTGTCGTTGAACATAACGTGGGTCTGGCCTATGGATAGTAAAGCCCTGTATTCTATTCAGGAATCTTTCTTGACAGATGTTTGTGTCTGTGGGCCAGAGCAACCATTTTTCCCAATCAGGATCTGATCTGTTGTTTTGTAGTATTGTGTCTACTGTGACCGCTCCCTGTGTAGTGCTATTACTTGCAGGTGTTGGTACAGAAGGTGTGTTCATGTCTTTGATCTTGGCTAAACCAAGGCAAGACGTTTGTTGCACAGTGTCATTCAAAAACATTATTTGCTGTGGGATGATACAGGCTCTAAACAAAGCTTCTATCCCCTGCACTTGCCAATCTTTAGAACCCCAGACAGATTTTGTGTCGATTGTGTCTTTCCAAAAGTCAAATCCTTGTCTAGACAGTTGGGTAATAAAGGCTGCAGAATAAATCTGTTTTGTATTAGTTAACATAATTTTCTGTCCTGTTTTGTTTACATTCTTATAGTAAAATGTTTCTGGATCAGATGTATTGTACCCTGAAAAATATGGAAACTTATTTGCAAACGTTTTTGAACTACCCCTTGGTGGTGTAGGACAATGTTCCCATTGGTTAAACATAAACACATTTCTAGGTGTTGCAGATTTATGCAAGAAATGATGACCATAGTGGTTGTAACAATAAAGCTGTTCGTAGTCTGATGAACCCTCTAAGTATTCATTGTTAGAGAACGCAGCAGACCTTTCTAGATCAGACATCATGTCATTAACAGTCTCAAAGTCCCAATCATCAGAATAGGTACTGGAGGTAATAAAGTCACTTAATGAAATTTTAAATAAATGTGGAATCTTCAAAAGTTCCGTCGGGCCGAATATGTCGAAATCGGTTTTGTCCCAAACTATACCATCCTGTATAGGAACGGCTGTGATGTTCACTGCTGACAAGTCTCTTGCTTCACGATGGGATGATTTGTGTGGTTTTAAAAGTAAGTTCACATTTTTACTTTCAGTGTCCATACGAATGTATCTGCCATTTATAAGCACGCTAAGAGTCATAACCAAAGCTAGCCAAAGCAGAAAGAAAAATATTCCAGAAATAATCCATAGTTCAATCCATGGTGAAACCAGATAAGTCTCTTTCAGAAAATGAAAAAGGTCTTGTACTTGTTGTTTGAAAGTTTTTAGGGCTGGCGTCGTTTCAGGCTCACTTGGATCCTCAGAAAACGTATCAAAGTTAATGAAATAGCCAGAAGCAGTTCGGTCAATTGTTGGAATTGCATCAGGATTTGTAGAAATCGCTGGAACCAGTTGATCACGTGTTACGTTGGTGTAGACAGGTGTATCTGGACGAACTGTTACTTGAGTTTCAAGAGGGATGAGTTCCATAGCATTGTTGCTTAGTCCTTCATCTCTTACTGCTGAATTCTCGATGGTTATGAGTCTTTCAGTCTGAACCTCTTGGATAGTAGCGAGAGGAGTGCGTCTGCTACTAGGTCGGAGTCCACGAGGCCTACTATTTAGTATTGGCCACATAGTGTGGTTTGATGAGGTCGATTGACACAAATCTTTTCTCCTTTTTTCCAGCAAGGGGCGGCAGAAGTACTGTTCTTGTTCCGTGGACGGCTAGGACAGTTACTGGTTGTCTGTAAGAAGGTCCAAATTCCTTCTTGTCCGCAATCTTCTCTCTGACTAGATCCCCAACTTTTGGGATCCAGACAGGCCTTGCTGGGACTGCCGGTTTTTCCCCAGTGGTGGTTGGCTTCAGGAACACGTTGCTTTGTTTCGATCTTAGTTCATTTAGATCCTGTAAAACAGCCAAACGATCTTTGATATCAAAGGGTTTATTTTCCACCACTGTGCCTTTACATTCGAGATCAGGAACCCACATTCTTGTCCCAAATAGGACCTCATATGGAGTGACCCCCCTAGAGAACTTCTTGGCAAATTATTTAATGAGCGTTGGACCCCATAAAGATGTTTGACCCACCCATCACCCGAACCTAATACTCTAGCTGTTATAGACTGCTTTATGTCCCGGTTTTTCCTTTCCACAACAGAATTTCCCTCAGGATGAAATGGAGAGGAGTACCGCAATGCTACGCCCAAACTGGCCATGGCTTCTTTGTAAGCCCGAGAGCTAAACGCAGGGCCCTGGTCAGAATGTAGTGTGCCAATTGTGTATGTGCCGATAAAGACTCGCAAATCTTTTATAACAGTTCGAGCGTCAGCCGAGCGCTGAGGCCATATCCAGAGGAACCTTGAGCACGAATCCACTGCGACCCTTATGTATTTATAGGTACCGTCCCTTTGCAAGGGACCGCAGTGGTCCAGGTAAACACAAGCTAATGGTTTGTCTGAAATCAACAGGGGTGTCTGCGCAGGACGTTTCACTGTGGAGACTTTCATCTGTTGTCATATTTCACATTCCAAAACATAGTTTTTGGTCTGTTTCCTAATACCAGGCCACCAATATCTTTGTTTTAGTAAAGATGCTGTTGCAGAAACACCTGCATGGGCAGAGGCTTTCCCTTCATGTGCTGATAGGATCAGTCCTAATCTACGTTCCATGTTTGGAATTACCCTATCCCCCACTCCAGGGATTCGAGCAAAAGGAACGTTGTTCGCATCAATTACATAAGAGTACTTGAGTGGAAATTTCTTTGGTAACGCTGCACCACTGCCTTTGCTTGAAGCATTGACAGCCAACAATATCTCACTGTCTATTCTCGTTTTTGAACGAGTGATCGCAGCTACGGAAGCCGTCTGAACAGCCCCCTTTGCGGCTTCATCAGCCAATGAATTCCCTGTAACGTGAACGCCATCACGTTGATGACTCAGCGTGTGTATCACGTGAGCTTTTGGTAGTTCGTTTCTCAACTGAACTACTTGTTCCCAAAGCGTTTTATGCTTTATTGTGCCACCTTTTGCATCTTTGAATCCGTTTTGAAGCCAATTCTGTATATATTCATTATATGACTGAACACAGTAAAAGGAATCGCACACTATAAGTGTGGGGAATTCGCGATCTGTATTTTCAAGTGCCAGTTTGAATGCTTGTAGTTCAGCTCGCTGAGCTGTACAATCTCCTAGAGATTGAGTTTTAGTGACCATTGGTCTGAAGTTACCATCGCGCATGCGACCTTTAACGATTGCGCACGCTGCACTGTAAGCTTGCTTACTCCCTGTAGCGGGTTGTGCTGATCCGTCAGTATAAATTATAAATTCGTACTGATCGAGAGGCAGAATTTCAGTGGGCAGAGGACATTCATGTTCATATTGCAGGAACGCTTGTGTTTTTAAATCAGGATCAAAAACATATTCAACATCTGTTGCAGCAAGAGAATTAACCCATTGTATCCATCTAGGATGTAAAGCTTTTGCATTTGGAATGCTCGCTTTTGTGACCGCCTCTAAGGCTGGTACTGGAGTTACGACAATAATGCGTCTCCCTTGAGCTAGAGCTCTTTCTTTTGCTACAGCGGTTTGAACTGCTGTCAGTATTTTTTCTGTTGAAGTGAAGCGCATTTCTGCTTGTGTATACAAATGTGATTTGTATGCTATTGGTACTTTTTCACCCTCATTAAATGTTAAATAGGTGAATCCGCATTGACCCGAAATTATTCGGATCACTAAATTGCGTTTATTTACGCGTGTTTGTAAGTGATTTGTTGCTAACATGTTAGCTTGGAGTGAACGCAGGATTTCTGTGTGTTCTTGTGTCCAATGTTTTGTTGAAAAATCAGGTTTGATTAATTCGTAGAGAGGTTTAACCCTTTCTGCGTAATTTAGAATGTAAGTTCTTCCAAAATTTAGGAAACCCAAGATGGATTGTAAATTTTTCAGCGTTTTTGGAGGTTGGAGCAGCGCGCACTTTTCTAAAAAGTTAGCTGCCAGGCTCTTGCCTTCACTTGAAAGCTCATATCCTAGGAAAAGGACATTGAGATGGGCAATTCTGGATTTTTTAAAGTTGAATTTATAGCCCTCAGAGGCGAAGCCCAATATAATGGTACTCACCCTATTCAAGTGCCTATCTAGGTCATCGTCTGTCAGATAGATGTCATCGACATATGACAATGCCTCATTATCATAAATTTGTAGTAACTCTGTTACTCTTGCTGAGAATAACCCCGGGCTGTTTTTGAACCCTTGTGGGAGTCGACAAAATTGACGCTGGGTCCCCATTATTGAGAAAGCTGTTAAGTACCTGCTTTCAGGTGCTATGTTTTGACAAAAGAAACCATTTGAAATGTCCAATGTGGTTTTATATTTTTTACGCACAATGTTATTCATTAATGCTGTACTATGTGCATTTTGCACTGCAAATGTTTTGGAACAAGTGTTCAAGTGTCTGTAATCCAAAACTAGACGATATGTATTGTCTGGTTTGGATACAGGAAACAAAGGATTGTTCATTGAGGAGGTGCATGTTTCAATCACCCCTTGGTATTCAAGTTGATCTAAGATCTCCCTGACCTGTTTTTTAGCTTCTTGCTTTATTGGGTACTGCCTTTGTGCAGTAGGTTCATTTTTTAGCTGTATTTTGTGGTGAGGTGAGTCCTCATCCCATCCTACATGATTTTTGTATAATGCTGGGGCCTGGGCAACTGCCCATTTCCTGGCATAAGTATATTTTAGGTGAATTGGAATATGGTTGGAGAAGGCTGGCATAATGATGTCCTCACCATGTGGGCACTCCCTGACAAAGTTTGGTGGCCAGTCCTTTTCTGCTAGAAGTATATCATAACCCCTTGAAAGTTTTTCCCAAAAGAGTGCTTTCACTTTTCTTGGTATGTCTCCCTCCATTCGGAGTGTTATTCCATATAACTTTTGTGGAGTACTAACCCTGGTGTCTACAGTCTCTACTGTGATGTACTCATTCAAGTCCACTATCTCCAGAAGTTCCTTCAGGTTCTGGCGAGCTATTGTTACTTCTGCTGCACTGTCCAGCATTGTCTGAGCCCATTCTCCGTTCTTGAGCTGTGTTCTCAGTATTCTCGGCATGTCTGATCTTCAGACCTGCTACCTTCTTTTTTGTGAATTGAGGTTTTGATTTATTTTTCTGAACGTGTTTATCGTCTTTGGATTTCACGCGTTCTTCTTTGTGATCTGACCGTCCTCTTCTTTCTGATGTCTGTGACGATATCTGAAAGGTACGAGAGGAACGTGTATCAGTATCTTGATACCTGTCAGGTTTTCTTAAATTATCCCTATTCCTGAGGTTATACCTCCTTTCAGAGGGCTCCTTTTGAGGAGACCTACCTCGGGATTGAGAACGTGTCTCGTTTGAATTTTGTTTATTAGTTTCCCACTTCTTTTTAGAAGATGTAGGATTTTGTTTAATAGAGTCCTTCTCAGGACTTTCAGATAGTTTTGGCTTCAAAGGTTTTCCACCCAAACTATCTCTGCCTAATTCTGCATAAGATTGTTCTATTATTCTGGGTAGTTCATGTTGATGTTCTGTTACATCAAATTCCCTTAAGCGTTGGTCGGATCGCCACTGATGCTGCCTCCCCTTTAATATTAGATAATATTATTGTTGAGACCTGGTCGAAGTTTTTCAGTAATTTCATACCTAAATTCAGAGCAGGTTCTGCCCCGTATTCGTTTTGAATTTGTTTCAGGACATCTGGTATTACTGCAATTGACGGAACACCATGTGTTTTAGTATAGATGGCAGCAAAGACTGTGCCCCAAGTGGTGCAGTCTTCCAGTTGTGGTGTGATCCCCATTGGTAAACAGATTGTTAGGATTCTGTGTTTCTCATAAGGGCTAGTATTTGGAAATACTGCTTCGATTTGAGTAATTTTTTGAGCTATCCAGAATGGAATTTGTTCACGTTTTGTGGGCATTTTACCCATGACTGCGTGTAAAGTCTGTGGAGTAATTTTTAGTGTATACTCCTGTTGGGGTGTTTGATTTGGAATGGTTATAGGTGGTTGGACTGTGAAAGTCCGCATGACATATTGGACTAATTGTCTGTAAATTTTTATTAACTCTTGTAGTTGAGTAAGTTATTCCTCATCTGACATCTCTTCAATGTCAGGATGAGGTGTGTAGCCGGCTAGAATCGGCCATGTTGCTCCTGGTCTACCTAGTGGACCGAGCCTGGTAATGTTTTTGTGATGTTTTAGGGCGCCTTTAAACCAGAGATTATTCTCCTGGTAAGTTAGTGGAATTTCAATATCCTCGAAAGGAATATATTCCTCTGGTGGTTCATCTTCTTTAAAGAAGTGAAATACTTTTGTTATTGGATTTGATTCTGGGAATACAATCCATGAATAGAATACCTCTGTCTGAAAGGATTCGTGTGCCTCTATCACGAAAACTGCTCTACCACCTCTTGGTGTTAGGCCGTGTTTTATAAGTTTTAGAGTGATGGCTCTCCTTAAGTTTGGAGGGATGTGTATAACACCCTCATCGGTTTCATTTAAACCTGTAAAATTAAAAGCTGTTACGACTGGGTCAGCCGCAGCTACACCGTTCTCGGTGATAGTATCCCCGTTCAGGGACATTTTTTGAAAAATGCAGAACAAGTTTCAAGGAAACAAAGGTAAGGTGCACAATATTTTGGAACACTGTATCCTTCAACGTTGAGCAAACCATACAGCTAATATATAGGATTTTTGTCCTATTCAGCTTTGGGGGATACTTAACCCTACCCACTCCAGACGTCTTATGGAGTATGTGAGTAGGGGTCTCTGAGAAAAGCACGACTGAGTTACTCAGTATCTAGCGTTAAATTAGTGCCTTACCAAACGTTGGGCGCCATGTAGTGTAGTTCCTATTTCCCTAATAGGCTCTGCGCATTGGAATAATATACCCTATAGGTTTGGCATAGGACTGAGGTCAGTATGCCCCTATCGAGTATATTAAACTTAATTACTTTGTGCCAGCTAACTCAGAGGCCACTAGAAACTCCTTGTAAACAAGAAGGGAGTAGTATCTGGCAACCGCATTACATGACAACTTTGTTTCCCTTTAGAATCGGAACACTCTCAGAATCATGGAAACAACAGATAAGTTTCACTCAGCTAATCGTGCATGCTTAGTTTCTTCAGAGTTACACAGAAAGAATAGACGGGCGTTTCAATAAAAGGATTTATTGAACAGTCTTGTTTCTCGTGTAAGAGATATGAGCTGTTACAATCGTAAGACAGTATGCGAGATATATTATGTACAGCGTAAGCAGTAGAAAGAAATAATACTGCGCTAGCATTATCTTTTAGCTGGTGGACAGTCAAAATATCGATTTTTAAATATCGAAGCACAGTTATATCAAGTTTTAAATATCGAAGGGACAAAATATCGAAGTCAAGAATATCTACAACCAGAATATCGAAGTTAAGGTAAGAAATATCGATGTTGCAAATATCGATGTTAGTAATATCGATGGTTAAATTATCGATGTTAATAATATCGATATTTATATGAGTGTTATGTATTTTAGTATGTATTTAATATGTATGTGTTCTATATTTTTTGTTAAGTATTGTACTGTTTTTTTAAATATATGTATACATTTTTTAGAAATTAGTAATTTTTTAAAAAGTAAATTTTGCGTTTTAGTACCGTAGCAGGTTGTGGGTTTATAGGGGAATAGGGTGGGAAGTAATTTAATTATAGTAAATTAAATAATAATTTTTAGGAATTATTAATTTATTTTAATTAAATTTTGTGTTTTATTTCTGTAGCGGGATGTGGGTTTATAGGGGAATAGGGTGGGAAGTAATTTAATTTTAATTAAGTAATTATTAATGTTTAATTATTGTTATTAATAATTAATGTATTGTTAATTAATTATTAATTGGTAATTAATTATTATTAATTGATTATTTTATTTGTATTAATTTATTATTGGAGTGGGTTGTGTGTTTTTAGGGAATAGGGTGGTAAGTACATTATTTGTAATTAAGTAATTAATTAATTAAGAAAAATTGAGTATTGATAATTAATTTTTTTGTTAACTAATTTTTAATTGGCTATTAATTTTTATTAAATATTATTTACTGGTATTGATATTTTTGTTTGTTAATTAATTATTAATTGGTTATTAAATATTATTTATTGGTATTGATAATTATTTTTTTTGTTAGTTAATTATTAATTGGTTCTGAATTTTTATTAAATATTATTTATTGGTATTGATAATTATTTTTTTTGATAATTAATTAACAATTGGTTATTAATTTTTATTACATATTATTTATTGTTATTGATTTTTTTAATTTAATTATTAATTGCAAATAAATTTTTATTAATTGATTAATTGAAAATTAATTTAATTGTGTGGAATTTTAGGTGGAGTGTGTTGTGTGTTTATTGGGGAATAGGGTGGGAAGTATTTAATATTATTAAAGTAAATATTGTTTTTGATATATTTGTAGTTTTTTCTGAATTTATTAATAAATCATTATTTAATTACAATATTTATTTCATTTATATGTATGTTATTTTTAACATCTACGTTGTCCAACGCTTTCCCTACTGTTGCACTCACTCAATTAGTGTGTTACACACCCATCACACAGTACTTGTCACCAACTACAAGCAATGTACATACATCTCACAGAGCAACGGGGCACAATGCCACAGCCACTGTCAGTGGCATACTACCCTGGAAATGGACCATTGCCACACAGCACTCAGTGAACAAAAGGCCTCCATCACAATGCACACATACACCTGCACAACTACAGCTACATCAGCCGTCGTACATGGTCACTCACCGTCAAGTGAAGTAGCGGGCGATGAGCTGCTGACGCACATTCACAGCTTCCTCCTCTCCACTGTCCTCGTCACTGGACCCGTCCTGGTCTGCAGGCGGGGGCCCGGGCTGATCACCGTCATCCACAATTAGGGGGATCTGCTTGCGAATAGCCAGATTGTGCAGCATGCAGCATGCCACAACTATCTGGCACACCTTCAGTGGGAGTACGCCAGTGCACCCCCGGTGCGGTCCAGGCATCTGACTCTGGACTTCAGGAGGCCAAAAGTCCGCTCCACCACACGTCTGGCCCTGCCATGTGCCTCATTGTAGCGGACATCAGCTGGTGTCCGAGGATGACGTAATGGGCTGAGCAGCCAAGGCCCATTCGGATAAGCAGAGTCACCTGGGTGTGAGGAATACCGAGATTAGTTGCAATTCCAACTGTCTCCAAGACAGCATCGCACACCAGGCACGCTACACGAGTACACATACTCACCAACAATCCAAGCACGGTCCGGTTGCAGATTGGTCATCAGACGTGGTAGGATGCTGTTGCGCATGATGTGCGAGTCATGGGCCGATCCTGGAAACTTCGCACACACGTGTGTAATGACCATGTCCGCAAGGCACACCACTTGCACATTCAGGGAGTGGAAGTGCTTCCGATTCCTATATATGTGCTCCATGGCCTGTGGTGCTACAAGGCCAACATGGGTGCAATCAATTGCACCAACAACTTGGGGGATCCGTCCAAGGGCATAGAAAGCACCCTTCACTGCCGCCAATTCACAAGCCCTGGGGAATCGGATGTACCGGTTCCTGTACAGCATCATAGCTGACAGTACATCCCGTAGCACCATGCTGAACATGGGCTGGGACATCCCACTTCCACTGCCCACTGTGTGTTGGAATGACCCAGTGGCGAAGAAATGCAGTGCAGCTATCACCTTAGCCATGGGGGTAAATGCAGTTGGATACACCCTGCGAGGACGGAGGTGGGGTTCCAACAAGGCACATAGGTGATGCAGGGTGGGTCGGTCCAGACGGAATTTCCGGATTACCTCCACGTCCTCCATGTCTGCCAGCAATTGGTAGGGCCGATGTATGTTTGGTCTCCTCCTAGGAAAGATGGAAGTGGACACATGTCAAAGCAACACGCCACATGGCATTTTCACAAACACAAAACAAAAATGACTGACCAAGCAATTGAATCACAGAACAGCTGACAAGTAGGGACAGCACAGCCACAATACACTTACACAGGTCCCCTTACCAATAGCAATGAGCAGTGACACAAACCATTGCTATGAGCATGCACATGGGGATTTAGGCCTTAATAACTTGTAAGGCATAACGATGATATCAGACTGCATATTTGGGAAGCGGCAACACCACGGCAATATAATTAGCTGCTGTGCCTGACACAGCTTCCGAGGCTGGGTGAGTATGGCACACACCAACAACGCAATGGACACAGTACGAGCGGCAAAAACAAGTGGGTCCTGTTGCACGAGGGGATATGAGACAGTCATTGATGTCCCTACTTCACCCTATGTACAGCACTGTATGGATCACACCTCCAAAACACATTGACAGGTGTATACATTGACAGCTCCATGACAACACAGCTGTGTGATTGCAAATACACATCACAAGTGACACGTAACGTAGCACGTGCCAAGTGGGAGATGTGCATAGTGAAAGATGGCATGTGTGTGCATATGCATGTCCCATGCTCCCATGCCAATGTGTACATGATGATGTGCCAACAGACATGTGGAGGCTGAGCACTGGCCGTCCCTGCCCATGCGCACAGCATGTTGTGGCCCTGTCCAGTGTGGACCTGCTCCCACACACAAGTCATGGAAACACCTGCAGATGCATTGCGCACATCATACTGTGTAGTGCACATGGCATCAGCGGACTGTACCCGCCATGGGCCAGGCCCTTACGGCCAACTCCAATGGCCCTCGCGGTTGCACCCTGCGTGTCCCGCAATGGAGGAAAGCGTCACGGGCCAGCTGGAAGAAGGCCATCGTCTGCAATTTAAGCAGGCAGACACGGTACACCAATTGCAGCGGCTTGGACCCACTGAAACTGCCCCAGGGGGCTATATGACTGTGGGAGTGAGACCGGCATTACCACAGCTACCAGGGACTGCAGCCTGGCATCCCTCAACAACACCTGCTGCTGCCACCTGTCCACCTTAACGTCGATGACGCTGAAGATATGTCCAGGTCCACTCACCAGCGAGGAGCTGGAGATCCTGGATTCCGAGCTCCACGCACACTGCACATGGCTATCCCTTGCAAAAGTTGTGTGTGTGAGACAACCACAGTGTGTGTGGGAGTGCATGTGGGGGACACACATGTCGTTGATCCGCAGCACCATGAGTCAGAGCCTGTGGGGTTCCAACATGCACTGCTCACCATGCTTACTGCAGGTGGCAGGGGTATGTGAGCTCCCGGGCGCTTTGCCATGTCTGTCCCTCCCGAGTGGTGGTACATGGCAACTTCATGTCAGACATCCAGTGACACAGCCAATTGGCAATGCAGGTCTCAGAGCACTTGTTGCTCGTGAGAATGGCAGGCTGGGGCCATGTTGCCCTTCTCAGTCCCAGCAGGCCTGGGCTGCACATTGACTGCACAATGCCAGTAGGTGACACTGACAACACAGACTGCCCAGTGGGTTACATGTGTCTTCTGTTCAGGACCCTCCGGAAAAGCGCTAACTCAGCACTGTCGATTGGACACACCATGCCTCGTGATAGGGATGTGTGTGAGAGATAGTGGCACAGAATGTGACCTCCATTGCGGGGTGGGCCATGCACAGGGCGAGTATGTTGATGGTTGCGCAGTGTTGGACACAGTGGGTACACCCACACAGATGTGTTGCCTTGTGATCTTTGTGTAGGTCCACCTGACAATGGACAGTAGATGTGGACAGGCTACACATTGCTCGATGTGCTGTCAACCTGCATGTGAATGGGTTGGACAGGTACTGTGTACACACTCCCAGCAGCATGCATTCACGTTGTGGTGTACACATGCTGTTAGGCCATGTCCGATTACTTCCTGGCTCTGTTGCACGTCTCGGAGTATTTGGGATGGGTCAGCAGCATGCCACTGTGATTGGTGGATGTGGGTGATGTTGAGAAGTGCATTAGTGACATTCCAAGCCTCCTGTGCACCATCCCTGCAGTTGGAATTCCTCCAGCCCAAGGACTTGTGAGGAGCCATTGCTACCAAGTTGATGCCTTTGTGTGTGTGTGACCGCCAGTGCAGCCAATTCCACAAAGGGTGTGACGGCATCTGCCGGATGGGCCACTACGTGGCGTTGACGGATCGGGGGATGCCCCCTCGTATTGTCAGGTTAGCACGGCGCTGCATTTCACCAGTAATGGTCTGCATCTTGACAGTCACACGGCCTGTGCCGGATGCACGTTTGTTGGGGCATCAGCAGCAAGCAAGTTTACAGTCTTGTGGGATGGTGTCTTTTGCTGTGAGAGGCAGCATGTGTCCACAGCCTACCCATGATCTGGGTAATGTGATGTTTGTTTTGTGATGCAGTGTGTAGTAACTGTAGTCTGTGCTGTGTGCATCTGACATGCATATGCTAGTCCTGAGGCTTAAGATGCAATTAGGGCACTCTGCATTCCCAATGCACTCGGAGTCGTAGCCCTCAGGTACAACCTGTAGTAGGCTGGAGTGGCTATTCACATGTATGTTAGGGGCACTGTGCCTACTCTGATATCGGTCGGACATATGTGTGCGATGCCTCACCTCATGTCTCTGGTACTTGCACATCCGGCACACCGTGCAACAACAGTTGTGCTCGTGTGAACGACAGGTGGATGGCATGGGCTCATGGCCATTGTGGGCTGTCAGGTTGCAGTCTGTGTGAGTAGTTTCCCATTCTGCTCCATGCAGGTATGTGTTTGGCCTAATTACATAGTGGTCATCCTTGCCACCATCAGGATAGTGGTTGTGCACAACGCGAGTTGGGGCTATGGTCGCAGGGTGACACAGGCCGTGTGTAGTGCGATGTGCACTACATTCGTGGCACTAATTAGCGGATTCCTTTCCTGTACGCCAGCCATTGGGTGTTGATTGTGGTGGCTGTATACTATTGCACAGGTATCGTGCAACATGTGGATTTGGGTATGTTCTGTGCTGCTTCCCTTGCACATGTCTGTGTCATTGATGCCAGATGAGTGGGACCACCTCGCTCTCTCTCATGTGGCATCTCCCCTGGGTGCTGAGGGACAGGGGACGCTCAACAGTGGGGTGGCTTCGGATGTAGCAGCTGCACAGCTGCTGAGTGAGACAGTTGTGACCTGCGCCTCGGAGGGGCTAGACGTGTGCTGGATGAATCACAGGCCCAGTGGGCAATTTCGGCGTTATCTGAGGACTGAGGTGATGCATCCATGTTGTATGACACAGGGGACGTGGACTCTGGGTCTTCTTCAGCCACGCGGAGGCCAATGACCGCCCTCCCATCCACTTCCACTGGTGCAACACGTGTCGGCACAGGGATGAAGGATAGGGTGTCCTTCACACCAGGCACAGCTGCCCCTGCACATGTGACCCCTGCTGCCCTCAGTGCTGGGTCTGTTGAGCTGATGCGCCATCTGTGCGTGGGGCAGACAGCTCTCCTCACTTACGTCATTGCCCATGACATCACTTAGCCGCAGGAGACATGGATGATGGAGGGCCCACATGTACGCGTGGGTGGACTACACCAGACCGTCCAATGGTTGTCACCCCCAGTGAAGGTGTGCCTTCAACTGCGCCAATCTCAGACTGACATTCCTGACCCTTTCCCCACCCCCCTGGGGAGTGGCACATCTGACGGCAGCAGTGCACGAGTCCTAAATCGGAGGAGTGGGGGACGCTGACGTCCCGACCGGATGTGACATGTTGGAAGGTGGCTTGCACCGTCAGACTTATGGCCTCCCCTCGCTCACCCCAATATGCGTTTGCATCTGAGAAGCCAGCGCGTGCACAGGCAGCTCCGAGCTCGCACCAGAGAGGCCAAAGAGTGTATGTGTGGGTCCATTTGAACGAGTTGTCTGTCTCGCGGTATAATCAGTGGCGGGACGCCGTCCACCTGCGTGGTACCCCGACTCGAGACCTGGACAACATTGACAATGCATGACAGGCTCCGCAGTCCGGATACACCACCTGCAACACACAGAGGCTGTAGCTGCCCTAGCGGCCCAGGCCGCGTCCAACTGGAGCTAATGGACCCACACATTCACTCTTTGACCTCTCTGGGGTGAGCTTGGAGCTGCTTGTGCACGCGCTGGCTTCTCTGTTGCAATGGCATGTAACGTGTGTGGGGAAATAGGCAATGAGTGCGATGGTGCGAGCCACCTTCCGTGACGTCACTCCCGGGCGCGATGTGTGCGTCCCCCCACTACTTATATTTGACTTGTGCCATGCTGCACAATGAGGATGTGTTGCCTGCGTGATGTGACCAGGAGGAGCGCGCCATGACCTCTCACCCACCATGCTCCACTGCCATCCCGTGCCCTGGATAGCCCGTGCAGGTGGACAATGTTGGGGGTACACCTGGTCGACAGGGGATGTGCGTGCCTTGGCAAGGGCCTGGCGGACGCACAGCAGTATCCAGCATGTCCCCAGAGGGTGGGCTGACGTCTACACCTGATGCAGCATCTTTCGTGTGGCCGCCTGTTGTGCACACACGTGTTCACATTCATCCCCAGACAGGTGGTCTTTACAAATGCCCAAGACAGCGGTAATCTAGTGCTCCCGAATCCTCCCAACACAGTGTGTTTCAACATTGCATGTGCGCACCTACCCGTCACACCCACCCACCTGGGCCAAGCGTAACTCCCGCTTCACATGACACATGTGTGTCTTCCACAGTTGTGCTACTCTCTCAGGGCCGGACCTGCAACTGTCCCGTAGCACACACACAGCACCGAGTCGTACTGGCATCCTGTTAGATTGGTAGGCACACTCACACATCTCCTTCTGACACAGTGGTGGCTGTGATGGATATTGTGACTGCCATGGCAGTGTTGGCTGGCCATGGCAGGGCACACTAACACACATTGCATCCGCGGCACTACGTGTCACTACTCGGCACATCGAACTGGGCACTGTCCCTGGGGTTGATGAGTTATGCCGCCTGTCGATGTAATCTGTGACTGGATGCTGTTGTTCCTGTAGTCGGTTGTATCTGTGTAGTTGATGATTGCAGTTGTTGCAGTGTGTGCTTGGTTAAGTGGGGCACATGCCGTGTATGTGACCTCAGCAATTGCAATGTCTGGTCTCACATTCCAATGTGTTGTACACGTGGCAGGGACTTCACTTCTTTCAGACTCTGCTACTTGTGTGTGTGATGAATCTGCTTTTCTGTGCAACGGATTGACTGCATGTATTTGGTGTTATTTCTGGGTAAATGTATCCGTGTCATGTTTGCGTGCATGCAATGCACAGGGTGTGAGTCTAGCCACAGGTGGACTGGCAGCATGCGCTGAGTATGCGGGCATGTGTGAGCTTACTTGCTGTGTGGCCAGCGGTGTAGGTGTATGTTAGTCTTGTGATGTGCATTGTGCCTGGGCACATGGCCTACTCTCAATGTGTGCATTTGGGAGGTGGTGGTGGGTGGTGTGGGTGGTGTGAGTTTGGGGTGGCGTTGGTGTGTGTGTGTGTTGTGGCCATGTCGACTACACACATATGTTTCCCAGGCCCATGGTGGATGTTTGTAACCGTGTTGAGGTCTGTGTATATGATGAGATGTGTGTGTTGTATGTTGCACGGAATGCAGTGTGTGGGTGTGTCCTTGCAGTTCAGGATGACTCCTACTTGTTATGGTTCAGACGTTGTGTGTGTGCAGGGTGTGTCACTGTCAAGATTGTGCCTAGTTCAATTGTGCATGTCAGATTTTCTGCAGTTCTTACTCATTGTGCAGTGCTGCCCACCCAAACTGATGTCGTGTGTGTGTTTTGACAGGCATTGCTGTGGCATGCTTTTGCGTGGCTCCTACTTTTGGTTGCTGAGTGTGTGGTCAGACTGTGTGGGAAATTGTAGACATGTGTAGGACTGTGCTTTGTATTGACCAGGCCGTCAGTGTTGATGTGATGATCTTTCGGGCACCTTCAGAGTCTGACAAGTCCTGCTCCAGGAGCTGTGGTATTGCACTGTGGCCACTGTTGCGGCTACTCATTTGCGTTGACATCCAATGACAGTGGACTACATGGTCATCTCACGACTGTCGTGTACTTCACACACTCTCATCCTCTCTCATTCGTACTTGTGTTTGTGAAATGATTCAGCGGAGTCACATTTTTGCTTCAAGCCATGTATTTGGACTTACGTCCTCTGTGATGCAGTATAGTGGACACTACTGGCAGCGAAATGCATGTGGAGGATCTACTTAGCATGATTACACATACAAAAGGGGTTAGGGGTAGATGTGATTAGTTGTTGACTGTGGAATGAGGGCTTCAGAGTTACAACTGCCTTGCCCTTGCTATGCTAATGTACATTTGCTAGTTACTGAGGAGCTCTCGACTTTGACACAGACAGTAATCATTTTGCCTACGAGACAGCTTGACATCATAGGTACAGTACATCTCAGTTCCATGGTACAGGTTTACTACAGTAGTTACTCCGACACACGTGCGTGAGGGGTGACATCAGAGCATGAGCCTACGTGCATGCAGCAGCGTGTCACTAGTTGTTGCAATGTGGTGGCTACTGAACATGTCACATTCACTGGGGTCATGTTGTTGGGGGATGCATTTGTTGTCCATGCAAAAGTCCTGGCACGGAAGTACAGACAAAGGTGAGGTGACAGTTCTCACGTGATACAGCTGACAGATTAGTGTGCACTGACCGGTGCATATGTTCATGTGCGCAGGATACATATTATAGCATAGTTGTTCGTGCAGTATTGTCCATGTGGTTACTGTACACAAGTCCCATACCTCTGCCTCCCCCTGTTCATGCAGAGATATTGGATGTGGTGAGGAACAGAGAGAATGTCCCGAAAATGTCCGATGTCATGGCAGTGGAGTTGATAGTGTGGTGTTTGTTGCAGGTTGTATGGTATAGTTGTTGTACAGGTAACTGCCCAGTCCGTGCGAAAGCCAAGCATAGGTACGGTGTTGAACATCATTGTTCAATTGGGGGTATTGCGTCGGGGCCCGACGAATTGACAAGTTGTCAGGTATGCGATACCTTCCAGCAGGGCTTCCATGGCATTGGTGTTATACATGGATGCCATCCAATGAAGCGGATGGTGGCTGTCAATGTGTTCATCGTAAGTTGTCCCTTGTAGGAGCCTGATGGGACATGTTGGATGACATTCGATGAAACTGTGATCCAGAATCCGTTGTGTGGAGGCACACATGTCCCATTGCAGTGTGTGTCCGATTGCAGCCACATACGCCATGCCCCCATAGACTGAACAGATCCTGTCGTGTGCGTCCAGGGGGCGAACAGTTGTACCAGGTCCGCCTTTGGACATGCCGGGTTGGAGAGACATAAATCCACAGGACAGTGGAAGGGACACCTCCGACAGTAGAAGACGGGGATGACGCAGCTGAACATTGCGATGCGGTAAGTTACTCGGTAACTTACGTTCAGCATGGCCAGGTTTTCACAGCCCACTATCTGTAGCAGGCTGTCCATGTAGAGCTGCATCTGTCCGGCGTAGTTGGGTAGGTGTGGTGCGACTGCCATTTTGCTACAGGGCGATGTGATGGCGTGCTCCAGCCGGCTGTGCAGTCAGCAGAGTGCACCCTCCGACGATGCTGGGAAATCTGGAATAGTCGTACGGAGGCAGGGTTTGGGTTATAGTAGCTTGTGCGGAGGACACAGGTCCTCATCCCACATGCTTCTATGAATGGTCAAGGTCAGTGGTGTCTGACTCCTTCCAGATTACTTGCATGTGAACCACATGGAGGAGTGGTCTTATTTTTTTTTGTGGTCAGAACTTTCTTTCATGTTGTGCGCTATCTGCACATTGGACGGTTTCCTCGGCATGCCTCTGTTTGGCTTGTTGTTGGGACAATGGCTGTATTCTCCGGCTTGTTTTGTCGAAATGTGGTTTCAGAGTGGGAATGGAAGGCCATTCAGTGCTATCTGCTTTCCCGTGTGTGGGCGGCACGCTGCGTTTCCGCTATACGTTGGGCCTTGTGTGTGTGTGTTGTAATTGGTAACACCTGTTGTCAGGCACCCGGGTTTTTTCATGTTACGTATTGCATGTATTGGTATTGGGTGCAGGATGGTATTAGTATTTTTGTATGGTACTGGCGTGCCTTTTGCGGACGAGGTACATATTCTGCGGCGTGATGTCGCAGCCGCTGTGTGCTTCGCCATGTTATGCACACAAGGGTGTGTCCTATTTTGGCGTGACGTCACTGCCCTGTTCGGTACACTTGTGTGGCGTCATGTTGGCACCTGTGAGTTGCCGGTTGGGGACATGACTGATGCAGGAATGCCACGTGACATGTGCGTTCAGGGTGGGGCTGGTGTGTGGTGTGTGTAGTTGTGTGCCTGTGTTATTTGTGTGCGGCCCATGCATGGCGCTGTAGTTGGCCTCTGCGTTGTGCGCATGTGTAGCTGCGTCATCGCCGCTGCGCTGCGTTGCCGTGACGGGGACGTCAGTTCCTGGTCCCGGGTAGTGTGTGCCCGGTTGTTGCGAGTTGTTTCATTTTGCCCGGTGTGACATTTGTGGGTGCAGTGGTGGATGTGTCCTGTCCACACAGGGGTGTCTGGGGGGCCATGTACAGTTTTTCCGCCCTTGCACTGTGTGCGGTGTTTGCGTGCCCTTGTTGTGTGTCTGCCTACCTGCGTCGCCGCGGCGCGTTGACTCCTAGGTGCTGCATCAGGTACAGCATGGGGATGGCCTGGAGTGCAGGATTCATGTCGGGGTGGGCCGCCTTTTTGGTGTCCGTACTCGAGCGGTCGAGTTTCCGCCTTGGTATCTCGTGCGGTGTCTCTTAGCCGAGGGAGCTGTTTGTTTGCGGCATCGTAATTTGTACGCCGGGTGGCACGTGATTTCGTCGGACGGTGTGCCTCCATTGGCTGGCGCCGCTACGTGTACGGGCGCACTTTGATGGCGGGCGGCGTCGCGGGCTTACGGGCGGTGTTTGGCTGATTTTACACATCCTAATTGGGCGGGCGTGTGGGCCGCGGCGGGCGGACGGTAACTGGTGGTTTTTGCCTCTGACAGCACGGCGGTAGTGCTTCCGCCCGACATCCTAATGGGCCCCTTAATGTATTAGTTATTATTTTTAAATATCTTTTAATATTTTTAACTATATTTCTTTTAATTATATGTATTATTTACTTAATTTTACATTATTATTAAAACATTTAAAAAAACGATATTTTTAACTTCGATATTTTTGACAACTATATTTTTTTTCTCGATATTTTTGTACTTACCTTTATGTAGATTGGACTTCGATATTTTTGACTTCTATATTTCTGTGTCGATATTTTTGTAGGTCGATTTTCTGTCCGTCGATATTCTGTCATACATTCCTTTTAGCTATGACACATATATTCATATACATAAATAACATAAGCTAAAAATGCGAGTACTCATAAGATGCTTCTCTAACTAGTTCTACCCCAGTGTACCTAACCTAAGTGTAGTGCAAGGTAAGAAGTAGGTGATGTATTCTATAGTATGGTATGCTATAGTATGCCAAGTCTGGTATGCTAAGTTTGGTATGCCAAGTCTGGTATGCCAAGAGTCCCTCTAGGTTCTAGTCAGCTCCATACCTTGAGAATGAGAGAGGTGGGAATCTCTTTCCAGGTCTCGAACTCTAACACCCCGCGAAGGGAGTCAGAACACTGGAAGCTGGATTCTCTGCGAGCAGGGATGACAGCGTCTCTTGTCAGTGCGTTAGGCCGGGACACAGGCTCCTCTAAAGTCGAGGTCTCCTCCTACTTGCTTGGGCAAGGGAAGGTATATTTATACCCGGTAGGTGCCTTGGAATGTTAGCATTGACGTAAAGTCGGGCAGAGGAAGACGTCAGGAATGAACCTTTAAGGAATAGCGGTTCATGCATAATAAATGAGTTCTTGGAGAAATCAATAATCCTGTGCTAGGGGAACTCCCAAGAGCTTATGGGTCTGGTTTCTAAGAACTCGTTGTGACGTTGGGGTGGATGGATGTAGGTGACCATGCCTGTATTTGGATAGCATGGCTAATGCCTAAATAAGGACTGGGATCTTATGCCTATATAAGGGCAATGCGAATTGTGCCTATATAAGGACATGTATCAGGAAAACCTATATACGGACACCTAAAGCGGAATACAACAAGCTCTCACCCTGTCAGTCACTCTGTAAGCCTTGTGCTTGACAGGAGGACTGTCCCCAGTGTCCACATCATGGACGCACCAATCAGTGACACTAGGAGTCAGGGAAAACAGGTCAGGAAACTGTCCGAACAGTTGGCGACAGTCTTCCTGCTGCTCAGGTGTCAGGGAGTTAGAGAGGTTCACACCCTCCACTGACCCATCTTGGTCTGTTGCAGACAGGAGGTCAGGAAGAGGTTCTGTCTCCTCTTCCATTCCATCATCTGTTGCTAGGAGCATGCCCACTTCGGACCTCTCAAAATGGGGCTTTAGGCGGTTGACATGTAGGACCCGCAAAGGGTTCCTGGGAGATCGCAAGTCCACCAGGTAGGTGACCTCACTCTTGCGCTCCACCACCTCAAATTGTCCGGTCCACTTATCCTGGAGCGTGCAAGGCTCCACAGGGGCCATGACCCACACTTTCTGTCCAGGCTGAAACTCGATCAGAGTGGCATTCTGATCATACCATCGTTTCATCTCCTCCTGGCTGGCTTCCAGATTTGCCTCAGCGAGTTGTCTGAATCGCCTAGTTTGGTTTCTAAAGGCCAGCATGTAGCTAAATACATCCTGGGTAGGTTTGCTGGGAGCTTTCTCCCAGCCTTCATTCACCAAACTCAGAGGTCCTCTTACAGGGTGACCATAGAGCAGTTCAAAGGGACTGAACCCTAAGGACTTATGTGGCACCTCACGGTAAGCAAAGAGAAGGCATGGCAAGAGGACGTCCCACTTGCGCCTCATGGGTTCTTCCAGACCCATAATCATGCCCTTCAGGGTTCCGGTTGAATCTCTCAACCAGCCCATTTCCTTGGGGGTGGTAAGGAGTGGTGAACTTATAGGTAACACCGCACTCCTGCCACAGGGACTTCATATACTTGGATATGAAGTTTGTACCACGGTCACTCACCACCTCCTTGGGGAACCCCACACGGGAGAAAATCCCCATCAGTGCACGTCCCACCACGGGGGCTGTCACTGTCCGAAGAGGGATGGCTTCCGGGTACCGGGTGGCATGGTCCACCAAGACCAGGATGAACCTGTTGCCCATGGCTGTCTTGGGGTCCAGTGGCCCCACAATGTCAATACCCACCCGTTCAAAGGGGGTGCTGACCACAGGGAATGGCTGGAGGGGAGCCTTGTGCTTCCTCCCACTTTTCCCACTTGCCTGGCAAGTCTGACATGTCCTGCAATGAGTGTCTGAACTCTTGCGCATCTGGGGTCAATAAAAGTGGGTGACAAGCCTTTCAAAGGTCTTGCCCTGCCCCAGATGTCCTGCTAAAGGCACATCATGAGCCAAACCCAGTAGGAAGGCTCTGAAGCGCTGGGGTACCACCAGCACACGGGCTGACCCAGGCTCAGCAACCTTAGGCTCGCTATACCGGAGACCATTCTCCCAGTAGATCCAATGTGATCCAGACTGATCACCTGCTGCCTGGTTGGTGGCCTGTTGCCGCAAACCCACAAGAGAAGGGCACTTGTTCTGCTCCTCACAGAACTCCTCCCTGGAGGGTCCTCCCTCCTTCTGCCAATGGGTCAGCTCAGGTCGGTCCCCCAGTTCGGCCACTTGCTCCCCTGTAGGTTCCAGAGCATCCCCCTCAGGTTCTGCTTCCTCCTGGACCGTGGGAACTAAGGGGGCCGGTTTCCCACGCCCCCTGCCTCTTCTCTTCAAGGCAGGTACCTGGGCCCCCATCTCAGGCTCCAGGTCCTCTTGAACACCTTTACTGGCTGCCATAGACCGAGTGGTCGCGCACGCCCACTCAGGCAGACCCAACATCTCTAAATGAGACCTTCTCTCTACCTCTGCCCAAGGTGAACTCTCCAAATCGTTGCCCAACAGACAGTCTACAGGCATGGCTGTCCTCACAGCTACTTGAAAGGTACCTGAGACCCCCCCACTCAAAAGGAACCTGAGCCACTCTACAGTGGCTCTCTGAGTTGTCCGCGGCAACTACTGGGCAGAATGCATTGGGGATCACCTGCTCTTCAGACACCAGCCGACAACTGACAGCTGTCACACTGGCTCCGGTATCTCTCAGAGCCTCCACCCTTTGGCCATTGATGGTCACCCACTGCCTGTATTTCTTAGTGTTATCAGGCAGTTGGGTCCTGGGGACCATCTCACTGTCTCCTAAAGAGACCAAGGACATTGCTACGGGACCCCACCCACCTTGGGCACCTATCTCCTCCCCCAGGGCTACACTAGCTACCTGCTGGGGTGGTGCACCAGTGGGTGCTGATTTTCCATACAAGGGACATCTAGTCTCCCAGGAGCAGTGGCCCACTTGACCACACTTAAAGCAAGTCTTGGGCCACCTGTGAACAGGCTTATCTGTCGGGGCCCCGGGCTTCTTTTCAGGGGGAGGCTGGGAACCCTTCCCTTGGTTCCCTTGGGGATTACTTTGGGGCCCTTTCTGGAACTCCCTGTTTACCCTTGTCCCCCCCCACTCCTCTGCTGGGGACCCTGCCCACCTTTGGCGGAGTCTCCCACGTGACCCTTGTGGACCCGGGTGCTCACCCAGCGGTCCGCCTCCTCAGCAAGCTTCCTAGGGTTAGTCAGCCTACTATCAACAAGGTGCTGGCGTAGCTCTGGAAAACAATTTCCTGACAAGTGCTCCCATGCAATCAAATCAAAGAGCGCTTCAAAATCATTCACTTTGCTACCCTTCACCCAACCATCCAATGCTCTGCAAAACAAAGTCACATATTCTACCCAGGTACTGCCCTCCATCTTTTTGCAATTCCTGAACCTCTGCCTATACAGTTCAGGAGTCAGCCCATACCTGGACATCAATGCTTCTTTCATATGACCATAAGAATTGTGGACATCAGAGGGCAAGTCTAATAAGGTATCCCGCCCCTCACTAAGGAACCGCCCCCACAACCCTGCTCCCCAATCCTTCTCAGGGACCCGGTGTGAGGTCATAGCTACCTCATAGGCTTTAAACCATTGCCCAATATCATCATTCTTATAAAACTCTTTCACCACATCTTTAGGTATATACACCCTTGCTTCAACAGGCATGGACGGTGTGCTGCCACCAGAGGGAGTAATCTCTAAGCTCCTAGCTTTCAACTCCAACTCCCTCAAACTTCTCTCATGCTCCATTTGCATCCTCTTTTCCTCTAGGGCCAATTTCTTAATTTCCAATTCTAACTGCCCACCCATCTTAAGCTTGGTCAGCTCCATCTCATGCACCCTACTTCTCTCCCTGTCCTCCAGCTCTCCTGGCGACAGACCCTTGGAAGAAACACTGCTACCGGCTGGGGAAGGTGCTTTCCTCACCCCTGGACCCAATAGCCCATCTAGCTGCCCTCCTGCATCCTCAGCCCCTTCCTCATGCTCTTCCACATGCTCAGGGGTACTCCTTGCTTCCACCCAGGCCCTCAGCGCCTTTTGGAACTCATCCTTCTTGGAGAGACCGGTCATAGCAACTTTAAATCTCCTGCAGAAGTGCTTCAGCTGCTTCACAGTGTAACTTTCTAGTTTCTCTTCCTCAAAATCAAAATCAACAGATGCGATGGACGCTGTTTTGCTCATGGTGAAACTTGGCAGTTCTTGGCAAAAATAGAAATCCCAGGAAAAAACAATCTACCAAAATGTAAGTGGTTGCGTTTGGTCTGCACTCACTAGTAGTGTACACCAATCACTGTATATGAGTCACAAATGCAAGTCCAGAATCCTCACCGCTGACCACCAATGTTAGAACTGGGGGTCTCTAGTTGGCAGAGGTAGGTACTTTTGTCCAAATAGGGACCCTTGCTTCTAGTCAGCGTAAGGGGGATACACTACTAAAATAACCCCTGCTCACCCCCTTGGTAGCTTGGCACGAGCAGGCAGGCTTATCTCAGAGGCAGTGTGTAAAGCATTTGTGAACACATACAGTAACACAGTGACAACACTACAGATGGACACCACACAGGTTGTATTATAAAAATAAGTATTTTTATATAGACTTAACACAAGACCCAAAACGACAAAAATCCACAATACTCTATGAAAAATATGACTGTCAATGGTAGAAAATATTTCAGTTCAATAAAGATGATAAATGCGACACTCTACGTTCAATGTACCTTTGGATGCGTAACGCGATACAAACAAAAGAGTTGCAGGGAAGGTGCTGCGTCGGTTCCTTACACGCAAGAACGGTGATGCGTCGGTTACTTGCTCCAGGGGAGGTGATGCGTCGGTTCCCTACTGCTGCGTAGAGGACGGTGATGCGTCGGTTCCTTACTGGAGAGGAGGTGATGCGTCGATTCTTCACCGCGTGGGGAGGTGATGCGTCGGTTTCTTACTGCGCTTCTGTGGCGATGCGACCAGCAGCGCCTCGATGCGATGACGACCCGGTGCAATGAAACAAAATGGCGTCTTTTTCTCGATGCGACAACGAAGAGGCGATGCGTGCACGCCCGACGGCCCTGCAGCGACTCGGTGAATCTTCTGAGCCGCGACAGGCCCTGCGACACGCTACTCCGATGATGCGACGGCGTCTGCTGCGACGGCGACACTCTTCTCCGGTGATGCGAGGCGCTTCGGTGATGCGATGGCGACATCGGCGGCACGCTTTCTCGGCGATGCGACGACAACTGCTGTGGCGGCGACACGCTTCTTCTTCGTGAGTCGTGCTTCCAGCTCCCAGCGACACGCGGTCTCTCAGAAGGCCCAACACAACAGTAGGCACTTCAAATTCCCAGCAAGGGAATTCAGGGGAGCTGGTTGGTGAAGTCTTGTATCCCTGAGACTTCAGGCAGGAGGCAAGCTCAATCTTCAAGCCCTTGGAGATCTTCTTCAAGATGATGAAAGTACACACAAAGTTCCTTTCTCCTTTCTTTGGCAATAAAGTAACCACTGCAGGCCAAACCCCAAACAGCACACAGCAAGGGGGAGTCTCCTCCTTCAGCTTCCTGGTTCTTCTCCTTAGCAAACGTTTGTCTTGATTCCCAGAAGTGATCTAAAGTCTTGGGGTCTGGGCCTAAATATTTATACTAGTAAATCCTTTGTCTCTGAAGGCAGAGGGTGCCTGTACCTAGCCAAAACCAGTTCTGTGCAGCTTCCTGGCAGGAGGTGGAGACAGCATTGTTGAAAGCAGACCTGGCCCAGGTAGCTGAAAGGAAATCTCCTCCCCATACTCTCTATTCTATGAGGGCTCAGGGGAGTGAAAGGAAATCCCCACCCCCTACTCTCTATTCAGCCCAGCCCTGACCCATCAGACTGCTGGAGCCCAAGCCCTCCTGTCACTCACAAACCAGACATGCAATACACAACCTAGCAGAGGCAAGCTGGACGGTTAGGCAAGAAAATACCTACTTTCTAAAAGTAGTATTTTCAAACACAGAATGTAAAAATCACCCACACTAAAAGATGTATTTTAACAGTTCAGGCATACCAAACTCGAATTTCTACCTTGTTCCCTCAGTCAGTTAGGATGATAAGATGTTATAATCAAACTGCCTATTCTGGCCTATGGGAGCAGGTAGCCTTGCAATAGTGAAAAACGAAATTGGCTGTAATTCACAATCAGGACATGCCACACACATCAGGGCATGTCCTACCTTTCACATACAATGCACCCTGCCCTAGTGCCTACCTTAGGGGTCCCAGACTGCACACAGGCTCTGCAATGGCAGGCCTGAGCCATAGTTTACAAGCTGCTTCTGTGGGTGGCACAACCAGTGCTGCAAGCCCACCAGCAGCATTTGATTTACAGGCCCTGGGCACACACGGTGCACTGTACTAGGGTCTGACAAGTAAATCAAATAATCCAATCATGGAATCACTAATCCAACACAACAATTTACAATAGGGAGCACTTGCACTTTGGCACTGAATAGCAGTGGCAAAGTGCCCAAAGCATCTAGACCAGCAAAAACATAGCAAAACACAGGAGGCAACAGCAAACAAGCATTTGCAATGCAATAGGTCTCGCATTTGTTGGAGTTGGAGCTATTGGCATTGTAAATGGCAATATTTTTTATTTATGTTTTTATGTTTGCAGTGGGGTGATTTAAAGTAAGTAAGTAAGTGCACACTATATCATATTATCAGCTTTTATAGCAACAGTACAGTACAGTTATGGCTATATTAATGTAAAGGGGTGTGAATGGATAAATACAAATACAAAGAAAGGATCTTAAAATGCAGGATGGAATGTATAGTGGGTGACAGGGACTACGTATGATGTAATTAAAATATATATATATATAATAAAAAACACAGGTGGCTGAAGGCTGTTTTATAAGATGTCAAGGCAAAATAAACCAATAAAATTAATATTTAGAGTGACCTTTTTTGCTTTAATTAATCTACTACTATTTTAGTAATTAATGGAACACAACACAGGGTGATTTTGCAGCTTTAACACACCTGAGTTATAGGACCATGAGCTGGCAATGGATGGTATAGGATTAGAGCCCCACCGTAAACTGAAGATCTAAAAAAAAGCACTGATGCAGCAAGCATTGACCGCGCAATAGTGTTTTTTTTTTGTACTTTTACCGACTGTGCTGCTGCGCGATGTGAAGCGTAATGTTTTAAACCAGCAAGGGTGATTTTGGGCTGGCAAACAATGCGAATGAGGAGGGTAGGGAGCAAAGAGTGTGTAGTGGGAGGAGGACGGTGGGGTGGGGTAAGAGAAAGCCAGGGGTAGCGTGATAAAAAGATCAGATGGCAGGAGGAGAAGGGAAATGGTATTTTAAAAAGAATGGATGCCAGCATTAAAAGTGCATTTTTTTTAGCTGTAGCAAAGGGTGCGGACTCACCAGGACCGCTTCTGTTTCTACGACCCTCAAGTAAGTTTGCAGACGGCGTTGCACAGAGGCTAATTGCAGTACCGACATGGACTTTGAAACAGAATTGGGCAATCTGGAAAAAAGATTTATGAATAGGGGTTATTCTAGGCAGGTCATATCCAAGGCTAAGCATAGGATTTATCAAGTTAAACGCAAAGATCTCCTACAGAATAGGCATAATCCTGGAAGGAACAGCAAGATAGACAGGAAAACAAAACCTGCTCTTGTTGTTCCCTTTAGTGCGGCTAGCCCTGATTTACATAAGATCCTACACAGGTACTGGCACATCCTAAAAATGGATGAGACATTAAAGGAGACCATCACGGAAAAACCAAACATTGTACACAGTCGAGGAAAGACACTCAGACAGACCCTTTGCCATAGTTATCTGAAACCCAAACTAACAACTACATGGCTTCCAGCTTTGCCTAATGGTTTTTATAAGTGCGGTCAATGCAACATGTGCTGCCTTGCAAAGAACAAACTTACAGAGTTTCAATACAACACACAAAAAACATACATCATCAAGAATTTTATGAATTGTAACTCGAAGCATGTGGTTTATTGTATTGTATGTTTTTGTGGTTTGATTTATGTGGGCAGCACCATCCAACCTTTAAAAGAACGGATCCAGGAACATGTACGGGCTATCAAAAATAAGAACACAGAATACCCCTTAGGAGTACATTATAACAGCATGCACACAGCAGAGGGCCAAATGAAAATCTCATTTCATGGGATTGAAATATTAACAAATGTCGGAAGAGGTGGGGATAGAACCCTACACCTAAGACAACTTGAGAGCAGGTGGCTCATTAGACTTAGGGCTGTGGACATGGGCCTGAATTTAGATAGGGAATTACATACTTTCCTATAATAAAGAGCTTTACTGAGTTTTCAATAAAAGCTGTGTCCATGTTTATGTTATGCTATCCTGCAGCTTGATCTTAATGCCCAAATTAGTTTCCACATCTATAATGAAAATATAATACACTTATCACATGTACAATGACCAGATGGTAATGTTTCTATATTAATATGCCATGTATATGTGTTGTTTCACTATGTTTTTTAAGATAACCAAGGATAATATCTTGTGATCCCTCTTGGCAATATTTCTCCTTTCCCCATTGCTCTGATTTTCGCTTTGTTGTTTTCTCATGTACATCATTGTTGAAATGTGAAATGTGTATAGATCTACGCCCTTGTAATTATATGGAGCGTTTGTGTTTCCTTTTTGTACTGTTCCTACTGATTAGGACTGCTGTACGAACAAGGATAGTCGGGACTTTTAAACAACATTGCACACATGTCTACAGTATATATAAAAATTGTGTGTGCTTGCTGTTAGTTCTTGGGATGATTAATATGAAAAATGGGAAAAAAGAATTCCCACAGAACGTGGTTTTTCCTCACACTGTGTGGCTCACATTCTACTTCTTTTTGTGTTGTTTTTTCCTTTTTTCTTTACCTTTTTCTCTTTTTCCTATGTCCGCAACATACATACTATATGTTTTTCATACTTAGTTTTTCAGTTTTCTCCTCACCTTTCATGATGGCGATTGCTGACTAATAGAAACGTTCATTTTCTTTCGTTACATTTTTTGGTTTTTAATATGATGGATTCTTCGATATTACATGGTCAGGAAGTCTTTCTGTTTTTCTGCCCGTGTTACTGTGTCTAGCTACGCATATATGTTTCAGTCAGGATGCAACCTCAGCCTCATTACGTTTTACCATTTAGAAATGGCGTCCATGCCAACTAGTACAAGTTATCCATCTTCCTCTTTCTATTTCTATTATCTCGTGCTGGATATATACGCGGGTCTTCGGACAATGTTTGACTAGTGTCGGGACTCTTTTTCTCTACAGATGGACTTTATACGCAGGTAATTGTTTAGGTGTGTGTATGGAATATCTTTATTTACTTTTGATGTCATTTAAAGTTAGATGGAGTTGTTATTACATTTTATTTTTCTATTTTGTATGCAGGTTTATCAAGACTTGATGGTACATAGCAAGATAACATAGCGGTAGTGATGTCTATTTGTTTTCTCTGCTACAGGTAATTGTCAGCTACGTTTTGTTGATCTACTCTTTTGAATATCGGATTGAAAACTATTGTAGGAATTGGGTTCCTCAGTATGTGGACGAATAAGGCATATACTTTGTACTAGTGATTCGTCAACATCTTAGGGTGTTAGCCTCTATACGGTAGGCTTGGCCATACACTGGGATATTTTACGTGTTTGCATAACGTAGTGCCAGCTGTTTTAGAATTCGGTTACATATTGACTAGTTTTACACCCTTTCTACTTTTCATGTATTTTCCATGTCCGGTGTGGTGCCTTACAAATACTGGACATAGAGGTTAAGCAGCCTTCTATATATATTGTATCTTATAAAGACTCTTGCTCATGTTATTTGTAATAGGCATTTTGCTCTTCATACCCAATAGGAGATATACCGCTACATACGGGTTGATACCCTTTACATGGAAGATTACGCGTCTTTTAAAAAACAATACTGAAATCGTTTTTTTCATCGTACTTGGGTAAGACATAGCATTATTTTGCGTTCGTAAGGATTGGCAAGCAGCTTTTTCTCCATCTTTACTTATTCTTTCATTAATCGTCTATTAGGTGGTGGATTTCCATTCTTACTATTCATCTATTAATCGTGTATTTGGTGTGGATTTCAACTTCTACTGCTTCATTTGAAGCACACACACTTTTTATCTGGTCTGTTATATGTTTTACTGTCTAATAGTTGCCTGTGTATAGAATTTATCATATTTCCTTTGTTCTGGGACAGAGGATTTCTGTCCTCAGAATATGGTTGCTCTCTCACTTTACACACGGAGGGATAGGGTGAAGGTTCTATCACCTTTTCTATCTGTTTCTGGCACACAGGATGTAGTTTTGTGTCTTTGTATGGTAATAATTGCGGGTGCTCTTCCTTTTGTTTGTTTCCTTATTGTTGGAGCCAAATGTTTATAAGGTCTAACAGTGTCACCTTCACCTCATTTACATTTGGATTTTAATTCAATTTGTATTGTGTACATAGGGATATGGTTTTTTGATATGACTGTTTTTAATTGTAGTTTATTAATTATTTGCAGCCTTGAGAAAGTCCTTTTGGACGAAACACGTGTCGGCTGCTCTGTTCGGAATTTGATTTGGATATGAAATAAAGGATTCACCAAGGAAAACAGATTTTGATCTATGGACTTCTTTTTATACATATCTGGTTGTTCAAAACCAGTCGTACAATTTTTGGACTGTTTAGTGTGCCTCGGCAGTTTGTGCATTGCTTAAAATAAATACACCTGGATCACATTCTGTTTTATCTGCTTTGTGTTTAATCAAGGATGTGCAACCGTCACCATGATCAGAAATGCATCTTTAGTGTGGTATGTCGATAGGCCAGGAGAGTCTGTAGGGACCTAGGGGTGAAAAACAGAACAAGAGTCCATTGAATGTGTGTGTCACACACTCATCACACAGTACTTGTCATCAAGTTTAAGCAATGTACACACATCTCACAAAGCAACAGGGCACAATGCTACAGCCACTGTCAGTGGCATACTACCCTGGACATGGACCATTGCCACACAGCACTCAGTGAACAATAGGCTGCCGTGACAATGCACACATACACCTACACAACTACAGCAACATCAGCCGTTGTACATGGTCACTCACCGTCAAGTGAAGTAGCGGGCGATGAGCTGCTGACGCTCATTCACTGCTTCCTCCTCTCCACTGTCCTCGTCACTGGACACGCCTTGGTCTGCAGGCGGGGGCCCTGGCTGATCACCGTCATCCACTATCAGGGGGATCTGCCTGCGAATTGCGAGATTGTGCAGCATGCAGCATGCCACAACTATCTGGCACACCTTCTGTGGGGAGTATGCTAGTGCACCCCCGGTGCGGTCCAGGCATCTGAATCTGGACTTCAGGAGTCCAAAAGTCCGCTCCACCACATGTCTGGTCCTCCCATGTGCCTCATTGTATCTGACATCAGCTGGTGTCCTAGGATTACGTAGTGGGCTCAGCAGCCAAGGCCCGTTAGGATATGCAGAGTCACCTGGGTGTGAGAAACACAGAGAATCGTTGTAATTTCAACAGGATACAAGACAGCATGTCACACTCAGCACGCTACACGAGTATGCATACTCACCAACAATCCATGCACTGTCCGGTTGAAGATTGGCCATCATTCGTGGGAGGATGCTGTGGCGCATGATGTGCGAGTCATGGGCGGATCCGGGAAACTTCGCACACACGTGTGTGATAATCATGTCCGCCAGGCACACCACTTGCACATTCAGGGAGTGGAAATGCTTCCGGTTCCTATAGATGTGCTCCATGGCCTGTGGTGCAACAAGGCCAACATGGGTGCAATCAATTGCACCAACAACGTGGGGGATGCGTCCAAGGGCATAGAAAGCACCCTTCACTGCCGCCAAATCACGAGCCCTGGGGAATCGGATGTACCGGTTCCTGTAGAGCATCATAGCTGACAGGACATCCAGTAGCACCATGCTGAACATGGGCTGGGACATCCCACCTCCACTGCCCACCATGAGTTGGAAAGATCCGGTTGCGAAAAAATGCAGTGCAGCCATCACCTTAGCCGTGGGGGTGAATGCTGTAGGATACGCCCTGCGAGGACGAAGGTGGGGTTCCAACATTGCACATAGGTGATGCAGGGTGGGTCGGTCCAGACGGAATTTCCATATAACCTCCACATCCTCCATGTCTGCCAGCAATTGGTAGGGGCGATGCATGTTTGGTCTCCTCCTAGGACAGATGGAAGTGGACACATGTCAATGCAACACACCACATGGCACTTTCACATACACAAAACTAAAATTACTGACAAAGCAATAGAATCACAGAACAGCTGACAAGTAGGGACAGCACAGCTACAATACTCTTACACAGGTCCCCTTACCAATAGCAATGAGCAGTGACACAAACCATTGCTATGAGCATGCACATGGGGATTTAGGCCCTAATAGCTAGAAAGGCATGATGATGATTTCAGACTGCATATGTGGGCAGCGGCAACTCCACGGCAATATACCTAGCTGCTGTGCCTGACACAGCTTCCGAGGCTGGGTGAGTATGGCACACACCAACAACACAATGTACACAGGCTGAGCGGCCCAAACAAGTGGGTCCTGTTGCACAACGGGATATGAGACAGTCAATGATGTCCCTAGTTCACCCAATGTACAGCACTGTACGTATCACACCTCCAACACACATTGACAGGTGTACACATTGACAACTCCATGACAACACAGCTGTGTGAATGTAAACACACATCACAAGTGACACGTAACGTTGCACGTGCCAAGTGGGAGATGTACATTGAGAAATATGGCATGTGTGTGCATATGCACATCCCATGCTACCATGCTAATGTGTACATGATGATGTGCGAACAGACATGTGGAGGCTGAGCACTGGCCGCCAATGCCTATGCACACAGCATGAAGTGGCCCTGTCTAGTGTGGACATGCTCCCACACACAAATCATGGCCACACCTGCAAATGCATGGCGCACATTAAACTGTGGATTCCACATGGCACCAGCGGACTGTACCTGCCATGGACCAGAACCTTGAGGCCAACTCTAATGGCCCTCGCGGTTGCATCCTGCGTGTTCGACTATAGAGGTAAGCGTACCGGGACAGCTCGGAGCAGGCCATTGTGTGCATTTGAAGTAGGCAGACATGGTACACCAATTGCAGCAGCTTGGACCCACTGAAACAGCCCCAGGGGGCTATATGAGTGTGAGAGGGAGACCGGCATTACCACAGTTTCCAGGGACTGCTGCATGGCATCCCTCAACAACACCTGCTGCTGCTGCCACATGTCCACCTTCATGTCGACGACTCTGAAGATATGTCCAGGTCCACTCACCAGCGAGGAGTTGGAGATCCTGGATTCCGAGCTCCACGCACACTGCCCAAGGCTATTTCTTGCAAAAGGTGTGTGTGTAAGACAACTACAGTGTGTGTGGGAGTGCATGTGGGGGACACACATGTCGTTGATCCGCAGCACTATGAGTCTGAGCCTGTGGGGTTCCAACATGCACTGCTTACCATGCTTACTACAGGTGGAAGGGGTATGTAGGCTCTCTGGCGCTTTCCCATGCATGTCCCTCCCGAGTGGTGGTACATGGCATTTTCATGTCAGACATCCAGTGACACAGCCACTTGGCAATGCAGGACTCAGGGCAGTCATTGCTTGTGTGAATGGCTGGCTGGGTCCCTGCTGGCCTTCTCAGTCTCAGCAGACCTGGGCTGCACATTGACCGCCCAATCCTAGAAGGAAACAACACTGACCGTACAGTGGGTTACATGTGTCTTTTGTTCACAACTCTCCGGAAATGCGCAAACTCAGCCCTGTCGATTGAACACTCCAGGCCTTGTGATAGGGATGTGTGTGAGAGATAGTGGCACTGAATGTGACCTCCATTGCGGGGTGAGCCATTCACAGGGCGAGTACGTTGAGGGCTGTGCGGTGTTGGACACAGTGAGTCCACCCACAAAGATGTGTTGCCTTGTGATCTATGTGTTCGTCCACCTGACAATAGACAGTAGATGTGGGCAGACTACACATTGCTCAATGTGCTGGCATCCTGCATGTGAATGGGATGGACAGGTACTGTGTACACACTCCCACCAGCATGCATTCACGTGTGGTGTACACATGCTGTTAGGCCATGTCCGATTACTTCTTGGCTCTGTTACACATCTCTGAGTATTTTGGATGGGTCAGCATCATGCCACTGTGATTGGTGGATGTGGGTGATGATGAGAAGTGTATGAGTGATATTCCAACCCTCTTGTGTACCATCCCTGCAGTTGGAGGTCCTCCAGCCCAAGGCCTTGTGATGAGCCATTGCATCCAAGTTGATGCCTCTGTGTATGTGTGACCGACAGTGCAGCCAATTGCACAAAGGGTGTGACGTCATCTGCCGGATGAGCGACTATGTGGCGATAAGGAATCGGGGGATGCCCCCTCGTATTGTCAGGTTAGCATGGTGCTGCATTTCACCACTAATGGTCTGCATCTTGACAGTCACACAGCCTGTGCTGGATGCACGTTTGTAGGGGCATCAGCAGCAAGCAAGTGTACAGTATTGTGGGATGGTGTCTTTTGCTGTGAGAGGCAGCATGTGTCCACAGCCTACCCATAATCTGGGTAATGTGATGTTTGTTGTGTGATGCAGTGGGTTGTAAGTGTACTCTGTGCTGGGTGCATCTGACATGCATATGCGATTCCTGAGGGGCAAGATGTAATTTGAGCACTCTGCATTGTCAATGCATTCAGAGTCGTAGCCCTCAGGAACAACCTGTAGTAGGCTGGAGTGGCAATTCACATGTATGTTTGAGGCACTGTCCCTACTCTGATTCCGTTCGGACATATGTGTGCGATGCCTCACCTCATATTTCTGGTACTTACACATCCGGCACACTGTGCAACAGTAGTTGTGCTCGTGCGAACGACAGGTGGATGGCATGGGCTCATGACCATTGTGGACTGTCATGTTGCAGTCTGTGTGAGTGGTGTCCCATTCTGCTCCATGCAGGTATGTCCTTGGCCTAATTACGTAGTGGTCATCCTTGCCACCATTAGGACAGTGGGTGTGCACACAGAGATTTGTGGCTATGGTCGCAGGGTGACACAGGCCGGGTGTTGTGCTATGTGCACAACACATGTGCCACTTATTAGCGGCTTCATTTCTGTACGCCAGCCATTACATGTTGATTGTGGTGGCTGTATACAATTGCACAGGTATCGTGCAACATGTGGATTTGGGAATGTTCTGTGCTGCTTCCCTTGCACATGTCTGTTTAATTGATGCCAAATGAGTGGGGCCACCTCGCTCTCTCTCATGTAGCATCTCCCGTGGGTGCTGAGGGACAGGGGACGGTCAGCAGTGGTGAGGCATCGGATGAAGCAGCTGCACAGGAGCTGAGTGAGACAGATGTGACCAGCGCCTCAGAGGGGCCAGACGTGTGCTGGATGAATCACAGGGCGAGACGGCAATTTCGGCGTCATCTGAGGACAGAGGTGATGCATCCATGTTTGCTAGCACAGGGGACGTGGACTCTGGCTCCTCTTCAGCCATGCGGAGGCCAATGCCCGCCCTCCCATCCACTTCCACTGGTGCAACGCGTGTCGGCACAAGGATGAAGGATAGAGTGTCCTTCACACCAGGCACAGCTGCCCCTGCACATGTGACCCCTGCTGCCCTCAGTGCTGGGTCTGTTGAGCTTGTGCAGCATCTCTGTGTGGGGCAGACAGCTCTCCTCAATTGCCCATGACATCACTTTGCCGCAGGTGACAGAGTTCATGGAGGGCCTACATGTACGCGTGGGTGGGCTACACCAGACTGTCCAATGGTTGTCCTCCCCAGTCAAGGTGGGCCTTCTACTGGGCCAATCTCAGGCTGACATTCCTGACCCTTTCTCCACCCCCCCTGGAAAGTGGCACATCTGACACCAGCAGGGCACGAGTCCTAAAAAAGAGAAGTGGGGGGACGCTGACGTCACGACAGGAAGTGACATCACGAAAGGTGGCTTGCACCGTCAGACTCATTGCCTCCCCTCGCTCACCCCTTATATGCGATTGCATCGGAGAAGCCAGCGCGTGCACAAGCAGCTCCAATCTCGCCCCAGAGAGGCCAAAGAGTGAATGTGTGGCTCCATTTGCTCCAGTTATCGAGCTCGCGGTAAAATAAGTGGGGGGACGCCGTCCACCCGCGTGGTACCCCGACTCGAGCCCTGGTGTGCAGGCAAGGTGTCCTTTTGGCTTTGCGATATGTGTGAGTTGCATGGCACTCGTTGGCGGGGGATGGCTCAGAGGTCCGTCACCCTGAGGCCCATGTCTCACTCCATGGGTCCCTTGTCAATGGCAGCGGATGTAATGACTATGCGCGCCGGGGTGGGTCTACCTTTCGTCTGGGATTGTGTTTGCGGCCTGGCCCGCTAGGGCAGCTACAGCCTCTGTGTGTTGCATGTGGTGTATCCAGACTCCGGAGGTTGTCATGCATTGTCACTGTTGTCCAGGTCTCGAGTCGGGGTACCACGCGGGTGGACGGCGTCCCCCCACTTATTTTCCCGCGAGCTCGATAACTGGAGCAAATGGAGCCACACATTCACTCTTTGCCCTCTCTGGGGCGAGATCGGAGCTGCTGGTGCACGCGCTGGCTTCTCTGTTGCAATCTCATGTAAGGGGTGGGCGAAGGGAGGCAATATGTCTGATGGTGCAAGCCACCTTTCGTGACGTCACTTCCTGTTGTGACGTCTGCGTCCCCCCACTTCTTATTTAGGACTTGTGCCATGCTGCACACTGAGAATGTGTTGCCTGCGAGATGTGACCAGGAGAAGGGCGCCATGACCTCCCACCCACCAAGCTCCACTGCCATCCCGTGCCCTGGGTAGCCTGTGCAGGTGGACAATGTAGGGGTACACCTGGAGGAGAGGGGATGTGAGTGCCTTGGCAAGGGCCTGGCAGACGCACAGCAGTATCCAGCATGTCCCCAGAGGGAGGGCTAACGTCTACACCTGATGCAGCATTGATCGTGTACCCGCCTGTTGTGCCCACACGAGTTCACATTCATCCCCAGACAGGTGGGCTTTCCAAATACCCAACACAGTGGAAATCTACCCCTCCGGAATCCTCCCCACACAGTCTGTTTCAACACTGCATGAGTGCACCTACCCATGCCACCCACCCACCTGGGCCAAGCAGCCCTCCTGCTTCACATGCCACATGTGTGTCTTCCACAGTTGTGCTTCTCTCTCAGGGGCGGACCTCCAACTGTCCCGTAGCACACAGACAGCACCGAGTCGGACTGGCATCCTCTTTGAATGGTAGGCACCCTCACACATCTAAATGTGACACAGTGGTGGCTGTAATGGCTATTGTGACTGCCATGGCAGTGTTGCTGGCCATGGCAGGGTACACTCACACACATTGCAAACGCAGCTTTTCGTGTCACTACTCGGCACATCGGACTGGCCACTGTCCCTGGTGTTGATCAATATTGCCGCCTGTCTATGTAATCTGTGACTGGATGCTGTTGTTCCTGTAGTCAGTTGTGTCTGTGTAGTTGCTGATTGCAGTTGTTGCTGTGTGTGCATAGTTAAGTGAGGCACATGCCGTGTATGGTACCTCAACAATTGCAATGTCTGGTCTCACATTCCAATGTGTTTTACACGTGGCAGGGACTTCACTTCTTTCAGACTCTGCTACTTGTGTGTGTGATGAAGAAGTATTTTTGTGACACGGATTGTCTGCATGTATTTGGTGGTATTTCTGGGATAATGTATACGTGTCATGTTTGCGTGCAAGCAAAGCACAGGGTGTGAGTCTAGCCACAGGATGACAGGTAGCATGTGCAGAGTGTGCGGGTATGTGTGAGCTTACTTTCTGTGTGGCCAGCAGTGTAGGTGTATGTTAATCTTGTGATGAACATTGAGCCTGGGCACATGGCTTACTTTCAATGTGTGCATTTGGGAGGTGTAGGTGTGTGTGGTGTGAAGGGTGTGACTTTGGGGTAGTGTTGGTGTGTGTGTGTGTGCGCTCTGGCAATGTCGACTACACACATGTGTTACCCAGGCCCATGGTGGGTGTTTGTATCCGTGTTCAGGTCTGTGAATGTGATCACATGTGTGTATTGTATGTTGCACAGTGTGCAGTGTGTGGGTGTGTCCTTGCAGTTCAAGATGACTCCTACTTGATATGTTTTGGACATTGTGTGTCTGCAGGGTGTGTGACTGTCAAGATTGTGCCTTGTTTAATTGAGCATGTATGTGAATTTCTGCAGTTCGTACTCACTGTGCAGACCTGCCCACCCACACTGATATCGTGTGTGTGTTTTGTCATGCATTGCTGTAGCATGCTTCTTGCGTGGCTCCTACTTTTGCTTGATGAGTGTGATGTCAGACTGTGAAGGTAATTATACACATATGTAGGACTGTGCTTTGTAGTGACCAGGCCGTCAGTGTTAATGTGATGATCTGTTGGCCCACGTCTGAGTCTGACAAGCCAAGGCCCACGACCTGTAGTATTTCACTAGGTCCACTGTGGCAGCAACTCATATGCATTGACATCCAATGACACTAGACTACATGGTCATCTCACGACTCTCGTGTACTTCACACACTCTCATCCTCTCTCATTCGTACTTGTCTTCGACAAATAATTCTACAGAGTCACATATTTGCTTCAAGGCATGTATTTGGACTTACTTCCTCTGTGATGCAGTATAGTGGACACTACTGGCAGCAAAATGCATGTGGAGGATCTACTTAGCATGATTACACATACAAAAGGGGTTAGGGGTAGATGTGATTAGTTGTTGACTGTGGAATGAGGGCTTCAGAGTTACAACTGCTTTGCCCTTGCTATGCTAATGTACATTTGCTATTTACTGAGGAGCTCTCGACTTTGACACAGACAGTAATCATTTTGCCTACGAGACAGCTTGACATCATAGGTACAGTACATCTCAGTTCCATGGTACAGGTTTACTACAGTAGTTACTCCAACACACGTGCGTGAGGGGTGACATCAGAGCATGAGCCTACGTGCATGCAGCAGCGTGTCACTAGTTGTTGCAATGTGGTGGCTACTGCACATGACACAATAACTAGGGCCATGTTGTAGGGGGTTGCATTTGTTGTCCATGCAAAAGTCCTGGCACGGAAGTACAGACAAAGGTGAGGTTCTCACGTAATATAGCAGACAGATAAGTGTGCACTGACAGGTGCATGTGTACAGGTGCGCAGAATACATATTTTAGCATAGTTATTCATGCTGTATTGGCCATGTGGTTACTGTACACAAGTCCCATACCTCTGCCTCCCCCTGTTCATGCAGAGACACGGGATATGGTGAGGAACAGAGTGCATGTCCCGAAAATGTCAGATGTCAGCAGTGGAGTTGATGGTAAGGTGTTAGTTGCAGATTGTATGGTATAGTTTTTGTACAGCTAACTGCCCACTCCGTGCGAAAGCCAAGCATAGGTACGGTGTTGAACATCAATGTTCAATTGGGGGTATTGAGTCGGGGACCCATGAATTGACAAGTTGTCATGTATGCGATACCTTCCAGCAGGGCATCCATCCCATTGATGGTAAACATGGATGTCATCCAATGAAGCGGATGGTGGGTAGCAACGTGTTCGTCGTAAGTTGTCCCTTGTAGAAGCCTGATGGGACATGTTGGATGACATTCGATGAAACTGTGATCCAGCATACGTTGTGTGGAGGCACACTGGTCCCATTGCAGTGTGTCCCTGATTGCTGCCACATAACGCCATGCCCCCATACATTGAACAGATCCTGTCGTGGGCGTCCAGGGGTGCGAACAAGTGTACCAAGTCCGCCTTTGGACATGCCGGGTTGGAGAGACATAAATCCACAGGACAGTGGAACGGACACCTCCGACAGTAGAAAACGGGGAGGACGCAGCTGAACATTGCAATGCGGTAAGTTACTCGGTAACTTACATTCAGCATTGCCAGATTTGAACAGCCCACTATGTGTAGCAAGCTGTCACTGTACAGCTTGATCTGTCCGGCGTAGTTGAGAAGCACTGGTGCAACAGCCATTTTGCTACAGGGTGATGTGATGGCGTGCTCCGGCTGCCTGAGCAGTCAGCAGAGTGCAACCTCCGATGATGCAGGGAATTCTGGAATGGATGTACGGCGGCAGGACTTGGGGTATAGCTTGGGCGGAGGACACAGGCCCTCATCCCACATGCTTCAATGAATGGTCAAGGCCAGTGGTGTCTGACTCTTTCCAGATTACTTGCATTTGGCCCACATGGAGGAGTGGTATTATTGTATTTTGTAGTATTATCTTTCTTTCATGTTAGGCGCTATCTGCCAGTGGAAGTTTTACTCTGCATGGCTATGTTTGGCTTCTTGTTGGTACAATGGCTCCATTCTCCTGCATAATTTGTTGCAATGTGATTTCAGAGTAGGAATGGAAGGCCATTCAGTGCTATCTGCTCTCCCGTGTGTGGGCGGGACACTCCGTTGCCGCTGTACATTGAGGCTTCTGTGTGGGTGTAGTGATTGGGAACACCTGTTCTCAGGCAGCAGGGTTTTTCTATTTTGTACATTGCATGGCTTGATATTGCGAGCAGGATGGTATAGGTATTTTTGGATGAGACTGGCGTGCCTTTTGCGGACAATGTCCATATTCAGCGCTGTTATGTAGCAGCCGCCGTGTGCTTCTCCATGTTTTGCACACAAGGGTGTGTCCTATTTTGCCATCACATTACTCCCCTGTTTGGGACACTTGTGTGACATCAAGTTGACAACTGTGAGTTGTTGGTTGGGGACATGACTGATGCAGGAAGGCCACGTGACATGTGCCTTTAGGGTGGGGCTGGGGTGTGGGGTGTGTAGTTGTGACCCTGTGGTGTTTGTGTGCAGCCCATGCATGGCGCTGTCGTTGGCCTCTGTGTTGTGCGCATGTGTACCTGCGTCATCGCCGCTGCGCTGCGGTGCCGTGACGGGGACGTCACTTCCTGGTCCCGTGTAGTGGGTGCCTATGATGTTGCGAGTTGTTTTATTTTGACAGGTGGGACATGTGTGGGACATGTGTGGGACATGTGGTGGATGTGTCCTGTCAACACAGGGGTGTCTGGGGGGGCCATGTACAGTTTTTCTTCCCTTGCATTGTGTGCAGTGTTTGCGTGCCCTTGTTGTGTGTCTGCCTACCTGCGTCGTTGTGGCACGTTCACTCCTAGGTGGTGCATCAGGTAGAGCATGGGGATGGCCTGGAGTGCAGGATTCATCTCTGGGTGGGCCGCCTTTTTAGTCTCCATACTGAACAGTCGGGTTTCCGCCTTGGTATCTCGTGCGGTGTCTCTTTGCCGGTGAGGCTGTTTGGTTGTGGCATCGTAATTTGTACGCCGGGCGGTACATCATTTCGTTGGACGGTGTGTCTCCATTTGCTCTCGCCGCTACGTAGACGGGCGCACTTTGATGGCGGGCGGCGTCGCAGGCTTACGGGCGGTGTTTGCCTGACTTTTCACATCCTAATTTTGCGGGCGTCTGGGCCGTTGCTGGCGGACGGTAACTAGCGGTTTATGCCTCCGACAGCACGGCGGTAGTGCTTCCGCCTGACATCGTAATGGGCCCCTATATTATTTACAACGATATTTAGGATTCGATATTTTTGTACTTACCTGTTTGTAGATAGGAATTCGATATTCTGGTAGTCGATATTTTGTCACCGATATTTTTGTAGGTCGATATTTAGCTCCACGATATTCTGTCAGTGATTCGCTCCCATGCAATCAAATCAAAGAGCGCTTCAAAATCATTCACTTTGCTACCCTTCACCCAACCATCCAATGCTCTGCAAAAAAAAGTCATATATTCTACCCAAGTGCTTGACTCCAGTTTCTTGCAATCCTAAACCTCTGTCTATACATTTCAGGAGTCAACCCATACCTGCTCATCAAGGCTTCTTTCATGTGAGCATATGAATTGTGGACTTCAGAGGGCAAGACTAACAATGTATCCCGCCCCTCACTGAGGAACCGTCCCCACAACCTCGCTCCCCAATCTTTCTCAGGGACCCGGTGGGAGGTCATAGCTACCTCATAGGCCTTAAATCACTGGCCAATATCATCATTTTTGTAAAATTCTTTAACCACATCCTTGGGTATATACACTTGTGTTTCTGAAGGCACTGATGGGGTGCTGCCACCAGAGGGAGTAAGTTCTAAGCTCCCGGCTTTCAATTCCAACTCCCTCAAACTTCTCTCATGCTCTAACTGCATCCTCTTTTCCTCTAGGGCTAATTTCTTATTTTCTAATTCCAACTGCCCACCCATTTTGAGCTTGGCTAGCTCCATCTCATGCATCCTGCTTCTCTCCCTGTCCTCCAGCTCTCCTGGGGACAGGCCTTTGGAAGAAACACTGCTGCCTGCCCTGGAAGGTACTTTCCCTCCCACTGGGCCCAAGGGCCCCCCTTGCCGCTCCTCTAAATCCTCCACCTGATCCTCAGGGTGCTCACTGGCACACCTTGCTTCCAAACAGGCCCGCAGCGCCTTTTGGTATTCCTCTTTTCTGGTGAGGCCTTTCAGGGAGACTTTAAATTTCTTGCAAGCGGATTTGAGCTGGGGCACAATGTAAGCATCCAACATTTCTTCTTCAAATTCAAACTCTTCAGGTGCAATGGATGCTGGTCTACTCATGGTAACAACAACTGGCAGTTCTTAGCAAAAACATAAATCCCATGGAAAAAATTCTACCAATAAGTATGTGGTTTGATCTGCACTCACTAGTAGTGTACACCAATCACTGTATATGAATCACAAATGCAAGTCCAAATCCTCACCGCTGACCACCAATGTTAGATTTGGGGGTCTCTAGTTGGCAATGGTTTGCACCTTTGTCCAAATAGAGACCCTTGCGTCTAGTCAGGGTAAGGGGCTACACTCCTAAAATAACCCCTGCTCACCCCCTTGGTAGCTTGGCACGAGCAGGCAGGCTTATCTCAGAGGCAGTGTGTAAAGCATTTGTGAACACATACAGTAATACAGTGAAAACACTACAAATGGACACTACACCAGTTTAGAAAAATAAGTAATCTTTACTAGACTTAACACAAGATCAAAACGACAAAAATCCACAATACTGTAATCAAAAATGAGTCTTTAAAATGGTAGAAATAGCTTAGTTCAATGTAAATGGTAAATGCGACACTTTACTCTCACAGTACCTTGGATGCGTAACGCAAAACGATCAAAAGGGTCGCAGGGAAGGTGATGCGTCAGTTCCTTACACTCAGGGGAGTGGATGCGTCGGTTCCTTACTGCTGCGCAGGGGAGTTGAGGCTCGCTTCCTCACTGTGTGGGGAGTTGATGCGTCCGTTTCTTACTGCGATCCGGTGCGATGCAACAAGATGGCGCCTCGATGCGATGACGATCCGGTGTGATGCGACAAAATGGCGTCTTGGTTACAGTGCGACAACGTAGATGCGATGTGTGCACGCCCAACGGCCGTGCGGCGACTCAGTGAACTTCTGAGCCGCGACAGGCCCTGCGACACGCTTCTCCAGTGATGCGACTGCGACCTCTGCAGCGGCGGCACGCTTCTCCGGTGATGCGACGCGCCTCGGTGATGCGATGCGAGCAGCTGCGGCGGCGGCACGCTTCCTCGGCGATGCGACGGCAACTGCTGCGGCAGCGACACGCTTCTCCTCGTTGCGTCGCGCTTCCAGCTCCCAGCGACACACAGTCTTCAAAAGGGCCCAACACAACAGCAGGCACCTCTTTGCAGGTAGAATTCCCAGCAAAGGGAATTCAGGGGAGCTGGTTGGTGAAGTCTTGTATCCCCGAGACTTCAGGCAGGAGGCAAGCTCAATCTTCAAGCCCTTGGAGATCTTCTTCAAGATGATGAAAGTACACACAAAGTTCCTTTCTCCTTTCTTTGGCAATAAAGTAACCACTGCAGGCCAACCCCCAAACAGCACACAGCACAGGGGTAGTCTCCTCCTTCAGCTTCTTGGTTCTTCTCCTCAGCAAAGGTTCGTCTTGATTCCCAGAAGTTATCTAAAGTCTTGGGGTCTGGGCCCCAATATTTATACTAGTAAATCCTTTGTCTCTGAAGGCAGAGGGTGCCTGTACCTAGCCAAAACCAGTTCTGTGCAGCTTCCTGGCAGGAGGTGGAGACAGCATTGTTGAAAGCAGACCTGGCCCAGGTAGCTGAAAGGAAGTCTCCTCCCCATACTCTCTATTCTATGAGGGCTCAGGGGAGTGAAAGGAAATCCCCACCCCCTACTCTCTATTCAGCCAAGGTCCTATTCAGCCCAGCCCTGACCCATCAGACTGCTGGAGCCCAAGCCCTCCTCTCACTCACAAACCAGACATGCGATACACAACCTAGCAGAGGCAAGCTGGATGGTTAGGCAAGAAAATACCTACTTTCTAAAAGTAGTATTTTCAAACACAGAATGTAAAAATCACCCACACTAAAAGATGTATTTTAACATTCTGAGTTCAGGCATACCAAACTCGAATTTCTACCTTGTTCCCTGGGTCAGTTAGGATTATAAGATGTTATAATCAAACTGCCCATTCTGGCCTATGGGAGCAGGTAGCCTTGCAATAGTGAAAAACGAAATTGGCTGTAATTCACTATAAGGACATGCCACACACATCAGGGCATGTCCTACCTTTCACATACAATGCACTCTGCCCTAAGGCCTACCTTAGGGGTGACTAACATGTAGAAAAGGGAAGGTTTGGGGACTGGCAAGTGGGTGCACTTGCCAAGTCGACATGGCAGTCCCAGACTGCACACAGGCTCTGCAATGGCAGGCCTGAGCCATAGTTTACAAGCTGCTTCTGTGAGTGGCACAACCAGTGCTGCAAGCCCACCAGCAGCATTTGATTTACAGGCCCTGGGCACACACGGTGCACTGTACTAGGGTCTGACAAGTAAATCAAATAATCCAATCATGGAATCACTAATCCAGCACAACAATTTACAATAGGGAGCACTTGCACTTTGGCACTGAATAGCAGTGGCAAAGTGCCCAAAGCATCTAGACCAGCAAAAACATAGCAAAACACAGGAGGCAACAGCAAAAAATGGAAAGGAGACCCACGCCAATGGTGCCAGGTCGAACAGTGTGCAAATGGTTAAACAAGATAGTTTGAGAATATAGAAAATACATAGGGCCATATGTATCAAAAAAGAGTTTTGCGATTCTCAAATTGCGATTTTTAGCGAATCGCAATTAGAGAAGCGCAAAATGCAATGTATGTAGGATTTGCTAAAAATTTTGCAAATCCTACATATTGCTTATTTGCGAATCGCAAATTGAGTTTCGCAAATAAGGAATACCTTCCCATTCATTCCTATGGGTTAGGAGGCCCATAGGAATGAATGGGAAGACATTCTCAATTTGCGATTACCAATTAGAGAATCGCAAATTGAGACTGCAATTTCAAGGTTGCAAGGGTGCCAAAAGGACACCCTGTTGCACCCCTGAAATATGCATGTGTGCACATTTTGCGCACATACATGCCCTAAGGGCATGTATGTGCAACATATGGCACTTTTAAAAAATCAAAAAAGTGCTTTTTTAAAGAAAATCGCAAATTACCACCAACTTGAAGTTGGTGGTAATTTGCAATTCCTTAAGGCCAAATAGCAAATTTCTGGTGCTTCTAGAATTGCATTTAAGGAATCGCAATTTGCAATTCCATAATTGCATTCGCAAAATAGAGAATCGCAAATTTTGCAATTCTCGATTTTGCGATGGCCTTTTGGGATGATACATCCCAAGAGGCTTTTTCCAATTCGCAAACAGGCCGATTCTGAGAATCTGCCCGTTTGCAAACGGGAAAAAGGCTTGATACATATGGCCCAAGGACGGATAATATTTACAACAAAGCACACAATAACGCAGAGAGAAAAGAGAGTGTGTGATTCAAGTGTGGAATGCCAGGCCTTGCTGCCAATAATAAATCTTGTCCAGTAATAGGACAGGTATGTAGGCATTGTAAAGTTAGGGGCAACTATGCAAGAATAAGCAAAATAGAAATAGATGGTACAAAAATGATAAGGTGGGAAGAGGCTATACAAAATAAATAGGAGATGTATTGCTACAAAACAGTGAAACACAGGGACTGCCTGATGCCAATAGAGTGAGGTCAGAGTTCTCGCGCTCCGGCCCAAGCACTCCCATCCTATCAAATCCTGTAGTACTCCTGACGCGGACTGTTTTGCACCGCCCTCACCCCCCAACTTTTTTACAAGCACCGGAGCCTGTGGCTCAGCTAGCCGCATGGGCACGGTGCCAATATAGCGACCGCGCTGCGATGAAAAGGCCCTGCCGGGGGAAAGTGGTGCGACTGAGGAGACTGCCCCCTTAAAGATTGTGGAGCGGTGATCTGAGCCACGCAATTCCAAACTGCAGAGACCCCATCCAGGAACCAGCGGGCCAGGGTGGAACGAGCAGAGCTAGCGGAGCGCTGGGACAGCGACGGCGCTCCTACGGTGAGGCCGCGGAGGAGAGTCCTGCCCTGGATGAGTGATGGCGAGGTTCTCTGCTAGAGCAACCTGGAGAGCGGAGGGTGAGACCTGAACCGTGTAGTGGAATGCCCTGAGAGCAAGCAGGGGGCTGAACAGTGGAGAAGTAGATTCCCCTGCCTGGCATGATTGTCTCTAGAGGCCCAGGGGAAGAGGTTTAGCGGCACATTGAGGACTGTTGTGCTGCGGCCTGACCTGCGCCATTGGAGACAGCGTGTCACCGTTTGAGTCCCCGTGGAGCCGATGTACAGAGAGTGGAGACTGTGGAATCGAGGAGCAGCAACAACATCCCAGTAGTGTGGCAAGAGAGGTCCATGCCCTCGCTGATAGACTTTGCTGGCCCTCCAGAAAGGAAAGAGGTGAGCTGGGGGGTGAGACTGGACCTTGGCCTGCAAGTTGGCTTGACCATGCCGTGGGTGCCAGAAAAGGCGGAAGGGGCAGTGGCGCAGCGACCCCTGCCTGTGAGAGTGGATTTTGGGCCCCCAGGCCTTGCATGAGATACTGAACACTGGTGAGGCAGGAGCTGACCACCCCATAATCCCACAGGTGGACGGCACCAATATGAAGACATCAAGAAAGCAAGAGGCAGATTCCAACCAGGCCCCTACGCCGGCCGCCAGCGGCCTTGATGCACCTGCCCCATCTGTAAGCCACAAGGGGGCAACATTGGACGCTATCCTACAGGAGATCACTGACTCCCATGAAGCTCTTGAGTTAAGAATGGCCACAGTGGTGGTGGAGTTGGGGATTTTGTAGGATGACCACAGGCACCTGGCAGAGCGGTTCACCACTACGAAACACACTGTGACTGAAATATTCCCGGAAGTGGAGGCCTTGAAGGGGCGCATGGAAGTCATGGAAGGAAGGAAGGGTCACAGCTCTGGAATACAGGGCGGAAGATGCCAAAAACAGAGCCACAATTTTGGGGTGATTGAGCTGCCGGAGCTGGCTGAGGGGCCCAATATGTTGGAGTTCTTGGAATCCTGGCTAAAAATGGAGGTGGTGCCTGAGGGCCTCTCCCCCGTCTATGCGCTTGAAAGGGCATATCGAGTGCCGGCGCGTGCCCACCGCCAAGGGTCGCCCCGCCCTCTGTGGTGACTAAATTGCTCCATTATAAGGATCCGGATCAAATTCTGTGCCAGGCCAGGCTGAGAGGGGATCTGGTGACTGACAAGCATAAGATCATAGTGTTTCCAGACTTTATTAGAGACATCCAGAAGCAGCGGGCCACATTCCTGGAAGCCAAAAAACACCTCCACCAGATGGGGGGTTCAATATGCAATGCTCTTCCCGGCCAAACTGTGAGTGGAAACAGAGGATTGTGTGGTTTACCTCACCACAGGAGGTCTGGGAGTGGATCGATCGCCACCCGCTCTTGCCGATTCTTCCCAGAGCCTTGAGGCGTCAGACCTCCCGGAGGTCATCTCGGAGGAAGGTGCCCAGTGGTAGTCAGGCGAGTCCCTCTAAAACACAGGTGCAACTAGAACAATTGAAAGCATTGGAGGTGGCAGTGACCATGAGTGTGGCGGGGACCAGTCCTCCCTCGACTACGGGCATGATGGAACGAGAGACACTGACTCTGACAGAACCTCAATATCCATGGTGAGCTCTGATGCTGCATTGCTCTGAATAACACCCCGCACGGTGTATAATCTCCTTTGAATTCTGTTGGAGGCGCCAGATTGGGGTTGTTGTTCAGAGGTAGTCCTCCTGGGGGCCAATGGCTTCAACAACTTGTAAGTGGGCTGGGCCCTCTGGGTGATGTGGGTGTTTGACTTTGAGATTCATGGTTTGAGTGGTGTGAGGCCGAGAGGCGCCCATATGGATGTTTGCCCCTGCGATTGGTTAGTGTATGTTGACTGCACATGTGGTTTGAGTTGCGACAATGGTTTGGATGGGGAGATGTTACCTTCTTGCCCTGGGGTCGGGAGTTGAGATTGTTTTGTTTTCAGTATGGTTGAGCTGTGCCACTTGTGGGGTACCCACCTTGTTGGTGGTATATCCGCTGCCTGGCGGTTAAATGCTTCCATGTCTCTGTCCCATGGCTGCCTCCCGGAAGTATACATTCATGCCCTGGAATGTGAGGGGGCTCAATAATATGTCCACCCATTACAAAGTATATTCCTACCTCAATAGGTGGTGGATGCATGTAACTTTCCTACAGGAGACCCACCTCACAACTGCTGATTGGGTAGCACTCCAAAAGCGCTGGTGGGGCCAAACTTATTATACCACTTTCTTGGTGTTTGCGCATGGGTTTCTTAACTGGGTACGCCCTATGGTTTGGTTCCAGAAAACTGATGAAGTGGTGGACCCAACTGGGTGACATGTGGTGGTCATGTGGAAGTTAGCTGGACGGGATCTGACGATGGTCAGTATCTATGCCCAAAATGTGAACCAGGCGGGCTTTCTGGAGGAGTTGTCCAGGTATTGGCACCCTATCTGGTGCACTCTGTCCTCCTGGGAGGTGACTTTAACAGTGTTGTGGAACCTGCATTAGATAAATCCCATCTACCCTTGGGAAACTCTCCGGTTGCCATGCTAGCGCGGAAATTTCCAGGATGGCAATGTCAGTGGGGGCTTATTGATTCATTGAGGCACACTCACCCACTAGACAGAGACTACTCATTCTTCTCGAGCCAACACGAGTTACACATCCACCTTGACACGTTCCTTCGGTCTCCTGGGGTGCATGTGGCATTGAATGAGGTAGAATTTTTGGCCAAGACAATGTCGGACCACAATCCGGTTCTGTTATCCCTGCATTGGGAATAGGAACGTTCCCATATCCCTGACTGGAGATTAAAGATAGAAGCATTGGAGTACCCAGGATTCCATCGTTTGATTGCGGAGGGGATCAGACAGTCCTTTGAGCTCAATCTGGCTACAGTGCCTACCCCACAGGTCGAACAAGATGCTTTTAAAGTGGTGATCCGGGACAATGTATTGTGGAGTACGGCCAAAGAATGACTGGCAGATGAGGTGGAGAAGCTCAGATGCTATAAATGACGGCTTTGAGGAGTACTATGCATCTCTCTATGAGAGTGCCAGTGACCAGGCGATGTCGAGGATAATCGCTTTTCTGGACCCTCTCTCACTGCTGATCCTTACAAGGGAGGCGGTTATGGCAGTGGGCGGGGATATTGAGTTATCTGAGGTGAAAGCCACAATGAAGCTGGCCCGGGGGAAGGTGGGGGGCATGGATGGGCTCCTGGTTAAGTTTTAAGCCACATATATTGTGCGGCACGTACTTCCGGTTGCCTGCAGACTTCTACATGTGAGGTACTAGTGATCCTTTTATTGAAACCGGGCTGCCCATCCCAGAATGCGAAGGCTTATCAGCCTCTATCAATGCTTAGTGGTGATAAATGTTTTTTGAGCTGAGTCAATGCGATGCACTTATTTCTTTACATGCCTCGACTAGTGCATGCAGACCAGGCAGGATTCATTTTGGGCCGAAATACTGCACTTAATATCCAAAGGCTCGTGGCATTGATGGGAGATGACACTTATGATAAACGAACGGCTGCAGTTATGGGTTGGATATCGAGAAAGTCTTCAATAGCTTCAAATGGTAGTTGCTCTATAGAGTGTTGGAAAGGATGGGGTTGGGAGACAGATTTATGACTTGGCATATCTCTTAAACTCCCAACCCATGGCCCGGGTGAGGACAAACAGGGTGATCCCAGAAGAATACGAGGTGAGCCGGGGAATTCGATAGGCTGCCCGCTGTCTCTGTTGCTCTTCGTGCTAGCGGTCAAACCATTGGTTTGTAACACGTGGTCCAGAGTCTCTCACAAGGGCATAGAGGTGCAGGGCTCAACAGATCATATAGCTTTATATGCAAATGAAATGCTAGTGTTTCTTAAAGACGCAGTTGTGGATGCTGCGAGAGCGGTGTGTCTACTGGACAGTTTTGGAGCAGTTTCTTACCTAGGGGACAACTGGTAAAAGTCTAGCATATTCCACCCGTGCGCGAGGGTGCAGCAGGCCCGACCCCGAGGGGCTTGATGTGGGTGCCCACCTGCTTGCAATATCTGGGAGTCAAAATATACCATGATACACATGAGCTACTGGAGGGAAATGTGGGTGTAGCTATTCGGGCCCTCTGGTTCAGTGTAGAATTTTGGAAGACATTGCCGGTCTAGGTGGCCAGCCATAATGCCATCGCTAAGGTGGTAGCACTTCCTCAGCTGCTTTATTTTTTTGCTGCGCTGCCCATAGTGGTACCTCACAGAATGTTTTGAGAAATTGAGTCCCTAATGATGGCATTTGTGTGGGGATCGGGCCAGTGGCAAGTGGAGATGACTAAATTACAGCATGGTGGTCTGGGGGCCCTGGGTTTTGAGCCTTACTATTTGGCAGTGCAGATGCAGTGGTTCACCCAGTGCGTGGCTGGTAGCAAGTCAATCAATAGGGGAGCCTTTTGTCCCCTCGTCAAAGACACTTTTCAACTTTAGAGCCCACGGGGGTGACCAGGGGCAGCCTGGGGAAACTCCAGGTTATGAGGCACTGTTGGTTTATGTAAGAAGGTGCCCTCTTTTTCAAGGTTGCCTCCACTTTTTAGGTTGAGCATTCGAGACCTGTTGTAATTTCTCATGTTGGCTTAAAGCCATCCCCCTGTTTTTGATTTGTTTGTTTCAGTGTCCTTTAAAAATCCTTGCTTGCTAGTGGTCAGCCCTGCCTGTTTGTTCCTCTTTTTCCCTTCTGTTCCTTCCATGCAGCAGGGACTAAGTACTGTCTCATTCCGCTATGGCTCTTTATGTGTTCTTGGGGGGACTATTTTTTTTCTTGGATTCCTGGTCTGTTACTGTTTGACTGTGTTCAGCTTTGGAGGCAAAGCTGCTTACATGTAAATACATCATTCCTCCCTCCCATCTCCTCTTAATGCCACAATTGTGTCAGTACTGCCTCCTTCTCTGTTCCTCCCGCTCTGTTGATTGCATTTATTCAGCCTTTTTGCACTTTTCGATGTGTACGGCGGTTGAGCTTTTTTTGGTAGGCTATTTGGTTCATTTTGGGCTTCCTTTTAAGGGAGATTGGGCTTGTTTGTGAAAAGCCATGAGTCATTGCAGCCCCTCCCACTTCTCCATGTGCTCCGTCCCATCCCATTCAGAGGGTACCGTGCAGCATGGGGGAGGCAACAGCTGCACCTCATAGGAGCCACGTGCATCCACAGATTGTGCTCAGAAACAGTTCTCTGTGCAGACATTTTGGTTGTGTCATGCTTTGAGGTAGAATCAATTCCTTGTTTTGAAAAAGCTGGCGCGTGCTGAATCACGTTCTCAAAGCTGCTCTCCGAGACAGGGTGGGGCTAAGAGGGAGCTTTCTGTGAAGGGGGAGGAGCTGAGGGAGGAGCTTACGAACGGTTTGTAGTCTGCTTCTGTTTTTTTGCAAGCGTGTTCTGTGTTTTTTTGCTGCTGTTACCGTGCCCAGGTTCACCTTCTCTTCCCGCTCCTCCGGTTTGGTTTCTCTGCTCCCTCACATTGTACTTGTTTTCTAAGTTGGAGGCTGTACAGGCGGGCGATAAATGCACTGGGCACCGGGAATTGCAAGGCGAGTCTTCCCTCCTCCATCTCGCCCCTTCCATGCCGTCCCTACAGTTTTATAAAGCGGGAACTCAATCCAAAGGTATCACAGCGCTTTATGGGAGCACCAGTTGCGTTACAGATGGACATACGGGAGATAAAGTGATTTGTCCCGAACCACAGGATGCTGGAACCTCCATCCAGACCCAGCTTCAAAGTCTGCCTGGATAACTGATCACATAATACTTTCACTGTACAGTGCACCGTGCGCTCGCGCTGTACAAGGATAACTGACTACACCATTATACTTTTACCGCACATGGCCCTGTATGCAGATCACATGATCACAATTTCACTGCACTTGGTGCTGTAGCGGGGTACTGATCAAAATCACACCTTCACTGCACCCGGGGCAGCACAGCCAAGTGTCACGCATCACATTTTAGACAAGTGCATTTCAGTGCAGATCTCCGCATCACCGCACTGAAATTGCCATCTCGCGCCATTTTTATATCTCTTTTCTGGCTTCAAGTTGCTCCAGGTGCTCTCGGCATGGCAGTGTGCCAGCCAGCGAGAGGTCCTCTGTCTGAGGTGGAGGAGAGGCGAAGTGCTAGCAGCGATCTCCGTGTATTTTGGCTGGAGGCAGTGCCCATGCTCTCTACTGCTGCATTTAAATAATAAGGTGATTGTGTGTTCAACACTGATTGTTTTCTTGTTTTTTACAGTTACTTATTAGCTGAAACTTCGTCTGTCGCTTTTTCTTCCTGTGCCTCCCCCCTCACCCCTCCCACAACACTGCTCGCAGGCCCCTTGCCTTCCTTTTATCTCCCCGTACAGCCCCCTCACACCTCCCACCTCCCACAACACCACCCCTCCGACTCCAAGTGTCCTGGGTTCATATGGTGTTTATGTTGTGAAGGGCCGGGGCCTCTGCTCTTTCCCTGGATATCTACTATCCTGTCCATGACTTCCTCTGGCCTCGCCCTTCACCTCCATCTGGGAGACGCAATTACTGCTTTTGCTATAACTTAATGGGAGGTACTTTCTAATTATAATAGGCATTATCTGTTTGATTTTAAAGAAATATATTGAAGATCCTATCATTACTGTGCTCACACCGGGTCAGCAGTTTAAAAAGATGACTACTATGGGTTTTGTGACAATAATGTGTTGTTTTCTATCAAAACTTAGGCTTGTCAGTTTTCTTTGGCACAAGTTAAAAAATCTGCAATATTGCATGAAAATGGTAGAATATTTTCACGTGCACGTTGTTTTTTGAGTAAAATCTGTGACTGCGTTCATTTACATTTAACTTGCATTTGCAGACAGTTGTCCTCATTTATGTCAGCGACAGTAATTTTCGACAAAGTGCGTGGGTGTTGTACAATTTGGATGTTTCAGTGTGTGCATCTGATGTGTCTGTAATAGCATGTGCATTCTGTGTGTCCCTGTCTCTATCCTGTGCGTGCAACCATCGCGTCTTTGTATTGGACTCCTATATGTATGTACCCTGGGTGTTACAGTCTTACATTGAATGTGTTAGTGTTCATCCCCAGTATATATGATGTGAACAGTGTGCACTTAGTATATGTGCCACGTGCGTGTAACTATCACCACCTTGTGTGGGGCACTGCCGGTACTGTGTGTGTGTGTCATTATTTTGGCTATGTGTGCCTCCAGTTCTCCAGTCACGGATTTTCCTTTAACCAGTAATTTCTTTCAGGCATGTTACCTTAGTTGGTTTATTGGAGTCAAATCAATCATATCCTAGCCACAATGCACCAATTTGTTTAATTAAATCGCCGTACTGAAAACCTGTTGTCCAGGTGACATTGATTCCTCTGGTCACCCAACTCTTGATACTTACACCATGTCTTTGGCAGTATGTGCATGCATACTGAGGATCTCTGTACATAGTTTATCCGTGTATGTGTAATTGCTGTGCATACTACAGATTTGCTATTCTTCAACCTGTGAGATGTTTTGCATGTCATTATATACACCCTGTATGTTGCTTGTTATAAATGTAGTTTTAGTGTATGCTCCCATTTGTGTGTCATTGTCTTTATTCTCTGTGTGTTACTATTTTTACCCTGTATGTGTCACAGTCACTACTCAGTGTGTCACTGTTCCCTTTGAGTATCTCTGTTTCCAGTCTGGACTGAGCGCGTGCATCTTTTGCGTTCTCGGTGTGAGACAATCTCTGCATCCTTTGCGTGTGTCAATGTGTGCATTCTAAGTGCTGTCACTGTCCGCTTTCTGTTTCATTATCTTCTTAATGAGTGCTTTTTTCAGTATTTTCGTTTTGTGTGTCAGTTGTGCATTTTCTGTGTGTCACTGTCTGCATTATGTTAGTATGTTGTACTTTCTATGTGTCTGCTGTACTCTGTGGGTTCCTATCACTTTATACAGGCTATGTGTCAATTTGTTTGTGCTCTGTGTGTCTGCTGTGCACCCTGAGTATTTTTGTGTATTTGTAGTATATGTTTTTATGTATTTATTAATGAAGAACCTTTACTGGAAACACTGTGCCCCCTAACATGATCGTACATTAGATCTCTGTCGCCAGAAACTGTTGGTAGATAGGCAGTGAAAGTGACTGGCTGTGACTGTGATGTTACATTGAAAGTATAGTACATTTAAAAGTACTCTGCACTCATTTCATTTATTAATTTCGCAGTGTTACTGCCTTCTCGATTTGTAGAAGTCAGTGTGCTCTCAGATTCACTGTCTGGACTGTGTGTGAGTAAGAATACACACCATCTTTGGGTGTGATTCGTGTGTGGACACTGTCTACTACCTGTGTAATAACAGTTGTTATGTTGCTTGTACTCTTATAGTGTATGTGCTGCCATTGGTATGGCCTCATAGCACTAACTGTCTGCTTCTTTGCAAACCTGGTTTTGAGGGTTTCGTTACAGATCTTTTGACAGTGCCCCCTGCAGCTGTTTTTAACGTCTATTCTTAAAGGATAATAAAATGCATTCAAGATAGCCTCTACACATACATGCACATTCATCAATGCCACATAATTACACTCTACTCAATACCAAATAAATACACACCACATAAAACCACTATGCCACATAATTCCCATCAGCATCATTTCACTCACATCTACAGTTCCACACCACACAATTCAGCTCCACACATTTCCATTCCATACCACATAATTTGACAACAAACCACATAATTCAAATCAACAACACAATTACACAACACATGCATCCAATCCACACCACAAAATTCCACATCATGCCACACAATTCATCAGCACAATACATAATTAAACGCCATTACATACCACAACACAAAATACCAATCCACATATTTACACTCTATTACACTCAATCCCACTCTACATAATTCCAGTACACTCAATACCACATAATAACTATCCACATAATTTCACTGCACACATGCCGCATAATTCCACTATATAAATCAACTCCACGCCGCACTATTCTACGCCACACAATTCCACAACTAACAGTTTCAATCCAACCCACATAATTCAACTCCACACCACATACATTCACTCCATAAACATAAGTAAAAGGCATTGTCATTTACAATGCCAATAGCTCTAACTTTCACAAATGCAAGACCAATTGCATTGCAAATGCTTGTTGCTAAACTGCTGATGTACTTTGACTGAGTGTGCCCTGGGTTCCTGCCAAACAGGTACCCAGGGCCTATGTTCTTTCCCTAAACTGCATTAAAAGCAAAACCCAATTGGCACTCTTTGGCCACAGGTCAGTCCCTTGTAAATGGTACCACAGGTACCAAGGGCACTGTGGCCAGGGAAGGCCTCTAAGGGCTGCAGCACTTATTGTGCCACCCTTAGAGGCCCTGTACCTTTACACACACACACTGCCTTTACAGGCTGCGTGTTTTGGTGCAGAACAAAGTAAAGAGTTGACATGGCACACATCCCTGTGTGCCGTGCCTACAACCCACTGCCCTGGCATATGTCAGCCACCCTTCTAGCTGAGTGCACTATACCAGTGGTGAGGGTACAGGTGCATGAGCCCTATACCCCTACAGTGTCTAAGCCAATTGTTAGACATTGTAAGTGCAGTAATTCCATTAAGAGTATATGGTGCTAGGAGTTTGTCATTATGAACTCCACAGCATCATAATGGCTTTACTGAAAACTGGGAAGTTTGGTATCAAACTTCTCAGCACATTAAACCCACACTGATGCCAGTGTGGGATTTAATGAAAAATGCACTCAGAGGGCATCTTAGAGATGCTCCCTGAAAAACGACCTAACACTAGTGTCCAGGCTGAGTGGCTACTCACCAGCTGCCACAACCAGACATATTTCTGGACCCCTGCATCGAGAGTCTGCTGCTTTCAGGGGTCTGGAACAATGCACATCCTGGGACGAGGTGCCAAGCCTCCTCCCCAGGATGGGCATGGTTCACGAAGGGAAAGCTTCAAAGGCTTGCCGCCTTTGTGAGCTACCCCAGGCCTTTGCTGCTTCCAGCAACTGGCCCACACCAGTTCTGACCCCCACTTTGGGTGGGAGAATCAGCTGGAAAACCAAGTGAGGAAGGGAGGTGCGCCTGCCTTTGCCAACCCCACCACTCAGGCGGGGGAGGCGAGGTGAAACACAACTCTGAGTCCCCGCCATCTTGCAGATGGGGGGACCCAGCCAACCAGAGTGAGGCATATGCCCCCCTCCCACTGGAGGGTGGCATAATAAGGGGTGCACCCACCCCAAGGTAGGGACCCATTGGTCCCAACCTTTACCTACCTGAAACGCTCCTAAATCTAGTATTTAGGGGCAACCCTGAACCTTGCCCCCTCAGACAAGAATCGACAAGAAGAACAGAAGAAGAAGTACCGAAGAACCAGTGCTGAACAAAGAAGAGGAGGACGCCCACTAACTTGGCCCCAGCTCTACCGGCCTGTCCCCACCTCGAACCTGCTCCAGCGAAATCCCGGTGTGTCCTGCAGCCAGCAACCTCAAGAACCCTGAGGACAGGCCCTGCCTTACAAGTCAAAGACTTTATTCCCTGTGAGCACCGGATTTGCTCACCCACAGACTCTGGCTTCGGCCAAATCCGCGAGTCTGCACCACTCTGCACCCTACGCCTATGGCCCGAGTGCGAGTGGCCCAACACCATGAGGAGGTCTCCCCAGCAATCCTGACCTGATATCTGGTGATCTCTGACCTGCCTTGAATCTCCAAGCGAAGCCTGCAGCTTCTTTCTGGAGGATCCCCCCGACAGCTATTGGAGCTGGTAAGAAAACCAGACGCCTAAAGACACCCCTGCACCCGACGCCCCACGGCCTTGGGTGGCCCAACCGACGGTGTCCTAGCATCCCCAGGCATCCCAACTTACCTCTCCAACCAGTGGTCACCTCCAGAAGATCTTCGTCCCCGAGCCTGCAGTCTTTGTTGCAACCGGAGAATCCCCATTGAAAACAACAGGGCGCCCGGCGCCAAAACAGCACCCTGCACCATAGCTGCCAAGGTTTCAGATTGCTATGTGTGACATTTTCAGGATTTCAGTCTAATTATGAGTGACATTTCAATGACTATGAGTGACACTTTCTCACGCGCAAAATCAAACAATGAAGATGAGGGAAACATATAAATATCAGAACTTACACACATTTGAGCAACGGGAAACTCTAAGATCATCTTAAAACTGCTGCAAAGCACCAGAAATGTCAGAGCTTGACATCAGGGTTTTAAGTGGGATGAAAGAAGTGGGGGTCTCTTAAAGGGGCATGCATGGCTTATGTAATTAAGCGTATGGCTTAAACACAAACTATATTTCTCCACTGGCAGCACTTTGCTGGAAGGATTACTTCTAAAACAATTTTCTTGCCAGCTGTTATCACACTCCACAACTGGGGCAGAAATGTGCATGGTGCAATCACAATAGAATGCCCCATCTTCAAGTAATGCTTACAAATTCCTCTAGTGTTCCGGAGGTAAAAAGATCCCCTCTTAACTACTATGGCCTGTAACTCTTCCCATGAAAATGAAAGAATAAATGAACATGTCAAGTTCACGGGGGCTTTAAAGACACTCCTATTTACCACTTAACTCAGCTGGGACACATATGGATGCCACCAGCTGGAAACGATAGTGCTCTAGCAAATCCCCTTGACATAAAAGAACAATTTACTGCCAAGACCGAAAAACGTGGGGAGGGCAATAAAATGGGGAAAACAGACTTTAAAAAAAATGTATTTGTAATAGCTAATACGGCCCAGTCTATTGGAATACTAACCAATAAAAAGTTACCAATCACAGGGGTCAATTGGCATTTATCTCACTTGCTGGAGGTGTTTGGTACTCCACTTATCATGAGCTTAGATCTGACCTTGTTTATAGTTTTAAAATATGTGCTAATGTAGAGGTGCAGAATTGAAACAGTAAAACTGTGTACTTTTAAAAAACATGAAGCACTATCCAGGCTATAGCATGGAAAAGCAACGCATTGCCGTTTATGTCTCACTTTATGCACTAGACTATTGTGGCAATATTGGCTTCATTTATACCCAAAAGAGTAACTTAAATAAACGATTGCCAAACCTCAGACGGAAAGTGTGGCAGGTTCATATCAGAAAGTCAGATTGGGTTTTGTCACTGAGTCTAGCGACTGTTAAACGGCTGGTATGTTATGTATGCAGCGAGTAACAACATCACCTCAAGAAAACCATGAGGGCTGCGGCAGAATCTAGTGCGTGTCTGTTATGTTGGCGAAAGACAAACTGAGTGTGAAAGCAGTTCTGGCTAAAAAATTTCAAACCATGCTTTAACTAGCAGATTGTAAAGCTTTCATTTTCTAAATGCCAGAGTCTTTTCAAAAACGGAGAGGACCAGGGGGTGGGGGTGCCGATATGCTGAAAAGGTAATGAATGCAGCTTTTCAAGAGTTATGGCTAAAAATGGAACTATGGGAAATATTTCCTACTGTGATATACAGCCGAAAATGTGAAATGCCATTTTAGGATGAACAATCAGGTTTGTCAAGCAATAACAATCTGTACGATAATGCCCCTCAAAAGTAATAATTTAAAATTAACCTGCAGAGCCTTCGCTGGGGATGGTATCAGTGATATGTTTCCGACTGAAAAAACGGAGCATTACCCCAGGGCCTCTCTCCCACGCGGCTGCTGCAACCGGATCACTGACTCCGTGACGTCCCCCTCGGCAATAATTGAAGTCGGCACGGGGGTCATATGCTTTTAATATAACAACTGCTGACAGCACACGGAGGCCGGGGCCGGTGCGAGCAGCAGGCAGCGCTGAGGCTCTCCTCTGCGGGCCGAGCACCATAATTTCAGCGCCGCCCGCAAACCATAGCCAGCTGCTTTAATCCTCCCACAACATCAAACTTCCCGCTCTGGCAGCAGGACGTGACATACCCCCGCGGCGCCATGTCTCACAAAACCGGACTGGTCCCGGCTGTCTAGGTAGTAGCCATTGGGCACTACCTTGACGTGACGTCAGGCTTCCTGAGAGCCACGCAGCGCAGTGAGAATCAACAAATGAAACATTGTGACAATGATCCTGCTTCCAGCAGCCTTAACTAAGCTGCGAGCCCCAAGCCTACGGGAGCAGCGCGCGCACGCCACGGAAGGCGCACTGCTAGCTGCCACACTAGTCCATATCAGTTTTAGGCAGCGACAGCTGTGACACTATACAGATATGCGTGACAATGCATTTCAGTGCGGTGATACGGAGCACCACACTGAAATGCGTTAGTCTAACGCCTGATGCGTGGTACTTGGCAGGACTGCTGCACCGAGCTGCCCCTGCGCCGCTGCGGGTGTACTTTGGGTGCTAACTTGGATCCCCTTTGCCCTGAGCCGAAAACCAGGAGCTTAGCTCCCACACCCTTGTGGCCTGCTCGTGAGCAGCCACCAACCGGAGGCCCCCTATCCCCCATTGGATAACATTGGGCCTCAGCACTCTGCACCCGGCCGCCCTAGTGCCGCTGAGGGTGCTTTGAGAGTGCATCCTTGACCCTGGGGGAACCCTGGTTCTAACCCCAGAAAACCAACTCTCAAACCCAAGTATTTACCTTGAAACCGATAACCACATTTCTTCCCATAGGACTGCATTGACTGCTTTCTTGTGAAAATTGTATTGTGTGAATTTGGTTTTGTATGGGAACTTGAAAAACTGCAAATAACTAAAAACTGCTTTACTTACCTTTTCTCTAGGAAATGTCCCAGTGTGGTATCTAAGCATATCACACTGAGTAGAAAAAGTAATCCATAAAGTAATCTGTAAAGTAATCAAAAGTAATCTAACAGTAATTTCCACTTTATTGAAAAGATTTACAAACCTGTAAAAAAGACACTTTCATTCAGCTTGCTTGTATTGTTCAACCTGCCTTGAAAAGTACCATTTACACTTACCTGTACAAGGCTAGCTTGGTTCTAGAAAATAAATATAACTAAATAATATTTTCTATACAAACAAACTGGTCTGAGTTCAGTCTTTGAGTGTGTGACATCATTTGCTGCCTGAGTGTGTACAACAAATGCTTAAAACTACCCTCTGATAAAGCCTTACTGCTCGCCCACACTACCACAAATAGAGAGTAAGGTGCGATCTACTTTTACCTCTGCCTACCTTTGGGGTTCCACTGGACTCTGTGCACACTCTACCTCATTTTGGTACAGTATATACAGAGCCAGCTTCCTACAGTTACGCTGCCTACAGAAAACTCGTACTCGAATCCCGTATTTCCCTGATATACTGTTTCAGAGGCTGGAGGTGCTGCCCTATGGGGGTGATTGGCAGTGGAGTGGGCAGCGTATGGCGTCATCAGGGGGGGGCTTTGTTTCGCACAGGGGAGATGCTCACGTTGAGGATATACAATTGGAACATGATCTCCCAGGGGGTATTTGCTGCTTCATGGAGCTGTGACAGCGGCGATCAGGAAATACCGGGGGGCTGGAATTGCTTAACCATCCACACACCAAAGCTGTCATGTTATATGCACAACAACTGGCACACATAAAGCAGTACCATTCTTTTACCAGGCACTCTGGGCGTACATAATTGCACCTCTGAATGAGTGGGATTGAGTGAGAGTAACTAAGAATAAGTGAGAATGAGTGGGTCTGCTTGAGAATGCATGAGTCTTCATAAGTCAGTGAAACTGAGTCAGAGTGAGTAAAAGTGACTGCAAGGGCGAATGGGAGTAAATGATTGAGACTGAATGAGAATAAGTGAAATAATAGGACTGACTGCAAGCGAGTGTGAGGGAACCCTCTCAACCCCCACCCAATTAAGTGAGTCTGCATTGCTCACTGGAATTCAAGCCAAGGATTACACCTCACCACTTTTAATAATCAACAGTCGCCACTGTAGGAAGTAGCGATTTGCCTTAACGATGTTACACAGCGCAACATTACTAGTTCCCCAGGTTCCTGCTTATTGGGCTGGTTTCCATGCCCGGCCAAGAATAATGTTACTTTCAGATTCTTTGACTTGGCCCTGGTCTGTGCAAAACTTGAGAGTACGATAAACTGGAAAGCCGCTAGTGGTCCGAGGATACCTAAATGGCATGGTGCGCTTGTCAAGTCGGCGGGTTTTCAGAGTGGAGCACTGCTCAGGGAGGTGAAAAGAGGTTGTGGCTACCTTGAAGCAGCATGAGCATGGGCCAACCTGGTCGACTGCTTGAATGAACTGGGATTGCCGACACCGGTTGGATCCTTGGGGGAGTGGAGAGTGTGGAAGGGATAGGTGTATGAGAGTCAGTAGTGTACCCTAGAGCTTGGAAATGCCTACAGTACCATACAAAAAAAAATAGTCAGACATCAATAGCCACAATTTGCTATTCATTTTTTATTTTGATTTTCAGGAGAATCCCAAAGTCTCCTGTACAACTTATTTTAATAATTAACAGTCTACATACTCCAGTAAGCTTTGTGATGTATCATCTTCCACAGCCTTAGATAAAACTCCTATGGTGGAATCCTCAAAGTTGCCTTAAAACATTTTGACCAGGGTTGCTGATCTTACATGCTGTATGTGCGCCACTGCACATTATTCTTCCCAAAAACTCCTTGTGGAAATCCTGACAATCCTGCATCCCCCCGTAAAACTGCCATTTAAAATTATAAACATTTTTGACTTAACATGCTGTAAAACACATAATTTGTCATACATTTTCACCAAAATTCTTCAGGGAACTGTATACTATAATCAAAAAATGCAAATGAGAATACATAGTCTGCATTGAAATAGCAGTACAGCAGAATCTGTTTCAAAAAATGTAAGTGAATCCAACCTGGCCGGAACCTTTTCTTGACGCTATCATTGCAGGGCCAATGCCCCCTCCCAAACCAAATGTTCCTGGCTACAGGCCTGGATACCACACAACTCATAGAGTGGCTGGAGAGAAATCCCCATTTCAGAAGGTGAGAGAAAGAGTTGCAGTGTGCAACTTGAAACAAATGTGGATGATGGACATTTTGAAAAATAGATTCAGCAAAGATGTGAGAATGATTATTTTGAACTTTGGATTGGCCGTGGTACGGAAAGATGAAATGTGCGCGAATTGAAATAGAGCTGACTATGTAATTGAATTACTCCACACCTGTATATATTGTATGTGTCTGTAAAAGCTCTGGTGGTATGAGGTCCCATTTCCATTTTCTTCCCTTTTCTAGCCTCGGATGCGAAGTATAACACAGTCGATGTTTTAAAGTTGGATTGCTGTTTGGAGCTCATGTACGCTACCTTGTACAATGAATTAAGGTATGAGGAGGTTCAAATTATGGTGTTGACTCACATTGGCACATACATCTGTAGTCCATACACATTATCGATGTGATGGGTTAAAGCACCATGAGGCTTTTGAAGCATGATGTCTCCTTATACGGTATGTTGGTGTGTGTACCTTCACAGGGTGTTCTTGTATCTGCCGTACCCCTTTCTGTTGATGTTGAATCAGTGGCACGAACCATGGGGCATATTATCAAGGGCCTTATCTCTGCTTTTTTGGCTTTAAAAGCCAAAAAAGCGGAGATAATGTTTTCACCCTATTTGCAAGCCGGTGCTAACATGCATTAGCGCATGTTAGCAGCCGTTTTGCCGACGCCTCGCTTTGTATCTCTAATGAGATGCAAAGTGGGCGTCACTGGGCGGACCCCTGACGGACTACCGTGCTAAATATCGCTAAATGCACATCGCGATATTTACAAGGTGGCCCCAGGATTTTAGCAGATGTTAGTTTTTGGCGAAAACCGCGGTTTTTGCCGAAAACTAACGTCTGCTAAAATGCTGACTTACCTATACCTGTCATTGGGGGTGGATTATGCTGATATGACCACAGAGTCGTATCAGCAAGGTTATCGCCGTTTTCCATGGAACATCGCTGGAAAACCAGCGTTGTTCCATGGGAAACGGCGATATCCCCGCTATCGCTGGTATTTTTATCGCCTCTGTGATACGCGTTGTTGATAACGCGCTAACCGGGCAAAAAATTCCAGCGATAGACGCCGATAAATAAAAAAGCGCTAAGCGCGCTTTGCGATATTTATCGCCGTCTATTGTTAATATGCCCCCAAGTCTGTTCGATGTTGTGTTGAAAACTAAGCACTGATATGGCATTTCTTTGGTTGAAATTGTGGGTCTTCGTGTTTTGGGGTTTTTAACAGGAAAGTTATAGGAGCACTTAGGAGTACTTGGTGAAATCATAAAAAACTTTTCTCTTAAGCAATATGGGATTATACATTGCTTTTTAACTGGACTAACGATGCACTAAGAACCTCAGTGTGTCCTGATTCACGAATTTGTACTGATTCTAGATTTGGATCTGACTAAACGTCGAATATTATGCAGCAGAAGATGCCTGTTACGTTCGGGAGCTAGCCAGTCCTACTTCGGTGGGTCCAACTATCAGATCTAATTAATGGTCCATGTTTCTTTTTTAAAAATCAAGACCATCATGTCTCTTGTGATTCTTACACATGTACAGTTAGGTGTAGTATGCAATGGCACCTGTCAGTGATAGTACGAATCCATTTTGCAACCATTTGAGGTGAGGTGCTATGTTGGTATTATGTGGCAAAGGATGCGCGGTTACCTATTTCATGAGGCTTTTTATATGAAAATAGTTTCTCTAGGCTTTATATCAGTTTTATGTGCTAATTGAATGAACGTATTTAATGCACTTTTTGAATTGACTTGTATCTCTCATCATTCAAGAGTTTTTTTAATTGACTTGTATTTTTCATCTACTTGAATTACTGAGAGTATATTCTTATGTAGGTTCAAGACTTTGTTAAAGATTTTATGTCTGTCTGTCTATTTAATGTGTTTTGTAAATATGTTGATAGTCCTGTTTATCATGTGTACAGCCCTGAAGAAGTACGAATTGTGGGCGAAACGCGTTGTCTGTTCAGAAAAGTTTGTGTCTGTTGACATGGAGTGAAATAAAGAAGCACAAGATACAAAAGAATAAGAGACCTATCGCATCGTTTTTTTGTTATGAATCACAATCGCTGATTGTACTTACTGTTAGAATTTCCCTTGATTTGTGCCTCTCTTATGTTGTATATATGTTGATTAATGAAAGGCCATTGGTGGCGGCTAGCCTTTAGAGGTGGGCATTTGTCAGAGATTTAGTTGATTGACCTGGTGTATTTTGGACGTCAAACACTTGTAGTTGTGCGGCAAACAGTTTCCCTTGCTGCCATTTGCTTCTTGTAGTCACATTTCTCCTTGTATTTCTTCTGCTGTGGCAGATATTTCAACTGAAGCACTATTGTTAGTACCCACTCAGTCATTACAATGATAGGGTATCATCTCACAACCTGATTCTAAATCCTTTACACCTATCTCAGTTTCTTTCTTTGAATGGTTGCATATACAATATTGCAATAAGTTGGACAGAACAGACGAATGGCCAAGTGAGTTTAACCCAATGACTTAAATGTGTATATAGTAGGACATTTATTAGCATCATGAGTTGCAGAATTGTGTTGCTAATGATAGTGTTTATGTGTGCAGATAATAATAACTTATTTAATTAATTAATGTAGCCCCTCATGCTACCATTTTCCCCATCTATAAAAGCTGAAGATAACAGCCATTGCAATAATCAGATTTAAAGGTACTAAATCTACTGACTCTGGAAGGAGGAATAATGAGCTGGCCTTGCCAGAATTCAGACTTGTAGCCTACATCACATCTTGAAAGATAGCTCCTCCTACAGCCAGGCACTCAGATTCTTCATTTTGAGGATTCATTTTGGTTAAACTCAGACCTTGCAGATAGGTAAATAGGTTTGTAGTCTTCCTTATGTCATCCACTATAACGGCATCTATTTTTAACCATGTAGGCCAAATACATTTTCCTTCATCCAAAAGTGCAAATGTCTTAGGCAGTCAGGGAGGATGCTCTCATGGCTTCTATAATTTCCTATTCTTAGGTAAATTTGATTTTGTACCTCATATTAATTTGGATTTCAAGTACGTACAGGAGCCCGACTTAGAGGAGGGTCATGTGTAGATTTTAGCTGGACCTAAATGGACAGCAAGGATCACTGGAGAGTTTATCTCAGAAAGCCCCCCGCACCTTTCTGAGGATATCAACGTTTGAATCCTAAATTATTGACCCTGATAAAATAGGATGGAGCGAATCTCACTTAGAACCACATCCATCATAACCGTTAGTTTGTTTAGTCCTTCTACCCAAATTCATTGACCCATAGTATCTTAGTAACAGAAAGATCAAAGAGTATCAAGGTTGATGAGAAGTTAAATATGAGTTGGAAGTTTTTGTTGGCGATTATACATAAGATGATGCCACTAATCACAATTTTGCAATTATTTGATGATCTTGCCATGCAGGGAACACATGGCCTTTGCAAACACAATAAGATGATGGACGGAGTGGTGACACTTTTCAGACACTCACCCCCAGTCATAGATCTGGGTTTAATCCATCATCATTCTTCTGCTCACTTCGCCACCCCAGTTTGGACCCACCCATATGCAAATCAGTCTTGACCCTGTGCCTCATGGGAACAGTCCAGCCCGAACTGCCAGGCCAGGTCCTCCTGACTGGAAATTGGTGAGAATGACAAGGATCACTAAAGGAGCTCCACAAGGGGTGCATCATTGCTCCTCTTTCTCTTGAATGGGATGGGTGAGTACATTGTTCCTATCTAAGCAACAGGCAGTGCTGGAAAATCCAAGGACAAGACGGCCACCCTTATTCCTTCAGTGTCATGGAAGATGATTTGAAGAACTATACACTGTCCTACGACTTGATTTGGCAATCTGCCTACAAGGTTGTCAAGCTGGTGCTGGATGTCATTCCAAAACCATATATTTAATTCTGTTCAAAGGGTTACAGACTGCTATTAAACAGGTCAATGCTCCTCCAGCATGTGAGCCATCTTCAAGGACTACCCACCGGAACCTCGATTTCTCTCACAGTTCTGGTTATCCTTTTGCCTGACTACTGCAGCTTTGTCCTCAGCTAATCACACACAAACAGATGGTCAGACTGAGCAGATTAACGAAGAATTTGAAATTTAGCTCTGCTGAGTTTCCGGTTAGTGGGATTCAGTTGTAACAATGCTGACAACAGCTCTTCCATATTATCACAACTTTACTGTATATAGGGTCAACCTCTACATTTCCTAACAGCATTGCCACACGTTCGTACTAGAAGATAAAAGAAGCATTTACAGAACATCTAGGAAATAAAACAGGAGAACATCCAAGAGGAAAAAGAGGCATATGAAAAGCAGTCTCACAAGAAAAGAAGCACACCCATTTACGTTAAGGGAGACAAGCTTTGCTAACCACTAAAGATTTGCGCTTGCTCAACAAGATACATTTTCTATCCAGGTGCATAGGTCCCTATGAAATGCTTGCTTTACTAGGGACCAGTGCTGTGTGGTTAGCACTACCACCTAACGTCTACATACATCACTCTTCAATGTCTTTTTTAAGCTGGTAGCAGTTGCGATAAGCTCTATTTGTCCACCAAATCCCATCAAACAGGGGTCAGATATGTATCCCAAAAAGAGACAGAGTCCAAGCAATCACCAAGGGCAGCATCAAGGTACAATGCAAGCCTCATTGAGACTGCAACCTCAGATCTTCTTGCTGGTCTGGCTTGATATCCTGTGAAACTTTGCTATTTTCCCTCAAGAGTTCAAATTCTTGCAGGAGTCCGGCTGTAATTTAAGTGGTGCTCTGGAGGGTAATGCCAAGGATCAGGTAGCCTGCCTGTCAAGGCATCAATGCCAGGAGCTTCGCTGTGAGCAGGAGAGATGGTGGGCACAAGGACAGATCCAGTCTGGGGTTGTCTGGGCAGTACATACACATGGCATATTAAATGACCTGCACATGCATGGCCATCATTCGTTTAGCTCGTCCAGCTAAATAGTAACATATATCATTGTGACATAGGTGCAAACGAGTCAAAAGCATGGCAAGTTACTGTACTAGTCGCTCTTCATGGAGTAACATATCATGACATTAATATATTCTATTTGTGCAATGCTTTCCTTGTACATAGGCGCTTCAACTCTTCGGTAGAAAAGAGCCCAAGTTCTAAAATATGAGCACCGGTAGTCAACACAGGCACAAATATAGTACTTCTTTCTTACCAACAACTTCTTACCCTACTAACACAGTGATTTGTGACATCTGACCAACAGATCATGCCGGCCACATCCATGTCACCTTGTGCAGCAGCCAAATTTGTAGCTCTCTTCCTCTTTCCCACCCTCAGTTGAAATCACTGCTTCTGGAGACCAGAGTTTGGTCCTCACTCACTGAGTTCTAAGCTACCCTGAAATGTCACCTCAAGATCAGAATGGAAGAACAACCAAATACATAAAAAGGCCTACTGTGTAAAATACACCATGCTCTGTCATTTTTTTCTGTTAATATTTTGCTGTCTCTTCATCACAAAACAGCATATTTGTCTAAATGCTCAATCGCCACTTTGGTTTATATTATCAACAGTATCTGCCTATCAAGCTATGTACTGCCGTTGTCATTAAGTATGCTTTTATTGCCTAACCCTTCACATGCTCAGAGAGGATGGGGTTGTGGAAGGATACACTTCAAACAGAAACTCTGGATTAGGCAATGACTAGAAAAAAATAAGTAAACAAAGACAGATATCACAGAACTGACAGTATCAGGGAGCAGAGTTCTCTATTTCCTTCTATACTACTACTTTACAATTCTAGTCACCTAAGACTCAGAACCCAGAATCTTGGTTAAATGGCTCTCTAAAAGACAAAATTGGATGAGAAAGAGCTATCTTAAACTCCAAATTCGATTACTACTTCATATCCACCAGCTATGAATCTCAGCTAAATTAAAGTTATCTAATGCTCTAAAAGAAAGTGGTTTCAAACCTAAAACAATTGATTATGCCAAATCAATATCAATCAATCAATCAATCAGGGTTTTGTGAAGTGCGCTACTCATCCGTGAGGATCTCAAGGCGCTATGGGGTGGGTGAGCAGCTCCGTCGGAGTCATTCGAAGAGCCAGGTCTTGAGGTCCTTTTTGCACTGGTGCAGTGTCGGGGTTCGTCAGAGGTGAAGGGGGCGATCATTCCAGGTCTTGGATGTGAGGGAGGAGGCTTCATAACTGATAAAAACTTTAAGCTAGCATCAAGTCTGAAATACCTTCCAACTCGTAATTCTGACCCGTGCATAAACAGGGGTTTACACATGGATCGGAATAGACTGAACCACTCGTAATTAGGCCCCTAGACAGTGCATTATGTTTCATAGGGTACCACAATATAGGCTCGAGTCTCCTCATAACCTTTCCCCTACATTTGACGTACCATTACACTACATAACGTGTTTTTGGTATTGACCTTTTACCTAGTTAAGCGCTGCATAAAATGTCGTATGGTTTTCCCCGAAAACTAGCCTCATTAATTATGTATGAAGATTCTCAGAATCATAGCAGGATTACCATCTTCTGCATAAAAACTATGTATAAGGGTCATTCCTTTCGTCATCCTCGACCGACATGACACAGCAAGGTAGAATCCCCTGAGGGTACATTTTGGGTATATATACACCACATCTTGGCCAAGGCAGGCAGAGGAGAAAGACTTCCATGCTGACACACTGACGCGAGACGCTGAGGTTCCTGCATGCAGACACTCTAGCTCGCAGTGGTCTGACATCCCTTGCGGGGTGTCTATCTCGAGACCAAGATGGTGTCTCACAGTCTTTCACTTCAGGTAATGGGGTTGGCTAAAGCCTAGGGGGATTCTTGGCTCTACACCTACATACATGCTAGGTACACTTAAATACATCTAGGTGGGGTTGCATCGTAGGAGTTCGCATTATTACCGTCATATATTTTTATATTAGCCTGGATTCATTGTTTTTGCTTTTACTCTGTTGGTGCTTATAATCATTTTTATCTGTTTCTGTCTAATGGTTGTTTCAGCACACCTATTTCACACTAGAATGATGCTGGTTCAATAAATGCTTATTGAAAAACGTCCCCACCATTTATTCTGTGTATCTCTCTCTGAGACAAAGTGAGCACAAGTGACTGAGCGAAAAGTATTGAACTGTTCCCACGATCCCTGATGGGACAGGTTGTCATGTTCGATAGTTGCCAGAAACTATTCTCTCCTTGGTAAGAGGAGTTTACAGTGGCACTGTGAGCTAGCTAGGTATACAGGCGAAAATACCCAGTGGGGGTGTCTGGAATCAGTCGGGACACCAATCCCACAGTCTATGTTGTGTAAACGCGCAGATCCTATATAGGTTTATAGGAACTGCACGACAAGTGTAAATCTTTCAACAGCAAAGAGGACCTCACAACTGCAGTGCAATGATTATTATTCCATTTTGACTTTGGAAATGGGCAACCGATACTACCTTGAAGGCCAGTACTTCATGTAGCAGCACACCTAACATTCAGCAAATGCAAATTCATCCACATCATGCCTCTGGTAATATCACTAAGATAGTTTCCACTGTAAAGAACATGGCACGTAACACACACACACAATGCCACACACACACACACACACACACACACACATATATACACACTCACACAACCTCTGAATTCAGTTCTCAAGGATAAAAAAGACTCAGATAAAAAATTCATCTGTTCTGGAAAAATATCCACCTTCAAGAGAGCTTTATCAGGTGAACCCTCACAGATAAGATAGGCACCATCCCCAGGGTGGGAGAAGGGAAGTCCCTACGGCCACCAAGAGGGACTCTCTGAATGGATTCCGGTAACACCTTTCCCATTGAGAGAAGAGGAACAGGTGGTACAGTGAAGCCAAGCTCTACTGCAGGCCTGGACAAAGTTCACACTCAAGGGAGGAGATTTCCTTTAACGTTATAGTACAAGTGGCTCCGCTAGGAAGTCTAGGGGTAAATCCAGAGGTAGAGCTGAAAGGTAAAAGAAAGACCACTACAGCTGAGACAGAAATTCACCATTTTGGTATTTGGGTGCCTGGAACCATAGGATAAATTTGCTTCCATAAAATCTGTACAGAGGTAGAAAATGTTTCACTTTCAATACTGGAAGTGGGAAGTCTATATTTAGTTTGGCTAATCTTCTCCATAAATGATAAACTAGTTTACCCTTAAATTCTCTCATTTGTGCATTCCAAGGAGAGAACCTTCCTAAGTCTGGACAGAAGCAAAGACTTTCTTGTTCCTCTCTGCCTGCAAGAGTACTGGAGGAATTTACCCCATCTCTATTTTAACTTTGGTTTCCTATATTTTGCTCCTGAGCTGGTTTCAACAATTCTCCTACTAACTAGAAGTCTGCCTAGTTAACAAATCAGTATACTTGCAACTTTATGTAATTGTATTCAAAGTTCACAAGCTTAGTGAACTGTAAAGTTTAAAAATAATAACCTACATAGTAGTGAATGTTCATCCCTGATACCACTCAGGGCCTCAAGGAAAGCTGATGGACTGTTGCCACATCTGGTCCCCACTCTCAGCATGCCTCTAATCCCTGCCAGGAACCCCCAGGTCCTCCTTACTCCACTGGGTCCTCCTTTAGGGTACATGTCTGTTCCCACCAAAAGACCTTGATGTAGCCCCCCTACGCTGCCTAGAGCTCAATGTTCTTCTGTACTTCCATCCCTCCCTTCCCGTCATAACCATCCTGCTTGAGTCAGATTATATCCAGGCCAGCCGCGGTCCGTGCAGGTAACAGCGGTGGGGCGGTGGGGCCGAGTAAGGGGGGATTTCGAGGGACGATGCAGAGGGAAAATTAATTATTTATTTAATTTTCCCTCTGCATCGTCCCTCAAAATCCCCCCTTACTCAGCCCCACCGTCCCACCGCAGTTACCTGCACGGACCGCGGCTGATCCAGGCGCGGAATGCCCCACACTTTGGGCATCAGACACATGCAGCTAAAAAACAGAAATGTTCTAGGCTGGACAGGCAATATTTTAATTTGGTGAGATAATTTGAGAAACTTTGCTTACAACAGCAGAGTGCAGATTTACAGCAAAGTATGTGACTTTGCTGTAAATCTTTGGGCAAAGATAAACCTTTGTACTCCCCTACGGCTGATCTGTAGGGTCCAAAGGGATCATCGTCCTGAGAATGAAGCCTGTTTGCACTTGTGTGACTTTTCTTTTGATGCTAGAAAGTGCAGAGAGTCTCGGGACAGAGGATCTTTTGCCTGACTGAAAGAAAATCAGAAACCCATTTGGGATTGCACATTTCTCCTGCTTGCCCACGGGGGAGTTTCCTTCTGTAGCTGTAAGGTACAGAACGTACTGAGAAGCAGCCTTGTGAATCTGGCCTTTAATCTCCCAGCCAATGTCTCTTGAGGAGCTTTTAGAAAGAGGCTGAGTGCCAATAGTAAGCACCATAGTAAAACAAATTTACTGAAAAAGAAAGAAGAAAATGCTGACACCTAAATTTCCAAATGCCCAAGGATGTTTATGAAGTACTTCTTTAAATTTCCATCTTTTTCATGCAAGCAGAATTTAGGGTACCTATTATCCATGTATTTATCACTGGAGTGGATGCATGGAATTAGCATTAATAGCACCCATTAAACAATTAAGTTCAAAGCTGAATTTGTTGTTTGTTATTGGTGACTTTCCTCTCTATACTGTTTAAATTCACAAGTACAAAGCAATTTGCAGTAGTTTGAATAGTCATTCTGGTCACAGATCACAGCTTATATGATCTAATTGAACTCTTTGACAAACATTTTTACATTTCAAATGAATATTTACAATTTATTTACATTAATATTTTGCATAAAAATATTTTCACTAACTTTTTCAAGTTAGATAAACTTTTTTACTTTTCCTTATACCTTACCATATTGAGACTCCACAGTCAGGGTAGACTATGGCAAAGTAAAGGGAAAATTAAAAAAGTTTGTTAAAATATATTTTCAATTAGTAACAATTTTATTCATGCTAATATTATTGTAAATTAATTATATATTTATTTTAAATTCAGAGCAAAAGAAAAAAGCTACAGCATTATTAAATAAATTTTTAATTAAAATTTTAATTGATTTAAATATATTGAACTAAATGAAAAAAAATGTTTTCTGAAGTCTAAATTAAAAGAAAAATCCCACCTAGAGCAAAAAAAGATATTTTATTATGCATTAATAATTATTAAAAGTGATGTAATGAATAGCTTAAAAGTAATTTTATTATATTTTAATAAATAAATATGTTACATTAATTTTTACTGTCAAAAAAGGTTGCCAAAATATTTTATAATTAAATTATAATTTTTTTTTCTTCTGAACATTGAACAATTTTATTCAAAATGTTTAACTATTTTAAATAATTACATTTTATTTAAAATTATTTCATAGTGGGTTTTATTTTAAGTCCCTACCACCAATATTTTCTATGGGAGGAAGCTTCAGTATGAGTGGTTGACTATATGTGGTGCTGGACGTACTCCAGCTCTGAGCTTTAGTAATTTAGTACTGTTCTGGCTCCCTTTTTAGAAGTTCAGTTTGTGAAGAGCATGGGCTTTCTCTTTTGTGACTGCTTCTCCTTCCCTAAACCCCTCCTTAATCCTCCTTTAAACTCCTCCCATGTAGTAGCAGGTATGTCCCCTTCTCCAGCCACTCTTCCTGGTTCCACCCACATTTACTACTAAGGGCCCAATTACGAGTATGGCGGTCCGAGGACCACCAGACTCGCGGGGCGTGTCATGGCGGTCTCCCCACCACCCTATTATAAGGTGGCCAGTGGGACTGCAACAGTCCTGCTGCAGCTGCCAGGGAACAGCGGTTCCCTGGCGGTGTTGCGGCAGTCAGGAGGCATCCATATGATTGGCGGAACCACCACGGTCCCGCTAAGCATATTAGGAGTTTCCTCTCTGCCAGGGTTTACATGGCAGTTCCTCCTCCAGGTAAACCCTGGCGGAGAGGAAACAAAGGGGTCCTACGGGCCCCCTGTGCCTCTGCTCCCTGTGTATGCACACAGGGGGGCACAACATGTGCCCCCATGTTTGAATGCACACCAGTTCCTGCATGGCATGGAGGAACTGTTTTTGGCCTTCCCATTGCGGTGCCTGTTTTTAAAGGCATCGCCGTGGGAATGCTAAAAAGAAGCCCGCCAGACACGAGTTACCCTCGTAATCTGGTGGGTGGCCTCACCACGGGTTTGGCGGTGTGGCGGCGGGGTGAACCCGGCTCCGCACCGCCAAACTTGTAATCAGACCCTTAGTGGCAAACATGTGTGAAGATCTAATCATAGAAAAAATAGGAGAGGTGGAGGTGGAGATTTACACTTGTAGCTTTGTGAACAGCATTTTGTAGTACTTTAGAGGTACCATTATAGTACTACTAAACATACTACTAAATGCAGTTTATGAATAGGTCCCCAGGTGTGTTGGTGCATTATTGTCATTGAACTGCTTGTGCTTTGCTGTCATTGAACATGTTTGTGCTTCCCTCTTACTGTTCCCCAATTTTGTTTTTGCTTTGTGTTCTTTGAATGGATTAGTGCTTCATTCATTATGTGAACTTAAAAAACTAGGAGGAGCACTGCTGCAACCCCAGAGCAGGAACATATTGAGGATTGGCACCAATGAAAAGGGCAGGCTCCCTCATTTTCAATGACACTTCGCCTGAGTTTTCCTTGCCCTAAGAGGGAGGGCAGAATTATTTGCCTGGGTGCAGACCACATTGAAAAAAAAATGACACCTGCCATTTATCCCTGGCATCTAGTGAGCTTTTCCCTTCCCTACAGCGGCCAACTGGGAAGGGGGTGGTGGGACAGGCGGTGTCAGGCCTTGATCAGACCTCCAAGGAAGGGAAGGAATTGCTGACATTATCAATCTGCCAAGAGAAGGGCAACCGGAGATGTCTAGTGCCAAAGTGGGAGGATGTGACTTCTAGTGCTTCCACACTATACAGTTAGTGAGGAGAACATAGAGATCCCGTCCTCCACACTAGATGGGCTTAAAGGCTATTAGGGACAACGTGAATCTGATAAAACTTTTGTTTCTTTCTGCTGGCCAGCCGCGGTCCGTGCAGGTAACAGCGGTGGGGCGGTGGGGCTGGGTTAAGGGGGATTTCGAGGGACGATGCTGAGGTAAAATTAAATAAATAATACATTTTCCCTCAGCATCGTCCCTCGAAATCCCCCCTTACCCGGCCCTACCGCCCCACCGCTGTTACCTGCACGGACCGTGGCTGTTGCTGGCTAAGACATCCATGCCAGCAGTAACTGAAACAGCATCCACTTCATGTTTAATCTAGAAGGGACTCTGTGTTCCTTTCTTCTTAGAGGTGTTCAACATCTACCAGTTCTGGGCCCTCTTCTTCAATGAATTCTGAACTCTCTTACTTTCTGTGAATGTCCACATCCACTCTATTAAATTAACAAGTTTCATCCTTTGTTACCTATTCCCTTGTTTCTATTTGTATATTGCATCAACCCCTGGTACGCACTTAATGTTAGATCAGGGCTCTACAACATGTGTCCAGGAAATAATTGCATGCAATGAATTAAAATGGAAATAGTTTATGTAGTGATAGCGCCTAGAACATGTGCTTTAAAATTTAGCATCACTGAGGGAAAACCTGCCTTCGCTTCAAAAAACAAAAACTGCATTTGAACAGTGACACACAAATATTTTGTCCTACAAAGTGAAAACATGAGCTCTGAAATGCACAGACTTTAGTCAGACGCTTTTCATTTAGCAATTTATGTAACCCATGTGCAAGTAATTCATAGCTTGATTTAAATGTATTTTAGTTAGATTTTGTTCTCACTATGAAAATGTGATTATAATTTGTGAAAGTGTTAAAAGCGTGCATTTGTAGAATATAACTTGTATTAGAATTAGCACGACATTTTATAATGTAGAGAAAACAGAAACCACTCTTAATTAGTTTTTGCTCTCTGTTCGCCTTCAAGATAAGCAAAGGAATTTCTCTCCCTGTGTAGAGAACAGCTGCATAATTTATAGCTGTGACCTCCGCGCTGTATCTCTGTAGTTGTTGGAAGAGTTTAAACAAAGCTTCTTTAAATCTTAGCTTTAGTGAGAATAGAAAACATACATTATTTAAAAGTGCATTAAGATGTTACATTTAATGTTTCTTGCTTAATTAAAAAGTTATTTTGCAGCTCATGTATGTGTTTAGTTAGAAATAATGTGTTTTTATTAGAAGGTTAGTAGATGAAATTATATTAAATAAAATGCAGAATGTGCTGTGGGAAGGACTTTTGCCTGCCTGTCTGATGAGATGACGTATGCTGCCTGCCCCGGGGTGGAGTTGTCCTTGTGAAGAATGCTGGATTCCGGTTGGAGGAAAATGAAGTCATGCTACATGCTTCGTAACATTATTCTTTGATAAATGCGTTCCTAGTTTAGGAGTTTTCAGAACACTGGCAGAACTCTTGCAGAGACCTTTGCGAGAGGCAGAAGCTTTGCAGACAGAGGGCTGCAGAGGAGTTTCAGACTCCGATGCAGAAATGAAAGGAGAAGAGCAGATGTGATTTGCAGATGCAGGGAAGGAGAGGGCAGACTTGATGGATAGCGTAACCGAGGCAGTTCAGATGTAGGTTTAGTTCCATTCTGACTTTTATTTAGATCCTAAGCTTTAAGCTTTGACTAATTGGCTTTGTCAAGGCTTATTTGTTTTATGCTTGATTTCCCTTCATGGGAGATTCTGCAATTATTAATGATTGATGTAGCTTTATGCTACGCTCTCTCTTGCATTGTGAGTTCTGACTGACATCATTTGTGCCTCACTGTCTTAGACAGGGATTGTTTCTTTATTGAACGCTTGTGTGGAAATTATTATGCTTGTACTAACTTACATTTTCTATTTTCTATTCTGTAACCTGATTGATATCTGACGAATGAATGAAGAGTCAGAGAACCTTAAATTTTGGTCGGAAAATAAATCCCTTTAAAACTCTCATTATTGGCTAAAATGTTTATTTGCATTTGATTAATTGCCCATGTTTATGTAGGAGCCTTTTGGGTCAAAACACGGTGGCCAAGATCTATCGACCTGGAGCGGAAACAAGGGTAACGGTAATCAGAGGTAATGGTGCCACAATTCCTAGATTTTCCAAAGAGAGATTACCATGGGATTTCCGCTCCATCAGGATGGTAGCAGAGGTAAGGTTAACGCCTTGACCAAAAGGAGCAGAGTGTAGGTTAATGCCCTGAAAGGAGCTACAAAAATAGGCCATAGTTAGAATAGGCCCAAGCCCCAAAAAGTCCTGATTCCAATGCCCAGAACTTGAAGACTGGCAAAGCGGTATTAGAAGGCGGTCCAAGAAGGCGGTTGCTGAAGAAGGTGTGAGTATCAATAGGGAGCAACGCATTGCGGCAAATTTTTTGTTGCAGTAATTTTGATTGCGGTAATTTTTTTGCAGTAAATTTTGATAGCGGTAATTGCACTGTGTTAGATCATGAGATGCGGTAATTGCATTTGCGGTAATTGCATTGGATTAGATTGTGGTATGCGGTAATTCCAGTTGCGGTAATTCCGGTTGCGGTAATTGCATGAATGTGTTAGATTGCGGTGATGATTTGATTATGTGATGTCTTGCGGAGTTGTGATGGTAGTCGAGTGAACGTGAGTTTATTGGTTTACTGACCCGAACACGTGCGGTCCAGGAGGTTTTTGGAAAGCGGACTCAAAAGTAGTCCAAGATCCGGGGATAGGTTCGTGGTGTAAAAGGCACCACTTGGCTGTAATTGTCTGATCATTGATGTGGGCGTCGTGGAGCGCTGTCGACGGTTCACTTGGGATAGGGAACTTTGTGTGAGTGGATACAATAGAGTCGTGTGTGGAAAACCTCGTGCGCAAGGGGTAGACTACAGCGATTCGAGTGACAAATGCAGGTCGTGGGTCACGGGATGTGAATGTTCTTGAGAGAGCGTATACTATCGATTTTTTAGACGACAGACAATTACTTGGTTTTATGTAACTGTAAGTTACTGTGGCTGTCTGATAGGCGGTTACTTGGTTTAGTAGCTTTTGGATAAACAGTTACTTGGTTGTATGAGTGTGAGAGTGAATGTGTGTGGTGTGATTGTGAAGGATGGCGAGCCACTGTAAGGAGTGAGAGTGACGTCAGAGTGTGCCACGCTGTGATAGGTCTATTGTGAGATTACCGTATTGAGATTGGTTGAAAGTCTTCAAGAATTTTAACTGTAACAGGATTGGAGGGTAAATTGACGTTTACGGAATTGAATCAAAACATTGGATTGAATTATTGCAGAAATGAAATTGTTTAAAGGTTTTAAGACACTTCTGAGAGGTAAATCGACAAATTCGAGTTGGGTCGCTGACGAGATACCACCTAATGGAACGCCTGCACATTTTATGTTAACAAATTTGGGATTATTTTCTTGTTTGTGGATTCGCCAATGGTACAAGGTTACTGAGAAAGAGGGTCCTTTGAGTTTTCCAAAATATGGTACTTTTGAACTGCAAATTATTGACAGATTAAGAGAAATGTTATCTGAAATAAAGTCACCATCTAGAGTCGCACAAATTGAAGCTTTAAGCCTATGGGAAAAGACAGCAAGAGACAAGGAAAGAGAGGACAAAAGGGTAAAGGATCAGATACAGGAGAAGGAAATTAAGGATGACAAAAAGCCTAAAACCGATAGTGATTTAGGGGAAAGAAATATTGGATGCATTGTTAACTGAATGTCCACCACCTTATGTGGTCCCGACTGCAAATTCTGATAATAATGTGCCAGCTAGTACAACAGTGGCTACTGCTTCTGTTGAACCAAGAGAAATACAGATTGAGAGAACTTTACAGACATTTCAGATTGCCCTACCACCTGTTGACTCAATACCGACAGTGATACCTCCAGGTGTTACTGTTCCAATTGTGACTGATTCGGTACAGATTTTACAAACTGTAGCTGCACGAACGGTGCGTAGACACAGTCGGACTGTCCAAATTAATATGGTCCCAACTCAAGAAGCTCAAAGAACTGCAGAAGAAGTAATTACAACAGAGTTTACCTCGACATCTCAGAATTCACAGGTTATAGAACAGAAACTGCCCCAAACGGTTCAAGCATTAAAAGATAGTGGAGGGATTGTCTTTACAACACCAATAGTCAAGGGAGAAACAAATCTAATTGATGAGAAATTAAGAGACAAGTGGGCAAGGAAACATGAGAAGAAAAAGGAACCACCAGACCTATCAAGGAAACAGAAGAAAAAAGAAACCACCAGACTTAGTTGAGGAAAACAATAAACAGGATGAAGGAGAAGCTTCAGCTTATCCATTGAGAGAAATAGTGGGAAAAGTGCATGTTCATGTACCACGGGACGAAGGTGAACTTGCAGCATTTGTGAACAAATTTCCAAAATTAAGAGACAAGCCTATGCTGTGGTATCCACAAGTTGATGGATTTATTGAAAGTTCAAGTGTGTGGATTAATTTCAAAATGTTCTTTGACACTGCAAAGCCAATTGAATTGTGGTCTGAATGTAAAGTTGTTGTGCAAGGGCCAGGTGAAGAGACAATGAGATATTTGTGCACTAATGCACCATCTTCTGTTGTTATGGAGACAAATGAAGCAGTGATTACATTTCTGAAGGGCCGAGTGCCACCAAAAGATCTTGATTGTGTACAGATCAAAAGAACCTCACGGGAATTAGAAGAATCGGTTCATGAATTGTGTGAAAGAGTGTGTCAGGAGTTTCAACAGCACAGCAGGAGAGAGTGTACTTATGTCAGCGACAGGAGATTCTTTGTGTCTCAATTTGTTAATGGATTAATGATCTTTGGTCAGATCGGTGTGCACATTCAGCAAGGAGTGGTTGGTTTGCAAAGAGAGTTGATAGATGGGATTGTGAAGAATGAAGTTGAGATACAGGGTGTAGTTCCACAAGCAGGAGTACAAGGTGCTCAAGGAGGATTTGGTGTTTTACATGACAGAGATAGAGGAGTTTAGGTCCAAATATGGTTATGGATGTCACCATGTTGGAGAAAATTACCTTTTGCCATCTTTTTAACAGATTTGAGCATTGGAAGAGGAAATGTAGACTTAAAACTGATGCAGTACATGGAAATGTGCAAATGCAGGGAGAAATGCCGATGGCAAAATGTGCCCGTTCAGCAAAAGCAAATGTCAGATCAGAAACAGGTACCAATGGCACACGTTTTCGAAGCCCAGATGGTCCCACAAAATATGGGAAACCCTAAAATTAAGTTAAATCAGTTGTCCAAAGCAAATTTGAATTCTTTTCAGGACCAAAATCAGAGCCTGTTTCAACAGACTGCTGTATTTGAAAGTGACAGTTTTGGCCCCAACATTTCTGATATCACCAGATCCATTGTGAGGACAGTGGAAGTTCCAGACCTACCTTACTTAGAGAAAAAGACCCAAGTCGTAGGAGTTCTAAACAGACAGATTGCAAATTCAGTTTCAGAGAAGGTTGTGGCAGAATTAGGTTCATTTGAGGAAAGTTACCAATTCGATATTTGTGACTCAAGCACTGTAGGTCTGACAGGAAAGCACTTGTGGTGCAAATTAAACTACACAATTTACTGTACACTGGATGAGACTGAATATCAGACTTCTGATGAGGATGTACAGTTTAAAATGGCCCAACCAGAGACAGCTGTAAGATTGTTTTCAGAAATGACAGTTGAAAAGTTACCCTCTGATTTGGAAGAAACAGTGAACGCAGCAGTATGTGAGTTCACCACAAAAGATGTTGGATTAATAAAAAGAGCAGAACCAGTTTTAGTCAAATTAAAATCAGATACCATGTATTTCAGAACACCATCATACGATTTGACAAGTGATAGTTGCAGGAATTTCACCCATAATTGAAGATAAACTGAGCGAGGGACTTTTGGAGGAATTGATTGGAAGTTATTGTAATTCTGATCACAGTTTACAGAAACTCAATGAAAAGTACAGAATAGTGCAGGAGATTAGCAGCATAATTGTTCTATGTTGTCCTATGGAACCGAATCCAGCCAACATACCTTTTCGAATTGCATGTACTGAAGAATGGCTTACTGTTATTGACTTTTGTCAGGTTTATATCATAGTGCCATTACATGAGGATAGTCAGGAGTACTGCCAAAAAGGAGATCAATATCTGGAAAGTTGTGGCAGAATTAGGTTCATTTGAGGAAAGTTACCAATTCGATATTTGTGACTCAAGCACTGTAGGTCTGACAGGAAAGCACTTGTGGTGCAAATTAAACTACACAATTTACTGTACACTGGATGAGATTGAATATCAGACTCCTGATGAGGATGTACAGTTTAAAATGGCCCAACCAGAGACAGCTGTAAGATTGTTTTCAGAAATGACAGTTGAAAAGTTACCCTCTGATTTGGAAGAAACAGTGAACCCAGCAGTATGTGAGTTCACCACAAAAGATGTCGGATTAATAAAAAGAGCAGAACCAGTTTTAGTCAAATTAAAACCAGATACCATGTATTTCAGAACACCATCATACGATTTGACAAGTGATAGTTGCAGGAATTTCACCCGTAATTGAAGATAAACTGAGCGAGGGACTTTTGGAGGAATTGATTGGAAGTTATTGTAATTCTGATCACAGGTTTACAGAAACTCAATGAAAAGTACATAATAGTGCAGGAGATTAGCAGCATAATTGTTCTATGTTGTCCTATGGAACCGAATCCAGCCAACATACCTTTTCGAATTGCATGTACGGAAGAATGGCTTACTGTTATTGACTTTTGTCAGGTTTATATCATAGTGCCATTACATGAGGATAGTCAGGAGTACTGCCAAAAAGGAGATCAATATCTGGGACACAAAATTGGAAAGGAGCTAGAAAGTTGTCACCCGAGAGAGTGGAAGCAATTCACCAGATGAATCCACCTCGAACTCTGAGAGAAGCCAAGATGCTTTTGGGAATGGTTGGCTACTGTAGACAGTAAACACCAAACCTTTCCCTAGAGGCTAAGCCTTTACTGAGGCTGACACACAAGGATGTGTCCGATCCGCTTCCATTGGACAACGATTGCATAAAAGCATGCCTAGAGTCGAAATAGAAAATGTGTTGTGCCCCGGCACTAGGGATGCAAGTTTATTTAAAAGAATATACTCCAATTTGCAGTGAGAGGGAGGGCTGCGCTCTCTCAGTGCCTGTTCAAAAACATGGAGAAGTTCAAAAGTCTGTGACATGTTTCCCAATGACTCTTGACCCTATTGTCACAGAAATGCCCAGCTGCCTTAACTTAGTAGCTGCGGTTGATGTCAGTCACAAAAAGAGTGAGAATATAATAATGGAATGTCCACTAACTGAAATGGTCTCTTGTTTTGTAGATTTGCAACTGAAAAATATTGTGATTGAAGCATGTCTATGTTTAAATGTATTGAGTCTACTGCCAGTAAAGGAAATTGTTTGTGATGAAACTGAACATGAATGTCTAGGTGTCATGGATCAATGCATGAAGCCATGGTTAGACGCTAATGATGAACCCCTAATTGAGCCCGATCATGTCCAATTTGTAGATGGCCCATGTTTAAGAGGTAACAATGGCACATTAAGAGAAGCATATGTTGTGTGCACCATGAATTATGTTGCCAAAGCTTCATGGCTTCAAGAAGTTACCCCAGCACAAGATTCAAAATTGAATGCCCTTACCATAGCATGCAGTTTCACTGCTCAAATGGGAGTCACTATTGTCATGGGAAAGAGAGATGGTGATTCAGTTGCCCAATATTGTGTCCTGATAGCTTACACATTGAAGGGAAATTTCACATGTGAATCTGAGAAGAACACTGTCTATCCAATGTTGATGTCAATAGCGTATACTTGGAAAGAGTTGAAAGGGGTACAAGAAAATGATTTAGAGACAGAACAACAAGGGTGGATCAGAACAGATTTTGAGAAAAACGCAAATGACATCCAAATGTCAGCTGAAGACAGACCAGTGTTGCCAGACAGTTTGTCGTTTCCAATGACACGATACATGCATGGACACACACACCCTTATAGAGGGATTCAAAGAAATGTCTATTTAGAAAGAATAGATACCAGCAAAAGTTTAGGAAGCTTGCAGAAGAAGAGTGTCATCGAGATGTGACATGTCAACAAATGAATGCAGGGAAAAGAACACACGTTACATTGAGTCACACAGGGAGATCAGAAGGTCCTTTCAATAGAATGCAAAAGAGCACCATCGAAATGCCTTATTCCTACCCAGCCAGAAGAAATGACAATCACATGGTAGCAAATGTGTTTTTGCAAAAATCGATCTCCAGGTATAGATTTCCAGTTTCTCTGAAATCAGATCAAAAGACCTACTCTATCAATGAGGTCCCGAAAATGATGTGTGCAGAACTATAGACTGAACAAGGATTGCACTGTAGTTATCGACCTGAAGTTTCAAGCATAATCAAGCAACACAAAGACACTTTGCAAAAGACTGTGTCTCAACATCACTGAAGTGGTTTGATGATGTACCTGTAGAAGCACTTGTGAAAATTGCAGATGAGAAGATAAGCCATTGCTGCGAAGGATTGGCTGATGTGGTGTATACAGGTTCTCACCAAGTTGCAGTTGTTACATGAGATTTGTATAGTGAACGGTGCGACAACCTCGATCTGAGAAATGATGTTGTGGTCCAGAACAACGTCCTGAAGACTTGGTTGAAACCAAGATGGAAAGGCCCATTCCAAGTGATCTTGGTCTTGGTCACAACGACAACGACTGCTGTGAAGTGTGATGTCATTCCGAACTGGGTGCATGTCTTACATGCTCGTAGGGTCCCGTGTCCCCTTGATGAAACAGATCCTCTTCCAGAAGACATGCCAGCAGTGGTCGAAAGGCCATGGGAGAGGGTCAGTCAAGCTGTAGGGGAACACAGTGTCTGAAGCAGCACTAAAGCAAACCGAGTTGGGACTAGAAAAGCAAGAAGTGGAAATTGGCTCGGATGAAACTGGTATCGAAGTGGTGAATGAGCCAGGTCCAGCCTCTGATGAGAGAACTAGTGCTGTGGGCCCATGAGTGGAGGTGGAAGAAAGCTGGCTAAAGGGGTATATGAAAAGTCTGCAGTTGTCCCCTGAAAAAGTATTTACACCCGTAGCTGAAACATCTGAATCAGAAAAAAAGGGAAGACGAAAGTGGAAGGTTTGGATTGAGAAAGTCCAAAGGATCGATTGTGCTTTGTTGGAGTTATTCAGCACTTGAATGGTCATATTGCATGGACAAGGCACTGAACGTCGTAATGGATGAACTGTGTGATGCAAGATTTGAAATGTATAAGCCACCTTGATTCCAAGCTTGAGACAAAAAGAGCTGAGAAAAGCTGAAACAATGACTGAGAACTATCAAAAGCTGAAAAGAAAACAATTATTGATCAATGAAAAAAAAAAAACTTTTCTGTTAGATTTTATTATTTTAGTTAATTATTTTACAGAAGACTAACCTAGGTCCGAGAAAAAGCTACAAGAAGAGTGAGGGATACATTTTTTAGAAGAACACGGAGTAGGTTTAAGGATTGTCTATTTCGAAATTTGAACTGCTGAAAACTAACCGTTCTGAGAAGCTACTTACAGAACTCTGCACTGAACTTTTGAGCTTGCCTATATATGATCTGATTGCAGACAAAGCTTGTGTTGCCTTAGAAAGTGATGTAAAATTGTTATGAGCTCAATTTTTGTAATAACAAGTGATACTGATCGTATTAGTTTAGTAGGGTTCTTTTACACACCAGATAGAAATAAGGTCTGCTAATTGAAAATATTACATCGACACACACCACAGACGAGTTGCAAAATTTTAGGTAGAGAAAATTATATATTTGATCCAACTAGTGATGAGGGTGCTCTTTGACGATCTCAGATGTGAAATGAACTTGGTGTGATGATTACAAATCCTCAGAGCCGTGATGATTTAATCATCAGAGGGAGGATTGATAGCGCCTAGAACATGTGCTTTAAAATTTAGCATCACTGAGGGAAAACCTGCCTTCGCTTCAAAAAACGAAAACTGCATTTGAAAAGTGACACGCAAATATTTTGTGCTACAAAGTGAAAACATGAGCTCTGAAATGCACAGATTTTAGTCAGACGCTTTTCATTTAGCAATTTATGTAACCCATGTGCAAGAAATTCATAGCTTGATTTAAATGTATTTTAGTTAGATTTTGTTCTCACTATGAAAATGTGATTTTAATTTGTGAAAGTGTTAAAAGCGTGCATTAGTAGAATATAACTTGTATTAGAATTAGCACGACATTTTATAATGTAGAGAAAACAGAAATCACTCTTAATTAGTTTTTATTCTCTGAAAGTGTTAGACCTGGCACCGTTGGCGTGGGTCTCCCTTTCATTTTTTCGCTGTTGCCTCCCATGTTTTGCTATGTTTTTGCTGGTCTAGATGCTTTGGGCACTTTGCCACTGCTATTCAGTGCCAAAGTGCAAGTGCTCCCTATTGTAAATTGTTGTATTGGATTAGTGACTCCATGATTGGCTTATTTGATTTACTTGTCAGACCCTAGTACAGTGCACCATGTGTGCCCAGGGCCTGTAAATCAAATGCTGCTGGTGGGCTTGCAGCACTGATTGTGCCACCCCCAGAAGCAGCTTGTAAAGTATGGCTCAGGCCTGCCATTGCAGAGCCTGTGTGCAGTGTGGGACTGCCATGTCAACTTGGCAAGTTCACACTTGCCAGTCCCTAAACCTTTCCTTTTCTACATATTAGTCACCCCTAAGGTAGGCCCAAAGGCAGGGTGCATTGTATGTAAAAGGTAGGATATGCCCTGATGTGTGTGGCATGTCCTGATAGTGAATTACAGCCAATTTCGTTTTTCACTATTGCAAGGCTACCTGTTCCCATAGGCCAGAATGGGCAGTTTGATTATAACATCTTATAATCCTAACTGACCCAGGGAACTAGGTAGAAATTCGAGTTTAGTATGCCTGAACTCAGAATGTTAAAATAAATCTTTTAGTGAGGGTGATTTTTACATTCTGTGTTTGAAAATACCACTTTTAGAAAGTAGGTGTTTTCTTGCCTAACCATCCAGCATGTCTCCGATAGGTTTGTGTATTCCATGTCTGGTTTGTGAGTGACAGGGGGCTGGAGAGGGCCTTGGCTCCAGCAGTCTGATGGGTCAGGGCTGGGCTGAATAGGACCTGCATTGAATAGAGAGTAGGGGGCGGAGATTTCCTTTCTCTGACCTGAGCCCTCATAGAATAGAGAGTAGGGGGAGGAGATTTCCTTTCAGCTACCTGGGCCAGGTCTGCTCTCAGACAATGCTGTCTCCACCTCCTGCCAGGAAGCTGCACCCAGGAGGACAGAACTGGTTTTGGCTGGGCACAGACACCCTCTGCCTTCAGAGGACAAAGGATTTTGCAGTATAAATATTGGGGCCCAGACCCCAGAACTTTAGATCACTTCTGGGAATCAAGACAAACCTTTGCCAAGGAGAAGAACCAAGGAAGCTGAAGGAGGAGACTGCCCTTGTGCTGTTTTCTATTTCTGGGGTTGGCCTGCAGTGGTTACTTTATTTGCCAAGAAAAGGAGAAGAGGACTTTTGTGATCTTTTCATCATCTTGAAGAAGAATCTCCAAGGGCTTGAAGTGTGCTTGCCTCCTGCCTGAAGTCTCAGGGATACAAGACTTCACCACCAGCTCCCCTGAATTCCCTTGCTGGGAATTCTACCTGCAGAGAGGTGCCTACTGTTGTTTGGGCCTTCTGAGAGACTGCGTGTCGCTGGGAGCTGGAAGCGCGACGCAACGAGGAGAAGCGTGTCACTGCCGCATCGCCGCCGCATCGCCACCGCATCGCCGCCGCATCGCCGAAGAAGCGTGACGCCGCCGCAGCTGTTCGCCGTCGCATCACCGATGAAGCGTGTCGCATCACCGTAGAAGCGTGTCGCCACCGCAGAGGTCGCAGTCGCATCACCGGAGAAGCGTGTCGCAGGGCCTGTTGCGTCTCAGAAGTTACTGAGTTCACCGCACGGCCGTCGGTTGTGCACGCATCGCATCCAACGTTGTCGCATCGCACCAAAGACGCCATTTTGTCGCATCGCACCGGATCGTCGCATCGCATCGAGGCGCCATCTTGTCGCATCGTCACCGGGCCGCAGTAAGAAACGACGCATCAACTCCCCACACAGTAAGGAAGCGACGCATCACCTCCCCTGCGCAGCAGTAAGGAACCGACGCATCCACTCCCCTGAGTGTAAGGAACGGCGCATCAACTTCCCTGCGACCCTTTTGTTTGTATTGCGTGACGCATCCCAGGTACTTTGAGAGGAAAGTGTCGCATTTACCATCTACATTGAACTAAGCTATTTTCTACCATTTTAAAGACTTATTTTTGATTACAGTATTGTGGATTTTTGTCGTTTGGTCTTGTGTTAAGTCTAGTAAAGATTACTTATTTTTCTAAACTGGTGTGGTGTCCATTTGTAGTGTTTTCACTGTATGTGTTCACAAATGCTTTAAACACTGCCTCTGAGATAAGCCTGTCTGCTCGTGCCAAGCTACCAAGGGGGTGAGCAGGGGTTATCCAGTAGTGTACCCCCCTTTCCCTGACTAGAAGCAAGGGCCCCTACTTGGTCAAAGGTACCTACCTCTGCCAACTAGAGACCCCCAATTCTAACATTGGTGGTCAGCAGTGAGAATTTGGACTTGCATTTGTGACTCATATACAGTGATTGGTGTACACTACTAGTGAGTGCAGACCATAACGCGACCACATACATTTTTGGTAGAATTTTCCTTGGAACTTCTTTTTGCTTTTTGAGAACTGCCAACTGTTTTCACCATGAGCAAAGCAGCATCCATTGCATCTGTTGACATTGATTTTGAAGAAGATAGGATTGACACCTACACTGTGTCTTACCTCAAAGCTGCTTGCAGGAAATTTAAAATCTCTATGAAAGGCCTCACCAGGAAAGAGGAATACCAAAAGGCGCTGAAGGCCTGGGTAGAATCTAGGAATGCCAGTGAGCATCCTGAAGAGCCTAGGGAGGAGGCAGATAATTTAGATGGGCAGCTAGAGGGGCCAGTGGGCCTGGATGGGAGGAAAGTGCCTTCCAGAGCAGGCAGCAGTGTTTCTTCAAAGGACCTGTCCCCAAGAGAGTTGGAGGACAGGGAGAGAGATAGAGTGCATAAGATGGAGCTGGCCAAGCTCCAACTAGGTGGTCAGATGGAGTTGGAGAATAAGAAGTTGGCCTTGGAGGAAAAAAGAATGCATTTGGAGCATGAGAGGATGTTGAGGGAATTGGAATTGAAAGCTAAAAGTTTAGAAATTTCTCCCTCTGGTGGCAGCGCACCGTCCGTGCCTGTAGAAAAAAGAGTGTTTATTCCCAAGGATGTCATTAAGGAGTTTCATAAGAATGAAGATATTGGGCAATGGTTTAAGGCCTATGAGGTAGCTATGACCTCCCACCGGGTCCCTGAGAAGGATTGGGGAGCGGGGTTGTGGGGGCGGTTCCTCAGTGATGGGCGGGATACCTTATTGGATTTGCCTTCTGAGGATCAGAATTCTTATGTGCACATGAAGGAAGCCTTAATGACCAGGTATGGGTTGACCCCTGAGCTTTATAGACAAAGGTTTAGGAATTGTAAGAAACTGGAGTCTAGCACTTGGGTAGAATATGTGACTTTTTTTTGCAGAGCATTGGATGGTTGGGTGAAGGGTAGCAAAGTGAATAATTATCAGGAGCTCTATGATTTGTTTGCATGGGAGCACTTGTCTAGTAATTGTTTTCCAGAGCTACGCCAGCACCTTATTGATAGCAAGCTGACTAACCCTAGGAAGCTTGCTGAGGAGGCGGACCGCTGGGTTAGTACCCGGGTCCACAAGGGTCATGTGGGAGACTCCACCAAAGGTGGGCAGGGTCCCCAGCAGAAGAGTGGGGGGAACAAGGGTAAACAGAGGGAGTTCCAGAAAGGGCCCCAAAGTAATCCCCAAGGGAACCCAGGGAAGGGTTCCCAGCCTCCCCCTGAGAAGAAGTCAGGGGCCCGACAGGTAAACCTGTTCAGAGGGGACCCCCGAAATGTTTTAAGTGTGGTGAGGTTGGGCCACCATTTCTATGATGCCCAGTGCCCCCTCCTGAAAGAGAAGACAGTACCCACTGGTGCACCACCCCGGCAGATGGCTAGTGCAGCCCTGGGTGAGGAGATGGGTGCCCAAGGTGGGTGGGGTCCCGCAGAGATGTCCCTAGTCTCTTTAGGAGACTGTGAGGTGGTCCCCAGGACCCAGCTGCCTGATAACACTAAAAAGTACAGGCAGTGGGTGACCATCAATGGCCATAGAGTGGAGGCTCTTAGAGACACCGGAGCCAGTGTGACAGCTGTCAGTTGTCGGCTGGTGTCTGAAGAGCAGGTAGTCCCCAATGCATTTTACCCGGTTGTTGCCGCTGACAACACAGAGAGCCACTGCAAGGTGGCTCAGGTTCCCTTTGAGTGTGGGGGGGTCTCAGGTACCCTTCAAGTAGCTGTGAGGCCAGCCATGCCTGTTGACTGTCTGTTGGGTAACGATTTGGAGAGCTTCCCTTGGGCTAAGGTGGAGCAAAGTGCTCATTTGGAGATGTTGGGTCTGCCTGAGTGGGCGTGTGTGACCACTCGGTCCATGGCAGCCAGTAAGGGTGTTCAAGAGGACCTGGAGCCTGAAAGAGTGGCCCAGGTGCCTGCCTTAAAGAGAAGAGGCCGGGGCACAGGAAACCCACCCCCACCGTTCCCACGGTCCAGGAGGAAGCAGACCTTGAGGGGGATGCCCTGGAATCTACAGGGGAGCAAGTAGCTGAACTGGGGGACCTGCCTGAGCTGACCCATTGGCAGCAGGACGGAGGACCCTCCAGGGAAGAGTTCTGTGAGGAGCAGAAAAAGTGCCCTTCTCTTGTGGGTTTGCGGCAACAGGCCACAAACCAGGCAGCAGGTGATCAGTCTGGATCACATTGGATATAATGGGAGAATGGTCTCCTGTATAGTGAGCCTAAGGTTGCTGAGCCTGGGTCAGCCCATGTACTGGTGGTACCCCAGCACTTCAGAGCCTTCCTACTGGGGCTGGCTCATGATGTACCTTTAGCAGGACATTTAGGGCAGGACAAGACCTTTGAAAGGCTTGTCAACCACTTTAATTGGCCCCAAATGCGCAAGAGTTCAGATACTCATTGCAGGACCTGTCAGACTTGCCAGGCAAGTGGAAAGAGTGTGAGGAAGCACAAGGCTCCTCTCCAGCCATTCCCTGTGGTCAGCACCCCCTTTGAAAGGGTGGGCATTGACATTGTGGGGCCTCTGGATCCCAAGAAAGCCATGGGCAACAGGTTCATCCTGGTCTTGGTGGACCATGCCACCCGGTACCCGGAAGCCATCCCTCTCCGGTCGGTGATGGCCCCCGTGGTGGGTCGTGCGTTAATAGGGATTTTCTCCCGTGTGGGGTTCCCCAGAGAGGTGGTGTCAGACTGTGGTACCAACTTCATATCCAAGTATATGAAGTCCCTGTGGCAGGAGTGTGGTGTAACCTATAACTTCACCACTCCTTACCACCCCCAAGGTAATGGGCTGGTTGAGAGATTCAACCGGACCCTCAAAGGCATGATTATGGGTCTTGAAGAACTTATGAGGCGTAAGTGGGATGTCCTCTTGCCATGCCTTCTCTTTGCTTACAGAGAGGTGCCACAGAAGTCCTTAGGGTTCAGCCCCTTTGAACTGCTGTATGGTCACCCTGTAAGAGGACCTCTGAGTTTGGTAAAGGAAGGCTGGGAGAAAGCTCCCAGGAAACCTCCCCAGGATGTATATAGCTACATGCTGGCCTTCAGAAACCAAACCCGGCGTTTCAGGCAACTCGCTCAGGCGAATCTGGAAGCCAGCCAGGAGGAGATGAAGCGGTGGTACGATCAGAATGCCACTCTGATTGAGCTTCAGCCTGGTCAGAAAGTTTGGGTCATGGCCCCCGTGGAGCCCTGTGCGCTCCAGGATAAGTGGACCGGACCATTTGAGGTGGTGGAGCGCAAGAGTGATGTCACCTATTTGGTGGACTTGCGGTCTCCCAAGACCCTTTGCGGGTCACGCATGTCAACCGCCTGAAGCCCCACTTAGAGAGGTCCGAAGTGGGCATGCTCCTAGCAACAGATGACGGAATGGAGGAGGAGACTGAGCCTCTTCCTGACCTCCTGTCTGCAACAGAGCAAGATGGGTCAATGGATGGTGTAAACCTCTCTTCCACCCTGACCCCTGAGCAGCAGAATGACTGTCGCCAGTTGTTGGGACAGTTTTCTGATCTGTTCTCCCTGACTCCCAGTGTCACTGATTGGTGTGTCCATGATGTGGACACTGGGGACAGTCCTCCTGTTAAACACAAAACTTACAGAGTGACTGACAGGGTGAGAGCTTGCATCAAGGAGGAGGTCTCCAAGATGCTTGCGTTAGGGGTGATTGAGTCTTCTAACAGTCCTTGGGCCAGCCCAGTGGTCTTGGTCCCAAAGGCTGCCGCACCGGGTGCCACGCCAGAACTCCGGTTCTGTGTGGACTACCGAGGGCTCAATTCAGTCACCAGGACTGACGCGCACCCCATCCCCAGAGCTGATGAGCTCATTGATCGGTTAGGGACTGCCCGGTACCTCAGCACGTTTGATCTAACGTCTGGGTACTGGCAGATCACCTTAACTGATGGGGCAAAAGAGAGGTCAGCATTCTCCACACCAGATGGGCACTACCAATTCTGGGTTATGCTCTTTGGGATGAAGAATGCCCCTGCCACCTTTCAGAGGTTGGTCAACCAGGTGTTGGCTGGACTGGAAGATTTCAGTGCCGCCTACCTGGATGACATTGCAGTGTTCAGCGCCAGTTGGGAAGAACATCTGCGCCACCTCTGGGAAGTGTTGATGGCGCTGCGGAGAGCAGGCCTCACGATCAAGGCGAGTAAGTGCCAGATCAGGCAGGGTTCTGTGGTGTACTTGGAACACCAGGTTGGGAGCGGCCAGGTGGCGCCCCTACAGCCCAAGATTGATACCATCCTGGCTTGGGATCCACCCAAGACCCAGACAGAGGTGAGAGCCTTTTTAGGACTCACTGGGTACTACAGGAGGTTTGTCAAGGGGTATGGCAGCATTGTTACACCCTTGACAGAGCTGACTTCCAGGAAGCAGCCCAACAAAGTAAACTGGACTGACACCTGTCAGAAAGCTTTTGATGCCCTGAAGACTGCCATGTGCACGGCGCCCGTGCTTCTGGCGCCCAACTTTTCTAAAGAGTTCATTGTACAGACAGATGCTTCAGAGCATGGTGTAGGGGTTGTTCTTTCACAGATAAATGAGAAGGGCCTAGACCAACCTGTAGCCTTCATCAGTAGGAGGTTGCTTCCATGGGAACAGAGGTGGAGTGCAATTGAGTGTGAGGCATTTGCTGTGGTCTGGGCACTGAAGAAGTTGAGACCATACTTGTTTGGGACTCACTTCCGGGTTCAGACAGACTACAGGCCCCTCAGATGGTTGATGCAGATGAGGGGTGAGAATCCAAAGCTGTTGAGGTGGTCCATTTCCCTACAGGGGATGGACTTCACGGTGGAACACCGCCCTGGTACAGAACACGCCAATGCTGATGGTCTGTCCACATTTTTCCGCCTCAGTGAAGAGAACTCCCAAGGGGTGGGTAGTTCTCCCCACATTTCAGCTGGAGGGGACACGTGTTAGACCTGGCACCATTGGCGTGGGTCTCCCTTCCATTTTTTCGCTGTTGCCTCCCATGTTTTGCTATGTTTTTGCTGGTCTAGATGCTTTGGGCACTTTGCCACTGCTATTCAGTGCCAAAGTGCAAGTGCTCCCTATTGTAAATTGTTGTATTGGATTAGTGACTCCATTATTGGCTTATTTGATTTACTTGTCAGACCCTAGTACAGTGCACCATGTGTGCCCAGGGCCTGTAAATCAAATGCTGCTGGTGGGCTTGCAGCACTGATTGTGCCACCCACAGAAGCAGCTTGTATAATATGGCTCAGGCCTGCCATTGCAGAGCCTGTGTGCAGTCTGGGACTGCCATGTCGACTTGGCAAGTGCACACACTTGCCAGTCCCTAAACCTTCCCTTTTCTACATATTAGTCACCCCTAAGGTAGGCCCAAAGGCAGGGTGCATTGTATGTAAAAGGTAGGATATGCCCTGATGTGTGTGGCATGTCCTGATAGTGAATTACAGCCAATTTCGTTTTTCACTATTGCAAGGCTACCTGTCCCCATAGGCCAGAATGGGCAGTTTGATTATAACATCTTATAATCCTAACTGACCCAGGGAACTAGGTAGAAATTCGAGTTTAGTATACCTGAACTCAGAATGTTAAAATACATCTTTTAGTGAGGGTGATTTTTACATTCTGTGTTTGAAAATACCACTTTTAGAAAGTAGGTGTTTTCTTGCCTAACCATCCAGCATGTCTCCGATAGGTTTGTGTATTCCATGTCTGGTTTGTGAGTGACAGGGGGCTGGAGAGGGCCTTGGCTCCAGCAGTCTGATGGGTCACGGCTGGGCTGAATAGGACCTGCATTGAATAGAGAGTAGAGGGGCGGAGATTTCCTTTCACTCTCCTGAGCCCTCATAGAATAGAGAGTAGGGGGAGGAGATTTCCTTTCAGCTACCTGGGCCAGGTCTGCTCTCAGACAATGCTGTCTCCACCTCCTGCCAGGAAGCTGCACCCAGGAGGACAGAACTGGTTTTGGCTGGGCACAGACACCCTCTGCCTTCAGAGGACAAAGGATTTTGCAGTGTAAATATTGGGGCCCAGACCCCAGAACTTTAGATCACTTCTGGGAATCAAGACAAACCTTTGCCAAGGAGAAGAACCAAGGAAGCTGAAGGAGGAGACTGCCCCTGTGCTGTTTGCTATTTCTGGGGTTGGCCTGCAGTGGTTACTTTATTTGCCAAGGAAAGGAGAAGAGGACTTTTGTGAACTTTTCATCATCTTGAAGAAGAATCTCCAAGGGCTTGAAGTGTGCTTGCCTCCTGCCTGAAGTCTCAGGGATACAAGACTTCACCACCAGCTCCCCTGAATTCCCTTGCTGGGAATTCTACCTGCAGAGAGGTGCCTACTGTTGTTTGGGCCTTCCGAGAGACTGCGTGTCGCTGGGAGCTGGAAGCGTGACGCAACGAGGAGAAGCGTCTCGCCACCGCAGCAGTTGCCGTCGCATCGCCGAAGAAGCGTGCCGCCACCGCAGCTGTTCGCCATCGCATCACCGACGAAGCGTGTCGCATCACCGGAGAAGCGTGTCGCCACCGCAGAGGTCGCCGTCGCATCACCGGAAAAGAGTGTCGCAGGGCCTGTCGCGGCTCAGAAGTTACCGAGTTCGCCGCACGGCCCTCGGTCGTGCATGCATCGCATCCAACGTTGTCGCATCGCATCAAAGACACCATTTTGTCACATCGCACCGGATCGTCGCATCGCATCGAGGCGCCATCTTGTCGCATCGTCACCGGGCCGCATTCTTTGATAAATGCGTTCCTAGTTTAGGAGTTTTCAGAACACTTCAGAACACTGGCAGAACTCTTGCAGAGACCTTTGCGAGAGGCAGAAGCTTTGCAGACAGAGGGCTGCAGAGGAGTTTCAGACTCCGATGCAGAAATGAAAGGAGAAGAGCAGATGTGATTTGCAGATGCAGGGAAGGAGAGGGCAGACATGATGGATAGCGTAACCGAGGCAGTTCAGATGTAGGTTTAGTTCCATTCTGACTTTTATTTAGATCCTAAGCTTTAAGCTTTGACTAATTGGCTTTGTCAAGGCTTATTTGTTTTATGCTTGATTTCCCTTCATGGGAGATTCTGCAATTATTAATGATTGATGTAGCTTTATGCTACGCTCTCTCTTGCATTGTGAGTTCTGACTGACATCATTTGTGCCTCACTGTCAAAGACATGGATTGTTTCTTTATGGAACGCTTGTGTGGAAATTATTATGCTTGTACTAACTTACATTTTCTATTTTCAATTCTGTAACCTGATTGATATCTGACGAATGAATGAAGAGTCAGAGAACCTTAAATTTTGATTGGAAAATAAATCCCTTTAAAACTCTCATTATTGGCTAAAATGTTTAATTGCATTTGATTAATTGCCCATGTTTATGTAGGAGCCTTTTGGGTCAAAACACGGTGGCCAAGATCTATCAACCTGGAGCGGAAACAAGGGTAACGGTAATCAGAGGTAATGGTGCCAGATTTGCTAGATTTTCCAAAGAGAGATTACCGTGGGATTTCCGCTCCATCAGGAGTCAGTGCTTAGTCTGAAAATCTAGCATAGATCCCATGCTTCTAGATCTATGCAGGGCATTGCCTAGGGTAGCTGCATCTTCCTTGCCAGACTGCTGTACAAAACATACTCTGAGCTTCTTGAGGCAGACTAGTCTGAGCCACCAGTCTCTCACTGTACTGTCTATCACACCTTTATGGTGTTTTTTAATCTCTCTAAGCTGTTGCACCTCTGACATTTCAAGATGGAAAGTTGATCACCTGCATCACACATCTCAGTACTCTGATGTATGGGCTCAAATTAATGTTGCTTCTGAGAAATGCCCAGTCCATTTCAAGCAAACAGAAAATGGGAAACTAAAATTATCTTACTCGGAACTACTTTGTTATTCGGCAGGTCCGTGCCCTTTTGCAGCAAGTACGTTGATTGTTAACAATCAACACTAGAAATGTATTCCTTATTGCTTCACAGAAATATTCATGGTCATAAATCATTGTCCAAAATACAGACCTAGCGTCACTGTTTTACTCCTGGTGCTCATCGCAAATACATGAGTTCTAGGAAAAAACTGCTATTGGCAACATTTTAACTTATAGGTCACGTCAGCTACTGTCAAACAACTTATCACTAGAACAAACTGGGGTCAGATTTAGTATTTTTTCATGCAATGCGACCCAGCAAGGGAACTTACGCTACGTTACATTAAATGGAGAGGGCAGAAATGCTCCATATTTACAAAGATATTGAGCATTTCCTATCTCTGCTTGCGCTGGAGCACTGTGTGCCTCATAGTGCCAATGCAGGCAGGACTCTTTTTATGCAGGAAGGTTTACCTTCCTGCACAAAAACAATCCTCAAAGGCATTTTTCTGCATTCTACATCACACATAGAAAGAGGAAGTAATGGGGAGAAATAAAGATTTTTCTCCTTGTTATACCTGGTTCAGGGAGACATAGCCTTTTGGAGAAGTGGCAGGCTTATTCACCTTAGTAAATCTGGGATTGTGTCAAAATCCATAAGTCGATATATGGTGATGTCCATGCTCCACCCATGGAATTCCTTCCTGATGGAAAGTAATGCATAGCGCTGCCTTGTGTACTTTCTGTTTACTAAACCATGCAAAGTGGCTTTGCATAGCTTAGTAAATCCCAGATAAGGACGTGCATTGCCTTGCAACTACTTGCGTTGTGCAAGGACAATGCAAGTCCTTAGTAAATCTACTCCCAATTTATGTCAGAAGGCAACTTTGACTTTTCCCTTTGTGCTGCTTTTTTCCGAATGTTTATTGCGAAAGATAGTTTATTGCATCTCCCCCGGTACAGTGACTGTGCACTCAGAATGAAATGACATTATACCTATCAGTCGTTTACCAGGGAAAACCATTGGTAATGATGTTGCAGATTGCACCTAATGCAATAAAGACTATCACAGTGACCAAACTATTAAAGAAGAATTTAGGTCTCAGTAACAAGCATGGAATTTGCGGTGCAAACATAATTGTAAGTGCAGTTTTTCTTCATAAGTACTATCTCCGTCTTTTTAGCACAAGTCATTCAGGTTCTGAAGGGAAAGATGGCTAGTCTTTATCAGGAGCAGTTATTTATGTTGTTGGGAGTGCAATAGCTTTGTGGTGAGTGTGATTGGTATGAGATCCAGTTGTCTACACAGCTCATTGATTCCTAATATTCCACTGTATATGTTTGCTTGTCATGTAAGCACAATGGTATGTCCGATCACCCTTTCTGCCCATGGAAATCTACTACTTTTCACCTTGCAAATGTAAACAAGTTGTGTGCCATTGCACACAGTCTGCATGAACACATGGGGCAGTGGCATCCTGAATGCCATTTGCAATAATATGCAAAATGCAATAAATCAGAGTTTTATATTCATGTGAAGTCAGAGTTTTACATTCTTTTGTAATATTATGATTGCAAATGTTTCTCTATAAATGAAGCCCAGTTGTCTATGGAAGCTACACCTATTCATTCACCTGTTATGGATTTATTTATTGTTTTGTTCACAAAACTCTTATTATTAGACAGGGACTGGCAATGATTATAAAATGCCCAACCCTGCCACGGGAGTTGTCTCCTGCTCATGCCCAAGGACCTGTGATGGGCAGCAGGCAGAAGAAATCTGTTAAGAAGTAAATAAGCAAGGACTATCTTTTTACCTCTAAAGCTACAGTAGCTACATTGCTGTTTAAAATAAAATCCACCAACTGGTCTTTGGGTCCAGCTCCAACATTGGCTTGACAATAAGATCCTACAGTCTTTGACCCCCTTCATTATGCTGCTGGTTAGCTTTTCCAGTCTGAAGCACATACTTGAACAATTAGGTGTTTATTCCATGGCTACATAATCCCAATCTAGACATCAATGTTTTTTTTTATTTTTGCCCCATTGCTTTTCTTTAGGTTATGACTGAGAAGGAGGTTGCCATGCTTTTCAGAATCGACATTAATGCACAGTTCCCTCTTTATCTATGGGATTTTGCCCCAGTGTTGGTAACTGAAAAGTGTTGTTATATTCTGGGGTGATGTGTTTGCAATTTTGAATTCTGAGCATGAAGATTATTAAATTGTGTTGCTCGTCCACATAAATATTGTCTGACCATAATATCAAGTACAGTAATGGAGCAGCACCATCGGTCGGAGCCTTTCCGGGCCGCATCGTGGTTTAATTTCCGACTGCCGCATTACAATGCTGGCAGTCGGAAACTAAACCGGCTGGTCATTCTGGTGTAGTGTAGCTCCTATTTCCCTAATAGGCTCTGCGCATTGGAATAATATATCCTATAGGTTTGACATAGGACTAAGGTTGGTATGTCCCTATCGAGTATATTTAACTTAATTACTTGTGCCAGCTAGCTCAGAGGCCACTAGAAACTTCTTGACGACAAGAAGGGAGTAGTTTCTGGCAGCTGCAAAACATGACCACTGTGTTTCCCTTACAGAATCAGGACGTGTCCCAGAGTCGTAGAAACAATAGATAACTATTTCACTCAGCTCAGTCATGCATGGTTCAGTTATTCTCAAAGTTACACAGAAATAACAGACGGGCGTTTCAATAAAAAGGTTTATTGAACAGTCTTGTTTCTGTTGTAAGTTAGATGTGATGTTACGATCACAAGACAATATGCGAGATAAATAATGTACAGAGTGAGCAGTAGAAATAAATAATACTGCGTTAGCATTATCTTTTTAGCATATATGCATTTACATAAAATTACACAGCCTAAAAATGCGAGTACTCATACGATGCGTTTCTAGCCTAGTTCTACCCCAGTGTTCCTAACCTATCCTAGGTGTAGGGAGAAGTAGAAGTAGGTGATGTATTCCTGACTAGAGTATACTAAGAGTATGTTACGCCTAGTATGCCAAGAGTCTAATATGCCAAGAGTCCCTCTAGGTTCTAGTCTGCTCCATGCCTGAAGAATGAGAGAGGTAGGAATCTCTTTCCGGACTCGAACTCCAACACCCCGCAAGGGAAGTTAGATCACTGGAAGCTGAACTCTCTGCGTGCAGGAATGACAGCGTCTTCTCAGTGCGTCCGGCCGGGAATCGGGCTCCTCTGAAGTCGAGGTCTCCTCTGATTTACAGGGGTTTGGAAAGGTATATTTATACCTGAAAATGTTAGCATTGACGTGAGTTGGGCAGCGAAAGACGTCATGAATGAACCCCTAAGGAATAATGGTTCATGCATAATATATGAGTCCTTGAAGAAATCAATAGTCCTGGGCAAGGAAAACTCCCGCAGCCTAAGGGTCTGTTTTTTTTCATGGACTCGTTGAGACGCTAGGGTGGACGGATGCCGGAATCCATGCCTGTATTTGGAGTGCATGGTTTATGCCTAAATAAGGTCAGGGATTTTATGCCTATATAAGGGCAAGGCGAATTGTGCCTATATAAGGACATGATTCTAGAAAAGCCCGTTTATGGACACCCTATAAAGTATACAACACCGGCTGGCTTCCAACGGGCTCAAGGAGCCCGCCGGGCAGTCGGAGGCCGGCCCATAATACCAAAGGACAGCTTTTCCGCCCTTGGGATTACGATACTGGATCTCCAGCAGGCTTTCAATGTTGGGCATTCCGACATGGAAAGCCTGTCGGAGAGCGAGTATGGGGGCCCCTAGCAGGGCCCCCTTCCCTCTGCGGTCTCCAGTTGTGAGCCGAGGGGGCACCTATGGTGCCCCCCTGCTCATCTGTCAACTGTGTGGCAGGCACCCTGAGGTGCCTGCTGTTCCGCCCCCACTCACCTGAAAACCAGGTACTGCAGGAACGAAGAATGTCCCACCACTCACCCTGTGCCTTAACCCTTCATGCCCAAGAGTAAAACAGACATCAGCGGAAAACGCACCGGTGGAAGGCAGGTAAACAAGGGAACAAGGAAAAGGTATGGGTTGAATCTTGATATCACTCTCCGGAGTATCTTGGGACCCAGGCAAAACTACATGCGTCTTGAAAAAAGAGAAAAGAAAAGGTAAAGATTAGCATCAGAATAGATATATTCAAGGAAATCTCTTAATTTCAATCATAGAGACAGTTGTTCACATCACTATACGCTCAGCTCACCCCTTAACATCCATAGTCGGGTCCCATAGGAAATCCAGGGAAGTATTCCACAAAGTCCTCGTCCCAGGAGTGAAAGGATCAAAGTCTTTCCATAGGGCAAGACATGAAGAACTGAAAATAGATATTGGGGAGAGCGGGGAAAAACCACAATTGCAAAAAACCTGCACTGTATTCGGAAAACAGAAGTACAAAAAATGTTCTTGGTGTTGGTTATCCAAAAGAACCCAGTGCACTGAAAAGACAATAGCAACACACAAAGAAAATACGAAAGTCAGGTGTTCACTGACACCCGCTATATTTCTGTGTGAGTCCGAGTCCTAGGAAGGAATAAAATGCCTCCAAAACCAGCACACGAAGGGAATTGAAGAGCTGTCCATAAATCAAAGAAAGGAATCCAAGGAGGTGCTGGCAGGAAACAACATTGTGTCAGCGGAACACTGATGGCGAGAGTCCTTCCGGGGCAGGAACCAGAAACGAAACCAAGCAACGAGGAGCAGGTAGGCGGCTCCTAAATATTCGCTGCCCACATACGAGGAACATCACTGCCGTTGCGCCCAAAACGTCCCTTCAAGCGGAAACAGAAGAAGGAGAGCCAGTCACCAGGAAGGAAGAAAGAAAAGGAAAAAAGACCCAAAAGTAAGATAGATGAACAGGGTAGAATGTATAAATCAAAGATTACCCAGAAAAGGCATAGCGTAAACATAAGACCTAAAGAGGAAGTGAACCTCGGGTCGTAACAGTACCCCCTCTCAAAAGACCCCCCACAGGGCGTGGTTTAGATGGATGACGGACATGAAAAAGACGTACCAGGTGGGGAGCATGCACAAAACTGGCAGGCTCTCAGGTACGATCATCAGGGGAATAACCCTTCCAATCCACCAAATAAAACAGCCTGCCCTGGCGTCTTCTTGAATCAAGGATGGCATTAACCTCGAATTCCTCATGCTCGTCAATTAGCAAGGGAGGAGGCGGGGGCAAAGCCTGAGTGGTGACAGTGTATGGCTTAATCAGGAAGGTATGAAACACTGGATGTATCCGATATTTACCAGGTAAGTCCAGCTTCATAGCGACCGGGTTAATCACCTGATGAATCCTAAATGGCCCTACATAACGGGGCTGCAACTTCCTGGGTCCCCCCCAAGCGTAGGTTTTTTGACACCAACCAAACCATATCGCCCGGAGCATAGGAGAGAGCAGGATGTTGATGCCTATCTGCTTTGTCCTTCATACTCCTATTAGCTGCAAACAAATGTTCTTGAGCCTTTTTCCAGATATCAGTCAGGGTAAGACACAAAGGGGCCGATTCCGATCTCGGCCGGTAGGGCTCCGAATCGGATTCGGCTTTACCGGATCCGATTCGGAGCCCTGTTTCCCGACCGAACCGTACGCGGGTCCGGCCGAGCGAGTACGATGCGAAATCGCCGACCGACTCGTCCGGGCGTCCCGACCGCTCCGACCGACTCGCTCCCGGCTCGAACCGCTCCGACCGACTCGCTCGGACTCGACTCGCACCGCGCAATGGAGACGTTTCCCGGCCGGGTAAGTACGATGCGCGCCGGGAGCAGTCCGACCGAACCGCGCACTCCGGCTCGTAAGAGCTGTCGGAGCCGTACTTTGGGGGTCCGTGTCGGACCCCCTGTACGCGTAGCCGCGCGAGTCGCACACAGGGGGGACCCATGGGACCCCCTACCTGTGCGTGTACGGCGCGACTCGCTTCGCCGCGTACCCGCTGTAGGGGCGCCCTTGTCCGACTCGCACCCATTGAGTCAATGGGAGCCCGCGTACGCGTTGTACGACCGGCTCCCATTGACTTCAATGGGAGTCCGACCGACTCGAGTCCGATAACATACGGACGCATCGTACTCGTTCGGTCGGACTGCACGGGTCCGATTCGGTCGGAAATCTCTCCGGGTCCGGCTCGGTCGGAGAAATTTCCGGCCCGAATCGGAATCGACCCCAAAGTATCTACTGTGGGCATTCTACCGATGGGCTGAATAGGTATGACTCTAGGATGGAAACCCATTGAACAAAAGAAAGGGGACACACCTAAAGCCGAATGAAGACTGTTATTATAGGCAAACTCTGCAATAGGAAGTGCTTTCACCCAGCTACCAGTAAGTGAGGTCAGAAGACAATGGATGTACTGTTCCATGGTTTGATTAGTACGTTCCGTTTGCCCATCAGATTACGGATGGTAAGCCGAGGACAACCGGAGTTCCATATGCAATGAACAACATAATTATTTCTAAAAATGGGAAACGAACTGCGCCCCCGGTCAGTTACGATGGCTGTTGGTATGCCATGTAATCGTAACACATGTAGTATAAAGATGTCTGCTACTTCTCTTGCAGTAGGCAGTTTAGGCAAAGGGACAAAATGGGCAGATTTAGTAAACAGGTCAACAACCACAAGAATAGAAGTAAACCCTGCTTCCTTGGGGAGATCCGTAACAAAGTCCATACTGATAGTATGCCACGGAGAAGGAGGAACAGGAAGAGGATGTAGAAGACCTGCTGGAAGGATATGTGAGGCCTTATTAATGGCACAAACCGGACATGAAGACACAAACATCTGTAGATCATGACCCAACGTATCCCACCAGAACCAACGAAGGCATATCTCTCTAGTCTTGGTTATACCAGGGTGAACTACCAATGAGGAGGAATGACACCAGGTTAGAACTTTATCCCTGAGCTCTGGGGGTATGAATAGCTGAGTGCCGTGATATAAAATCCCATCCCTCAATTGGAATATAGAGTTAATCAACCAAGGAGTCATATCTATAGATGCCAGTTGTTCCTTGACTTCAACGAGAAATTCGTCAGAGGAGCACCATCCAATGATCCTATCCTTGGATATCATAGGCGTCTCCTCAGGAAGTGTGGCATCATATAAAGGGGCTACATGTATACCGGACAGGGCATCAGATTTCACTTGTTGGGCAGTGGGTCTGCACGTGATAGTGAAATCATATTCATTAAAGAACAACACCCATCTCATTTGCCGTGGGGTCAAAGCTCGTGCAGAGCAAAAGAATTCCACATTTTTATGATCGGTGTAAATCGTGACAGAATGTCTGGCTCCCCATAAATGATGTCTCATTCCTGGAAAGCCAGTTTGATTGCCAATAACTCTCTTTCGGCCACAGTATAGTTCTGTTCGGCGGGTAATAGCTTTTTAGAAAAAAAGGCGATGGGATGCATAAGACCCGACTCAATATCCCGTTGAGACAAGGCCCCGCCCACAGCATACTGAGAGGCATCAGCCTCTACATAAAACGGAAGTGCTGGGTCCGGATTATTTAGGATACGAGCAGTTGTGAATTTCTCCACTAATGTTTCTTGAGCGAGTTGGGCAGAAGTAATCCACAGAAAGGAAACCCCTTTTCGCAGCAATGCAGTAATGGGAGTAATGATATCCGAAAAATGGGTAATAAATCGCCGATAAAAATTGGCAAAACCCATTAAGACCTGTATATCCCTCACGCAAGTCGGAACTGGCCATGAGGTTATAGCATCGGTCTTCTTAGGATCCATCTGAATTCCTTCTGAGGAAATGATGAAACCCAGAAACTCAACTCAAGAAACCTGAAACTTACACTTTTCTAGTTTCACAAACAAAAGATTTTCTCGTAGTTTCTGCAAGACCTGTTTTACATGCCGATCGTGTTCTGTATTGTTTTTCGAGAATATTAGGATATTGTCTATATACACGATAACACTTAAATCAAGAAGTTCCAGAAGTACCTCATTAATAAAAAACTGAAAAGCAGCAGGGGCATTACAAAGACCGAAAGACATGACACAATGTTCAAACAAACCGAATTTTGTCCGAAAGGCGGTCTTCCACTCATCTCCTTCTCGTACCCGAATGAGATGATATTCCCCATGCAAATTCAATTTAGTAAACACTGCGGCATGTTACAACTGATCTAACAACACAGGGATTAAAGGCAGTGGATACTTGTTTTTAATCATCACCTTATTAAGGGCTCTGTAATCAATGCAAGGGTGAAGATCCCCCCCTTACCTAAGCACAAAAAAGTGGGGAGATGACACCAGAGAAGAAGACTGTCTAATGAATCCAGAAGACAGCATTTCATCCAAATAGACCCGCAAATGCTGTGTTTCCGGTTCAGAAAGAGCATAGATCCGACTACAGGGCAAAGTAGCACCAGGAAACAGATCTTTGCCGCAATCAAAATTACGGTGTGGTGGTAATTTAGTGGCCTTAGCTCTATCGAAAACGTCAGAAAACTGAAAATACTGAGAAGGAACACAAGGAGCCTCAAAAGTGATGCCTAAAGCACAGACCAAAGGAGAAGCCCAACCAGTGGCCTCCTGATAACAATGTTGTAAACAATATTTGGAATCCAAAGTAACAGTACGTCTGGCCCAGTCTATCTTAGTATTATGTCACTGTAACCATGGTACCCCAAGAATAACTCCAAAGGTAGGAGCGTCTATTAAGTCAAAACTAACGGTCTCTGAATGACCATTATCGCAAATCAATGTGAGAGGTTTGTTTAGTAATCAGCTCTGATGAAAGGTCAGTACCATCAATTGCCCTAACTGGTTCGGGTTGCTTTTTGAAAATACAAGGAATGTCATGCTTCACAGCCAATTGGATGTCCATAAAATTTCCTGTTGCCCCAGAATCAAGCAATAAGGGAAAGGTGGCTCTTTTACTATTAGTAATCACCAAGGTTACTGTTATAGTAAAATGATGTGGTGCCCTTGAAACAGAACTAGCTACATCATAGGGATTAATGTTAACAACCGATTCCTGGTATGATGATGTACCTCCATGCTCTATAAAGGCCACCGTCTTTCTTGCTGGTATAGTCGAAGGTTTGACTGGACATTCGCGGGCATAATGTCAGCTTTTCCCGCAGTATAAACAAAGATTCTGTACCCGTCTCCTATCCTTTTGTTCCTTAGGTAAAGGACCCCGCACACCACCCATTTGCATAGGTTCCGGTAGAGTTTTAGTTCCTACCTCCTCCTTCTGATCCCCACGCAACATATACAACCAAAGAGCTTGTATCCGACTTTTTTCACCCTTGCGCTCAGCTAATCCATGATTTAATTTAACTACTAGGTTAATAAACTCTGTACACACTTCAGGAGGATTCACCACCTGTGACAGGACGTCTTTTAATTTCTCACAGAGACCTTGATAAAATAATGAGGTCCTCTTTTCTGGGGGCCAATGGGTTTCTGAGACCAGTCAATTTAAGGGTGAAATATACACCAACAGGTCCTGTTTCCCTTGTCTAAGTTTAGGTAACTCCGCTTCACTTGCTTGCATAAATATGTGCTTAGCAAACAAACAACGCATTTGTTCCTTAAAGGCTGGGAAATTGTAGAGAATGGGATCATCATTGTCCACTAAGGGAACTGACCACATCGCCACCGTACTGGCTAGATATGAAATCACAAATGCTACCTTTGCGGAGTCATCCGGAAAAGCCATTGGTCTACACATAAAATGCATATGACATTGATTCATAAAGATACTGAATTTATTGCTGTCACGAGAAAACCTTTCTGGGACAGCTAAAGGTACCGTACCGGTGTCATGACTGTAAGAACAACGGGTGAACCACTACTGATACTAGATGTCCTGTTATAATGAAAGGTCACAGGTTGTACAATAGGCACATGTGTTTTTGGAATGGCCCCAGGAACCCTCCCCCATGGATTAACCCTCCCCCAAGGATTATATGTATTGAGTTCATGATACAATACCTGATTCTCCTGCCTCAAGTCCTGTACTTCAGCTTGAATGGTGGATAAAGCTATGGCTAGATCCTGCAATGTAGGTCCCACACCCCCTGCTACCGAGGATAAAGGGGGTGATTCCTCTTGATCTATCTTCGCTCAGGCAGTATATATTTCGTGGGCTTGGTTTACTGTTCCGCCCCCACTCACCTGAAAAACCAGGTACTGCAGGGACGAAGAATGTCCCACCACTCACCCTGTGCCTTAACCCTTCATGCCCAAGAGTAAAACAGACATGAGCGGAAAACGCACCGGGGGAAGGCAGGTAAACAAGGGAACAAGGAAAAGGTATGGGTTGAATCTTAATATCACTCTCTGGTGTATCTTGGGAGCCAGGCAAAACTACAAGTGTCTTGAAAAAAGAGAAAAGAAAGGGCAAAGATTAGCATCAGAATAGATATAGTCAAGGGAATCTCTTCACTTCACTCATAGAGACAGTTGTTGACATCACTATAAGCTCAGCTTACCCCTTAACATCCATAGTCGGGTCCCATAGGATATCCAGGGAAGTATTCCACAAAGTCCTCGTCCCAGGAGTGAAAGGATCAAAGTCTTTCCATTGGGCAAGACATGAAGAACTAAAAATAGATATTGGGGAAGAGCGGGAAAAAACCACGATGGCAAAAAACCCACACTGTATTTAGAAAACAGAAGTACAAAAAATTTCCTTGGTGTTGGTTATCCAAAAGAATCCAGTGCACTGAGTAGACAATAGCAACACACAAAGAAAATACGAAAGTCGGGTGTTCACTGACACCCGCTATATTTCTGCGTGAGTCCGAGTCCTAGGAAGGAATAAAATACCTTCCAAAACCAGCACACGAAGGGAATTGAAGAGCTGTCTGTAAATCAAAGAAAGGAATCCAAGGAGGTGCTGGCAGGAAACAACGTTGTGTCAGCCGAATGCTGACGGCGAGAGTCCTTCCGGGGAGGAACCGGAAACGAAACCAAGCAACGAGGAGCAGGTAGGTGGCTCCTAAATACTCGCTGCCCATGTACGGGGAACCTCACTGCGGCTGCGCCCAAAACATTCCTTCAAGCGGAAACAGAAGAAGGAGGCGCTAGTCACCAGGAAGGAAGAAAGGAAAAAAGACCCAAAAGTAAGATATACAAACAGAGTAGAATGTATAAATCAAAGATAACCCAGAAAAGGCATAGCGTAAACATAAGACCTAAGGCAGAAGTGTACCTCGGGTCGTAACACCTGCCACACGGTTCAGAGATGAACACAGACTCCCATTCCACTATGGAAGCTTGTGTTACGGCCGGTTTATGGCCGTAACACGAGCTCCCATAGAGGAATAGGAGCATGCGACCAAACAGTGTTCGGTCGCATCATGATGAGGCAGTTGGGACGGCTGACCGTAAGTCGTCAGTCCCGTTTCCGAAATGTTGTCGGGCAGATGTAAGTCCGCCAGACCTCGTAATAGGCCCCTTAGCGTTTATTATTGTTTTCACTCTCAATATACTTTAGGTTGTGATCCAGCGCTACACTTTATCAGGGATCGATACTCATCAATATTTCACACAAATGGCCCATACACATTCACCCTACTCATAAATCCCTGTTGCGCTGGGGGTCAAGTTTCAATGACGTGAAAAATTATTTCCTTCACAGATTCACGTTTAACATTTCTAAATACATAACTAGACCTGTATATCAACTCTCTTTCCTCTCGGTCGACGAACCAATTAGTTGAGTAGTTGATGTTAATAATAGAACTAACTAACTATCTAACCAGCTAAATAATCACAGACTCTCGGTAAGATTAATAAAGTTTATCTCAAATAAATGTAAATGATAAATGCTCATCACATACAGGTTGCAATGCAAACAACAAATCCCACAAAAGGAGAGAAAAAAATCAATTAACAAATTGCAAACAGTGTCATACTCATCATCCATGTACGATATGCATATGAAGGAGTGGATAGATGAAGAGACATAAGTTTCAACAAAATAATGCGAAACAATATACATATGACGGAGTGGATAGATGAAAAAAACATAAGTTTCAGTAACAAAAATACATTTGCAAATATTTATGCAAAGTACGAGTCAGAAGATAATACAAACCCAATATCAATGAAATACCAGCCCCCTGGCCAAGGGAGTAGTGGGGGTCTCCTGAAATAGAGTCAGGAAACAAAGATTTCAGGAACGGGACAGGACAAGGACAGGAACAACTAGGCCTCTCTGCAAACCGACGGACTGCGACGCATCACCCTTCTCTCCTCTGATCTATCAAACCCCTCTCAATCTCTCGAACCCTCCTAAAACCACACCCCCAAAGGCACCCCACTTATACCCTAAAATCTACATGTCCAACCCACATTAATTGAAACATTACACAGAATTCGAATGCTCATTGGATGCTTGGGGAGGTGGTGTATCACACCACCGTGATTTCATTCAAAATTTTTCATGCTCATTGTTCTACATCCTTTCACATTACATAATTGTTGACCAGTCCATTCAATTTAGTTCTTGCTACATTTCATTATTTTCACACAAATTTCTCAGCCATGTTCGCGGAAGAAATCTTGAGTCCCACGGCCAGTCTCATCTTTTGGCAGGCAAACAATGTTCTTTGAGCTGAACAACCTTGAACTTTTGTTCATCATCCGCAGCGCTCAGCGCTTCTGTCTGTTTTGTCAGGTCATTCTTGCTCATTTTCCAGCCGCTCATCTATCCGGTCAATTTAAGAAAATACAGGCCCATTCGGCTCACTATGACGAAATAAACACATACATTCATTAATTACATGGAAATGCACCTTTCACTGTTTACCACCCACCTTTACACTATTCCCTGTTAATATTTTCTTAGCATAAGCTTTATGCAAAGCGGCATTATTTATTATCGTTTTAAAGCAAGATGCAAGATGTGAAATGCGGCCTAGACGTGCAATAATTTTGTTTCTTTTGAAATGCAATGTAAAATGCGGCCTAGTTCTTTCATGCATTAGTTTACATTAGTGCACGCACGCGCAAAGCAGTTTCCCATGTGGTTCATGTGATTCGCATGTTAGGTTTCACTGCACAATGTTAGTAAGTATTATGGGGGAGTTAATTCGAGCAGGTTTCTTTTTGCGAAACCCTGCTCCATCAATCCCCCCTCTGATGGCTTCCTGGAGCCATCATAAAATACCCACCATACCAAGTGTCATCTTTATTTATCTAAAGATCAGTATTCTTTTCTCTTTTCATCAACTTTCCATCTAACTCCTTCATTTTGTCATAGTAGTCTCCTTTCATATCTTCTAGTTCTATCTCATCTCTTTTTCTCTTCCTTGCTTTTCGTTTGTTATTTGTTTCTGTCATCTCTTTTCTTCCACACTTACACTTGTAACATTTATATATTGTTATTATTACTAATGTTACTCCAGCTACTGAAATGATTGGCATTATTGCTTTTCCTAATAAGCTACTTCCAAAGGTAGAAAACCATTTACTTACAGAAGAAAAACTCTTACCAAGTTTCTCCCAGACACCGTCAACCTCCAGTTGGGTCAAGTCTTCATGTAATTTCGTAATATTTTTAATATATCCCTCAATACCTTTACTTTTGTCAGGGATATAAGTACAGCAGTGCTGAATTTTCAACATGCCACAGACTCCACCCTCTTTTGCCAATAAGATATCAAGGGCAAGTCACTTTTGCCAAACCATTGATCTGATTGCAACCATTTCGGTATCAATCATCAAGAACCCACCAGCAGTATCTGTCGATAAACGATCAACCACTGTGGACAATTTTCGAATTTTATGCGAATTCAGAACATCTCCAACTGATGGTATCAGTGCACCAAAAATATCACCTACTATTTCTGAAAAACTAGCTCTCTTCTTACGTTTTAGTCCTTGTTTTATTTCATTGATTCTGTTATTACTTTTGTCTACATGGTAGACCTTTGTGAAAACAATTGCAAAATAACAACTACCATACCAATGTGCAGGTAACCTGTAATAGGCTTTCTTACCACACACATAATAGACTCCTGGGAAAACAGGATCAGTTCCACCCTTCAATCCCCAACCTCCAGTAATTTGGTAAGTATGCTCACATTCGCTAGAACCAATGAAATAATTATTATAGTTAGTTTTCAGTCTAAGCAAACAGATTTTCCCCTTTTGATACCAGTCCAGGGACATTGCAGCATATGTCTCGCCTTTTCATAATTTCCTTCTCTAAATGCCCATGGTGGTACCTGTGACTTCTGTTCAGCATCTTTTTTTAGATACTTTATCTTCTATATTCTACCATATCTATGAACACTTTTTCTTCAACCTGCAAACTACATGTTAGATTGTTTATGTAAGCATATCCTATATCTAGTGTCTTAGTAATATGGAAGAATTCTCCCATATACCGTGCATGTTTACTACTTAAAACCTTGTTCAGTTCCTTTATAATAGGTATCTCTGAAAATACTCAATCTATATTTGAATAATGATACTCCAGTTTTCCCGTCACGTAAAATAGGCTGGTTAAAACACTGCAAGACACACCATATGTTAAAGGTAGGTGATGATAGCTTACCCCCTCTGAGACAGATGAAGGTAATTGCATGCACACATAACAATCACTCATATTCATTGTATTAACATACTCGTACAACAATTTAGTAAAAACATTTAACGAGAAATCACTAATTGATTTATCATGATGGAAAATACTTCCATCTATCTGTTCTATGTTAGTATTAGGGGTTTCTTTAGTAACATTACTCACTCTTTCACTTATTACATCATTAGTATTGTTTCCATTATTAGTTACCATTAGAATAGGTAGAATGACTATTATTAATATCCACATAAATGTCAATAAAAAGACACTACATACATCTACGTTTTTGGCTAGTGTTGCAAAGTCATACTGTGCTCTGGGCACCCCCCAACTTTTTGCTGACTGGTACTGGTGGTAACTGACTCTGACTGACCCTGGGCTTTGCCTAACCAGGCCCAGGGCCAGTGCTATGCTGAAAACCCTTAGAATACAGTGAAAACACCTACATACACTAGGGTACACTATGTGTTGGGGTACCCCTGTGATTGGCATGACCTACCCTATAAGACCCTAGTACATAATAGGGCAGGGGGATTGAAACTACCTAACAGTCCCTAGTATATAGTAGGGCATGGCAGTTTAGAGGCCAGCAGCCTTTTCTGTACTTGCATGTGTGCACTGCTGAAGCCTGAGGTCAGTTTAAAAACAGCCCTGGGTTCCATGACTGCTTTTAAAAAGTAAATTGTGCCCAAACTCGACTTTGGTGTTTGGGGCACTTAAAAATGGATAACCTACAATGTTTTGGCGTATTAGGAACCCCCAGCGTCTCCCCTAGGTGTCCCAGGGGTGGGGGGTCAGGTATTTATAAGGTGGACCCTTATAAAATGAGTTTTATATGCCCTGGGTTAAGTGAAATTTCACATTTCACTCCCCACATTGTGATAAAGTGCTGGCCAAATTCGACTTTGATGCTAGGAGCACTGTGGAGGAAGGATCTGCAATATTTCTACAGATTCAGGGCCCCTAAAGTCTCCCCTAGTAGTCCCATGGGGTGGGGGTCCTGTAGATATAAGCGAAGTACTTATAAAATATGTTTAATAAGCCCTAGTGCTGGAAAAATGGCCCAAGTCATTTTTCCCATTGCAAATCTCATGCCACATAGGTTAACATGGCAAGAAGTTATTAACTAATAACTCCTGATAGGAGAATGATAGAACTTCCATTCAAAGACTTCCCAGAATGGTAGCGATGAATCCAACAATATCATATTGTTGAATTTCTCCTAAAATGTACAGACAAGAAGTTATAAGACTTTCTTGTTTGTAAGTCCTGATTCAGCCTTCCAGTGGTCTGTCCTGATTGGTCAGAGTTAAGTGGATTAGCCAGGCTGCCTTGAAGAGGTGATAAAGAACCCCTGGTGTTAACCAGCTCTGCTGGGAGGGCAGTGTGCTGCTACACAGGAATGCCAGGGCAGGGGGAGGAGTCGTAAACCATGGTCTTCAAGGAGGAGGGAAGAAACAGTGTCATTTACAACTCTAAACTTTTCACCTCAGCCAGATGCTAGGCTTAAGGAAGGTATGAGCAGATGAAAGGGGGAGAGTCTATGGAAAGTAGCCATCCTAGGGGTGTGTTTAGCCAGCTCTTACCTCCCTGCTGGAAAATCAGCCATTATGAATTTGGAAGATTTAGTGCACTCTGGGACAAAATAATGCCACATGTGGTCATATCCTTGGGGAGTTGCCCTGCTCCCATTAGTCAGGAGTGACCTCCTGCTTGACCGAGAGAACTTGGAATAAGTATCTGAGAAGGACAGAGCCCCTCAGATCTGCTGCTTGAAACTTAAGAAAGCAAGACGTTGCCATGCTGAGAAGTTGGGGTGCAAATTCTAAGGCCTACCCTCTGAAGACTGTACAGCTGAAACTACAGCCCTGTGGACTACCTTGCTGTAAAAGAACTAAAGAGTGGACTCCCTGCAAGCTACAGGTTTACATAGCTCACCTGGAACATCACCACCAAGGATCCTCAACCTGGAGAACTACCAGTGGATTTGTAAGGGTTTTGTCCAAGTGGATTGTGGGAACTGAAGTCCTCAACTTTCAAGGACCATCTTGAGCTTCCAGACCCTTGGAGTGAGTTTGAGACACTTTAGGACCCTTTGGGGAACTTCAGGAAGAAGTTCCAGAAGTTTGGAGAACTTTGGAGCAACTTTGGAAAAAAGCTCCATAGGGGGACCGACTCAACCTGGTCAGACAAGCCGCCTGCCTTCAACCGCGAGCCGGCCAAGCCATCCAGGTTCGTCCCGCTGAAATCTCCGTAGGTCCGACTTCCAGAGTTTGACCAGGAGTAGAAGAAATTCGAGGCCGGCAAACCCTCACCGAATCCGGCCTGGTGAAGAGCATCGAGGGACCCCACGAGAAAAAGCTCCAGAAAAGTTTCTAAGTCCGAAGGTAAAAACTGTGACCGGGACCTACCGCGAGGGGTAGCCGCTCAGGGCTCCATCGCGGTCGGCCTGAAACTTTGACTTTGAGCCGGTCTATCACAACCAGATATCCCAAAATGGTGCTATATGTTTCTAAGTGCTACAAAGGGATACATCTTTAAAAATTCATATCTCCGGTTCCCTACTTTGGATGTTTGTCGTTTTGGTGTCATTTTAAAGATAAAAATATTTCCTATTTTTATAAATTGGTGTTGGATTTTTATTATGCATTGTGTCTTAATTATTTACTGAATTGGTGTTTTTAAATGCTTTACATACCTGTCTTTGAAGTTAAGCCTGCCTGCTCACAGCCAAGCTACCAACGGTTGAACATGGGAATAATTTTCTAAGACCTATGCTGAGTCCTATCATGTGTTAGGGGCCTTATTGCCAGTGGCAGACCTACATTTGCCCCTACCAATAATCCACTTTCCAACAGCTAGATTTTGGATGTTCAGTCACTTTTGCTTTGGACATTTTTGTATTCTTCTAAAAATATAAATTCTAAATCTATAAAAACTCTAAACTTTACTTAAAAATTTCTGAAAAATAGTGTAATCCTTTACCCCTTTCTTTTTTAAGTCTTCTGAGTCATTCAATTCATTGCATCTGGCTAGGTTTCACCTTAATTTTTCACAGTTCTTTTAAGGTGGTTTCAATTTGCTTTCATCCACGTGCTCAGTGTCAGTACCGTCTTTTTCTTCACTTGGATCTGAGCTTTCAATTTCTTCCAAGATCACGTACGTCCATACCGGTGCTGTCCATTTCTTGCTGGGAATTCTTACTCTCCTTGTTTTTCGTACTGAATCTTCTCCTGACTCTTCTTGTTCTGTTTGACTTGAGATCTCATTAAGTTGCTCTGGTCTTCTTTTTGACTTTCTCCTCGCAAGAGTTTATTTCAGTCTTTTCACTCCACTTGGCCCATTGTCACCTTTTCTCGGTCTTTTAGTTTGAATTATTTTTTCACCTTCTTCATCTGGTTCACAGGTTCTTTTATTTGACCTTTCTTCTATTTGTTCTTCTTCTTGACTTTCAGTAACTTCCCTTTCTTCTGGTTCTACAGCAGTCTCATGAGACCCAGTAACTGGTGCCCACTCTACTTGACTTGTGCTTGGCTGTTCGTCATCTGTTTGTTCTTCAAAATCTGTCACTCTAGATTCTTCTTGGCAGTTGGGGCTGGACTGTTCCCATGAGGCACAGGGTCAAGACTGATTTGCATATGGCTGGGTTCAAACTGGAATGGCATGGTGAGCAAAAAAACGATGGATTTAGGCCCAGATCTTTGTACTGGGGTGAATGTATGACATTGTTCTGCATTCTACACAATTGTGGAGTGCACCACCAAAGAGGTCGAAATAATTATGTCCATCCAATAGTGAGAGTGATTCCTTTATTCCTTCAATACAAAAAAGGGACAGCCGACGCGTTTCGTCCAAACAATATGGACTTCATCAGGGCTGTAAGGTACACAAAACATACAATATGTAATATAACATAGAATACATCACAAATGGACAATTATAACAGGCCCCCAAAATCTTACCAAAAATGAAAGAATTGCCCTCAATAACTTGACACAAAATGAGCAGTTAGTTATTCGAGAAGCAGACAAAGGGGGCAATATTGTCCTTATGAAGAAAGAAGATTATATGGGTGAAATTGAAAGACAACTGGGGGACAATAATTGTTATGAAAGAAGTCCCACTAACCCTATGCGAGAATTATCACAGCATATTAGATTAAAATTGGAGGATTGGAGGGAGAAAGGTCTGATCACTAATGACGAATGTAAATATCTAGATGTCCAGAATCCCAGTTATCCTTGTATATGTATACTCCCTAAAGTCCATAAAGGGGGAATATTTCCCCCAGGCAGGCCCATAATTGCTGGGATTGACTCACCGACGGAACGCCTCTCAGAGTATGTAGATACATTCTTACAACCATTGGTAAAGAACTTACCTGCGTTCATTCAAGATAGTAAAGATATCTTGATCAAATTTGAGGACTTACCATGGACGGAGGGGATGATATTTGTCTCTGTACTGGGGTGAATGTATGACATTTTTCTGCATTCTGTCCATCAACTGTTGTTTTTGCATTTGTCACCCCGAGTGGGACGGGTATGCCCAGACGTGGGTCCCGTGCTCTCCATGCCACTGGAATCAAGCTATCCTGGCTGAAGAGGGGTGAAACCCCGAAACCGGTCCTAGGATGCTTGTTTCCAGTTCAGGGAGGACCTGGCTTGGCAGTTCGGGCTGGACTGTTCCCATGAGGCACAGGGTCAAGACTGATTTGCATATGGCTGGGTTCAAACTGGAATGGCATGGTGAGCAAAAAAACGATGGATTTAGGCCCAGATCTCTGTACTGGGGTGAATGTATGACATTGTTCTGCATTCTGTCCATCAACTGTTGTTTTCGCACTCTAGATTCTTCAGCTTCACACACTTCAGCCTCTGGTCTTTGGCTTTGGTTTACCAGTTGCTGCTCTTCTTGTCTTTCAAGTGGACTTGGGACTCGTCTGGTATGGCTCGCATGAATCCAATTTGGCAAACCACCACACTTCACTGCTGTCGTCGTCACCAGAATCACCTGATAAGGTCCGTTCCACCTGGGTTCTAAACACGATTTCCTCATGTGTTTCTTCATGAGAACCCACTCTCCAGGACTCAGATCATGAGCTTGATTCGGCTGTGTCGTAGTAGCATTTTCTCCTACCTGGTGAGACACAGAACGCACCAGATCAGCCAATCCTCTGCAATAGTCAAGCACTAGATTATCAGATATATTCATCAGTTTGTTCGCTGGTATAAATGCTTGTCTCATCGCTCTTCCCATTAGGATCTCATGAGGACTCAATCCCGTCTTTTTGTCAGAAATGCTTCTAAGACTCATCAGTACAAGGGGTAAAGCATCAGGCCATCTCAGTGTTATGGATGCACACACCTTTCCTAACCTAGATTTTATTGTGCCATTTATCTGCTCAACTACTCCAGATGCTTCGGGTCGATATGCACAATGCAGCTTTTGCTCAATCTGTAATGCTGCACAAATCATCCGAATTATCTCATTGTTAAAATAGATTCCTCTATCTGTTTCTAAAGTGACTGGAAATCCAAATCTAGGTATCAGCTCTCTTAGAAATAGCTTTGCGACTGTGAGACTATCGTTCCTTCTTGTTGGATAGGCTTGCAAACAATTCTTACAACAGTGTTAAAGCACATGCACAGGTGAATACCCTGAACTGCAAGGGATCAGACACATCCTGCAGCCATTATCCCACCCTTCATGACTGTAAAAACAAATGCTGGATTTGGTTACTCGACAAACGTGTCTTTCTTTAACTCTCACATATTATCCGAAAGTTTGTCTGTTACTGAAAATCTTTGCTTTTCCTACACTGTGTCTCTTGGTGTGTTATTGTTTCTTAGATCTTACCTGGTGAAAGTTACCTTCAACCTTATGTTGAGTCTCTCTTACAACTCCGGTCTAGTCCATCTACCACTGCTGCACTCAGGGCTTTAAGTGGCCCCAGCCCCTCCGGGCCTCCGACCTTGTGGTATTTTAGAACGAACATCAAAGCGGGTCCTGTTGGGCTCTGTATTGATGTCCTTAACTTTACTGGGAAAAACACTGAGGATTTCTGAACAATTAATGTACTAAATGTTCAGGTAATCCATGTAGGTCTTTAGTTCCCATTTTATATTTCACATGTTTTACTGAATCATGAACTCCATCAGAGTGTTAGCTGTTGCCAAGATGTGTTTTTGTATTTTTTTGTTCGTTCACCATGCTGCTCTTGTACAGTACATGCTCTGAAATGAGTGACATCCATGTGTTTATAATGGCCACGATTAAGCGATCCACGGATGAGGCTGAAGGCAGTGCAAGCTTCTCGTTGTGCCTGTCATTGGGTCAAAATGGTGTTCAGAAAACATGGCCATCCAATCCTTGGCCTCTCTCTAGAGCACACACAGACATCCAGTGTCGAAGCCAATGGTCCTGGCTTGTTTAAGGTGTATGTCATTTAATATGTTGTCTGGATGCAATAACAAAAAGCTCAAATGCCGGTAGGGTAGCACACTTTGATAATCACAAATTTAGTTTACGTAGTCAAGCCACGTCTATAACTACATAGGCTATGCCCCTTTTAGAGCACCCTCCCACTTTTTTCATCCCACTTGAAGCCCTGGTTGCACTTGTTAGAGAAGAGCGGGACATTAGAAGGGTATGAGCCTCCTTCACAGCGTGCAGGTGGTGCAGCGGTGCCGCTGCGTGATCATGCGTCTGCCTCAGCATCCATCTGGTTAATTCAGTATGCAGGGCCTGAGACTTTTCACAACTTGTTCTCAAAGTCTTTAGAAAGCCGGATAAATAATAAAGGACAGCCAAATCTCTCTGACAAAATGTGTGTTCGCTCTTATGTGCAGTTTATATCATTATTTGAACCCATTCTTTCCTTAGAGAGGATGTGGACACCGTCCTTCACCCCTCCAGCTCCTGGGCAGGGATGGGGGCTCACCACAGTGGAAGCCATACTCCTTGGGTCTGATGGTGGCTGAGAGGAGGCCATCTATACATCCTAATCACAGGACGGACAGAAATTCTGAGTTGCAATCTTTACAGGAAATTCAGCATCCAGACACAAATGCAGTCAGCTCACGATGGGTGGCATCCTTGCACTGCCACTCGAGGATAGAATTGGAGGTTTGCCATGACCTCTGGCGGGGGAGAAGCCATTTCTAGGTCAGGCTCTCGCCTGTACTAGGTAGGAATAAATATTGTTTTAGATTTGGTGCATAAATCAACTTCAACTTTCTTCTAGACTAGCCCAATGAAATATTAGAACAAATAGTACATATATTTGTTTCTGATTGTGCTAGGCTAACACAGAAATTGCAAAAATACACTTTAACTAACCTCCCAAAAATATTAAGAGCCATGGATACTGATTTTTGTCTCCCACCTAACGCAAGTTCCTCCTCTCCATATTGGAATAATGACCCAGCTAGGAGGAGTGAAGACGGTGCACCAAGAGGACTACAATGCAGCCCACCCACCACGAATCTTCAGAGCTACTTGTACTGATCCTTCCCCTTTCCACCCACAACTTTGGATGCAATTCTCCTGGGAACCCAAGTACCAGTTCCGCTCCATCCAACTGGACACATCTGCTGTCAGCAAGCCAGGGCTATTGACAGCGGATTCCTTATTTGAAAACACGTTTCAGCAAGTTATGGCTTAGAAGAAATAAACCTGCTTCAGGGCATAAAGACAGTTACGATGCATGCACTGCACCAATAATTAATGCTAGCATATTTAAGCACAGATATATTTTGACCGAATGAAATGCTGACATGGCCTATCCTGATTTCAGACTGGCAGATCTTCTTAAATGTATGCAGATATCTGCACCAAGTATACTGAAAATAATTTAAAGTATTTAGGTTTTGCCCTTATACAGACTTGTAGAGTGACACCATCTGTCTTTGTGTCGGTGTTCATTGTAGACTGGAGAGGAAACAAAAGTGAGAAAGGAGGATGAGGAAATTAAGGAAGATACAAGAGGAAATTATAAATGAACAAAAATAGAGGGAGGTGAAAAAAGGAAGGCAATGAAGAAATGTGAGGTACTGTGCAAGACATGGAAGGGAGGAAAACATAAGAGAAAAACAGCAGGTAGGAAGGTGATTGTTAGACCTGGCATCCTTGGCGTGGTTTTCCCCTGTATTTTTGCCTCTGCCTCCTGTATTTTGCTGTGTGCTAAATTTGTTTTTTGCTGGTCTAGATGCTTTAGGCACTTTGCCACTGCTTATCAGTGGCAAAATGCAAGTGGTCCCTCCATAAATTGTGAATATGAGTTGGTATTTCCATGATTGGCTTGTTTGACTTACTACTAAGTCCCTAGTACAGTGCACTGTGTGTGCCCATGGCTTGTAAGTCTAAGGCTGCTAGTGGGCCTGCAGCACTGATTGTGCCACCCACACAAGCAGCCTTGCAAAGGGTTCTCAAACCTGCCGCTGCAGTCTCTGTGCGCAATCTCTACTGCCATGTCGACCTAGCAAGTGCACCCACTTTCCAGGCCCTAACCTGCCCTTTTCTTACATATGAGTCACCCCTAAGGTAGGGGCAAGGTACCCCTGTGGGCAGGGTGCTGTGTATGTTAAAGGTAGGACATGTCCTGATGTGTGTAAGATATCCTGATAGTGAACTACAGTGAATTTCATTTTTTCATCTTATAAATATAACTTCCCATTGGGACCCGATAGAAAGGTAAAGTTTAGTATGCCTGAACTCAGAATATAAAGATGCATCTTTTAGTAAGGATGATTTTTACATTATGCATTTGAAAATACCACTGTTAGAAAGTAGGTTTTTTCTTGCTTAGCCATCCTGTGTGCCTCTGCTGGTTTGTGGATTGACTGTCTAGCTTTGGAGTGACAGGGGCTGGGGATGTGCATTCACTGTAGACAGCCACTGGGGGGTTAAGGTGTGTCCTGTCTTTCCTGGATGAATCAGGGCTGGGCTGAATAGACCTAGGCTGCATTTAGAGTAGGGGGAGGAGATTTCCTTTCACCTGAATGGACCTGGTCTGCCTTACACAATGCTGTCTCCACCTCCTAACGGAAAGCTGGACCAGAGAGGACAGAACTGGTTTTGACTGAGCACAGAGCCTCTTTGCCACAAGAGAACAAATAGAAATGAAATATAAATATTGGGGCCCAGACCCCAGAACTTTAGAATACTTCTGGACTCAAGAGGAACCTCTGCCAAGGAGAAGAGCTGGAAAGCTGAAGGAGAAGTACTGCCCCTCTGCTGTGTGCTGTCTGGAGTTGGCCTACAGTGGCTGTTTCTTCCAAGGAGAGGATAAAGACTTTGCTGTGTGCTGTGTCTCCTGCTTGAAGAAGATCTCCAAGAGCTTGAAGTAGCGCTTGCCTCCTGTTCTGAAGTCTCAGGGACACGAAGACTTGTAAGAATCTTGAATCACACACTTGGGTTGAGTATGTTGCCTACTTTTGCAGAGCAATGGATGGTTGAGTGAAGGGTAGCCAGGTAAATTACTTTCAGGGACTCTATGATTTGGTGGCCTCGGAGTACTTGTCTGCTAATAGTTTTCCAGAGCTAAACCAACACTTGATTGACAGTAAGCTGCGAAGGGTCCCCACAAGTGTTATGCTTGTGATCAGGTGGGTCACTTCATAGGGGATCCTAAGTGTCCAAAAGCCACCACTGCACCCACTGGTGCACCACCCCGTGGGCTGACTAGTGTAGCCTTGGGGGAGGAGTTGGGTGCCCAAGGAGGGTGGGAGCCAGCAGAATTGACCCTTGTCTCACTAGGGGACAGTAAGATGGTCCCAAGGACCCACCTGTCTGCTAACACTAAGAAATACGGGCAGTGGGTGACCATTATTGGCCATAGGGTGCAGGCTCTGGGAGACACTGGAGCCAGTGTGACAGCTGTCAGTTGTCGGCTAGTGTCTGAAGAGCAGATGGTCCCCAACGTACTTCACCCAGTAGTTGTAGCTGCCTACTCAGAGTGCCTCTGCAAAGTGGCACTAGTTCCCTTTGAGTGGGGGGGGGGCTGGTCTTGGGTACCTTGAAAGTAGTTGTGAGACCAGCCATGTCTGTCGACTGTCTGCTTGGTAACGACCTGGAGAGTTCCGCTTGGGAGAAGGTGAAACACAGGTCTCATCTGGAGACGTTGGGTCTGCCTGAGTGGGCGTCTGTGACCACTCATCAATGGCAGCTGGTAAGGGTATCCAAGAGGACCTGGAGCCTGAAAGAGTGGCCCAGGTTCCTGCCAGAAGGAGACGAGGCAGGCGGCGTGGGAAACCGGCCCGAAGTTCCCACAGTTCAGGAAGAGGCAAACCTTGAGGGGGATGCCTTGGAGAATACAGGGAAGCAAGTGGCCGAACTGGGGGATCTTCCTGAGCTGACCCATTGGCAGCAGGTAGGGGGCCCCTCCAGGGAGGAATTCTGCAAGGAGCAGCAGGAATTCCCTTCTCTTGTTGGTTTACGGCAGCAGGCTGCAAACCAGGCAGCAGGTGATCAGTCCGGATCACATTGGATTTACTGGGAGAATGTTATCCTGTATAGTGAGCCTAAGGTTGCTGAGCCTGGGTCAGCTCTTGTGCTGGTGGTACCCCAGCGCTTCAGAGCCTACCTACTGGGTCTGGCTCATGATGTGCCTTTGGCAGGGCATTTTGAGCAGGACAAGACCTTTGAAAGGCTTGTCACCCACTTTTACTGGCCCAAATGTGCAAGAACTCTGACACGCATTGTAGGTCTTGCCAGACTTGCCAGGCAAGTGGTAAGACTGGGAAGAAGTGCAAGGTTCCTCTCCAACCTTTTCCTGTAGTCAGCACCCCCTTTGAGAGGGTGGGTATTGACATTGTGGGGCCACTGGACCCCAAGACAGCCATGGGCAACAGGTTCATCCTGGTCTTGGTGGACCATGCCACCCAGTACCCCGAGGCTATCCCTCTCAGGATCTCAGCAGCCCCGTGGTGGGCCGGTCATTGATGGAGATCTTTTCCCATGTGGGGTTCCCCAGAGAGATGGTATCCGACCGGGGTACCAACTACATATCCAAGTATATGAAGTCCTTGTTGCAGGAGTGTGGTGTCACCTATAAGTTCACCACTCCTTACCACCCCCAAGGTAATGGGTTGGTTGAGAGATTCAACCGGACCCTCAAGGGCATGATTATGGGTCTTGGAGAACCCATGAGGCGTAAGTGGGACGTCCTCTTACCATGACTGCTGTTTGCTTACAGGGAGGTACCACAGAAGTCCTTAGGGTTCAGTCCCTTTGAGGTCCTGCATGGGCATCCTGTAAGAGGACCTCTGAGTCTGGTTAAAGAAGGCTGGGAGAAAGCTCCCAGTAAACCTCCCCAGGATGTATATAGCTACATGCTGGCCTTCAGGAACCAGACTAAGCGCTTCAGGCAACTTGCTCAGGCAAATATGGAAGCCAGCCAGGAGGAGATGAAACGCTGGTATGATCAGAATGTCACTCTGATCGAGTTTCAGCCTGGCCCAAAAAATGTGGGTTATGGCCCCAGTTGAGCCTTGTGCTCTCTAGGAAAAGTGGACTGGGCCCTTTGAGGTGGTGGAGCTCAAGAGTAAAGTCACCTATCTGGTGGGCTTGCATTTTCAAAGGAACTCTTTGCGGGTCTTCACGTGAGCCGCCTCAAGCCCCACTTGAAGAAGTCCGAAGTAGGCATGCTCCTAGCGACAGATGATGGAATGGAGGAGGAGACTGAGCTTCTCCCTGACCTCCTGTGTGCTAAGGAACATGATGGGTCAGTGGACGGTGTAAACCTCTCCCCCGCCCTGACCCCTGAACAGCAGAGGGACTGCCTCCAGCTGTTTGGGCAGTTTGCTACTCTGTTCTCCCTGACCCCTGGTGTCACTCAGTGGTGTGTCCAAGATGTGGACACTGGAGACAGTCCTCCTGTAAAACACAAAATTTACAGGTTGACTGACAGGGTTAGAGCTAGCATCAATGAGGAAGTCTCCAAGATGTTGGCTCTAGGGGTGATTGAGCCCTCAAACAGCCCTTGGGCCAGCCCAATGGTCTTGGTCCCAAAGGTTACCGCACCCGGTGCCACTCCAAAACTCCGGTTGTGTGAGGACTACCGAGGGCTCAATGCAGTCACGAAGACTGCCGCACGTCCCATCCCCCTAGCTGATGAGCTCATAGATTGGTTGGGAGCTGCCAAGTACCTCAGTACGTTTGACTTAACCTCTGGGTACTGGCAGATTGCCTTAACTGATCGGGCCAAAGAGAGGTCTGCATTTTCAACATCAGAGGGGCACTGCCAGTTCCGGGTGATGCCCTTTGGGTTGAAGAATGCCCCTGCCACCTTTCAGAGTTTGGTCAACCAGGTGTTGGCGGGGCTGGAGGATTTCAGTGCTGCCTACCTGGATGACATCGCAGTGTTCAGTGCCACTTGGGAGGAACATCTGCACCACCTCCGGGAAGTGTTGAAGGCCCTGCAGAGGTCAGGCCTCACGATCAAGGCCAGCAAGTGCCAGATCAGGCAGAGATCAGTGGTGTACTTGGGACAGCAGGTAGAAAGCGGCCAGGTGGCGCCCCCACAGACTATGATTGACACCATTCTGGCTTGGGAACCCCCCAAATCCCAGAAAGAGGTGAGAGCCTTCTTATGCCTCACCGGATTTTAAAGGAGATTTGTCAAGAGTTATGGCACCATTGTTGCCGCCTTGACTGAGCTGACTTCCAGGAAGCAGCCTAGGAAGGTGAACTGGACTGACGCCAGTCAGAAAGCTTTTGATGCCCTGAAATCTGCAATGTGCATGGCGCCCGTGCTCAAGGCACCCAACTTCTCAAAAGAATTTGTTGTGCAGACAGATGCTTCAGAGCATAGTGTGGGGGCTGTTCTCTCACAACTAAATGATGAGGGCCTAGACCAACCTGTAGCCTTCATTAGTAAGAGGTTACTTCCCCGGAAACAGAGGTGGAGTTCGATTGAGCGTGAGACTTTTGCTGTGGTCTGGGCCCTGAAGAAGCTGAGGCCCGACTTGTTTGGGACTCAATTCCGGGTTCAGACCGCCCACAGGCCCCTCAGATGGTTGATGCAGATGACGGGTGAAAACCCAAAACTGTTGAGGTGGTCCATTTCCCTACAGGGTATGGACTTTACGGGGGAACACCGCCCTGGTAGAGAACACGCCAATGCTGATGGTCTGTCCAGATTTGTATGCCTTAGTGAAGAGAACTCCAAGGAGGATGGGTAGTTCTTCCCACTTTTCAGCTGGAGGGAACTCGTGTTAGACCTGACATCCTTGGCGTGGTTTTCCCCTGTTTTTTTGCCTCAACCTCCTGTATTTTTGCTGTGTGCGGAATTTCGTTTTTGCTGGTCTAGATGCTTTGGGCACTTTGCCACTGCTGATCAGTGCCAAAGTGCAAGAGCTCCCTCATTAAATTGTGAATATGGGTTGTTATTTCCATGATTGGCTTGTTTGACTTACTACTAAGTCCCTAGTACTAGAACCTGTGAGTCAAATGCTGCTAGTAGGCCTGCAACACTGATTGTGCCACCCACACAAGCAGCCTTGCAAAGGGTTCTCAGACCTGCCACTGCAGTGTCTGCATGCAGTCTCTACTGCCATGTCGACCTAGCAAGTGCACCCACTTGCCAGGCCCTAACCTTCCCTTTTCTTACATGTGAGTCACCCCTAAGGGAGGCCCAAGGTACCTCTGTGGGCAGGGCGCAGTGTATGTAAAAGGTAGAACATGTCCGGATGTGTGTAGCATGTCCTGATAGTGAACTACAGTGAATTTCGTTTTTCACTATTGAAAGGCTATCTGTCCCATAGGATAGAATGGGAGTTTCTTTCTAACATCTTATAAATATAACTTCCCATTGGCCTGCAGTGGCTGTTTCTTCAAAGGAGAGGATAAAAACTTTGCTGTGTACTGTGTCTCCTGCTTGAAGAAGATCTCCAAGGGCTTGAAGCAGAGCTTGCCTCCTGTTCTGAAGTCTCAGGGACACAAAGACTTCACCACCAGCTCCCCTGAAGTTTCTGTTCTTGAATTGGGCCAAGAGGTGCCTGTTGCTGAATTGCGCCTCTGGAGGTTGTTCCTGCTGTTGGGAGCTGGGAAAGAGACGCAACTATGAGAAGCGCGAAGCATCGACACCTGTTTCCGACGCATCGCCGTCGTGCGGGAAGAATTTCCACGCATCGCCATCGTGCCGCTGAAGAAACTGACGCAGTGCCTGCCCGCGGCTGGAAAAATCACCGCACGACGAATGGCGTGCACGATTTACGAAGTCCAAGATCACCACACCGATTCCAACGCAGGCCCTACTATGTGGCTGCAAAAACCAACGCATCATGGGACCGCAGCTGGAGAGACCAACGCCCCCGCTTTGAGAACCGATGCATCCCCGATCCCCACTCATCGCACCGGGGCACCAAGACTACAAGAATGCTGGGGCCGCAGTAAGAAACCAAAGCATCACCTCCCCGCACAGTAAGAAACTGACGCATCCCCTCCCGGGACAGAGAGGAACTGACGTATCACCTCCCCTGCATGGCAGTAAGGAACCAACGCATTACCTCCTCTGAAGTAAGGAACCGACGCATCACCTTCCCTGGGCGTAAGGAACTGACACATCACCTTCCCTGCAGCTGTTTTTGTTTATCATTGTGACACATCCAAGGTACTTTGTGTTGAAAGTGTTGCATCTATAGTTTCCTATGGACAGAACTGTTTTTACCTTCTAAGAAGTACATTTTGATTACTGTATTGTGGATTTTTGTCATTTTGGTCTTGTTTGGCTTAGATAAAGATTACTTATTTTTCTAAACTGGTGTGGTGTCCATTTGTAGTGTTTTCACTGTGTTACTGTATGTGTGCATACATGCTTTACACACTGCCTCTGAGATAAGCCTGTCTGCTTGTGCCAAGCTACCAAGGGGGTGAGCAGGGGATATTTTAGAAGTGTATCCCCCTTACCCTGACTAGGAAGAAGGGTCCCTACTTGGACAAAGGTGCAAACCATTACCAACTAGAGACCCCCATTTCTAACAGTGATCAAGAAAGAAAACAGAAGGATACACTTTGGGAAATTGCAGGGCAGGAAGGGAGGAGAGGAAAGATGGATACAAAGGAAATAGAGAAGAATGAATAAAGTCAGGAATTATGGGATGGAAGGGATAAAGTAAAAGAATGTATGAAAAATTAAAGAAAGAAAAAACCAGAATGGATGGAATCAACTGAGAAGGAAAAGATTTGATCTGTGTGTGGGGAATATCGAGGTCAAAATATCGAATGGTCGCAAGATCGTGACCAGAATATCGAGAATCAAAATAGTTTGTATAGATTTACGAGACCTAACTCCACATACACTTACCCTGGTCATGTACATGTCTTTAAGGTACGTAGATGTGGAGTAAAGAACAGTAAACCCACACATCCATGTGCATTTACCTCCTCGATATTCTGGTTTTCAGTATTGGTTACAATATTGTGAAGATTGGATATTCTGTCTTCGATATTTCCTATCACAATGATGTGATGTTGTGAGTAAATTGCTTACTTTTACCTCTGAGTTCTAATTCCGGTTTGTTGACATGAGAATCGTGTGTTCTAGGACAATTCATTTTTGGCCTCGATCACAAATCTTGTTGCACATGTAAGAGTGTAATTTACATGAGCAAAAAACAAATCTGCGTCTGGAATTTCCAGGCACAATTAATTCACAGATCACACATACAAATGCAGTAATGACCTCCTTGTCTGACCTCCTCGTCACAGTCCTTACACCAATGAGCGACAGCTCCTCCCCGCAGCCTTAATCAAGCAAACCAAAAAAAAAAGCATACAGCTCCCATCCCTCCCTTCTAGGCCACACCCCCATCCTGTGGGATATAAAACCTCTGACTTCACATCCGGAAATCCTGTAATCCCTAGCCAATGAAGCCGAACACAGGGAGGGAGGGATGGTGAACCAGGACTGTGACGGGGAGATCGTAGACTCGGAGTAATGAACCTTACCGGTAATTAACCGGGCATTCAGCAATACAGTAATTGTCCGCAGCAGGGGTGTAACACAGGCCCCCGCAGCCCCCGCGTTGTGGGGGGCCCCACCCTACAGGGGCCCCCTTCGCAGTCGCGCAGCACTTAGCACTACACACATCCGTCTGGGATGTGAGTTACATAACTTACGTTACGCTCGCCGTCGTTAATTAAATGATGCGCGGCCGCGTCTGCGCGGTCCTCACCATTAGGGTGGGGGCTGGAGCATAGGGGAGCATAGGGTTGGGCTGGTCATTGTCATGCGCATGCCTCTTTGCGCAATTAAAAGTGCGCGCGAGGTGCGATGGCTCAGAGAGACCGTGCGGCCATAATTTAATTACTGCTAGCCCCCGGCGAAGCTTTCCAGTCTTCTGCCGCCGACTCGACCGTGCCACTGAAGCTGCAGGCCAGGCCTCAGGTGAGTCTGTCAGAGGAGTCTCAAAGGGTGGGGTGGGGTGGAGTCACAGCTGAAGATATTTTATCATATTTTTATTTATGCACTCGTTGTTTTTTCATATGTTTAATACTTTAAGCTGGTACGTTTCATAGTGCAAGAATACAATCTAATCACACTTTACGATCAGCTCCCAAATCTTATGGAAATGTGTTGATTTCCTCCAAATTCATATATTTGGTGCATGCCATGTTCTATCGATGTTCATCAAATGTGAAAATAGACTGGTAGCGCCTTACGTGCACAAGTGACTGAAAACTGAAACCGAAGTAAGGCATGCTAGGAGCTCTTCTCACTATTCCAGGCTGTTCACCTGTGCAAGGTTAAAATGCGCAGCAGTGACATCGGACCGCCTGGCGCTATAGTAATTGCACTAATTGTGAAAACAATGCACCACTCCCTTGTTCACCCCACACATACTGTACTCAACCACAGAGGCACCTTCGTGCACACCTAGCCTGTTATACTAATGACACAAGTAAACCCGGAAGTGAAAGTTTCCCCATCTCTGTTCTACTACCGCTGTGCGCAGTCCCCGTGGGAAGGGACAAGGAGCGAGGGTGGTAAACTGCAAAAATGTAATGCAAGCACATTTTTAAATATACACCTGAAATATAACTGCCACTGTCAGCGAATTACTTCTGCTAAATGCTCTAAAATTAGCGGCCACAGCTGGAGGGGAGGAAAGGACGTGGATGGGGATCTCAGTGAAAGAACTGAGCTACCTGCTGAAAGACAAACTATTACACATCCGGAGGGATAAAGAATACTGATGAATTAGAGACTGCACGGTTCAGTGTTACATGCACACTGGACGGTATCTACCGAGGCTGTGGTGTAACACCGACTCTCGACAAACCTTGAGTGTTACATGCACACTGGATGGTACCTACCGAGGCTGTGGTGTAACACCGACTCTCTACAAACCTTGAGTGTTACATGCACACTGGACGGTACCTATCGAGGCTGTGGTGTAACACCGACTCTCTAGAAACCTTGAGTGTTACATGCACACTGGACGGTACCTACCGAGGCTGTGGTGTAACACCGACTCTCTACAAACCTTGAGTGGTACATGCACACTGGACGGTACCTACCGAGGCTGTGGTGTAACACCGACTCTCTACAAACCTTGAGTGGTACATGCACACTGGACGGTACCTACCGAGGCTGTGGTGTAACACCGACTCTCTACAAACCTTGAGTGTTACATGCACACTGGACGGTACCTACCGAGGCTGTGGTGTAACACCGAGTCTCTACAAACCTTGAGTGGTACATGCACACAGGACGGTACCTACCGAGGCTGTGGTGTAACACTGACTCTCTACAAACCTTGAGTGGTACATGTACACTGGACTTTACCTACCAAGGCTGTGGTGTAACACAGACTCTCTACAAACCTTGAGTGGTACATGCACACTGGACGGTACCTACCGAGGCTGTGGTGTAACACTGACCCTCTACAAACCTTGAGTGGTACATGCACACTGGACGGTACCTACCGAGGCTGTGGTGTAACACCGACTCTCTACAAACCTTGAGTGTTACAAGCACACTGGACGGTACCTACCGAGGCTGTGGTGTAACACCTACTCTCTACAAACCTTGAGTGGTACATGCACACTGGACGGTACCTACTGAGGCTGTGGTGTAACAAAGACTCTCTACAAACCTTGAGTGTTACAAGCACACTGGACGGTACCTACCGAGGCTGTGGTGTAACACCGACTCTCTACAAATCTTGAGTGTTACATGCACACTGGATGGTACCTACCGAGGCTGTGGTGTAACACCGGCTCTGCACAAGCCCCGAGTGATACATGCACACTGGACGGTACCTACCGAGGCTGTGGTGTAACACCGGCTCTGCACAAGCCCCGAGTGTTACATGCACACTGGACGGTACCTACCGAGGCTGTGTTGTAACACCGACTCTCTACAAACCTTGAGTGTTACATGCACACTGGATGGTACCTACTGAGGCTGTGGTGTAACACCGACTCTCTACAAACCTTGAGTGTTACATGCACACTGGACAGTACCTACTGAGGCTGTGGTGTAACACCGGCTCTGCACAAGCCCTGAGTGTTACATGCACACTGGACAGTACCTGCTGAGTCTGCGGTGTAACACCGGCTCAGCACAAGCCCTGAGCGTTACATGCACACTGGACGGTACCTACCGAGGCTGTGGTGTAACACCGGCTCTGCACAAGCCCTGAGTGGTACATGCACACTGGACGGTACATACCGAGGCTGTGGTGTAACACCGGCTCTGCACAAGCCCTGAGTGTTACATGCACACTGGATGGTACCTATCGAGGCTGTGGTGTAACACCGACTCTCTACAAACCTTGAGTGTTACATGCACACTGGATGGTACCTACCGAGGCTGTGGTGTAACACCAACTCTCTACAAACCTTGAGTGTTACATGCACTCTGGATGGTACCTACCGAGGCTGTGGTGTAACACCGACTCTCTAAAAACCTTGAGTGTTACATGCACACTGGACGGTACCTATCGAGGCTGTGGTGTAACACCGACTCTCTACAAACCTTGAGTGTTACATGTACACTGGATGGTACCTACCGAGGCTGTGGTGTAACACCGACTCTCTACAAACCTTGAGTGGTACATGCACACTGGACGGTACCTACCGAGGCTGTGGTGTAACACCGATTCTCTACAAACCTTGAGTGGTACATGCACACTGGAAGGTACCTACCGAGGCTGTGGTGTAACACCGACTCTCTACAAACCTTGAGTGTTACATGCACACTGGACGGTACCTACCGAGGCTGTGGTGTAACACTGAGTCTCTACAAACCTTGAGTGGTACATGCACACTGGACGGTACCTACCGAGGCTGTGGTGTAACACTGACTCTCTACAAACCTTGAGTGGTACATGCACACTGGACTTTACCTACCGAGGCTGTGGTGTAACACAGACTCTCTACAAAGCTTGAGTGGTACATGCACACTGGACGGTACCTACCGAGGCTGTGGTGTAACACCAACTCTCTACAAACCTTGAGTGGTACATGCACACTGGACTGTACCTACCGAGGCTGTGGTGTAACACCGACTCTCTACAAACCTTGAGTGTTACAAGCACACTGGACGGTACCTACCGAGGCTGTGGTGTAACACCGACTCTCTACAAACCTTGAGTGGTACATGCACACTGGACGGTACCTACTGAGGCTGTGGTGTAACACCGACTCTCTACAAATCTTGAGTGTTACAAGCATATGGGACGGTACCTACCGAGGCTGTGGTGTAACACCGACTCTCTACAAACCTTGAGTGTTACATGCACACTGGACGGTACCTACCGAGGCTGTGGTGTAACACCGACTCTCTAGAAACCTTGAGTGTTACATGCACACTGGACGGTACCTACCGAGGCTGTGGTGTAACACCGACTCTCTACAAACCTTGAGTGGTACATGCACACTGGATGGTACCTACCGAGGCTGTGGTGTAACACCGGCTCTGCACAAGCCCCGAGTGATACATGCACACTGGACGGTACCTACCGAGGCTGTGGTGTAACACCGGCTCTGCACTAAGCCCCGAGTGTTACATGCACACTGGAGCGGTACCTACCGAGGCTGTGTTGTAACACCGACTCTCTACAAACCTTGAGTGTTACATGCACACTGGACCGGTACCTATCGAGGCTGTGGTGTAACACCGACTCTCTAGAAACCTTGAGTGTTACATGCACACTGGACCGGTACCTACCGAGGCTGTGGTGTAACACCGACTCTCTACAAACCTTGAGTGGTACATGCACACTGGACGGTACCTACCGAGGCTGTGGTGTAACACCGACTCTCTACAAACCTTGAGTGGTACATGCACACTGGACGGTACCTACCGAGGCTGTGGTGTAACACCGACTCTCTACAAACCTTGAGTGTTACATGCACACTGGACGGTACCTACCGAGGCTGTGGTGTAACACCGAGTCTCTACAAACCTTGAGTGGTACATGCACACAGGACGGTACCTACCGAGGCTGTGGTGTAACACTGACTCTCTACAAACCTTGAGTGGTACATGCACACTGGACTTTACCTACCAAGGCTGTGGTGTAACACAGACTCTCTACAAACCTTGAGTGGTACATGCACACTGGACGGTACCTACCGAGGCTGTGGTGTAACACTGACCCTCTACAAACCTTGAGTGGTACATGCACACTGGACGGTACCTACCGAGGCTGTGGTGTAACACCGACTCTCTACAAACCTTGAGTGTTACAAGCACACTGGACGGTACCTACCGAGGCTGTGGTGTAACACCAACTCTCTACAAACCTTGAGTGGTACATGCACACTGGACGGTACCTACTGAGGCTGTGGTGTAACAAAGACTCTCTACAAACCTTGAGTGTTACAAGCACACTGGACGGTACCTACCGAGGCTGTGGTGTAACACCGACTCTCTACAAATCTTGAGTGTTACATGCACACTGGATGGTACCTACCGAGGCTGTGGTGTAACACCGGCTCTGCACAAGCCCCGAGTGATACATGCACACTGGACGGTACCTACCGAGGCTGTGGTGTAACACCGGCTCTGCACAAGCCCCGAGTGTTACATGCACACTGGACGGTACCTACCGAGGCTGTGTTGTAACACCGACTCTCTACAAACCTTGAGTGTTACATGCACACTGGATGGTACCTACTGAGGCTGTGGTGTAACACCGACTCTCTACAAACCTTGAGTGTTACATGCACACTGGACAGTACCTACTGAGGCTGTGGTGTAACACCGGCTCTGCACAAGCCCTGAGTGTTACATGCACACTGGACAGTACCTGCTGAGTCTGCGGTGTAACACCGGCTCAGCACAAGCCCTGAGGCGTTACATGCACACTGGACGGTACCTACCGAGGCTGTGGTGTAACACCGGCTCTGCACAAGCCCTGAGTGGTACATGCACACTGGACGGTACATACCGAGGCTGTGGTGTAACACCGGCTCTGCACAAGCCCTGAGTGTTACATGCACACTGGATGGTACCTATCGAGGCTGTGGTGTAACACCAACTCTCTACAAACCTTGAGTGTTACATGCACACTGGATGGTACCTACCGAGGCTGTGGTGTAACACCAACTCTCTACAAACCTTGAGTGTTACATGCACTCTGGATGGTACCTACCGAGGCTGTGGTGTAACACCGACTCTCTAAAAACCTTGAGTGTTACATGCACACTGGACGGTACCTATCGAGGCTGTGGTGTAACACCGACTCTCTACAAACCTTGAGTGTTACATGTACACTGGATGGTACCTACCGAGGCTGTGGTGTAACACCGACTCTCTACAAACCTTGAGTGGTACATGCACACTGGACGGTACCTACCGAGGCTGTGGTGTAACACCGATTCTCTACAAACCTTGAGTGGTACATGCACATTGGAAGGTACCTACCGAGGCTGTGGTGTAACACCGACTCTCTACAAACCTTGAGTGTTACATGCACACTGGACGGTACCTACCGAGGCTGTGGTGTAACACTGAGTCTCTACAAACCTTGAGTGGTACATGCACACTGGACGGTACCTACCGAGGCTGAGGTGTAACACTGACTCTCTACAAACCTTGAGTGGTACATGCACACTGGACTTTACCTACCGAGGCTGTGGTGTAACACAGACTCTCTACAAAGCTTGAGTGGTACATGCACACTGGACGGTACCTACCGAGGCTGTGGTGTAACACCAACTCTCTACAAACCTTGAGTGGTACATGCACACTGGACAGTACCTACCGAGGCTGTGGTGTAACACCGACTCTCTACAAACCTTGAGTGTTACAAGCACACTGGACGGTACCTACCGAGGCTGTGGTGTAACACCGACTCTCTACAAACCTTGAGTGGTACATGCACACTGGACGGTACCTACTGAGGCTGTGGTGTAACACCGACTCTCTACAAATCTTGAGTGTTACAAGCATATGGGACGGTACCTACCGAGGCTGTGGTGTAACACCGACTCTCTACAAACCTTGAGTGTTACATGCACACTGGACGGTACCTACCGAGGCTGTGGTGTAACACCGACTCTCTAGAAACCTTGAGTGTTACATGCACACTGGACGAGTACCTACCGAGGCTGTGGTGTAACACCGACTCTCTACAAACCTTGAGTGGTACATGCACACTGGATGGTACCTACCGAGGCTGTGGTGTAACACCGACTCTCTACAAACCTTGAGTGGTACATGCACACTGGACGGTACCTACCGAGGCTGTGGTGTAACACCGACTCTCTACAAACCTTGAGTGTTACATGCACACTGGACGGTACCTACCGAGGCTGTGGTGTAACACCGAATCTCTACAAACCTTGAGTGGTACATGCACACTGGACGGTACCTACCGAGGCTGTGGTGTAACACTGACTCTCTACAAACCTTGAGTGGTACATGCACACTGGACTTTACCTACCAAGGCTGTGGTGTAACACAGACTCTACAAACCTTGAGTGGTACATGCACACTGGACGGTACCTACCGAGGCTGTGGTGTAACACTGACCCTCTACAAACCTTGAGTGGTACATGCACACTGGACGGTACCTACCGAGGCTGTGGTGTAACACCGACTCTCTACAAACCTTGAGTGTTACAAGCACACTGGACGGTACCTACCGAGGCTGTGGTGTAACACCAACTCTCTACAAACCTTGAGTGGTACATGCACACTGGACGGTACCTACTGAGGCTGTGGTGTAACACAGACTCTCTACAAACCTTGAGTGTTACAAGCACACTGGAGGGTACCTACCAAGGCTGTGGTGAAACACCGACTCTCTACAAATCTTGAGTGTTACATGCACACTGGATGGTACCTACCGAGGCTGTGGTGTAACACCGGCTCTGCACAAGCCCCGAGTGATACATGCACACTGGACGGTACCTACCGAGGCTGTGGTGTAACACCGGCTCTGCACAAGCCCCGAGTGTTACATGCACACTGGACGGTACCTACCGAGGCTGTGTTGTAACACCGACTCTCTACAAACCTTGAGTGTTACATGCATACTGGATGGTACCTACCGAGGCTGTTGTGTAACACCGACTCTCTACAAACCTTGAGTGTTACATGCACACTGGACAGTACCTACTGAGGCTGTGGGGTAACACCGGCTCTGCACAAGCCCTGAGTGTTACATGCACACTGGACGGTACCTGCTGAGTCTGCGGTGTAACACCGGCTCAACACAAGCCCTGAGCGTTACATGCACACTGGACGGTACCTACCGAGGCTGTGGTGTAACACCGGCTCTGCACAAGCCCTGAGTGTTACATGCACACTGGACGGTACATACCGAGGCTGTGGTGTAACACCGGCTCTGCACAAGCCCTGAGTGTTACATGCACACTGGATGGTACCTATCGAGGCTGTGGTGTAACACCGACTCTCTACAAACCTTGAGTGTTACATGCACACTGGACGGTACCTACCGAGGCTGTGGTGTAACACCGACTCTCTACAAACCTTGAGTGTTACATGCACTCTGGATGGTACCTACCGAGGCTGTGGTGTAACACCGACTCTCTACAAACCTTGAGTGTTACATGCACACTGGACGGTACCTATCAAGGCTGTGGTGTAACACCGACTCTCTACAAACCTTGAGTGTTACATGCACACTGGATGGTACCTACCGAGGCTGTGGTGTAACATCGACTCTCTACAAACCTTGAGTGGTACATGCACACTGGACGGTACCTACCGAGGCTGTGGTGTAACACCGATTCTCTACAAACCTTGAGTGGTACATGCACACTGGAAGGTACCTACCGAGGCTGTGGTGTAACACCGACTCTCTACAAACCTTGAGTGTTACATGCACACTGGACGGTACCTACCGAGGCTGTGGTGTAACACTGAGTCTCTACAAACCTTGAGTGGTACATGCACACTGGACGGTACCTACCGAGGCTGTGGTGTAACACTGACTCTCTACAAACCTTGAGTGGTACATGCACACTGGACTTTACCTACCGAGGCTGTGGTGTAACACCGACTCTCTACAAAGCTTGAGTGGTACATGCACACTGGACGGTACCTACCGAGGCTGTGGTGTAACACCAACTCTCTACAAACCTTGAGTGGTACATGGACACTGGACAGTACCTACCGAGGCTGTGGTGTAACACCGACTCGATACAAACCTTGAGTGTTACAAGCACACTGGACGGTACCTACCGAGGCTGTGGTGTAACACCGACTCTCTACAAACCTTGAGTGGTACATGCACACTGGACGGTACCTACTGAGGCTGTGGTGTAACACCGACTCTCTACAAACCTTGAGTGTTACAAGCACACGGGACGGTACCTACCGAGGCTGTGGTGTAACACCGACTCTCTACAAACCTTGAGTGTTACATGCACACTGGACGGTACCTACCGAGGCTGTGGTGTAACACCGGCTCTGCACAAGCCCCGAGTGTTACATGCACACTGGACGGTACCTACCGAGGCTGTGGTGTAACACCGGCTCTGCACAAGCCCCTAGTGTTACATGCACACTGGACGGTACCTACCGAGGCTGTGGTGTAACACCGACTCTCTACAAACCTTGAGTGTTACATGCACACTGGACGGTACCTACTGAGGCTGTGTTGTAACACCGGCTCTGCACAAGCCCCGAGTGTTACATGCACACTGGATGGTACCTACCGAGGCTGTGGTGTAACACCGACTCTCTACAAACCTTGAGTGTTACATGCACACTGGACGGTACCTACTGAGGCTGTGGTGTAACACCGGCTCTGCACAAGCCCCGAGTGTTACATTCCCACTGGACTGTACCTACCGAGGCTGTGGTGTAACACCGGCTCTGCACAAGCCCCGAGTGTTACATGCACACTGGACGGTACGTACTGAGGCTGTGGTGTAACACCGACTCTCTACAAACTTTGAGTGTTACATGCACTCTGGATGGTACCTACCGAGGCTGTGGTGTAACACCGGCTCTGCACAAGCCCTGAGTGTTACATGCACACTTGACGGTACCTACCGAGGCTGTGGTGTAACACCGGCTCTGCACAAGCCCCGAGTGTTACATGCACACTGGACGGTACGTACTGAGGCTGTGGTGTAACACCGACTCTCTACAAACTTTGAGTGTTACATGCACACTGGATGGTACCTACCGAGGCTGTGGTGTAACACCGGCTCTGCACAAGCCCCGAGTGTTACATGCACACTGGACGGTACCTACCGAGGCTGTGGTGTAACACCGGCTCTGCACAAGCCCCGAGTGTTACAAGCACACCAGACGGTACCTGCCGAACCTGTGGTGTAACACCGGCTCTGCACAAGCCCCGAGTGTTACATGCACACCAGACGGTACCTGCTGAGTCTGCGGTGTAACACCGGCTCAGCACAAGCCCTGAGCATTATATGCACACTGGACGGTACCTACCGAGGCTGTGGTGTAACACCGGCTCTGCACAAGCCCTGAGTGTTACATGCACACTGGACGGTACCTACCGAGGCTGTGGTGTAACACCGGCTCTGCACAAGCCCTGAGTGTTACATGCACACTGGACGGTACCTACCGAGGCTGTGGTGTAACACCGGCTCTGCATAAGCCCTGAGTGTTACATGCACACTGGACAGTACCTACCGAGGCTGTGGTGTAACACTGGCTCTGCACAAGCCCCGAGTGTTACAAGCACACCAGACGGTACCTGCCGAACTTGTGGTGTAACACCGGCTGTTCACAAGCCCCGAGTGTTACATGCACACCAGACGGTACCTGCTGAGTCTGCGGTGTAACACCGGCTCAGCACAAGCCCTGAGCATTACATGCACACTGGACGGTACCTACCAAGGCTGTGGTGTAACACCGGCTCTGCACAAGACCCGAGTGTTACATGCACACTGGATGGTACATACCGAGGCTGTGGTGTAACGCCTTGCTGTTTACACAGAGGACGAGTGATTGCATGGATAACTGCAGCTCAGTGAGCGATACTAAACTGAAATCAAAGAAGCAATCATCTGTATAAATACCTATTACGACTACCCCTCGTGGTGCATTCACTTGTGCATAACATAAACAATATAAACCAGTCATCACTTTTATGTGATCAAGTATCCACATATTATTGTACCTTTCAAATATAAGCAGCACCCCTTTTTGATAAAGAAATAAATTGTTTTTGAGAGGTTCAAACTTTGATCGCTACATATCCTGCAAGAACTAATTAACAGCTCAAGTATTGAGATATTCCAGAATTTATAAGACACCTCTCTGGATAGAAAAACAGGAATTCCGGATGGTCTTGAAATATAGACCGCTAATTTAAACTAGGATTATAGAGAAATGTGAGACGGTCTTTCCTGACGAAGGCTTAAATGCCGAAACGCGCGTCGTGTTTTTCACTGACCGCCAGCCTTTGAAGTGCTTGATAATACAAAGACATTCTCCGTTGGTTTTTGTCATACAATATTTTTATGTGTATAGCACTGTTTTGTATTGTCTGTGAAGAAATTCTTTGTGCACTTTTGTACATATATGTTTAGTATCTAAGAGATTTAAAGAACATTTCATTTGGAAAAATATAAAATATAATAATAATAAAAAATAATAATTGATATCAAAAGGATAATAAAGAAATACATCGTTTCAACTAAAAGGAATTGTTTCCGGTCATATGTACAAATGTATTTGCTGAGCACTGTTTTTTATATAGAAATTTAGGCCTGATATTGCGTTATTAGTACATATCATAGATCTTGTGAGTAGCTTTTCTTTACCTTAGTTGGTAACGCCGGCTCTGCACAAGCCCCGAGTGTTACATGCACACTGGACGGTACATACAGAGTCTGCAGTATAATGGGCAGCATACCGGACATGCCAGTCACATGCATAATGGGGCCAGGCGTAGAACGTAATGTAGGCCCCGCAGCCCCCATGTTCCAGCCTCCAGGGTCCCCATCAGCGCAGTAGTTGTAGCGCGCATGGGTGCACCAGTTGCCTCATAACAGTCCTGACCTCATAAATTAAATGGTGCGCTTCTGAGCCTCTCAATAGTGAAGATGGGTTGCCCCTCTCCTCTCTCCTGTTTACCAGCGCAGCATCATCGTCTTTGTTTGTAGCACATTCCGATGACCAAGTTATAGATAGAGCCACACAACTATAGGGACAGCAATTACATGTTAGGTTACGTTATTTATGTTAATATACTGCATTCTATGGAAAATATGGCCCATGGCACAAATGTCTGTCATGTCTGTGCTTAGTTAGATGTATGCAAAATGTTCTATTTAACGTGTTGTGTTGGAAGTTTGTGTGTGTTCCATGCCATTGAAAAGTGCTCCTCAGGGCCACATGGCAGCCAGCTGTATAGTATATCTACGCTATGTGGGGTGTATGCAAGGTCTGTCCAGTGCGTTCTGTTCGATGCTTGCGTGTGTTTTATACTACTTACAATGCTGTTGGGAGGTGCGTGCCATCCAGCTATATGGTATTTCTGAGCTATGTGCTATATAAACTCTACCCAGTGTGCGCTATTACATGTCTGCATGTGATGTACATTATTGAAAAGTGTTGTTGGGTGATACAGTGCACCCAACAGTCAGCTGTACGCTCTATCTGAGATGCACAGTCAACATACCTTTGTAAACTGGTTACAGAGGCTTAGTTTTTTTCTGATTCCAGTACCCCCTGGGCTCCCACTCTGCCTGCCTATTCCTTGCATTTGAAATTTACATTTACTGCTGTAGTGTGAGAATGCATTTCATGAAAAGGAATATAAAGTAGGGTTGTCAAAAGAAAAATGTCAGCCATGTGTTGTTTAAAGAGCCTGGAAAGACCTTGTCTTGGCACTAAATAGGGTTATAAATAAAAAAGTATGTATTCAATTGTAATGTGACTTTTCTGTCTTTGTTCCCTTTAATTATCAGTCATGGATCTCATCATTCAGGCAGCTCTAGAACACAATTAAAAGTGCTTTCTAATTATATTTACTGTTCGAAGTATGCACAGATAAGTGCTGAAAATACGGATTTAGGTGACTGCTTATTTTTGTCCCGTTTGCAACATCAAAATAATGAGCTGTCAACCCCAATAATAAGACTGGAAGTTTGTTGCAGGATCAGCACATTATTTATTTCCTACACCCTCGATCCCTGATTAATAGCAATAGTTTAACTTCTATATGAAATCCTACGCCGCCATCAATAACATGCTGAGTTACTTCAAGTGTCTGGGAATGCACTCTGCATTAAGACAACTCACTCCTCATTCTCGCCCTTCACTTTTACGCTCACCCTGCACTTCCAGCAATTACAATGCACTCACTGATCACCATGCACTCACACCATTCACCCGCTCACCCTGCACTCAGTGATCACTCCGCACTCACAATGCACTTGCGCTGTTCACCCTGTACCTCACCCTGCAGTCACATGAGCACACTACTCACCCTGCACTCATGTGACACTTCACTCACCTGTTCCCCTCACTGCTCAATCTGCAATCTCACTCAAACAAGCCCATCACTAACCATGCATTCTCTTTCGTCCCACTCTGCACTTACATCCGCACCCAAATTCATATGGTCACCTCACTCACCCTGCAGTCACTCCTCTTACCCTACTCTCACACTGTCACATCCCTCAACGTGCTCTCACATGGGCATTCCTGCCACCCACAAAGGGCAGAGGGTCAAAGTGCCTGCTACAAAGAACGTGTACCATGCAGATCACAGAACTGAATGTGAGTAAACTATGAGTAGCACTATAATAAAATGAAATGTTTGTCAGAAAGGTGCTATAGAGAGATGTGGTGCATTGTTGGTTAGTGGTAGTAGGGGAATTCATGGAGAAGGAGGAAATGGGGGAGGGGGGTGGTAAAAAAGACTGTTGCACCGTGTGCAACCAGTGCTAGGGCCAGCCCTGGCTGGGAGTGGTAGTCCCGCCCCCCGAAGTTTGGTTCTAGTTGCACCCCTGGTTTCAATCCCCTAGCCAACTCATGACTTTCGTTCTTGCTTCTCTGATTTGTTATATGAGGCTTAGGTTGGTGATGGCCACTGGGGAAGCAAGGGGCAAAGCCAATCTGTGAATGGGCATAGGTGTGCCACCGCCAGTGCCTCACCCATTTGATCTCCATAGTATAGATATGTGTCCATCTCTGGACATTACATGGTACTTCCCGCGTTTTGAACCATGAGTGAAAGCTCACGGAGTTGAATATGGACTTTGATTTTTTTTAAGCATACTGCTATGCTAATACAGAATTGTCAATCATGTTGAAAATAACAAGTTGCTCGAGTCGAAAATGTATATTTTTTGTAGACAACAGTGTGTATAATGTGAGGGCACATAAGTCTCTTACTCCTCTCAGTATTGATGTTAATTATTCACCGAATGTGCAATATTCATCTACATTTTTGAAGATCAGGAATTCATCTTCACAATAACCTCTCTGTGGAAAAAGGATGTGTTCATCACTCTGCATAACGAACCCCTTAATATAGTTTGCTTTACTCCCTTCTAAAATTCTATTGCTTTCATTGGCAAAAGAGAAAGGAAGGTGATCGGAATCTTACTTTTTCCTTTAACCACTAACCACGTTATCAATATCATCTTCAGCTTTACTCTGAACATCCTAAAAACACTTCAATATAGACTTGCTCAGATGGAGAACTGTTATATGGGAAAGGAGTGTATTGGAAAAAACATGTTTACACATTTTAAAAGCAAACTTATAACTAGCTACTATTTGTTAGAAATCATGTGCCGCTTGAGCAGCTTTGGATGCTTCTTACTACAATGTACATGCCTTTGGTTTACCAAGTTGCGATCCAACGCGAGGGGCTGCAAGACATCTTTTCAAATTATTTAGGTGTGTGGGTTTTGGTGCCACTTTGCCTGCAGGACTGTCTCTGGCCACCCTGTTACTTGCATTTACATGCCCACCATTTTGTGATGGGCTGCTATCTTCCCTCACACTTCCTTTCACGTACAGTAAATTCTCAGCTCCGGTTCCATGCCAGGGCCCAGGCCTGATTCTAAGTGCTCTGCCACTTGTCATGTTTGTCGAGCCATATCCTTGGGATCGGCTCTTGCCAGGGCCTCCTTTACTTTCCCCAGATCACAATTGCTGCCTCAGAAGCTGCCATTACTGGATGGGAGATTGTTGCATCCATTAAAGGCAGATGCCATCCAGAGACGTTTTAAGGCATGGGCAAAGTGGGCTCCAGCCCAGGGCCCCAGACTTTCAGGGGGCCCCGATAAAACCAGCTCTGTTCTGCAGAGTCTTGCCCTGATGGCATTAAATGATTCTTGAACAGATTGTTTTAAATACCACTTACCTTTGCTTTTTTTCAATATTGGTGATATGTGTGTCTATTACAGACATTTTGTAGAGGAATGTTGTGTTTCATGCAACATCTATAAAATAGTTTCTTTTGGATCAAATCAGGACCTCACACATATGAGAAATGGGAGCGTGTCACAGAGATTATTTGCAGTAATATTAGCGAGCAGCTGCTGGTACCATATTGAAAACACACATCACTATCCCTGAATATTACATGGAAACACATTTAGAATTTGGACTAGTGTGTCTGTGACACTTTCTGTGACCCTTGACAGTCGCTAGTGTGTGGCATGCAGATAATTCACCAGTCTATTTCTCTTGAATTTCACAGGATACTGAGTTAAATCTTGTGTACTTCTCATGTATATTGTCAGTCGAGTCTATGGAATTGCCGGTTTGGGTTTGTCTTTCAAAGTTTCCAGTTATTGTCCATTAATGTCAATTCTAATTCAGACCCTTCATAGTTCTTTGTTCTTCAGCCAGAGGCAGTTCCTGAGACAATAGGATCGCTCCTTGGCATTGTTATGATTGCTGCCTTAGTTAAATAATCTGCTTTTGACAGTATTGTTACAAATGGCGTAGCTTATAAGTTGAGAGTTTTTCCCATTTTCTCATTAGAACTTTGAGCAAGACTATATAGAGGCATTTCATTAAATGTTGGAGGTTTCAAATCAAAATATACCAGATTTTTGGGCGGTGGGGCAAAGTGGTAGGTGGTGGGCCGGGCCTCTGGGGGGCCCCCTCCATGTGCTTTCCAGGGGGGCCCCCTCAAGTTTCGTTACGCCACTGGTCCGCAGTTGTACTTGCAGAGGAAAGGGGAGGAAAGTCAAAATTCCAAGATGGGAAGGGGCATGGTGGCCAGGCAAATTGTAATGAACACACACACACACACACAAACTCATAAATGTGTGAGCATTCACAAGCAGTTTGTGGGCATGTTCAACACTGGTAACACCCACAAATCTGCTCTGGTCTTTCGTGTGGATATATGAGAAAGTATAGCTCACTATGTGGGAAAAAAAGAAATTCTATGGTGGGTAGGGAGGATGCCTGGAAAAGTATACATCACAAGGGCTTCGAGGCGCAATCCTCTTCGATTTTGTGCTTAGGCCAAAAAGCCCTAACCTATGCTTAAGTCTAAAATTCATACATGTATGATTTTTTGTGAGTCAGGCATCCTGGCCGATGCCTATTTTCTTTGAATTCAGAAGTTGTTAGAAAGAGGCTGCGCACCAGTAGAAAGCGCTATATTAAATCAAAATTCCTGCTAAAAAATTAGAAACACTTAACAAATGTTACTGATATATTTACTATTTGACTCTCTTAAACTTCATGCTGCATTATGCAAGTGCCATGGAGAGGATAGTTCATTCATGCATTAATCACTCCCATGAACATGAAGTGAACAATAAGAACATGACCTGTTTTTTCATGTGTTTAGAGTGCGGCCTTCTCTCTGCTCTGGTCAAACATACAAGAATAAAACCATTTGCAGTATCCCCTGGGCACTGAGACGGAGGGAGTCAGGAAATCCCTGCTCATGCCAAGAATGGGACAAGCGTCCAGGAGTCCACATTGGACATTACCAACATCATCGTAGACAGAGCTGAAGTCTTCATTTTGGTCAAGATTTCTGCTGCTGTTTTGTTTATCTGTAAAAATAAGCGGCGGTGGAAGGATTTAGGGGCTCCCACCAGTTAATGGGTCTGTAAAGGACAGTCACCAGCATTTTGTTGATAAAAAGGAAGATTTTAAAGCTGCGCCAATATTAAGCATGATTTACATTAATAGCATGTCCTGCAGCCAGGAATTAAAAAAGAACCACTGTAGGAAGTGTGGGGCTTATTTACAAGGCCCTTTCGCCACTTTTGCGTCATTTTTAACATGGGAAAAGTGACGCAAAAGTGGCGCAAGGAGCTTGTAAATCTGCCCCTGTGTGCTCACTACCGCCACCCTTCAGTTCACGTGAGTGAAAGTGTGGGCAAAGTGTGTGCCCTGGCAGTCCACCACTCCAGGGCTCTGTGCCTTGAGGGTGTCAAGAGAAAACATGCTGCACTGTCAGCGTGCTAAAGGCAGGTCAGACCTCTGGAGCCAAAGTAGAACATGCTCTGCCATCCGAGGTGTGACACCCTTGGTCTGGTCGGGCACTGCATCCCTGGGGTGTGGCATTGTAGGCGCCAGTCTTCTGGCAATCTGTTTTTGACTTCCGTACTCAGGGCTATTGCCACGTGGAGCCTTACAGGTCATTACAAGTAAATGAATGTGAGGTCACACAATCTTTATTACTTTCTGGTGGCCAAAGAATCAGTTTCAGCAAAAGCTACCCATGGAATCCAGTTAATGGTTAATGGATATTGATTCACTAAACTTCTATAGATAGCGGAAGTGACATCACGCAACCTCTGAACTCCAGTGCCCTTACCGGTGTGGCTCCAGTTCCAGATATAGCACCTAGACGGCATTCTCTTTGCTCATGAGCAATTAGGGGAACGATATGGGCCAGAAACTATTGAAAGTAGGGATGCGTCTTTGAGCCTGTTTCCTTTCTGCTCATCTTGCAGCTACCATGAACTTTACCACCCTGGGAAGGACAGACGGCAGAAGGGGTAACACAGAGCAAGCCAGAGGTTGCACCTGCTGATGTCCATGTTTTGTTCACGTAAGAAGGGGATCAAAGTACATGGCGTGGGCCTTATAAAATCCAACTAGTTCTGGCATCTCTTATTTAACGAAGTTTTAAATTCTCAAAAGTCTTTCTCAGTGGTCACTCATGTGCGCTACGGTATTTTGTTCCTTTGCTACGTGTTCTCTCTTGTTTGTTCTCATTGTGTGAACTCCAGATACCTCGTTCGCCTTAGATCAGGACAACACAATATATGTGGACTGGGTCTTTGCTAGGTTCTTATTCATGATCTGTACACAAAATATATGTGCACACAGCACATGAAAATGGAAATCATTTACATAGTCATTACTCATACAGAAATTCTGTGTGAATTTGGCCAACCCTGCCTTACATGGGAGTTGCATAGGACAGCTCCACCTGTCCTGCCAGAGCTCTGCTCTAGTTCTTTGAGAACAAATGGTGTGAGGTTTGTCAGTCCTTCCTTTCACTCTCTATCATATCTCCTTGTTCCTTTTAATCAATTTACTTTGCTTAACTCTAACATTAAGTTCTTCATCTGCAACACCCACCTCAGTGCCCTGTAAAAATTATAAAATGGCAAAAAAACAGGCTGCTTCTGAGAAATACTCAGTCGATTTGTGGCACATCAAAAAACAGAAACAACAATAAACTTAAAAAGACCAATTACGTTTTTGGTCTATTCTTTCACACCGTTCTTGGAATCCGCGCGGTGCTTATTAACTGAACCCTTCAAAACTATTCTGTTTAATGTTTCCTTGAAATGTTCATGATCGTAAAGCATTTTAGTGAATTACAAAAATATTCAAAAACTCCCCACTACTTTGTTCCTGTGACTTGTAGCGCGGCGCGGCCTGGGGGTATGAAGGCCTTGCGCAGCGCACAAAATGACGGACACATACACCGTGCTGAGGTGCTGGCGGGAAGACCCCGAGCGGTCTCCCATCGTTTATTTATCTCCTCGGGTCGAGCCCGCCCCGCGGAGTGCGTGCACAGATACACTGTATAGAAGAGCCCGGATGGCTCTCTACATCCTTCCTTTTCTTTAGTACCTGTCCATCAGGGTCTGCGTGCTCACGTAGAGGTAGATATAAAGTCTTTGAGCTTCTGGCTGGGTGCAGGGTTCAGCCGGAGACCATACCTCTGGCTCCGGGAGATGGAACTGGCCTCTGCTTCAGCCGGGACACCCGTGGAGGGTACAGTAACAAGGCTTTGATTGGTTCTGTCGATGACAGGGGGCGGTTCTCCGTTTCCTGCTCATCAAGACCCTGTTGGGGAGACTGCTGGGCCAGGCGAGTTGGTGTGAGCGTAACTCGTGACCTTGCCCGGTTCCTCGAACTCTTCTAGGTCCGTGTTCGCCCGGTGTGCTTTCTTGAAACAGGAAACGTTCTGTGTAACCGCTTGTTGTCCTCGCTGTGCAGTGACCATGGTTCCTTGCACCTGAACCACAGTCCATTCTTCCGGTTCGTAGGGCATCCGGAATTACCAGCCAGGATGCCTGTCCCGGACCACAACACAGTCCCCCACTCTCAGCTGCGGCTCTCTAGCCTCTCTGGCTGCACTTGCTTTTTGATTAGTCACTGTCCTCCTTGCCTGAGTAGCTACGCCGTCTCTCTCTGGGGGTTTCCACGCTGGATCCGTCGGGATGCTATCCCGCCGGGCCCTCTTGAAGATCAGGTGGGATGGAGCGCACCGTGTTGTGCTGTGAGGTGTCTGTCTGTAGGCGTCTAGGAACTGAGCGAGTGCTGACTCCGCATCTTCCCCTTGATCCACAGCGATGCGCAGAGCCCGGTTGAGGGTCTGCATGAAGCGTTCCACCTCCCCATTGGCCTGTGCCCATAGCGAGGTGATCTTCCTGTGCCGGATCACCTTCTTCTCCAGATATTCTTGGAATTCATGGCCTTGAAAGGGTGGTCCGTTGTCTGAGCGAACCTCATCCGGGAGGCCCATGAGTGCGAAAGTCTTGTCCAAAACTTTCTTCACATGCGTGAATGCCGTTGATGCGACCACCTCGACGATTGGGAATTTAGAGAATGAGTCCATTATCACTAGCGTGTTGTGACCATCTGGGAAGCTCCCAAAATCAACGCTGATTTTGGACCATGGTAACTCACTGGGCTCTTCGGTGATGATTGGTGCAGGAGCGGGATCGCCGCCAGTGATTGTGCATGAATGGCACTGTCGTACCATGTCTTCCACCATGGCGTCCATGGCAGGGAACCAGACCTTGTTCTGCAGGCATGCCATGGTCTTCGCCATCCCCTGATGTCCCACATGTGCCAGCCTCACGATCTTGTTTTGCAGAGTTTTCGGAATGACGATGACATGTCCTCTTAGTATGACACCCTGCTCTCCCACACTCAGCTTATTGCAGACTTTCCAGAGCTGCTGTCGTGCATGGCTGTCTTTGGCTAGGAGAGACTGGGCCCCATCCAGGAAGTGGGCCCATCCGTTGTTTGCCAGGGCGCTTTTCACTCTGGAGAGCGTTTCGTCATTGGCAATCGCTAGGCCGATGTCCTCTAATGTCATTGCTTAGGGGCATGCCTCGTAAGAGATCATCTGCACAAAGGCTTCTGAGTATGCTACATCGGGAGGTGGATTTGGTGCAGTCGGTGCCTCAGGATGTCTGGAGATATAGTCTGCTGGGTTATGTGCCCCCGGGCGGAACACCATCTTGAAGTTGTATGCCTGTAGCTGCACAGCCCACCTCTCAATCCTGGGAGGCGCCAACCTTGACGACCCTGCAAACAGAGGGATCAGCGGCTTGTGGTCAGTCACCACGTGGAATTCCTGCCCGTACAGATATAGATGGAAATGTTGGCACACCCATTTTATTGCCAGGGCTTCCCTCTCGATTTGGGCGTACCTTGTTTCTGTGTCTGACAGTGCCCGGCTGGTGTAGGCGACAGGCATCCAGGTGTCCCGCTCGTGCTCTTGGAGAAGGACTGCTCCCAAGCCCACGGGGCTCGCATCTACCACTAATTCCGTGCGGCGTCCTGGGTGAAAGTAGGCCATCACCGTTTTATCCATAAGTGCGGACTTTATCGTGTTGAACGCAGTGTTGGCAGCCACGGTCCACTCCCAGGGTTGGTCGCTGCGAGTGAGGGCGCGGAGTGGCTCTGACAGGGAAGCCAAGTTCGGTATGAACCTGCCACAGTAGGTGGCCATTCCCAGGAAGCTGCGGACTTCTGTGGGATTCTTTGGGGTGCTGGCCGCCTTGATAGCCATCACTTCCTTGGGATCCACCCTTAGCCCTTCCCTGGTGAAGATGTAGCCAAAGAACTCGATAGATTCCTGGTAGAAGGAGCATTTTTCCTTGTGGAGAGTCAGGCCACAATCTTTGAGCCGCTGAAGGGTGGCCCTGAGGTGAGTATGGTGGTCTTCCAGGGTGTTTGAGAACAGAAGGATGTCATCACCCAGATTTATAACACCTTGTAGGCCTGACAATGCTTCCCTAATCGCATTTTGGAAAACCTCCGCGGCGGACGACACCCCAAAACTCAGTCTCTTGTACCGCCGGAGGCCGACGTGGGTAGAGAACGTGGTAATATACCTACTCTCCAGCTCAAGCTCGAGCTGGTGATATCCAGCATTTAAGTCCAGCTTCGAGAACCATTTGGTGCCGTTTAGATCGGCCACGATGTCATCCATGGTGGGGGTGAGATGACGTTCCCTCTTGACTGCTAAATTGGGGAGTCTCATGTCCACACAAAGCCGTATGGCCCCCGGTTGTTTCAGCTTCGGGGCTATGACCAGCGGGGACACCCATGGAGTGGAGCCCGACACCCTCTCTATGACGTCAAGGTCCTCCAGCTTCTTTAGTTCTGCTTCCACCTGCGGGCGGAGATTGAACGGCACCCTCCGGTGTCTCAGGGCGGTGGGCCTCATGGTGGGGTCGATATGGAGTCTGACCTGCTTCACTTTCAGTTTCCCCAATCCAGTGAACAGCTTGGGAAACTCCTGCAAGATGGACTCGGCGTGCGATTCGTGCACTTGGTTCGCAAAAAAGACCAGACCTAGATCCTCGGCCGTGTGGCAGCTGAGGAGAATGCCTTTCTTTCCTTCCGTGATGTGGAAGCGAGTCGTTGTGACGTACTTGTCACTGGTAACTGTTGCCTCTATTACCCCTCTGAGGGGGAGTGGGTGAGTGCTGCCCTATGTGTAGATCCGTGCTTTCGTTGGTGTGAGCGGGGGTCGTGGAGACCGGCGCTCATATTGTTCCGAGTCCATGACGTTGACTGATGCGCCCGTGTCGATTAACGCTTGGACAGTGGATCCGCACACTTGGACGGAGCACATTGGTGGCGGTCGTCTGTGTTTGTCCGACCTGCTGATGAACAATATGACGAACACATCGTCATCATCTTCTTCCAGCGTGAGACTGCATCCACGTGGCGGGCTGTCATCCTGTCCCTGTGGGTCGTCGAGTAATAGTTGCCTCACCTGTTGTGTCGCTCCTCGAGGTCGGGCATAGGTTTGTCGTGATCTGCTGCTTCTACAAACTTTGGTGAAGTGATTGGGCTTTCCGCAATGAGAGCAGATCTTCCCCTTCGCTCCACACACTCCTGTTGATGGGTGTTCTGTGCCACAGTTGCTGCACACTCCGCTCGGTGACGGCCTCGGAGTGGGACGGGAGGTGCTCGGGCGCCGTTGTATGGCTTCCACTCCCTCTTCTTTTATGGGCGCATACCTGGGTGTATGGGACACAGTCAAGCTGCGATGTAGGGCGGCTTCCATCTCGCCCGCCCGGGCATCGGAGAGTTCGTGGGACCTTGCTAAAATGAGAATCTCGTCCAGAGTTATTCCCGGTTGCCTGAGGATCAGCTTCCGCAGTAGCGTCGAGCGGCACCCTTGGATCACTTGGCCGCGTATCTCCTCTCTCGGGTCAGCAAAGGTGCACGTGCTCGCAAGCCTGCGCAGCTGCGCATAGAACATGTCCACGGACTCAGTTTCGGACTGAGTCGCTTGCCGCAGTTTGAAACGCTCAAAGTCAGGGTTGAGCTGGGGGTCAAAGTGCCTGTTTAGCGCGGCAACAGCCGCTTCGTAGTCGTCATCGTTGCCCGTGTTGGCAGTGTTTCAAACAGGTCGAATATCTCAGCACCGCCGTAGTATTGAGTAGAGATCGTTTTACTGTCCCATCAGTCTCTCTGGTGCCCTTAAAATAGTGGTTCAGGCGTCCTATCCATGCTTTCCATCGTGGGGCCGCCGTGGCTGGGTCAGCGGTCTCGCTGAATGGAGGTAGCGGGGAGACGCCAGAGTGACTATGCCCCAGAGGTGGGGCATCGGCTCCTCTCTGTGGTTCGCCGGCATTGGCCTGCGGGCCAGCCGCACTAGCAGGGGGTGGCGTGCTCATTGCTCCGTCACGCTGGTGCGCAGTCGCAGGCGTGTAGTCGCTGTGGGGCCTTGGTGGCTGGTGTTAGGCAGCGTCTGGGCATGTGTCTGGCAGGCCTGGGGCAGCTTGAGGCACCGAGAACCCTCCTCCAGGGGTGATGAGGCCTGTGGTGTCCTGAGGTGGCTAATTAGGCATGTTGGGAAGGCCAGGCTAGTTTCCCAGTGGTTGATGGGGCTTGCAGCCTTGTAATGCGTGGTGTGCTTTATTGACAGTCCATTCTCCCCCCCAGGGGCTCCTTGTGAGAATGTGCGTATGGCACATGCAGCCCGGGGCAACTGTAGCAGTGACGATATGGCCCTGATGACTCACCGGCCTGCAGACGATCAGCTGCCGTAGGTGCCGCGAGCCGACTTGAGCACGCTCCCTCTCTCTCTGCCTCTGGGAGCGTGCCGTGGGCGCTGGACGTGCTCCGTGGGCTCTTGCTCGGCCGGGTGTGGGGCCGTAGCGGGTAGAGGTCCTCCGCAGCTGCCACGTGCATGCGGCGGTAGAGGTGACGGCCACGCCCCGCTCAGCGCATATGAGGAGGGGGGGAAAACACGGAGGTGCAGACAGCTTCGGGGCACGGAGGCCCAGTGATGCGCCCGATGAGGGCGAGCTTGCAAGGGGGTTTGCAGCACTGCCCCACGAAGGCCGGAGCGTCGCGGGGTGATGGCACGAGCTCCGCAGGTGCGTAGCTGGGCACCGGAGCTCGACCGGCCTCGTCACCAGTGTAGTGCGGCCTGGGGGTATGAAGGCCTTGCGCAGCGCACAAAATGACGGACACATACACCGTGCTGAGGTGCTGTCGGGAAGACCCCGAGCGGTCTCCCGTCATTTATTTATCTCCTCGGGTCGAGCCCGCCCCGAGGAGTGCGTGCACAGATACACTGTATAGAAGAGCCCGGATGGCTCTCTACATGACTCACCTGATAATCTTAGATACAGGTTTTTTGGGAAAACATAACTGACGACAACCTTTTAATGTGTGGTCACTTGTGCTACTGCCAAAACAAACTATCATGAGAGCGAACTTCGAGATGACAACCTTAGAAGCCTCGTGTAAACATAGCACAAGCCCATTCTTAATAACATATCAGCGAGGAGTACAAACGTGTTAAAAATTAATTGCTACAGTGAATGTGCTGAGACGTTCACTGTCATCAGCCAATTATTGCATCTGGAACTCCAGATCACAGCTGCGTCCTTTACTGTATCAACCATACCACAGGAACACAAAAGGCTATGTCTTCTGAGCAAAACCAAAGGGGATGATGGACGGAGTGTTGAACATTGCAAACACTCACCCCCAGTCAACTGATCTGGGTTTAATCCATCATCATTCTTTAGCTCACTCCGCCACCCCAGTTCAGACATGGCCATATGCAAATCAGTCTGACCCTGTGCCTCATGGGAACAGTCCAGCCCGAACTGCCAAGCCATGTCTTCCCTTACTGTTTCAGGGGACAGTGTTTATCATCTTTTGTCAGCACTGGTGGAAGCCAGAGCCAACCAAATAGTGAGTTGTCTTTAAATTTGATTTAACACTTTGCTAATCAGAAACGAGTGTCTCTTCCTGGGATTTTGACATTGTATTTTGGATTTATCTAGTATTTAATACCCTTAACGAGGCGTCGGAGAGCAAGGGAAAGGCAGGAGAAGCTGACATTATGAAATGGTCAAGTTTGATACGTTCCCTCTGACTGACACCAAACACGATTAGGTACAGTTCAGAAAGAGGTGAAGGGAAGCTTAGGTATAGTGGCGAGCAGAGACTGTTTTGGTAGAGATCAGAAGTAAATCCATACAGCCCAAAAGACACCTGGACAGATTCAGTGGAGGATCCTCAAGGCAAATGTGTGTACAGGTTGTTCTTTCCACAGTGAAGGACGCTACAACTTTGAAGTGACCTACCAGTCTGTGCAGCCATTCACCATGTCATTTGTAGAGATGTTTGAAGTGATGGGCAAAGTGAGCTCTGGCCCAGGGTCCCAAGCTTTAACCCCTTCGCTGCTAGGCCTTTTCCCCTCCTGTGCTAAGCCTTTTTTTGGCTATTTGTGGTAGTTCGCACTTAGGCCCCTGTAACTTTTTGACCACATATGGTATCCACACCAAATTTGCGTCCTTTTCTTCCAACATCATGGGAATTCTAAAGGAACTCAAGGGTTTGTGGATTCCCCTAGAGGGGACCCAGAAATTAGCCAAAATACAGCTAAATTTTGGGGTTTTTGGGAAAAATGGGGAAAAAGGGCTACAGTTGAAAGCGTCTGTTTTTTTTCCTGCAAATGGTATCAGCAAAGGGGTTGTGGTGCTGAAATCACCATCTTCCCAGCTTTCAGGGACAAGCAGACTTTTGTCAGAAAACCAACATTTTTTACACAGTTTTGGCATTTTTCTGGGACATAGCCTATTTTTGCTATTTTTTGTGCTTTCACCCTCTTTCCAGTTAATGGTAGAAATGGGTATGAAAGAAATAATGGATCCTGGAAAGCTATACATTTTAGAAAAGTAGACAAAATTCTGAATTCAGCAAGGGGTCATTTGTGTAGATCCTTTAAGGTTTCTTTATAGAAACTAATAGCTGAATATAGGAAAAATTGAAAATTAGTTGAAAAAAACAGCCATTTGTGTCAACATTTTCACCTGTAACTTCTTCTAATTATGACAGCTGTTTGAAAGCAATATACTGTTACATCCGCTGGACCTTTCTGGTTGTGGGGATATATAGGACTTGTAGGTTCACCAAGAACCCGACGAACCCAGAGCCAATAACTGAGCAGCGTCTTGCAATGGTTTTTTATTATGTACCAGGTATATAGCAATTAATTTGGAAAAATATATACATGAAAAAATCGGTATGAAAGACACCTGTGTATATCTGAAATTGGAACAAAATATAGAGTTTAGAAACAGTAGATATTTGCACATTTCTGAAATTGGGAGTACCCATACTAGCATGAGAATTATAGGTCATTTTTCAAAATGACTTATTTTTTACACATTGTCTTTCATTTGGAAGGCAGAAATGCATCGAAAGTCAATAGGTAATAACAGTTGCTCTACAATTCTGTGTTACCCTAAGTCTCCCGATAAAAATGGTACCTCACTTGTGTGGGTAGGCCTAGTGCCCGCGACAGGAAACGGCTCAAAACGCAACGTGGACACACTTTATTTTTACAGTGAAAACTGACCCTTTTTTTGCAAAGTGCCTAGCTGTAGTTTTTTAACCCTAGCTCTGCCGGCACCTAGGGAAACCTAGCAAACCTATACATTTTTGAAAACTAGACACCCAGGGGAATCCAGGATGGGGTGACTTGACTGGCTCTCACCAGGTTCTGTTACCCAGAATCCCTTGCAAACCTAAACAATTGTCAAAAAATACACATTTTTCTCACATTTCTGTGGTGGGAAGTTCTGGAATCTGGGTGGATCCACAAAATTCCACACACCCCGCGTTCCCCAAAGTCTTCTGAGAAAAATGGTACCTCACTTGTGTGGGTAGGCTTAGTGCCCGCGACAGGAAACGGCCCAAAACGCAACGTGGACACACCACATTTTCACAGTGAAAACGGACCCTTTTTTTTGCAAAGTGCCTAGCTGTAGATTTTAAACCCTAGCTCTGCCGGCACCTAGGGAAACCTAGAAAACCTATACATTTTTGAAAACTATACACCCAGGGGAATACAGGATGGGGTGACTTGACTGGCTCTCACCAGGTTCTGGTACCCAGAATCCCTTGCAAACCTAAAAAATTATCAAAACATACACATTTTCCTTACATTTCTGTGGTGGAAAGTTCTGGAATCTGCGTGGATCCACAAAATTCCACCCACCCCGCGTTCCCCAAAGTCTTCAGAGAAAAATGGTACCTCACTTGTGTGGGTAGGCCTAGTGCCCGTGACAGGAAACGGCCCAAAACGCAACATGGACACACCACATTTTCACAGTGAAAACGGACCCCTTTTTTACAAAGTGCCTAGCTGTAGTTTTTTAACCCTAGCTCTGCCGGCACCCAGGGAAACCTAGCAAACCTATACATTTTTGAAAACTAGACACCTAGGGGAATCCAGGATGGGGTGACTTGACTGGCTCTCACCAGGTTCTGTTACCCAGAATCCCTTGCAAACCTAAACATTTGTTTAAAAAAAAACATTTTTCTCACATTTCTGTGGTGGAAAGTTCTGGAATCTGCGTGGATCCACAAAATTACACACACCCCTCGTTCCCCAAAGTCTTCTGAGAAAAATGGTACCTCACTTGTGTGGGTAGGCCTAGTGCCCGTGACAGGAAACGGCCCAAAACGCAACGTGGACACACCACATTTTCACAGTGAAAACGGACCCTTTTTTTGCAAAGTGCCTAGCTGTAGATTTTGAACCCTAGCTCTGCCGGCAACTAGGGAAACCTAGCAAACCTATACATTTTTGAAAACTAGACACCCAGGGGAATCCAGGATGGGGTGACTTGACTGGCTCTCACCAGGTTCTGTTACCAAGAATCCCTTGCAAACCTCAAAATGTGTAAAAAAAACACATTTTTCTCACATTTCTGTGGTAGAAAGTCCTGGAATCTGCGTGGATCCACAAAATTCCACCCACCTCGCGTTCCCCAAAGTCTTCTGAGAAAAATGGTACCTCACTTGTGTGGGTAGGCTTAGTGCCCGCGACAGGAAACGGCCCAAAACGCAACGTGGACACACCACATTTTCACAGTGAAAACGGACCCTTTTTTTGCAAAGTGCCTAGCTGTAGATTTTAAACCCTAGCTCTGCCGGCACCTAGGGAAACCTAGAAAACCTATACATTTTTGAAAACTATACACCCAGGGGAATACAGGATGGGGTGACTTGACTGGCTCTCACCAGGTTCTGGTACCCAGAATCCCTTGCAAACCTAAAAAATTATCAAAACATACACATTTTCCTTACATTTCTGTGGTGGAAAGTTCTGGAATCTGCGTGGATCCACAAAATTCCACCCACCCCGCGTTCCCAAAGTCTTCAGAGAAAAATGGTACCTCACTTGTGTGGGTAGGCCTAGTGCCCGTGACAGGAAACGGCCCAAAACGCAACATGGACACACCACATTTTCACAGTGAAAACGGACCCCTTTTTACAAAGTGCCTAGCTGTAGTTTTTTAACCCTAGCTCTGCCGGCACCCAGGGAAACCTAGCAAACCTATACATTTTTGAAAACTAGACACCTAGGGAATCCAGGATGGGGTGACTTGACTGGCTCTCACCAGGTTCTGTTACCCAGAATCCCTTGCAAACCTAAACATTTGTTTAAAAAAACATTTTTCTCACATTTCTGTGGTGGAAAGTTCTGGAATCTGCGTGGATCCACAAAATTACACACACCCCTCGTTCCCCAAAGTCTTCTGAGAAAAATGGTACCTCACTTGTGTGGGTAGGCCTAGTGCCCGTGACAGGAAACGGCCCAAAACGCAACGTGGACACACCACATTTTCACAGTGAAAACGGACCCTTTTTTGCAAAGTGCCTAGCTGTAGATTTTGAACCCTAGCTCTGCCGGCAACTAGGGAAACCTAGCAAACCTATACATTTTTGAAAACTAGACACCCAGGGGAATCCAGGATGGGGTGACTTGACTGGCTCTCACCAGGTTCTGTTACCAAGAATCCCTTGCAAACCTCAAAATGTGTAAAAAAAACACATTTTTCTCACATTTCTGTGGTAGAAAGTCCTGGAATCTGCGTGGATCCACAAAATTCCACCCACCTCGCGTTCCCCAAAGTCTTCCAAGAAAAATGGTACCTCACTTGCACGGTTGGGTCAAGTACCCGCGACAGGCAAGGGCCCAAAACCTATTGAGGCGACATCAAAATTACCTATCGCAAACCAACCTGGTTTTGCAAGGGGGGTCTCATGAGTTTTTGGCCCCGGGCTCGGCAGCCATCCAGGGAAACCTACCAAACCCACACATTTCTGAAAACTAGACACCCGGGGGAGTCCAGCGAGGTATGGCTTGTGTGGGTCCCCCAACATTCTCCTACCCAGAATCCCCTGCAAACCTCAAATTTAGCTAAAAAAATCACTTTTTTCTCAAATTTCTGTGTGGGAAAGCTCTGGAATCTGCGTGGATCCACAAATTTCCTCCCACCCAGCGTTCCCCCAGGTCTCCCGATAAAAATGGTACCTCACTCGCGTGGGTGGGTCAAGGACCCGCAACAGGCAAGGGCCCAAAACCTAGTGAGGCGACATCAAAATTACCTATCACAAACCAACCTGGTTTTGCAAGGGGGGTCCCATGAGTTTTTGGCCCCGGGCTCGGCGGCCATCTAGGGAAACCTACCAAACCCACACATTTCTGAAAACTAGACACCCGGGGGAGTCCAGTGAGGTATGGCTTGTGTGGTTTCCCCAACATTCTCCTACCCAGAATCCCCTGCAAACCTCAAATTTAGCTGAAAAAAATCACTTTTTGCTCAAATTTCTGTGTGGGAAAGTTCTGGAATCTGCGTGGATCCACAAATTTCCTCCCACCCAGCGTTCCCCCAGGTCTCCTGATAAAAATGGTACCTCACTTGTGTGGGTAGGCATAGTGGCTGCAACAGGAAATGGCCCAAATCGTACTATGGAGACTTCAAAATGACCTAGAACAAAACAACCTGGTTTTGTGGTGGGGGGCACCTGGGGTTTTGGCCCTGGGCTCGGTGGCCATCTTGATAAACTACCAAACCCAAACATTTATGAAAACTAGACACCCGGGGGAGTCCAATGAGGTATGGCTTGCGTGGATCCCCCAACGTTTTCCTACCCAGAATCCCCTGCAAACCTCAAATTTAGCTGAAAAAAACACATTTTCCACATATGTTTGTGTGGAATCACCGTGCCGGCACAAATGTCCTACCCCACAGCATTCCCCAGAGTCTCTCGAGTAAAATGATACCTCACTTGTGTGGGTGGGGCAAGGGCCTGTGACTGGGAAGAGCCCAAAACATAGGGATTGAGGGTATAGCACCGAGAATTCTAAGCGCTACATTTAAAAAAAAAAAATACGTTTTTAGCCAATTCTGCATTGGACACCCACACAAGTGAGGTATCATTTTACTCGGGACACTAAGGAGAACACTAAGGAGATCATCGTCCATAAACAACTGAAAAAAATTTATCGGCAAACTTTTTTCTGTATTCACTCTACACCCTGGAACACCAGTAAAGTCTGGCAATGCCGGCTGCACCATCCTGGGGCAACCCAGAGGTCATCACTTCCAACTGGAAGCCTTGCAGCCCCAGGCTGCAGCCCAGATGCCTCTTGCTGCACTATCGGCACATCAATGTCCTCCTCTAAAACAGGCACTTCATCCGCACTAAGAGTAGCTTCATCCGCACTGAGAGTAGCTTTATCATACGATGATTCCATGTGGAGAGAAAACTCACTGCCTGAATCTTCCACTCCCTCCTCTGCCTCAGATGCAGAGTCAGTCTCTGAACCATGGTCAGAGGAAGACTCAAAAAGCATACCAACAACCTGCTGAGCAGTAATCCTGCGGCTAGCCATTATCCTTACTAAGAAAGGAGACTGCACAAACAAGTCAACAACAACCAACACTGTGCAAAATATGTAAGTAAAAAAAATGTGTGCCTTTATCACAAAGATCTATATACTCAAAAACTATATGATTCACTTGCAAGAGACAGCTATACTCACCAGCACCTACTCTGCAGAGACACAGCAAAAACCAACGATATCCCACTAGAAAGAAAAAAACAAAACCAATTACTCACAAGACAACAAAACACACATCGAGCACAAATGCAGAAAGATTTTAACACTCAAAAAACAGAAGCCAAACATACTGCTATTATTACACCATTTGCAAAAAATACATTCATGCAGGAAAATGAAACTCATTTACATTGTACAAAAAAAAATGTCTCTTACCAAACACATGCAACTACACAAACAGCAGAACCACCAGTAACAAAACCGCAACCTGGAACAGTCTAAAGAGCAAAAGCCTTGAACTAGAACAAAAAGGGATAAATAAAGCATTACAAATGCAATTCACAAGAAATAAAACAATTAGAATTATAACACGCTATGTCACTACCCAAATGGTCAATCTGCCAGATGGGCCTTCAAATAGGGCTGAGAAAAATGGGGTGTGATCTTGCCCAAGGGATCGGGTGAGGTTGTCTGCCAGGCTGATCTGTCCCCCAGGTGGGGCAGAGAACAGCAGACAGAAATGTGACCCCCTTGCAAAAGAAATAAATCCATGGTGCCTAGTAGGGCTTTCTGCCTCCCCCCTCCCGCCTAGGGCAGAAAGGCCAAATAAAAGGGGCAGACCCGTCCCCAGGAGGGCAGAAAAAGCATTAACCAAATTGTATCCCCTTGGAAGCAACCATGTCGCTTCCATTACACACAAAACAAAATCCCTGGTGCCTAGTGGGGTTTTCTGCCCACTCCCCCTGGGGGCAGAAAGGCCAAAAAAAAACGGGCCGAGCCACCCCGGGGGAGGGTGGGGGGGGGGGCAGAATACACATATAAAAAATATTTGCCCCTGGAAGCAACCCTTGCCCAAGGGGTCGCTTCCATTTCATTTAAAATAAACTCCCTGGTGTCTAGTGAGGGTTTCTGCCCCCCCCCCCGGGGGCAGAAAGGTGAAAAAACCAGGCCGATCTGCCCCCGGGGGGGGGGGGGCAGAATACACATATAAATATATTTGCCCCCTGGAAGCGACCCTTGCCCAAGGGGTCGCTTCCATTTTCAATTTTTTTTAAATCCCTGGCTCTAGTGGGCTTTTGGGGGCAGAAAGGCCAAAAAACCCAGCCGATCTGTCCCCAGGGGGGGCAGAAAAGTCTTAAAATTATGGTGCCCCTTGAGGAAGCGACCCTTGCCCAAGGGATCGCTTACTTTACATTAAAGAGAAATCCCTGGTGCCTAGTGGGGGCATTCCTGCTGCACGATCGTGACGCCATGCGCGATCGTGCAGCAGGAATGCCCTGCATTGAGACATCAGGGGAGAGGAAAAACTCTTTCCTCTCCCCCGATGCCTCAATGCATCTCAATTTCCCCCCCTGCCCCACCGGAGCAAGGAAACTTACCTGTTTCCTGAAGACGCACTGGAAGCAAATGGCTTCCAGTGCGTCTGGCTGCTCCTGATGACGTCGGTGCGCGCTGTGCGCGCTGACGTCATGAGATTGCCTGGGGGGTTCGGGGTGGCAGCGGAAACTCTTCCACTGCCATCCCCCTTTGTTGGGGCTAGATGGGCTGCCCATGGGGGGAGCGCCAGCGCTTCCCCCATGGGTGGGTGCCATGACGGAGCAGTTCCGTCATGAGCACAAGCCCACCGTGGCTCATGACGGAATCGCTCTGCCATGAGCACTCAAGGGCTTAAAGGGGCCCCTATTAAAATCTTTCTCTACAGTCTCACACTGTCCAGAGTTTACAATAACCAGTCTGTTTATTTTTTTTTTAGCCAGCCCCTGCCTGAGACATAGGGAAAGGTAAAGAAAATACCTATTGCATTCTGGTTTGATGCAGAAAGCTCTTTAACCTTTCAAAGCGCATAGGCCAAGCCCTGCTGCACAGGCCTTTGCCATTATTCAGCATGTGCCACTTACTGTGGAGTAAAGATTTCCATAGTGTGGTCCTATTGTGACTGCATTGTCCTTGTGGAGCTGGTGCCATGTGCTGTGTTCACACCTTGCTGCCTCCTGAACTACCTGCAACCCACAGACAGGCAGTGCAGTAAACAAAAGCACCCACCAGCACTGTACGCCCAAATGGCTCTGACAGACTAGTAACAGTGTAGATTGTGGGTAGAAGGCTTGGTGTGACCAACAGTCTATCTGCTTTTCTAGCAGGTAGGTCATTTGATAATGTGCAGTGCAGAGCGGCAATATATGCTCCCTTCATGATTGCACAACCCACGTGGAGTTGCTGATGGGCCAGCGCGATCACAGCCTAATGCTAACTAACTCAGAGTCCTTGTTCCTCCAAGGTCAGGGACTGGAGTGCAGTAAACAAAATAAGCACCTTCCGTATGCACAGGCCCAAAAGCTGAGACACCAATTCACTGCACCACATGCAATGGTCTTGTTCAGGCTGTTAATCTATCTGTTTCTCTGGTGCTGGCCAGCCAGAGAGAGACTGTTTGCTTCAGGGTTGGGCCCAAATATAGGCTGGCCAAGGGGAAAAGGGTTGCCAATGATCCAACCAAAGTCACCTAGTGGATGAATGAACTGAAAACGGATAAACAATCAGTTTTTCTGAGCTGGGGGCTGCAAATGATGTGTGGCCGAGGCCCCAAAATCCTTAAAATGTCCCTGATCCTGTGTGGTCTCCTTTCCCCCTTCGTACGGTCTCTAAGTCATGAATCGAATATGAAACACATCATGCACATATACATATTACACCTCACACCATGGAAAAAGTTAAAGCCAGAATTTACAGAAGAGTAGCCATTGAACCCTCTACAGTCCAGGGTACAAGTAAAATCTGCTGTTGAAACCCTCAAGTATAGGCACAGCCAGGGTGCACTTTGGGTGCTCTCCCCTCCCCCTGGAGCATGGCCTTGGTTTCTCAGGGAAGTGTCTAACCAAAAACATGTACCACCTCCAGTTGACTCTCAGAGTGTTGCATCTCCAGGTGAAAACATGTAACAAGCTCAAACATTCATGAAGATGGGCAGTGCGGGAGAAATTAATGAGCTGTGTAATGACTTTATCCATCCAGAGCCTTAACTGCAAAAGGATTTAGTGCCTGATCTAGAGTTTGGTGGACGAATCAGTGTCCGTTGTGATGGCAGAGGCAATTACCTCTGCTATCCCAAAGGTATTTCCCCCACCAAATTTAGAGCTGACCACCAGCCCTGTGGTCATCTCAGTACATTAAAAGGAAATGCCATCACAGTGGTTCTTGTCAATGTACTAAAAGTTTGGTGTAAGCCATCAGATCTGACAGCCATCCACCAAACTTTTGACATTTTTGTTTTTCAAAAACAAACTCACAAAGCAGAAATTTGATTTTGAAAAACAGACAACTAATGACCCCCATACCCAGGGAGACTTCTCCCAGGATCTGAGATGCTTTATTGTTCATATTCGTCATTGTTTTTTCCTGTCCTTCACTTCCAGGTTTCTCCTTGTGGTAATGGGCAGGAAAACTTGGAATTACACTGTCCAGCCAAAATAGGGTGTAATGTCTTCCCTCCACCCGCCCCCTATTTTATGGGGACGTTGGAGGAAGTATTCTCTAACTGAGTCTACCAAACTCTAAATTGGGACCTTAGTCATTCTGTGTACGTAATTGCATGACATGCAATTTAACATAACAGAGGAACCCACAACAGAATTACATAGCGTAACATGACATAATATAGCAAGTCGTTTGAGCATGAGAAATCATGGAAACAGCAAATCTTTTCTAAATGTGACCAGAGAAGGTATTTGACAGGCAAAAGACTTTGCAATTTCCGAACTGGCATGTGAATAAGCTTCCAGGTAGGGTGCAGAGGAAGTCAAGTTTGGAATGAATCAGTGTTGCCATGATAAACACATAAAAGTCCCCTTAGATAAATAGGAGCAGGGTGCACAGCTGATGAAGCTTCAAAAACTCCCATGGGCACAGATGACATAACACAACAAAACTGTGGGAAATCGTAGATAAGAGTGCTAGGCTGTGGTTGAGCTCATACAAGCCCCAAACAATCTGAGCCTAAAAAGTGCTGGCTTCTAAGGGAGCTGTATCCAAAACTAAAAAATCTTACCATAAACCCTTCCATACTATCTCTCAGTGTAAAGCTAAATGAAGGAGGAAGTATGGTCTCCAAAGTCTACTCTTAATTTTTGCCTAAGTCTAGCAAATTGAGTGTATCCACACAACTGAAATGGGAATCGCAATTGTGAGGTCCTTCTGCCCGCTCCCCCACGCTGATCAGCTGTGTGCCTCTCCTCCCGTCTGACCTTCCTCCGTGCCCGCATTGCTTGCTGTAAGTTGCTTAACAACAGTGTACTGTTTAGCCTTATTTTCGTCATTTGGATTATTTGCTTAGTTTGATTATTATTCTCGCCTAGTTTAGAGTATTTGCTTAGTTGATTAGTATTTTTGCGCCTGTTTGTGCTTTGTGGCTGTATTTTGCTCAGCAAACCTTGCTGCTTGCTCGTTGTTTCAGCTGCCTGCTTCCATCTCCCCAGCACCCCTCACCCTCACAAGACATACTTAATGGAGGACGCAGTGTGGGTTTGTCACCGGCACACCAAAGGCAAGCTGTCTACGCCTGTCCGGACTTGGACCGCACCCGGCACCAGAAACCCTGGTTCTTCCTACATCCGCTGCTACTCAGGAGCCGAGCTCACCGCCCTGGACTCCAGACCCAGCAACAAAAACTTCGGCTACACCTCTCCACACTTGACAGCTGGACCCTTCTGCTGCCGCTGCCACTTTTCCTGCAACATCAACAAACTAGAGCACCCTACCACTAGCACCCTGCTGACAGCGCCCGGACAACTCCACTGCTTCCTGCTCAGCGCCCGATCCCTATGCAAGATATGGGACATCATCACCACCCTCACCCTCGACATCATCTTCCTCACCAAGACCTGGCTCAACTCTGCCTCTTCACCCGACATCGCCGTGGCCACACCCTCGGTTGCAAGATTGTCCACCATGACTGCATCAACAAACATGGGGGTAGAATCGTCATCATCCACAAAGAATCCATCTACTGCATCATTGCTACGGACAACCACACCTCGATCATGTAACACCTCAACTTCCAGCTCAAAATAGACAGAAAAACAACCATCAAGGGCACCCTCACCTACAGACCCCCAGGACCCCACCCTGACTTCTGCGACACCGTCCCTGATTTCATTGCCCCCTATGTCTTCGACACTGAACACTACATTTTCCTCAGGGACCTCAACTTCCACCTCGACAGATGGCCTCGATGACGCCAACATTATCAATCTTCTGGACAGCTTGAACAACATCGACCTTTCTCAGATAGTCTCCGACCCCACGCACATCGCAGGACACACACTAGATCCTATCTTCACTGCCAGCAACAGAGTCAAATACAGCTACACCACCGAGCTCACCTGGACAGATCACGCAATTATCCATTTTGCCTACACAACAGCCCCCAGCCATGCCACCAGACCTATCAGCACCTCTCACTGCAGCTGGAACAAAGTATCCGAGAGCCAATGGACCGACGCCATTAACTACTCCCCACAACACCTCCTCGAACGAGCAGTCAAAAACTTCATCACCTAGATCTCCAACAGCGCCGACAGAGTCCCCCTCAGCAAACCCAACAGACCCTCCAGACAAGCCAGCTGGTACACCCCGGAATTGAGAACCTCTAAACGCAACTGCAAACAACTGGAAAGGAGATGGCGCACCACCAAAGATCCCTCCGACCGGACAAATTTCAAGATTTCTCTCAGCCAGTACTACAGACTCCTGAAAGACACCAGAAGGAATGCCTTAGCCAACTGCATCGAAGCCAGCACCAACCACAGAAAAGAACTCTTCAGCATCGTCAAGGAGTTCTCCAACCCTTCTGCAACAGAAAATACAATCACTCCTCCCAGGAACTCTGCAACACTCTAGCAGATTTCTTCCACAAGAAGATATCGGCTATCTACAGGAACTTCAAACCCCAACCCACCGCCACCAACACCCTCTGCCTCCTTGATCCCACAGACACCCCCACTGAAAAAAGCATCACGGGCTGGAACCAGCTCATCACGCAGAACCCTGCTGACATCATGCACTCCGCCCAATCTGGATCTCCCACTGACTCCTGCCCACATGGCATGTTCACCCTTGGCAACAGCAGCAAGCTTACAAACACCTTCAACACCTTCATCACCTCAGCCACCTTCCCGGACAACTGGAAACACGACAAGATGAAACCCCTCCTCAAAAAATCTTACGCCGACCCCAACAAGCTCAAAAATAACAGATCTCCCTGCTCTTTGAAAAAGCCACAAACTAGTAATTCACAGAATACCTAGGGAACAACGACCTCCTGGATGCATACCAATTTGGATCCTGCTCCAGCCACAGCACCGAAACTGCTCTGATTGCTGCCACTGATGACATCAGATTCCTCCTGGACAGAGGAGACTCGGCCGTCCTGATCCTCCTCTACCTCTCAGCGGCTTTCGACACCGTCTCCCACCACACCCTGATCAAGAGGCTCCTTCAGATTGCCATCCAAGATGATGCCCTCAAATGGATTGTATCCTTCCTCTCCGGAAGAACTCAGAGAGTCCACCTCCCTCCTTTCACCTCGCAGTCCAAGACCATCATCTGCGGCATCCCTCAAGGCACATCCCTCAGCCACACCCTCTTCAATGCTTACATGACCCCCCTGGCCAACATGGTCAGAAACCACGGTCTGAACATCCTCTCCTACGCAGAAGACACTCAGCTCCTCCTCTCGCTTTCAGAAGACCCCATCACAACGAAGGCCAGCTTCCACCACTACATGACCAGCGTAGCCAACTGGATGCAAGACAACTAAGTCAAAATCAACACAGACAAGACGGAAGTGCTGCTATTCGGGAGCACCACCTCACCCACTGACCTGGGACCCTCCCCACTCCCACGAATTAAGCCTGGAACCTTGGCATCATCCTGGACACCAAACTCACCATGAAGAACCAGATCAACGCAATCTCCTCCACTTGCTTCCTCGCCCTCCACATGCTTCGTCAGGTCTTCAAATGGCTCCCTGTAACCTCCAAGTGTACCGTCACTCAAGCCTTCATCACCAGCCGGTTGGACTACAACAACGCTCTTTACACCGGAATCACATCACACCTGCTGAAGAGACTTTAGACCATCCAGAACTCAGCAGTCAGACTCAACCTCAACCTTCCCAGATGGACCCTCATCACCACCCACCTGAAGAAACTCCACTGGCTCCCCGTACACAAGAAATGCCAATTCAAGATCCTGACTCACACCTACAAAGCCCTTCACAACCAAGGACCAGTGTACATCAACCACCGCCTAAGCTTGCACGTCCCTCGAGACTCCTGCGCTTTGCATCTAGATTCCTTGCCTACACGCCCCGCATCTGTCGAAGCAACAGTGGAGGTAGTTCCTTCTCTTACCTTGCCACGAAACCCTGGAACAGCCTCCCAATCCACAAGAGGACATCTCCCTCCTGGAATTCAGAAGGGTACTCAAGACCTGTCTCTAAGATTGAAGTCCCAAGCAGCCTGAGCCCAGCACCTGGATACCCTCACAGGTGATTAGCGCACTCTACAAATCCATGATTGATTGATTGAATTGGATTTATAGTCCCCTGAACTCAAATTATTGGTGATCTTTTAAGACTAAAATTTCTCCCTCTTTAGCTCAAACAAAATATCACCAACCTCATAGAATGTACTGGACCCAAGAATGGCAACATAGGATGAACCTGTGGAATACAACATTATGCTGGAATTGTAACCTTAAAATAAGGGATCTCGCACATATGTTCCCTGGTTACCCAGGTTTAAAGATGCTTTTGAAAAAAGCCTTTAACTTTATAGAACTGACCTTGCATATTAAATCTACTGTCTGTTTCTCTAACCTTCAGACCGATCGTACCGATCCTTCCATCCCTAATAAAAATGACAGCTTTCTTCTGGTTTTATTGCCAATGCTTGGTTGTAAGACTGTGTTTTATAATTGGAAACTTGCATCTAAGGTTTCTTTTCAGGTTTGGAAAAATGGTTAACTTTTCAACCAGGAGTGGAAAATATACCTCTTTAACAATCTCCATGGAGAATTACTACATGTCCCATTTGGGGACAGCTGAACCTTTACCTCAAAAGAAATTGAACCCCTCTAAAAATGTTTCAATGAATCATTGTGTAGCTATTTGTCTTGTTTCGCCCACAAAAATACCACTCCCACACGATGGCCCAAACACAACGAAGCAAGAGACATAAAACACAACAACACCTAGAAAGTGGTTTTACTTTACAAAATGAAACACATCAAAGACTCTCTTTTTAGAATGAGGCTTGGGGTTACATTTATGCAATGCTCTCTAACAGAAAGGCTTTCCCAGATGCAACATTCAAATGTATATAGAGATATATATTTATATTCAAGCAATAATAGCACACTTGGCAAATGTAACAGTTAAATGCATGAATAATAATAATGAATAAACAAGCAGCAAATAGTACTGGACTTCCTGCAAGAAATCAGAAAGATATTTACACTAAATACATCAAATGATTACTTTGGATGTGCACTCTAACTCACTCACACATCACAAAGAAAACACTTAAAATGACCACAGCCGATGGCCACACATCACAATGGCACTAGTCAGAAACAAATCCCTTCACCTGGCGCAAACACTGCATCTTAGCCCACTTCAGACTGGGGGACTCACAGCCGGGGTTAAGATTCTCAGCAACCAGATGCCTGCACTGAAGATGCGTCCATCTTTCAGGCTCAACCAATCCTGGTTTCTAAGTCAACAACCCTCAGCTTTATAGTCTCAAAACACACTAGAAGTTTCGAGAGTCTTTCCTTCCGCGCCAAGGAAGCTTACTGGAATTGGCCACCTTCCCTCTACATTCTCGCATGTTCCAGCCTTTATCTTAACGAAGCTTACGAAAGCCTTCGGTACACTAAACAATCTCTTCTCCAAAAATAAAACAACGTTGAACGTGATTAACCCAAACAACTTGCAAATACTCTGTAGGCCTGCCGGTGTGCGAAGAGCAAGACAGAGTCAGGATTCAGGATGAGATGAGGCCATGTCAAAGCCAATAGTAAAAACCTCATAATACTTCCCAATGTACGACACAATGCACATTTGTGCACCACTGCCTATAACATCACATACTTCATCTCTCAATGTACAACATAATGCACATTTGAGCCCCACTGCTCATAACACTGCACTTCAAGACCAAAAAGTACATTCCATACCTCTCTCTCTCTCTCTCATGCTTTCAAATGCACATCCCACACCTTCGGTTCTTGGCAAGGCTGTTCAACTCTGTGACAGCTCTCTTTTTAAGACTGCAAGATTACACGAAAGAAACCATCAAGGGAAAAAGGCATATGCAGGATGCCGTACATTCAGACTAGGATAAAGTAAAACACCAAAAGACAATCAAAATGATGGTAGTCAAAGGTCAACACGTGGTGTCAAACCATAACAGTGCCTCTAGCACTACACTATTGCTCCCTGGATTCAGTATATGTAAACGTATGCCATAGTATTGCAACGATCCTTATATTATCTCACAATTTATTGCTTTATAACTACAAGTTTTAAGTCAATTTTATAGAATCGATTTCTGTTTTCTCCCTTTTCTGCTTCCTCTCATTGTCTTGTATTTTCTCCTTCTTCAGTAACCATTATCTTTTAGCATAATACTATACTTACATTTATTGGTCATACATACACTCGCTATGCTATAATATGAATCTGTCTTGTACCCTAAAGGGTTTTTAATATTGCCATTTATAACAAACTACTTTGAAATCAAAACAAAGAGCTGGCTTCTGTCAGATATCTCTAGCTAGTCCTGGGTAGCCTGGGAAAAGTAGATATCCACAGATTAAACGCTTGTAGTATATATGCAATAACTGGTCAAACAACAATAGAGTTTAAACAAAAAGAATGTAGAAGAATCAAATCATGTCAGCTAAAAAGATACAGTTTAGTAAAAAATATTGCACTAAAAACGTAGAACACACAATGAAGGACTCACAATTTATAAAGAAATCAAAAATAACCCTTTAGAAAACTAAAGAAAAAAGTGTTCAATGTTATTCTATGTGAAATGCAAGTGACAGTGGGCTCTTGGAAGCTGGATTCTGGCACCTTTAAAAGCTTTTACCTTTTGTTTAAAAACCTTTCTTGTTAGTTGGACAAACTAGAAGATGATCTGTTAGAAAGCTCTGAGTAAAAAGAAAAGAAAAATGAAGCCACTCTGGTCGCTTCCTTTGGGGGAGTTTGAGTAGATTAGTTCGGTCTTCTGGAAGTCACAAACGTTTGTACAAGTTCAAACGGTTCTGCTCCTTTTAGATCCTTAGGACTGGCTCCTCAATTTATATTCCTCACAACTCTGCTTTCAGGTCCTCAACAAATGTCTAGTTCCAACTATTCAATTCAAATTTTTGAGGCAGGTGGCAAGTTTCTCTGACTTTGGACCTTCTGTATCCTCCATCTTTTTTTAAGTTTAAGAAATTAAGAGAGGAAACAAGTAAATTATGCAATACAGTAACCTAGCATATGTAAAATGCTGCATCATAAAGCTAAGAGCATTTTATGCATTTTTATATTTTTTGACGTAAAGGGGAAAAACAATAGGGAAAAACAATCTGTAACAGATATATTTCGAAAAGTATGGCAAAGATGTGGTGAATCTGACTAACCAAGAGGCCTACAGAGATCTATGTAATGATACTGAAAAAACGAAATTTAGTATATTGTAGGGGATTCAAGGAGGTTTGGAAACTTCAACATTTCTAATGTTGATATTGTCAGTTTTTGATACATAATAGGAGAAAGGTAACGATAGCAAATATATCCTAATGGCTGGTTGTAATGTGGGTGAATGAGCAGTATCTAATCTGTGATTATGACAGATCAGGTTCCACCAAGTAAGAAAAGAAATATTAGTAAAGTTTTTCCAATTAGAGGTAATGACTTGAAAGGCAACTGCCAAGAGAAGACCCATCAACATGCCCTTAATCCCATCACTGGACTAAATATGCGAATACCCACCGAGGAAGATATAGACCATTTGTAAGGAGTCAAAATAGAAAAGAGTTGAGAAAGTTTATGTCCAAACCTGCTTCCAAAAGGAAGAGAGCTTAGGACAATGAAGAAACATGTGAAGAAAGTCTCCTCTAGAAGCACTGCAGATCCAGCAGTTATTAGTGGACAAAAGTTTCATTTTGAATAAAGAGCAAAGAGTTAAAAACAACCTGTTGTAAAATAAGAACATGGTCTGGGTGCTGCTGGCAGAGTGGGAGATATGATGTATTTTATGTCATATTTTGTTCCATAAGGTAATGGGGAAAGTGAAATGCAAATTCTGTTTCTAAGATCCTTCAATTTTAGTTTTGACCTGTTAGAGTCTGGGGTAGACAGCTGTTTGTCAAAAGAGACTTTGACTTTGGTGGAAAAATCGTGGGGAGTAATAGGATCGCTGAGTGGCTGAGAAGGTGCGGAGGAGGGGTCTATGACATTTTGTCTAAGAATATCCAAGAGGAGGGCATATTTAGACTGATAAGAGGAAGGAATATGGAAGCAGGCGTGAAATTCCTCAGAGGAGAAAAACTGATTATCAGAGATGATCTGAGAAATTGAAATGAGACCATTTGCCAAACAGGGAGACCACTTAAGAACCTTGTTAGCTATAGTGTTTTTGGGATTGTGCCAGATAGGAGATAGTAACAACAGCTCATAAAGAGTGTAAATCTGGAAAATTATTTTTGGGGAAATATGACTAGAATGATTCAATATGGGAGATGACATTGACCTAGGTTTGTGAAAGATGAGAGAAAATTGAAGTAGGGAAACTGTGAAAATTAACAAAAGCTTGATGGAACACCAGACTGGTTGGGAAGTTGGAAGTGATGTTCCTAACCAGATTTGTTTGAGGGTGAAAGCAGAATGATAATGAGTAAAATTAGGAAATTTAACGCAACCGGATGATTTGAGTTCTTAAATTTAGATGGGGAAATTCAGGCCGGTCGCTGAGTCCATAAGAACTTTGATAACAGACAGTCAATGGATCTGAAGAAGTGTGAGGCAGCTGGAGAGGAAGTATCTGCAAATAAAAGTTGATAATAGGCAAGACATCATTTTAATCATGTCTAATCTACCCCACCATGAGAGATATAGAGGGGACCATCGAGCAGAGAGGCTGGAAATCTTATGTTTTAGGGCTTCTAAGTTAGCTTTGATGGTTTCCTTGATGGAAGGGGAATACAGATTCCCCAGACATTTGATCTTAGAAGAATTCCACTGAAAACCTTTGTCCTTAAACATATCTTTAAGGCAGACTTTTTTAGGGGCCTTACTTCGGATTTGTCTATGTTTAGTCGATATCTAGAAACCGAAGAGTAAAAAGATAATAATTGAAGAAATTCAGGCACAGAGATATGAGGATTTGAAATATAAAGTAAAATATCATCAGCATAGGCGGTGAACTTAATATTTGATTGACCATAAGTGTAACCAGTCTTTGCATGGTTTCCAAGAAAGGCTCTAAACCTTGGTTTAGAGGCTTGGTGATAAAGGCAGCCCTGTAGGGTGCCTCTAGTGATGGGAAAATATTGAGACTGAGGACCGTTGGTGAAAACCAATGTGGAAGGGGAGGTGTAAAGAATTTTGACACATTGGAGAAATCTGGGACCAAACCCATGCCATTTAAGGGCTTTGAACATGAAAACCCAATTTACACGGTCAAAAGCTTTTTCAGCGTCTAATGTGACCGCCGCTAAGGAGATTTTGCTTCAAGAGGCACCATGAATAATATTCAGGAAGGTGCGGGAATTGTCAGATATATTCTGGCCTTTAACGAAACCGGACTGTTCAATGCCAACAACAGAAGGAATTAACTAATTTGCATGGAGTGCCAAAATCATTAAGAACATTTTGCAATCCGTATAAATGAGTGATATAGGCCTATAGTTTTTGCACTCAGCCAAATCCTTATCTTTTTTGGGGATTAGACAAATCATAGCCTCGAAAAAGAGCTGACCATGGTATCAGAGACTAGAAGATGTTGGGTAAGTAATAAAAGTTTGGGAACCAGAGGTTAGAGAATTAAGAGCAGAATTTGCCGTAAAACAGCCCTGACCTGGTGCTTTGTCCTTTGGAGTTTGGAGATGGAAGTGAGTATCTCAGAGCAAGAGATATCTGTCTTCAGCAGGGAAAAATCAATCTGTGGGGCATGTAGTTTTTGAACTGTGCAAAAAAAAGAGTCTAGGGAATCATGAGTGTAAGGAGTATCTTCTGTGGAAAATTTGGAGTACAGTTTGGCAAAATGCATCATAATCTCCTGATCTTTGAATTGTTTATTACCAGAGGCATCGTGTATGACTTCTATTTTGGACTTTTGCTTTTTTACTTTAAATAATTGGCTAACAGTTTGCCGGCTTTAATAGAACTTCCATAGTACTTACCGTTAATTTTTAAAAGAGCATTAGAGGCATTGGTAATGGATGATTAATTAAAACTAAGGGGGCCCGACCGGCGTTGGCGATCCGCCTGCGATAACTCCCTGCCCGCCCGCCATTTACCCCCGCCACATTAGCATGGCGGGGGGTACAGCGGCGGACGGAAAGTCCGTCCGTCGCTTTTCTGCTGGTTGGATTGCCGACCTGGCGGAAAAGGGAGACAATATGGGGGCGGTGCCTTGCAGGCACCGCCATCCATATTATCATGGGCATTCAGAAAGGCCTTTCCATGGCGGCGATGCCGCCATGGAAAGGCCGGCGGAGATTGCTTTTGGGGCCCGTTACGGGCCCCCTGGGGGAGTGAGGGGAGTGGGGGGATGCACTTGGGTGGTAACTATGGTACCCCCCTTCATTGGCATACACAAGGTGGCAGGCACCGCGCGGTGCCTGTCACGTTGTGCATGCCAATGCACAACATGCATATTTAACATTGTGGCGGGTGCTGCTTACAGCACCACCCGCAACAATGTTAAATATGTGGGATGCGACCGCCAGGGTGGCGGTCGCATCCTAATGGGCACAGCGAGACCGCCGCACCTCTGGCGGTCGGTCCCGTTTACCGTTACGGTGGCGGGTGGACTTTGTCCGCCCGCCATCATAATGGGCCCCTAAGTTTGACTTGGATGAGTTGTGCTTTCTTTATGAGATAAGCAATAGTATTTGTGTTCTAGTTTCTTAGTGTGTTGCAAGAGAGTGAAAGATTCTTTGGCAGAGGCCTTTTTTTGGGATACATAATTAATAATGAAACCATGTGCTGATGCTTTAAAAGAATCCCAGACATGGCGGAACTCGACATCAGGACTAGTTTTAAGGTGGAAACATTTAGTGGTGAAATGCTCTAATCCTGTGACAAACTGCTGTTCCTGCAACAAACAGTTATTAAGACACCATCTACTAGTGCAAGGAGAGGAATGAGTGGGCTCCAGATCGATTATCACTGGGCATGATCTGATACCGGGATGGGGCCTAATTCAGCATGAATTATATGTTGTGTAAGATCTTTATCTAAGATAATACAATATATTCCAGAGTAGGAATGGTGTACAGGGGAGAAGAAGGAATATTCTAAAAGGTCTGGATTGTAAACACACCATGCATCAACTAAACCTCTATCCGAAACTGCTCTGTGGAAGGCCTTTTGCTTTTTATTAGGAATATATTTGAAAGCTGATTTTCTGTCTCGAAAGGGATCAAGCACCTGATTACAATCTCCACCTAAAGTGAAATTAACATTTCGGACTGGCATTAGTTTAATTGAGAGTGAATCCCAGAAGTGCATGTCTACCCCATTAGGTCCATAAACATTATTAGAACATTGGAATGTGGAGCACTCCATTGAATACAATGGAATGCTCCATGCTTCTACGGGCCGGTAAAGTCCCGCAGAGCAACATTCCAATGTTGCATTTGTTCACAGCTATTGCTGTGAACAAAGGCCTCTCGGAGCTCGAGGGGATTTAAACCCCCTCGGGCTCTGAGAGGCCTTTGTTTTATTTGTTAGAACATTCTGCCCTCTAGTGGCAGAATGTTCTAATAGCCTTATAGCCCTTCGTAGCTGGGCTATACCGGCTATTAAAGTCCTGCTCCCTTGTTAAAGGCCCTCGCCTTCGGCTCGGGACTTTAACGCTGGAGCGGGGCTTTAATAGCCGGTATAGCCCGCTACGGCGGGCTATAAGGCTATAATAAAGGAGTAAGAGCACGCATTAATCGTTGTGTCTAAATGGAACCAACTGCCTTCCACATCATTTTCATTCTTTAAAACATTGACAGATAGAGTTTTATGAAAAAATATGATCACACCATTTTTATGTTTAACTGTAGGAAGACAATAAACAGTGCCAACCCAACCTTTTAAAGCATATGGAGAAGGTGAATTTCTTGTAACAATGCAACATGACACGAGAGCTTTGAGATATGTGTGAGAGCTCTTTGTCTTTTGATTGGGCTCCGAAGGCCTTTGACATTAAAGGAAATAATTCTAATATATTCATGAATAAAGTTGATTAACAGGGTACATAACCGCAACTTCATCAAACATTAAGATAACAGTACCGAAAAACAGCATACCAAACAATTTGCCAAAATGGAATGTGAAAAGAAATGTAGTGAAAAGGAGAGGAAGGAGACAGAAAGAGAAAGGGAGAAAAAGAGTCAGGAATGAGTACAAAGAAGACCCTAATGGGGTAGAAAAATAAAGTATGGCGAGAAGTCCAAAAGACCTAAACCATGGAAGGAGAATTTGAGAGAAAAAGAAAATTTAAGAAGAAGCACAGAGGAGCACCATGAAATTAGAACCATAAATGACCGAAGAAGAAAATAGAAAAAATAGAGACTGAGATCAACAATTAAATACATGCATAAACACACAAAAAAGAAAAGAAGGTCTTACCCATTCAGGAAGAGAGGCTTGGGATGGACAATCAATTGAAGGGAGACTATTCAACATCTGAACAACGAACAACATTATGAACGCCAATAGCTACAGACAAGGGGCCTGGGGGAGAGAGGTAGAAAAGGTATTAGTAATAAGCCATAAGCTCAAATGCAGTAATATGAGCTCAAGACAAGAATCAAAGTGAACTGGACACGTAAAAAGCAAGGAGTGAATGAAAGTTCAAGAGCCGCCAATGTCCATAGCTTCTCTTTTATGGAGAGGAATGAAATCTTTAAGTTTAGCAGGGGAGTCAAAAGAAGTGGCCCAATCTCTGTAGGTTTTTTTAAAGATACAAGGATGGATAAGACCGTATCATGAGTTCATAGCGCAATGATGGGCGCAGGTCCAGGAATTCCTTACGACGGGTAGCTGGAACGCGAGAAACATCTTGTGAGAGGAAAATTCTGTGTCCAGACCAAATCATCTGTTTCCTTTGCTTGGTTGTGGAGAGAACCAGTATTAAGTCTGTATACTGAAGGAAAAGGATGATGATTCCTCTAGGTTTGGTGTAGAATTTGCACTAGAAAGTTTGAGCCCAAGACGATGAGCTCTCTGGATATTGAGGGGAGGACTGCTGGTGAGGCCAACAATTTTAGGTAAATCTGTGGGTAGGAATGCAATCATTTTGCCCCTTCTAGCACCCTCTGGTATTCCATAAACATGAAGATTATTATGCCTGTTTCGATTTTACGAATCTTCAGGTTGTCTTTTGAGGGGGTCGATCTCCTTGGCCATTGTGTCTACATTTGAAGTGACATTTCGGATCTCTGAGAAATTAAGATCAATGTCTGAAACCCTAGACTCAAGGGAAGACCACGTGTCTTCTAGACGTTGAAATGTGGTAGTGGTCTCCATCATGAAGAGTTCCAACATTTTAAGTTCATCCATTAAATCCTCAGTAGTAATTGGAAAGGATGGTTTCCTAGGTGAAGCAGGGACTTTTTAAGTCTCTTATTGCCTGCACCAGCACTCTCCTTGCATGAGGTGGAAGTGGTAGTGATGTGAGAGCCACCCTTCAGAGGTGGACTGCCACCCTCGGCCATATTGGAGAAATTGTGTGATAAAGGAAGACATAGACTTCAATATGGCAGAAAAGAAAAATACTGGGCAAAGAACAGACCGTCTATGCAGAAACAGCTAAATATCAGTAGGTAGAAGTAAGGAGGCTGAGCTGACGCTGAAAGGTGAAAAGCCCCTCCAGGAGTCCAGGATCTTAGCAACAGAAAGAGAGAGGTAGTGGGAAAATACCTCAGAGATTAGTATTAAGGCAGCAAAAAAAGTAAATCCGTAGCAGAATAATGCAGGAGAGCGTCCTTGAAATTGGAAGTGAAGAAAAGCTCACCGCGGACGGGCTGAGCACTTAAAATACAGTCAAGTCAGAAAAAGCGGGAAAAGCACTGGTGCAGCTTGCTGCGAGTGAAAAGAGGGGAGCGGGACTCTCAAAATGGAAGGCAAAAGACTCCAAAAGAAACTCACCGCTGGGGTCCCCAACACTTAGGATGCCTCATGCCACCATTATGAGCTGCCAAGTTTGTCTCCGGTCGATTAGACAAGCTGGAATTTGGGCAGGGGATCGGGAGCGTAATCAGCCGGTGGCCTTCTTGAACACGCTTGAAACCACATAACCTGCATCCTCAATCAGTACAGGAACAAACCTGTACAGTGCTAGCATTCTTATCTGACAGGCTGCACCATTGTAGACTTGCATGTTGGCAGGGGACATCATTCATGTACTGAAATTGTGAAGCAGAATTTTAAAACAGAGCTGGAGACAATAATCACAGATCCACAGATAGGATTTCATTAGTGGAGCAGCAGACACAAGTGTCTTCTCTCCTCTTTAGTTCCAGGTGGAGTCCCTCAATGAACTGGGTCAAGCAGGGTGTTATAATGGGTAACCCCTCATCATTGACTGGTGATGAGATCGAGCCAATCATAAAAAGGACATGCTTTCCACTCTGTTTTGCAGAAAATTGGTGCACTTCTTTTCTGGGGTACATGCTTTGCAGCAACAAAACTAAATCAGAGTCCAATGTTCCTACAATACACTATATTGAACCCTTGTTTAAGATGTGTGAACGTGTCCACTACCTCCTAATTGCACGCCAGCCCTGCTAGTTCAGCCTACTGAACTTCTAAAGAAATTTCCTCCTTTGAGCTACTACCTCATTTAAGATGCCTGCAAGACCTTTTTCTTTTGGTTCTAAATGAACCCCTTGTTCATTTGAAAGGCGCTTTAGAGGCCTATTCAAAAATATATGGGCTTCTTCGATGTTCACAGCTGTTTTCTCCTCTCTCATCCTGGGCGTGCTCTGGCCAATGTTTGAAAGTAGCAAAAGGTATGCAGAGATCAACAAATTGAATAAAGTGTGTTCACAGACAAATACATGTATGCCTTTTCAAATGCACTTCAATGACAGAATAGGCAGAATATAATCCAAATGACAAAACTGTTAAAAGAGAAATAAATAAGAGAGGAATTTAACTTCACAAATGATGTTTTGAGGCCAGACATTGATACTAGAAGTTACAGATTTAGGGGCAGATTTACAAGCCCCCTGCGCCACCAGTACGTCACTTTTCGTGACATACTGGTGGCGCAGGGGGCTCCTCTATATTTACAAGGAGAGGAAAAGCCACCCTGCGTGACTTTTCCTCTCCTTGTAAATACGGTCCCTTCACACGCAGCACTTTGCGGTGAAGGGGCGTTCCATGGGTGTTGCAGTGGGTGTTCCCACGCAACACTCATGGAACAGGACTCAACTCCAGAATTACGTGAAATCGTAACTCTGGAGATGCGTCAGTATGCTACGCCACCCTAGAGGTGGCGTAGCGAGGCGCAACGAGGAGAAATGTTTTCATTTCTCCTCGTTTTTTCCTCTTTCAATGCGTGCTGCATTCTACAGCACGCATTGGAAGAGGAAAATGCCTGTAGTGATTGTTTTGTGCAGGAAGGTGCCCCTTCCTGCACACAAACAATCTCCCCACGACGCAGACATCCTTGCACCATGGTGCAAGGGTGCCTGCGCCGGCGCATGGCAGCAGTTTGTGCACCAGCGCAGGGGGAAGCACAGAGATGCGACATATTCTTGTAAATATGTCGCATCCCTGTGCTTTCCAGACTAACGCAGCACGGCGCAGCAAAATGACTTGCTGCACCGTGCTGCGTTAGTTTAACGTAAATCTGCCCCTTAAGGTTTAATTACATAACAGCAGCAACATGTTCAACAGCATGGACTTCTAGAGCAAATATATAATCTAAAATCCTATGCAGTACTTTTTTTTAATACTTTTTTGTTGAATTTTCAAATACAGGTAAAGAGTGAAAAAACAGGAGGCATTGCAAGTGATGTCGGAGTACAGTTTACAGCAAGTTTCAAGTATAGTCTCTTCAACATATAGACAGTAGCCTCACAAAGCCAAAACCTCTCCCAAACATTATTAGAGAGGAACCTAAGGGAAGGAGTGAGGGCAGAAGGGGGGGGGAGGGTTACCGCACATCAGGATTTGAGTGGGTGTGAATCGCATAATAGCATCTCCAGGCGCAATCCAGGGGAGCACGATGAGTGAGCAGCACGCAGCAGCTCAACGCACCCACCACAGAAGGCACCATAGATAGCAGGCGTAACATCCACTAACCTGCCTCATGTATGTCATGAGCAATGTCTTCTACTCTCTTCTCAGCTGGCATACCCAAGTATAACTGAAAGGGGTGGGGCAGATGTCTTTAGGGCGTGAGCGCACTGGCATCAATTCCCAATAGGCAGTTTGGTTATCTTGACAGTGCGCTGCATCCTTGAGCCAATCATCCTTCTGTGGAGCCAGCAAGAGCAGGAGTGCAGGCGAATTTCGCAGCTCAGGGGGACCTCCTTGGCAGAGCCTAGCAGTGCAACCTGGGGAGTTATCATCTCCGGCTGTAGACCTGTGACTTCATCAATAGTATCAAAAACAGTGTTTTTAGTTTGTACATGCCATTACCCATTTTTGCAGTCGCAAACGGTCCGATCTCCCGTTTGCGAGCGCAAAAAAGGGTCATATATCTGGCCCTTAATGTTGCCCTGATAATTGAGCATTTGTTTTTCTCTTGCTAGCTGCAGGACCGTATCTCTGTCCCGCGAGACCATGTGCCTCAGAAATTCCCGCAAACTAGAGCGGAAACCCTGTTTACGGGAGGAAAGGGGGGCAGGGAACGGGGGGACCACAATGTCCAGGCCAGGGGTTGCGGCACTGACAATACAGTGAAATAGGCACTGCCTCTCCCTGACAGTCCTTGTCAGGGGGCAAAAGCAGGTCAGCAGCAGTCAAGTAACCAAGGTACTCCCTCTTATTGTCAAGGGCTGTGCGAATGTCAGTGTAGGCCAAATGGCATCGCCAATGTAACTCTTCGGGCCCCAAGGGGCCCTACGCTTGTATGGGCCTCCATCTGCAATATCACTTAATGGATGCAGTTACCACCAGGAGGGCCACTAACCCAGGCAACGCACCTGACACAGTGCAGTCAGGGTCTCTCCCCTGGGAAACAGAGTCCCCGCCAGCCAGCTCTAATCTTCTATGTGACCCCTGCGCCACAGGCAGTGCAAGAGGCCATGGCAGCAAGTACAACACAGTCCTGGGCACAGGCAATTAGTCTCTGGAAACCACCATTGGGCAACACAGCCAAGCGCAATCATTTAGGTCCTGCGCAGGGAGCAAGGCAATCTCGTCTCTGCCGCCGGCTCCTCAGCGCCTCCCCGGGCCTACCTCCACTTCCCTAAGCCAGGCTGTCACCTGGTCCCACCTCCGCCAGTATCCCTGCTCCAATATAGTAAGGGTGGGTGCCTTACTGGGTCTCTCTGCGTCCGGGCCTGCTCCCAGCAGTAGGCGCTGCCAATCTTCAAGGGCTCACCAGCACCCCCAAACCTCCGGCGAGCGAGGTCAGCAGGCCCTGTTGGGCCGCAGCATAAACACATCTGGCAGTTTACTATTTCCTGCCTGATCGTGTGTGGGATCTACCACTCCGCTCTGTGTAAATCAGTTTTCTTTGGATTGGCTACCTTTTACTATTCTAACAAATAGGCATTTTTATTAAACTTTAAGTCAATTTAACATTTATTGAGGCATAAGGTCTACCCCACAATAGCAATCCTTCTTAATTAAATAGTAAATTAAAGTTATGAGAGTACCATTGTCATGTAGTTTCCACAAATAAGTAGGAACTGCTCGTTTGCGGACGACATAGACTTGGGATGGTGCCAGACTGATTCCATGCACCCCCACAGGATATGTTGTCTCTTGGACCATCTAGCTCACTGTACCAAGGTTAGCCCCCCTAAATCTAGACAGGGAGTGAACAGTCCTGGCAGCTACTGAACATGACAACTCTGTTCCCTCAGGAGCCATGGTGACAGACCTAGAACTTTTCTCTCAGTAGCATGTGCTCTGTGTCATTCAGAGAAATATACAAAGAATTCTTGCATAGAAAATGTGTGCTGCAATGATTAATAGATAGAAGGAGACAAAAGTTATGACAGTCAAAACAGTGAATAAAATGAAGAGTTCCACCATCTTGTTGAGACAGCATATATAAGCATAGTTTTACAGTATTAAAACAATCTAGCGTACTCATACGGTGCAAACCTTTACCTACGTGTCTAGGGTGTGAATGTGTGGTCTGTCAAGAAACCCCCTTCTGGATGTTCTAACCCCTTTCCCTGGTGGGTAAGAATGTAGGACCCCATCTTGGTCATGAACTGGACACCCCTCACGGAGATGTCAGTCAGCTGCTAGGCAAAGACTTCAGCATGCAGGGACCTCTCGAATGTCAACAGAAGCACCTTCTCTGATTGTATTTGGAAACAAAAGGATATATATAGAAAAGGGCATCCTTGCCTCGGGCTGTGATCATGATCACACTGCCTATTGTTTGTATTCCACAGATAGCTGCGTCGCCATATGAGCGTGACAACAAACATATTTGTATCACGCACGTGAAGGCCTTGCACATATTGCCATTCTCACAAAGTTCTTTGGTGTCAGCAAGGTCGGTGTTTCTTAGAAACTAACCCAAGAGTAACAAATGCGTGTCAAAAGTCGATGTGACAAAGGGAAGGCAACTTCAGGAAAGAACCGTATACATGTAAATTGGCACTATTTCCTTCCAGGCCTAACTCGGGCACATGACACCCACTCCTCGTCCATAGGTTGGTTAAAAAGCTATCTAAAGCCACTAATCCCACCTCTAAAATACATCAGCATCTGAAAGTGTATATGATAAAAGAATGATAAAATCACCTTAAAAATCAAGTCATTCATGCTATTTGGTTGCCTAAAGCATAGAGAAAGTCAATAGCTGTTAAAAATATAAATCAATCAATCATGTCACTTATAAAGCGCACTACATACCCGCGAGGGTCTCAAGGCGCTGGGGGAAGAGGGGGGTGGTGCTGCTACTGATCGAAGAGCCAGGTCTTGAGGAGTCTTCTGAAGGCCAGTAGGTCTTGGGTCTGTCGGAGGTTGGTGGGGAGGGTGTTCCAGGTCTTGGCGGCGAGGTGGGAGAAGGATCTGCCGCCGGCGGTCGTTTTCCGGATGCGGGGGACTGTGGCGAGGGCGAGGCTGGTCGAGCGGAGCTGGCGGGTGGGGGTGTAGAAGCTGAGTCGTCTGTTGAGGTAGGCTGGTCTGGAGTTGTGGAGTGCTTTGTGTGCGTGGGTGAGGAGCTTGAAGGTTATCCTCTTGTTGACAGGGAGCCAGTGCAGGTCTCTCAGGTGGGGTGTGATGTGGCTGCGTCGGGGGATGTCGAGGATAAGACGTGCAGAGGCGTTCTGGATGCGTTGCAGCCGTCTCAGGAGCTTAGCCGTCGTTCCTGCGTAGAGGGCGTTTCCGTAGTCCAGCCTGCTGGTGACGAGGGCCTGGGTGACTGTTTTTCTTGTTTCGGTGGGGATCCACTTGAAGATCCTGCGGAGCATTCGGAGGATGTTGAAGCAGGATGAGGAAACGGCGTTGACCTGCTTAGTCATGGAGAGGGTGGGGTCGAGGATGACCCCTAGGTTGCGTACGTGGTCGGTGGGTGGCGGGGCTGTTCCCAGTGATGTTGGCCACCAGGAGTCGTCCCAGGCTGAAGGGTTGGAACCAAGGATGAGGACCTCCGTCTTGTCCGAGTTCAGCTTCAGGCGGCTGGTCCTCATCCATTCGGCGACGGCCTTCATTCCTTCGTGGAGGTGGGCTTTGGCGGTGTGAGGGTCTTTGGTGAGGGAGAGGATCAGCTGGGTGTCGTCGGCGTAGGAGATGATGTTGAGGTTGTGCTGTCGGGCGACGTGGGCGAGGGGTGCCATGTAGATGTTGAACAGCGTTGGGCTGAGGGAGGAGCCTTGGGGTACGCCGCAGATGATCTTGGTGGCCTTGGATCGGAAGGGGGCGAGGCGGACGCTTTGTGTTCTGCCGGAAAGGAAGGATGTGGTCCAGTCCAGGGCCTTCTCTGGATCCCGGCATCGTGAAGGCGTGTTCGTAGTGTGTGGTGGCAGACCGTGTCGAAGGCGGCTGATAGGTCCAGGAGGATGAGGGCTGCTGTTTCTCCGTTGTCTAGCAGGGTCCTGATGTCATCGGTGGCGGCGATGAGGGTGGTTTCCGGTGCTGTGGTTGCTGCGGAAGCCGGACTGGGAAGGGTCCAGGATGTTGTTCTCCTCGAGGTAGCGGGTCAGTTGTTTGTTGACGATTTTCTCGGTGACCTTCGCGGGGAACGGGAGCAGAGAGATGGGTCGGAAGTTCTTGAGGTCCTTGGGGTCTGCCTTGGGTTTCTTGAGTAAGGCGGTGATCTCGGCGTGCTTCCAGCTTTCCGGGAAGGTTGCTGTCTCGAAGGAGATGTTGATTATTTTCCGGAGATGGGGCGCGATGGCTGTACTGGCTTTGTTGAAGATGTGGTGAGGGCACGGGTCTAGCGGTGAACCGGAGTGGATGGTGTTCATGATCTCGCTGGTGTCCTCGTCGTTGATGTTGGTCCAGGAGAGCAGGCGGTTGGTGGTTGTGGGGGCAGTGGTCTCGGTGGTTGCCGGGGCGGTCGTGGTGTTGAAGCTGTCGTGGATGTCGGCGATTTTGCGGTGGAAGAAGGTGGCCAGTGAGTCGCATAGGTCTCGCGACGGCTGGATGTCGTTGGTGTTGGAGCTGGGGTTGGAGAGTTCCTTCACGATGTTGAAGAGCTCTTTGCTGTTGTGTGCATTGTTGTCTAGGCGGTCTTTGAGTGAGGCCCTTTTGGCGGATCTGATGAGGTGATGGTGACTGCGGGTGGCGCTCTTGTGGGCGGCGTAGCTGTCCGCTGTCCGTTCGTGGAGCCAGATCTTCTCCAGTTTTCGGCATGTTCGTTTGGAGGCCTGGAGGTCTTCGGTGAACCAGGTGGCTTTCTTGCTGGTGTGGCTGTTGGGCGGATTCTTGAGCGGGGCGAGGGTGTTGGCGCAGTCGTCGATCCACTGTCTGAGGTTGCGGGCGGCGGTGTCGGGGTCGGAGGGTTCGGCGGGTGGGCTCAGGGCGAGGGTTGTGGTTAGCTGGTCTTCCGTGACTCTGCTCCAGCAGCGGCGAGGCATTTGTTCGGTGCGGTGGTGCGTGGTGGGCTTCCTGTAGGTGAAGTGGATGCAGTGGTGGTCAGTCCAGTGGGGTTCAGAGGTGTGGTTGAAGGAGACGTGTGGGCCTGCGGAAAAGATGGAGTCGAGCGTGTGGCCGGCGGCGTGGGTGGGTGTAGTCACGAGCTGTATGAGTCCGAGGGTGGCGAGGTTGTCGATCAGGGTGGTGGAGTTGGTGTCCTTGTTGTTCTCGAGGTGGAAGTTCAGGTCCCTGAGGAGGATGTAGTCCGTGGAGGCGATGGCGTGTGTGCTGACAAAGTCAGCGATGGAATCGCTGAACTGTGGTCGGGGTCCGGGGGGTCTGTAGATGAGGGTTCCTCTGAGGGTGGTGTTGGGATCGGTGTGGATCTGGAAGTGCATGTGTTCGGCGGTGCTGAGGGTGTCATCGGTGTTGGTTGAGACTCTGAGGGTGTTCCTGTGGACGATGGCGATGCCTCCTCCGACTCCGTTGGTGCGGTCCCTGTGGGTGATCTTGTATCCGTCCGGGATGGCAATGGCGATGTCGGGGGCTGAAGCAGGATTCAGCCAGGTCTCCGTCAGGAATGCGACGTCTGGGGAGGTTGAGTCGAGAAGGTTCCAAAGTTCGATGGCGTGTTTGCGGGCGGAGCGGGTGTTGAGGAGGATGCATCTGAGGTAGTTGGGTTCTTTCCTGGGCGGTGGTTTGGCGGGGCGGGTGCTGGCGAAGCTGCAGTTCCGGCAGGTGAAGGGCCCTTGGGTGCGCTTCGGGTGGCCTGGTAGCAGGTGTGATCTTTTCCGGGGTTGAGTGCGTGGAGGGTGCTGGTGTCGTATCGGCGTCTGTTGATGTGGCGGGCGCGGGGGATGCCCGGACCAGGGGGTCTGGCGCTGGGCGCGGTCACGGCGCGGACGGGCGCAGACGGGCTTGCCTTAGGCGCGCCTACGGCGCGCCAGCGGCGCGGCCGCCATAAATGGGGAGGTGGGAGGGAGGAGCAGGGAATGGGGCAGCGAATGGGCAGTGAGGGGGCGGGGCCGCAGCGGCGGGAAACAGGCACAGAAGGGAAAACTAGCACAATCAGGGCATCAAGGGGGCACAGAAAGGAAAAAAAACGAGCACAATCAGGGGCAGCAAGGGGGCACAGAAAGGAAAAAACTAGCACAATGAGGGGCAGCAAGGGGGCACAGAATGGAAAAACGAGCACAATCAGGGGCAGCAAGGGGGGCACAGAAAGGAAAAAACGAGCACAATCTGGGGCAGCAAGGGGGCACAGAAAGGAAAAACGAGCACAATCAGGGGCAGCAAGGGGGGTACAGAAAGGAAAAACGAGCACAATCAGGGGCAGCAAGGGGGCACAGAAAGGAAAAAAACGAGCACAATCAGGGGCAGCAAGGGGGCACAGAAAGGAAAAAACTAGCACAATGAGGGGCAGCAAGGGGGCACAGAAAGGAAAAACGAGCACAATCAGGGGCAGCAAGGGGGGCACAGAAAGGAAAAACGAGCACAATCAGGGGCAGCAAGGGGGCACAGAAAGGAAAAACGAGCACAATCAGGGGCAGCAAGGGGGCACAGAAAGGAAAAACGAGCACAATCAGGGGCAGCAGCAGGGCACACAGACGGAGCTGTGTGGTGGGGGAGCGACCTACCAGTCAAGGTCAGGGGTCGCTCTCTTCACCACGCAGCGGCCGCCATAAATGGGGAGGTGGGAGGGAGGAGCAGGGAATGGGGCAGCGAATGGGCAGTGAGGGGCGGGGCCGCAGGCGCAGCGGCGGGAAACAGGCACAGAAGGGAAAACGAGCACAATCAGGGCATCAAGGGGGCACAGAAAGGAAAAAAACGAGCACAATCAGGGGCAGCAAGGGGGCACAGAAAGGAAAAAACTAGCACAATGAGGGGCAGCAAGGGGGCACAGAAAGGAAAAAACTAGCACAATGAGGGGCAGCAAGGGGGCACAGAAAGGAAAAACGAGCACAATCAGGGGCAGCAAGGGGGCACAGAAAGGAAAAACGAGCACAATCAGGGGCAGCAAGGGGGCACAGAAAGGAAAAACGAGCACAATCAGGGGCAGCAAGGGGGCACAGAAAGGAAAAACGAGCACAATCAGGGGCAGCAAGGGGGCACAGAAAGGACAAAAAACGAGCACAATCAGGGGCAGCAAGGGGGCACAGAAAGGAAAAACTAGCACAATGAGGGGCAGCAAGGGGGCACAGAAAGGAAAAACGAGCACAATCAGGGGCAGCAAGGGGGGCACAGAAAGGAAAAATGAGCACAATCAGGGGCAGCAAGGGGGCACAGAAAGGAAAACGAGCACAATCAGGGGCAGCAAGGGGGCACAGAAAGGAAAAACGAGCACAATCAGGGGCAGCAGCAGGGCACACAGACGGAGCTGTGTGGTGGGGAGCGACCTACCAGTCAAGGTCAGGGGTCGTAAAGTCAATAAAAGGTAATTCAATTTCAAAGACATTTACCAATTAAAAACAGGCCAAATAAAAAGTTCCCACCACATGGAGAGCCAGATGTTTACATGTTCCCAGTGGTAGATGGAACATTGCTGTCCCCAGCGTCCACAGACAATGTTCTCAGAAGCATACCTCGGAACAAATTGATAGAGCAAATATATTCCCATCCACCCCCTACAGCAGCCGCTGAGGGCGCAAATACAGCCACTCAATGTTCCAGTGAAACAGAGCCTAGATCCAAGCCACTAGGTGCAGAGGCATCCCAGGGAAGCTCATAGAATGGGGCCAGGAGCAGAGGTATCCGCAGAGGACAGCTGCATAGATGGGCCTTCACCAGGTCCACCAGTACGTGTATGTCCGCAGAGTCAACAAATGGCAATCGCAAGCACAAGTCCAGGGCACATTTGTAAGTGCACAAGAGACAGTAGAACACAGGCTGAACACCATGAAGCCCTACAGGCCGCAAAGACAGGAACTAGTGCTCATTTAGGGGGTCATTACGATGGCGGGCGGAGGCACAACCGCGGTGCTGGCGGTGGCAGAAAATGACCTTTTCCCCACTCCAGTAGCGGTCTCCACGCCCGCCATATTACGATGGGCAAACATAGCCCATTTACCATCCGCCGCGGAGCGACGTGACCCGCCAGAATTTTGCACACGCCACTGCGGCGGTGGGAGCCAATAGAGACCCACTGCCATGCGGAATGACGTCCTGACCGCTGCACAAATCCCGATGCCACAAACAACCCAGCACACCGCATCGGAGAAACCACCAATCCAGAGACGGTGGAAGCACTACTGCAGAGCGCGAAACTAGACTCCCGGTCCCCTCCACCCAGTCCAGACCGCAATGGATCCAGCTCTTCAAGCCATTCCGGTGCTGTACCTCATACACTACCAGCAAATAATGGACCGTCGCGGACAACGCCGCAGGTACGCAATGACACAACTCCGCACACAACCACAACACACAACTCCTGTGCTAATATACGGTTCCTGTCCACATCAGACACTCTGGTGGGGACAGGAACACATCCCCAAGTGTACCCACACATGTCCCACCTGTCAGGAAATCACCCCTCCGCAACCGGGTCACCCATCAACCGCGAAATCCCTGCAATGTCCCGGTCACGTCACCGCAGCGGTGAAGACACGGTAAAACATGCGCAAAAAGTAGTAGGCAGAACCCGGCGCCAGGCATGGGCAGTCCACAAAGATTCACAGGACTCTACCTCCATCCTTCCCACACTACGCTTCCCACACCCATCTGGGGCACATGCTGTGTGCTCCTCCTGTGCCCCCTCTGCACAATTCATCTCCCAGGTGTAGCCAGACCTTGCACCTCACACACCAAAGGACCAGGGCGCCAGTCTTGGAAGGTGGGGGTGAAGAGGAACACCCTGCACAGAAGCTCAGGGGCTGGCCAACCCTCCTCCTCACACCTACCTCCCACTCATGTGAAGCAAACTGAGTCTAATCATAAAATGAAGACTCACACTGCAGAAGAACATCCACTGAACTGTCCACACTGCCTGTCAAGTCACTCACAAACACCCCACACTGACACACAGCCACATACACACACCATAGGTCAGCAGCAATGGAGGACAATCAATGGGCCAGCCAAAAGTGAAGTGGACAGTGCTGGACAACCATGGAGCAAGCCACTTAGCATCTGTACATCACATGCAAGAGAAGGAACATATCACAACACCCTTTGGGCATCAAATCAGACATGGGTGGCACAGTGAGTGAAATGAAACTAAACTGACCTCTGTGCAACAACTCAGGGAGACATCAAGGCAAGCCATGCATAGGCACAGGAATGATAGGAAGTGTCTGAAGTCATACAGTGACCGGCCACACATCTGTCTCAACTGACTTGACATGTGTACATCATCAGTACCAGTCAAAATGGGGCCACACTTCACCCCAATGCCGGACGCACAGCATTGATTTGAGCATAACTCTAATGCCAAAAATTAGTCCAATTTCATCATTTTTATGGATGAAATGGAATAAAAATGATGAAATTGGACTAATTTTTGGCATTAGAGTTATGCTCAAATCAATGCTGTGCGTCCGGCATTGGGGTGAAGTGTCGCCCCATTTTGACTGGTTTATATATTCACGTGGTTTAGGGCAGACCTACGATTCCGGGCTTGCACGCAATCAGATTCAAAAGAGGAGTAAGAGATTAAAAGAAAAAAAGAGGTGTGCACTCTGTCAATCCCCCTTCTTCATAATTACATCATCAGTACAACACACATGGCCCATTGTCACACTCCTTGACTGTCAAACACAACTAGGACCTTCACACATACCCATTCTCTACCCACCTCATACCTGCAGCACTCAACACCTGTGAGAAGCACACATAAAGGCAAAAATGGAGTCCTGTGAGTTCAATGACAACCAATAACACTCCCTGTGGTGCACCCACAAACATCACACTAACACACAGGGATGCCTGAACCAATGCAGACACCAAAACAATAGCCAAACACAAAGCTCACAAACAACATACTACAGAAGTACAACAAGCCCACACATGGGCAGCAAAACAGTGGAAAGGCAATGTGACCCTAGACAGAACAGGAATACACAACATTGTCACTCAGGACCAATTCACAGACACCATACCTCAACACAAACAAGAGGTGCATCATCAAAAATCTACCATGAACAATAACTGGGATCAATGGGACAATCAGCTAACACAGGCACAGACACCTCACCACCCAAGAAGTAGACAAGGTGCCATATTGTACCAGAAGCATGCACATGCACAACCCTGAAAAGTGACAGGTCAAAAATAGGAGGACTAACCACCAATGTGCACTGAAAACAAGCCCAGCAACAAGAATCCTCCTTGCTGCATGTGACAGACACACAAGTAATGCACACCACACCTGCAACACACATCTGAATGTATCACACAGCAACAACCACTCACACACAACGTCATGCAAATAGAACATCACACACACATAGCATCAGTCAGTACAAAGAGCCAGCACAGGCCAAAACACTGCATACATCCACACAAAAACACCACAGATGCACAGACCAATCCATCACAATGCAAACTCAGCTGCACATCAGGGGGATGCAAAACAAGCAAGTACAAGGCAACAAACACTGACAACACTGCATGCATACCAAGCAGTGTGTGCACAACAACCAAATCAGTAGCACACACATCTGAGTGCCACACCATGAACTCCCACAACACAAATAATCACAGCACAAACATAACATCACACTCAGGAAGTGTAGCACTACCTCAGCAAACACACATACAGCTTAGCCATCACCCACAGATGCACAACTCAGGGACATCCAGGTGCAAACAACATGACCAGAGGACTGTGCTGCCCAAACATCTGCACTGCACATGAGCAACCATGACAGCAAACAAGTACAAGGAAAGCACACATAACTAATTGGCAAACTGTCCTGAGTAGCACATTGGTCCTGGACACAGATCAGCCTCACACAGCATAGTGTCACACTATGAAGTGGTGGGGAGGCTCACACACTGGCAAGCCATGCGGTGGAAGACATGAGACTGAAGTGGTGTGTACTTCAGTAGTGGACAGGTGAGCAGTGTACAGTACACAAACACATAGAGGAGTCACTCACAATGTGTAGGTATCAGAAGCACATATGGGGGATGGCATGATTCCACATACCACATACCATACTGGAGCCAAAAATGGGTCAAGTTACAGCAATGCATGAGAAAACTCACAAATATTGTCAGTGTGGCTGAGCAGTTCTGTACAGTGTGCACAAACAGTAACAAGACACATGGCTGATCAACAAAACACAACACAGACTTGCCTGTCACACACTCTGCATACTCACAACTGACAGCAACAACAAGTAGGTGTCCCCCAGGAGTGCAAGGACACAACAACACACTGCACACTGCCCAACCTACAACTCCCACATGTGCCCACAATCTGAAACACATGGCAGACAATTGAAACAAACAGGCACTCAGCTTCTGTGTCATACATGTGTGCAGTTGGCATTGCAGGGGCACACACACATCAACACTAACAACAAAATTACCCCTTCACACTTCATGCCCACACAAGTGCACACATCCAAATGTACCCATGTGACTAGGAAGACAGGCCATCACAAGATGACCATACATCAACACTGCTGTTCACACATCAAGAAAGATCACATAGATATGATGGACCCTGGCCAGCCCGCAAGTAATCCTGTGGATAGAATACACCTCTGTTCTGGTATTGCATCATAACATGACATGTGGACAATTTAGCAAACCTGGCCATATGATGAGTATGATAATCGTAGATCATCACAAACACCCATCATTGCACCTTCAAGCCTCAGAACAGAGAAGAACTAAAGTGCCCCTCACCACTGCCAAACCCAGAAAAAGTAAAAGAAGCAATTGGCAATGTGAAGGTGGCATACAGAGCATTTGTCACATGCAACCATACACATACCGAAAACACTTTCATTTAGCAAGGACACTGACAAAGCAGACAACAGGAGTAACTGTCTTTATTACATATCACCAAGATAGGCATCAAAAGTAGACAACAGCAAGGCCAGTGGCCAGTCCATATTTCAAAGGAGGGACATGTATGCATGAGAACCTGCACAGGGAATGGGCATCCAAAGTTACAAACAGCAAGGCCAGTGGCCAGTCCATAGTTCAAAGGAGGGACATGTGTGCATGAGAACCTGCACAGGGAATGGGCATCCAAAGTTACAAACAGCAAGGCCAGTGGCCAGTCCATAGTTCAAAGGAGGGACATGTGTGCATGAGAACCTGCACAGGGAATGGGCATCCAAAGTTACAAACAGCAAGGCCAGTGGCCAGTCCATAGTGCAAAGGAGGGACATGTGTGCATGAGAACCTGCACAGGGAATGGGCATCCAAAGTTACAAACAGCAAGGCCAGTGGCCAGTCCATAGTGCAAAGGAGGGACATGTGTGCATGAGAACCTGCACAGGGAATGGGCATCCAAAGTTACAAACAGCAAAGCCAGTGGCCAGTCCATAGTGCAAAGGAGGGACATGTGAACATGAGAACCTGCACAGGGAATAGGCATCCAAAGTTACAAACAGCAAGGCCAGTGGCCAGTCCATAGTGCAGAGGAGGGACATGTGAACATGAGAACCTGCACAGGGGATGGGCATCCAAAGTTACAAACAGCAAGGCCAGTGGCCAGTCCATAGTGCAAAGGAGGGACATGTGAACATGAGAACCTGCACAGGGAATGGGTGACACCGTGCACTGCCATGGGAATCACCACAGCTCTGAGGATACAGATGGGCAGTCCAGGCACTGCTGTGGGAGAGATGGCTTTGGGAGGGGGACTTTGCCTCAGACTTGGCTGTCAGTTGAACTGGGAGGTGGCTGATTGTCGGGGGCCGTTGGCGGACCAGACCTGGGAGAGGGAGGAGCAGCTGAGGTAGAGGCATCAGTGGCTATGTGAGCCGGAGGGCTGCTTGGACCGGGTGGCATGGTGGCACGGGGAGGCGGAGACATGCTGCCGTGAGACACAGTGTGTGAGGGAGAAGGTGGAGGGCTGCCTTTCCACTTCTTGGGGATTCGATACTGAAGAATTGTCTTGGTAGGAGTGGGAAGTGGGGTGGGCACAACAGCCTCACTCCCCACCAAAGGTGCTTCAGGTGCAGGTGGTGGCCCTCCCTCTGGTGATCTGCTGGGTCTGGTGGTACGCTTGGCCTGGCCTTGCCTTTTCCCCTCCATCATGTTGACCAGGTGAACCCCCCCACAGTGCCCTCCTGTCCCAGCTTCACAGGGGTGTGGGTGGGAGTTGAGGTTGTGAGTGAACCTGCCCTAGAGAGCCGTTTCTGCGGACTCTTTGCAGGCACCAGCTTCACAGCAGGCACGGCAACTTTCTGCCTGTCTTTGGGAGCAGGTTTTGGGACGGAAGTGTCTTTGGATTGGACTGATTTGGATGCATGTGAGCCTGAGGCCTGCTTCTTGGCTTGATGCCCCTGAGTGTCACCCGAAGGGCTTTTGGCTTTGTGTTCCTTTGTGACTTCTTTTGGTTTTGGGGATGGTGTCTGCGCTCTGGCCCGCTTGGAGTGCTGCTGTGTTGTGCTTTGTGTGGAGTACTTTGAGCATGAGGGCTGTGGTGTGTGCTCACTCTCGACAGATGTGGCCACTGGCAGGGTGGTTGCGGTAGGGACTGGAGCTGGACCCTGAGCCTGTGCCAGCTGAATGGCTGCCGTCACTGTGGAGGACAAAGACTGGACATTCCTGTGTAGCCCACCCACATCAGAATGAATGCCCTCCATGAAGGCAACTACCTGTGCCAACTTCTTGTCATGATCAAGGAAGGCATTCAGTAGAGTAGTCTGACCCACACACAGCTGACGCAAAAGCTCCACCGCCTCAACACTGAGGGCAGAAGGGGAGACAGGGGCAGGGGCAGCGGTGCCTGGGGGGAAGGACACTCTACCCCTCTTACTGCTGCAGGCACGTGCAGCACTAGTGGAACTAGCCGGGAGGGTGGGCACTGGACGATGTGTGGTGGAAGAAGAGGCAGATTTCCTACTCCCTGTGTCCGCCAACATCGAGGAGTCACCGCTGGCGTCAGATGACGTTGAGGTTGGTGTTTCCGGGCGTGATTCTTCAAGGGCACTCCGGTCCCCCTCCGAGGCGCTGGTCACATCAGTGTCAGTGAGCCCATGTGTTGCCGTCGAGCAAGATGCCTCATCCCCGGTGTCCGTACCCTGTGCTTCTGTGCCCTCTGTAGATGCTGCAAGAGACAGAGACGTAGGTTCAGTTTAGCGCCATACTCACAAACATCATATGCAAACAAAGCACAAAACAAGATGATGATAGCCCCAAGTTGAACACACCCCTGTGCAGTCTGCATGTGCAGCCACAATGCAAAAATATGAAGATGCATGGGAACATGCATACTTGGCATTGTTGACCCATGAGATGTTCACACAGCCAAATAGCTTGCCCGTGCCTCCATGTAACCTGACATACAGATCCCTGTAAGCATACCCACGTGCCTGTAGGTGAAAAAGATGTACATCTCAACCTGTTGTCACAGTCACATATGGAGTCACTTTAAGGGGACAACACAGATACAGACTCCAAAATGTCCACTTGCAATGGCCATGAGCTCCTGCCATCCACCATGTTGTGCTTTGAAGCACAACTACTGTTGCACATTGGTGTCAGATATGTAGTTCCCACAAGTTCGAGGTCAGGCACTGCACACAACGACGAAAGCACACCAAGATGAGGCACACTGCCGTTCACTGCCCAGTGATGTCCATGACTCCCCTAATGCAGCAGATGCCATAAGGCCACATCTCAGCATGCAATGTCAAGGGCCATTACATGAAACACATGAGAAAGTACATGTACCGCAGATGCATGACAGCTGCACTCAACACAGAGGCCACTTACAAGCCATTGCATCACATTAGGAACATCACAGAGCTCTGCACTGGCTCAGGGTTGGGACACATGCAGTCACACACCCCAAAAGTCACCCTTTGCAGAATACTCACCCCCAACTTGCTGCTGATGGGCCCTCAAGCGTCCATCCAGCTCTGGCTATGTCACTGCCAAGATGCGGGCCATTAGTGGTGTCATGCTCCTGCGCGCCAACCTGCCAGTCCGAGGGAGCAGCCCCAGCATCATCTCTGCCACGTTCTTGCTCAGCCGGCAGATGTCATCCCACCTCTTGTGACAGTGTGTGTGCCGTCGGTTGGAGACACCCAGAGCCCGCACCTTGTGTGCAATGGCCCTCCATATGGCCTTACGCTGGTGGACTTTGAGCTGCAGGCATGGGAGACAAGAGGAGGAAATATCATTAACAATGGGTTATGTACCATTGTGTCTCAGTACAGGAGCATGCACAAACTTAGCACAGCTATTCAGACATGCTTAGCAGGGGCCATACAGCATGACACGTAGTACATTAGCATAAGACAATCGTACCCAAATGCATGCAGGTATGAGGATGGGCACAGTACCTGGACATCTCATGCACATGCAGAATGCCAGCACAGAAAGCAATGTGAACGAGGCCCACATCTGCAATGCAGTTTGTGAGGGAGCAAGACAGACATCACATTGTAAATGATGTTCCGTGGCAGAATCACTGTGTCCAACAATGCACACCCCTCAATGTCCTTAGGCTGTGAATGGCTCACTGTGTCATGGCGGTCACATTTAGGGACATGATCTGACATTCTCACACCCTTCTCACAAGGTCTGTCTTGTGCAATCCACAGGCCTAAGATAGCTCATTGAGGAATAGGGTGGCAGACGACATATATGTCTCACTCTGTCCATTCAGTGATGGGTCCCTGTCAATTTGGGCAGTGACTGTGCAGGCCAAAGTGGCTCACACTGAGGTTTAACGTGGGCCATCATAACAGTCACATGCATGTACAATATGGGAGTGCAAACAGTGCCTACACATGCGAGTAAGTACACATAATGAGAATAAGGGTAGGGGGATGTTTCAAAAGTACAACAATCTGCTGTGTCATATGGGAATTTCCAACAAGATTGTCACCCTCCGGCAGTTCACTCTTGTGCATACTGCTCACAGATCCATGGTGGCAATAGAAATTCAAACACACTTCCATCAGTACCCTCTGGACGGAAAGTCTTTGTAATGTCACAAATGAGCATGTGAAAACCTCCTGGACTCAAACATCCATTCGCACAGGCAATGTCTGTCATGACTTCCACTTTCCAAACTTGCAGTGTCACTGTATGGCTGCAATAACACTGCATGTCCCTCCCATCCTGAAATGCAGCCCTGGAAATGTGTAACATAGGCGACAAACCCCATTTTCCTGAAGTCAGCATGCTAGGCAGTGTATCACACAAACCCACACTCTCAGGCACATACTGCAGCAGATCAACTTCATGTGTGCACTCCCTGCACTCTCACTTCCACTCTGGGACACTTACCATGACATCTGGAGCACCATAGAGCCTCCCATACTGTGAGAGCACCTCGTCCACAAGGACCTCCAGCTCCTCTGTGGTGAAGGGACGGGCCCTGATGTTCTCAGTTCTCGCCATCACTGGGTCCAGGAGACAGGAACAGCAGCAGTTGGTGGTGAAGAGTGTCAGGCAGCAGTGTCTGGAAGCAGGGAAAATGTGTGGCTCTCTCCCACACATATATAGCCCCCTGGGGTTGTTTCAGTGGTACTCAGATGCTGCAATTGGTGTTCCAGGTCAGCTTTTTTCAAATGCATCCAATGACCGGCACCACGGTGGCGGAGCATGCCTACCGTGATTTTCAAAAGTGCATTTGTCTACCGCGATTGCGGCTCCCATTGGCTGTAACGGCATGGGCATTGGCGGTGACACACCGCGGGGCCCAGGCGGTCGCTACCGCAATCGTGCATCTTTTAATTGCATCCAATGACCGGCCCCGCGGTAGCGGAGCACACCCACTGTGATTTTCAAATGTGCATTTGTCTACCGCGATTGCAGTTCCCATTGGCTGTAAGGGCATGGGCATTGGCGGTGACACACCGCGGGGCCCATGCGGTTGGCCGCTTGGCATTGGTGCCTATGGCCGTGATTGTGGTGGCGGTGCATGCCTACCGCGATTTTCAAATGTGTATTTGTCTACCGCGATTGCGGTTACCATTGGCTGTATGGGCATGGGCATTGGTGGTGACACACCGCGGGGCCCAAGAGGTCGCTACCTCGATTTGGCCGCTTGGCATTGGTGCCTATGGCCGTGATTGTGGTGGCGGTGCACGCTTATGACACCTATGGACACATCATGCTGTAGCAATGGCAATGGCCAGTTCTCAACATTGAACAGTAGACACTTACTATGAGTCATGCCACCAGTTAGTGCAAACCAATACTAGTGTTACATTTGACTCGCTGATGACTACACATGCCATGTCAGTGCACAGGATTACATGCATTGGCATGTACTCCCTCACATGTCACTTATGATATTGTTGTGCATGTACACAGATCTGTGGTGTGATGGACTCTCAAAGATGTACACATGTCAATGTGTGAGATGGCAAAGCAACACACAGTAATGAAGGTCTGTCTACATGATGTGCCTATTTCACTGTGTACATTGCAGAGTTCCTGTACATACTTGATCTTTGTGCGCACACTGTGCTCATTGTGTTGTTAATATGTGCCCTGTCGGACTTACGCAAGAGGGTGCAGCAGGTACAGCAGCTACGTCGAAGCCAGCAGTGTTGCTGTTTCACACATGTGCTGTGTCAACTACTCTCAGGGCTGGTGACACAAGATGTTGAAATGTACCTTTTGGCATTCACATAGTCTGAATCTGTTTGGGGGGTACTCACTGTGTAATACTGGACAAGTGTACGACTAGTTTAGATCAAGGTGTCCATACATGTAACTTGTGGTGAAAGCTGTAGTTTCATGCCAGTCATTGTTGGTGCTGTGTCAGTCAAAACCTAAGATGTTGTGCCCATCTCAGAGGGGAATTGAATTGACATGTGTCCCCTTTCCTCTCACCTGGGAGGCGACCAAATCTTTTTCGTCCATTCACGGTGCTTGCGGACATGGAAGATGAGGATGCCATACGTAAATTCTGTTTGGATCGACCTACCCTTCTGGACCTATGTGCTTTGTTGGAGCCCCATCTGAGGCCTTGCCGAACCTATCCAACTTCTCTGACACCAACATGTAAGGTGATGGCGGCCCTGCATTTTTTTGCAACTGGTTCATTCCAGTACACGGTGGCCAGCGCAGGTGGGATGTCTCAACCAATGTTCTGCATGGTGCTACTTGATGTCCTGTCCGCTATGATGAACTACAAGGACAGCTACATCCATTTCCCCAGGAGACATGAGTTGGCAGCTGTGAAGGGAGATTTTTATGAGCTTGGCCACATCCCTAATGTTGTTGGTGCCATTGACTGCACACATGTTGGCCTGGTTCCACCCCAGGCACGTGAGCACATCTACAGGAACAGGAAGCATACACATTCCATCAATGTGCAAGTGGTATGCCAGGCGGATATGATAATCTCCCATGTCTGTGCCAAATTTCCAGGATCAGCCCATGACTCCTACATCCTGCGTAACAGCATCATACCAGAGCTGATGGCAAATCTGCATCCAGAGTGTGCGTGGATTGTGGGTTAGTATGCAGAGTCAAGTAGTGTGCTGTATGTGTGACATGCTGTCCTCTGCCACAGTTTTATTACAAAATTGGTCTGTGTATCTCACACCTAGGTGATTCTGCATATCCCAATCGGCCTTGGTTGCTGAGCCCACTGCGGAATCGCAGGACCCGGGTGAAGTCCGCTACAATGAGGCCCATGGGAGGACAAGTTGTGTGGTGGAGCGTACTTTTGCTCTTCTTAAGTCTCGATTTCGGTGCCTGGACAGGACCGGAGGTGCACTGATGTACTCTCCCCAAAAGGTGTGTCAGATCGTAGTTGCATGCTCCACAACCTTGCCCTGCGCAAAGAGATCCCCCTGCTCCTGGACGATGATGAGCAGCAGATGACCCCGCCTGCAAACCCACACATGTCCAGTGACGAGGATAGTGGAGAGGAGAAAGGTGTCGACCTGCATCAACAGCTCATCAACCGCTACTTCCCTTGAAGGTGAGTGACATTGTACAACGGTGCTATTATAGGCTGTTTTTGTTGTTGTAGGAAATGCCTAGGGGAGCTTTGTCACAGCTGCCTGTTGTTGGCTCTGTGCTGAGGACTGATGTTTCTGGGACAGGGTAGTTATGCACAGCTGCATGATGTCTATCTCAATGTTGTTGCTCATTGTAATTAACCCTGGGCATAGTGCTACGCTCACGGAGCATAAGTAGTTTGTGCTACTACGCACTACGCAAATTGCACAGTGAAAAAACTGTGCTAATTGACGTAACGTAGTAGCAAAATCATCAACACCTACAAATGCTTTGAAGAAGCAATTTTACATGCTAAAAAGCACATAAACAATTCACAAAAGTAAACTTTGAGAATAAAATAACAGGCAATGAGAGAGGTGATGATTTTGGGGTCCCCCCTAACCTAGGGGGAGGACCAAGCAGATGCCTCGAACACAAAGAGCATATCATGATGATGAACGATTCAGTGGTGGTCCCTTCCTCCTAGGACCACCCCAAGCACAGTTATGGGCAAAAATACAATCCCAACCAGAGGCCCTGCAAAGCATTATGGGACGAGATTAGCAGAGGGCAGTGAATATTATAGTGTCCAATATCAAAATAATTCTACAAAGAGCTGCAGTTCAACTAGTCGTTACTAGATGTCCCTCACGAGTCAAATGCAAAAGCATTGAAATTATTAATACAGCAAGCTGCACTTCCACTAGTCGTTACTAGATGTCCCTCACGAGTCAAATGCAAACGCTTCATGAAAGGGTTTCAATGCTTTTGCATTTGACTCGTGAGGGACATCTAGTAACGACTAGTTGAACTGCAGCTCTTTGTAGAATTATTTTGATATTGGATACTATAATATTCACTGCCCACTGCTAATCTCGTCCCATAATGCTTTGCAGGGCCTTTGGTTGGGATTGTATTTTTGCCAATAACTGTGCTTGGGTGATCCTAAGAGGATGGGACCACCACCGAATCATTCAACAAGATGTGCATCTGCTTGGTTCTCTCCCTAGGTTAGGGAGGATCCCAAAATCATCACCTCTCTCACTGCTTGTTAATTTATTGTTTTCACTTTTGTGAAATGACTATATGCATTTTAGCATATAAAGACAGAGATATTTATTTTATCTTAACTTGCGCTGTGTAATATGTCTTTGGCAATTATTGTACAGTGCAGTCAAGTACGCACTACGCAATTTGTGTAGCTACGTGTAGTTCAAAATGTACTTCGTGTAGCTACGTATAGTGCTACTATGCAAACTACGCCCAGGGTTAATTGTAATGTTTGTAGGTTTGAGTACCTTGATGACAGATGTTGTATAATGGGTGTGATACCATCGCCTGACAAGTGGATGTTGTTCTCTTGTGTTTTCCTAGGTCTCTTCAGCCTCTCAATGCCTCACAACAATCAGTGCACCTGGTACATTGTAATCTGAGTCAAGATTGTACATCGTGTGATAAACATGGAGCTGACACGAAAACATAGGTGTGTAAAGAGTGTTTATTTACAATAAGTATATGTGACAGGGAAGTGATTACTTACAACTAGGTGGGAAGTGAATCAATGAGTTGTTAGTGATGGTAGAGGAGACAATAGAGTAGTCAACACATTGATGTGGTGACACAGTCCAACAGACGCCTGCCATCAACATGGCAGTGTGGGTAAGGATAGTCAACAAAGTCAATGGCAAGGTGAAGAGAGGTGCCATCATGGCTGGCTCTTTGACTGGCGTTTGGCTGGTGCTTTGCCATGTGATCCTCCCTTGTTTTTCCTCGGACGGCCCCTTGAGCGTTTGGCAGGGGGGGCCTCTGCTGCGGGCTCAGAGGTGTCCGAGGACTTATCCTGTTCCAGCTCACACGTCTCTGTGGCCGCAGGTGAGGTGGTGGGACTGTCATCCTGCGGGCCACTGGAGGGAGGTTGAGCTGTCCTTTGGGCCGCAGGCCTTTCCCTCAGGACACCCACAAGCTGGCCCAAGAGCTCCATGATTTGGCCCATACGCGTGTCTATGGACCTCAGCAGCAGGCGGAGCTCACACGATTCTTCCAGAGCCTGGCCCGTGTGTCCCTGGGCTTGTTTGGTGCCCCAAGGACTCTGGTGATGTTGGCCAGGGCTTCGGTCCCAGTGTCCTGTTGATTTTGTCGCACAGTTGCCCTCCCACCTGCCCTGCTGTCCCGGACCTGTGGCGTCACCACTCGACGCACCTGCTGACTCTCCCTGCCGTCCTCAGATTGTGGGGTGGTGTGGGTATCCTCTGAGGCAGGGACAGAGTTGCAGGCAGCACTGGTGGTGGTGGTGGTGGAGGCCGCACAGGTCGTTACAGCAGGGGTCAGCGCAGTTGTTGTTGCTGAGGTGGTGGTGTTGAGGACAGTGGGGGCCTGGGACCTGCTGCGCCCTGGCAGGCCTGATGGGCCAGGTTCTGGCTCCGCATCCGAGGAATTTAGGGAGTCTGCATCCGAGAGTCCATGTTCCGGGGGTGGGGGGGAGGGAGAGACTGTCTCTGCAGGTTGGTGTTGTCTTCTGCAGCAGTCAGTTGTTGATCTCCTGTTGAACAGAGGAGAAATGGTCATTAAAGTGCACCCCACAAGCATGGTGTTAGATGTTTGGATGTTACATGTTATACACCACACAATTTACATTGAGATCACTTTGTATGGCTGCACGGTACTGGGCATCATGACATGATGTGTAGGTACCTACATTACTTGTCCATGGTGTGACATGTCAATAGATACTATGCTCCATGTACAGATTGTGTGATTACAAGGATATGTCGTCATGTGACGACTAGCAGCACAACAACTTTATGTGAAGCATCTTTGTTGTTTACTCTGCATGGAAGACCTTCATTCTGAGCATGTACTAGCCATTGTTATCTCATGCATCCCTCTGTCATATCATGTTCTTTGCTTTATTTTTAAAAATGACCATGCTTGTTTTGTTTTCATATGAGCCTTGATGCTCTGCCACCATGGCACTTACAGATAGCATTCAGTGGCGTGCATGATTGTGCCCTGAATTTCTTCAACATGTGATTTGGTGAGTCAAACTTTAATTTTTGTGACAGTTACATACGCAAAGCTGTCTGCACACTGGAAGTGGCTATTGGATCTATGCCAAGTTGGGTGGGATGTAAGGGGTGGTGTGGTCATATGGCTCCATGCTTTTTGAGAGGAATGGCAGGGTGCATGCACTGTCTACCTACCTGTTCTGTGACACAGTTGAGGGGAATTGCTGACACATGTTTCTGGGTGTGGGGGAGTGCTCCATCTTGCTCAGCTATGGGACAAGAGTGCCTGGTGGGAGTTGTAGTGCAGGCTTCCAAAACACAACCACCCCCTCCCTGTTGAGATGGCTACCTACCTGTTAGGTGAAGGTGGGCAATGCAATGGCTGCCACATGATTGTGGGTGTGGGGAGTGCTCCATCCTGCTCAGGGGTGGGACAAGGGTGCCTGGTGGGAGTTGTGGTGCAGGCTTCCAAAACACAACCACACCCTCCCTGTTAAGACGGCTACCTACCTGTTAGGTGAAGGTGGGCAATGCAATGGCTGCCACATGATTGTGGGTGTGGGGAGTGCTCCATCCTGCTCAGGGGTGGGACAAGAGAGCATAAGATGGCTACCTACCTGTAAGTCTGAAGGGAGCAATGCAATGTCTGCCACATGCTACTGGGTGGGGGGAGTGCTCCATCCTGGTGATCTTTGGGACAAGGGGGCCTGGTGGGAGTTGTAGTGCAGGCTTCCCAAACACAACCACCTCTTCCCTGTTAAGATGGCTACCTACCTGTTAGTTTGATGAGGGGAATTTAATGGCTGCCACTTGCTCCGGGGGGGGAGTGCTCCATCCTGGTGAGCTTTGGGACAAGGGTGCCTGGTGGTAGTTGTAGTGCTGGCTGCCTGTACACCTGCCCCCATGGTAATATTGCTAGCTACCTTTGGTGTGAATCAGAGGGAGTGGATGTTGGAACTGTGAGACGTGTTGGGGAGAGTGTTGTGCACATACATGCATTTTGACCTACGAGGTGTAGCTTTGTAGTTGTCCAAAACAGTACATAGCAGTATGATGGTAGACATTTGTTGTTACTGACCAGCCTCCACTCCCCCGGGTATTCCTGTGAGACTCTCTGGATGCAGTATGGCAAGCACCTTCTCCTCCCATGCAGTGAATGTTCTTGGTGGAATGGGAGGTCCACCGCCAGTCCTCTGAGCCAGCTCACGGTTCTTGTTGTTCCTCTCTTTCACCTTTTTCTTGAGGTCATGCCACCGCTACACGATCTCCCTCTTGGTGCGTGGGACAGTCCCTACTGCATTGACCTTGCGGACTATCCTTTCCCACATTAGTGTTTTGGTGGCTAATGGTGTCTGTTGGACCATGCTTCCAAAAAATTGTGGTTCTACTCTGATTATCTCATCTACCATGACTGACAACTCATTGTCAGTGAATTTGGGCATTTTCTTCTGTGCCATGGTGTGTGATGTGCAAAGGGGTTGGAAGTGCAGGTGTGAGAGTGGTGGTGGTGATGTAAGTGGTATGTGTGTGTGTGTTGTTGTGCTGGTGAGTTGTGTGGTGGTTTGCCTCTCCTTTGTGCTGTAGGCTTGGTTCCTTCAGTGGTGGAGTATTGCAAAGGATTGTGGTCAGGGAAGGGGCTGGTTTTATACTCAGCTATGTGGGTGTGTCACAATGGAGTATTGATGTGAGGTGTGTTGTGTGGGTTGACCTGGGATTTGTAGTTTTGTTACTTGCCATGGGGATGTGTCATTGTGGTGTATTAGGTGTTTTCTGAGGCAGAGCCAGGTTGCTGGGTACACTTGGTGGGCATGTTGTGTGTTTCTTTTGGTCGGCCGCCATGATTTTTCCGGAGCGGCCACGGCGGTGGGTATACGACCGCCCTGCTGCCGGCTCTCCCATTCATCACTGGTTGTGATCGCGACGGTCGGAAACAGCGGATCGTTCCGCTGTCACCTCAATGGTATCCTAATTTCACGTGCGGTCAATCCGCTGGCCGTGCGGTGGTTTGGGCTTTTTCCGCCGTTAATCCGACTGCCGCGGACAGATTTTCACCTGCTCCGCACACTAACGGTGGTCTTTCTTGGCATCGTTCCGCCGCGGTCGGAATTTTCTGGCGGTTCATCCTAATCGGACCGCCGGTTTTTCCGCGGTACATGCGGACGGTTGATTCCCGCTACCATGGCGCTCCGGATGCTTTTCCGCCCGCCATCGTAATGAGCCCCTTAGTTCTCAAAGCTATAGTGCGCCAAAGAAATGCACCGTGCATTCATGGCACAACAGGACGTGAGGCAGTGCCAGCTCCATTTAATCTCAAACTGGGACATCCATTGCGGAGAAAAAATAATAAAAGCAATATCCCTGCAATTAGGAGCAGGACCAGCAGCAGAGACCCAAAGATGCTTCCCAGGACGAAGTGGATAAAGGATGGAATAACTCCAAACACGGTCTGGAAGGTTTTGACCAACATACAGTCAATACTCCTGAAAAACCCTGCTATTACAGTCGTAGTAGACTTGTTAAATATACGATGGACCAGCTCCCCAAAATGTTATGGTAAGTTGGTATGGAGAAGCGCCTGTATCTCTGAAGAGGAACGTGCCACCTGAAGATCAAACGTCTCCTTGAACGAAGGGAAGGCCACAATTTGTTTTTTAAACAATAAGGCTTTCAGTTTGCTCAGGGTGTCAAAATGCACAGTGGTAACATTAATTAAAGGCCATAGCATATCCTCCCTAAATACACAGGCAGGCAGAAACAGAACTTGTGTACAACAAGTAACAATGGCAGATACAGTCACCACATAGGCAACCCCTGCTTTCTTCCTACAACATCCTTGACTGTTCAACATCAGGTAACTCCCATTCGAGAGCAATCTGAAAGTCGGACGTATCATGACCGCTGGAGACCCTTTCAAGTAGCAAGATAAGCTCGCCACAGATGCATTACATGCTCCGTGCAACAAAACATCCTTGCATGCTAGGGACCCACGTAAAGTATTCTCGCAGTCAGCACCACTGAGAAAAACTTCAGTATCCTTTTTCTGACACCGGAATGTGAAAGGAAGCCCCCTTTGTTTCTGTTTGTACCCTTCAGCCAACACTTCATAGCTGCCCACTTGATGGTGTTATAGACAATACTGAAAGTGAAAAGGCGAGATTGGTAGTGTAATGTACCCATGGTTTATCCAATCCGAGGATGCTATCTCAGCAACGGTAAAAGGTAATTTCTCTAGTCCTTCAATATGTAACATTGTGTATTTTCTGCATCCTTCTGCGCCATCGCTATCTGTTGTTCTGAGAGGTTGTATGGTGAAAACAGATTCATGATCTTAATGTGTCACCGCGGCACACGGCCAGAACAACGTGTCTGCAGTGTCCAGCTCAACAATAGAATAAACCTAAGCTGATACTGTCCGTGCTGTAATGCAGACATGTTGTGCTTGATAAAGTCTATTGTGGCAGATACAATGTTACATAATGAATACATTCTAGATGATAAGGTAGTCATACCGTTGTCCACTACTGCAAGAGCCTGCTCTACGTTGGCCCTATCAATTTCAGGCTAGCCTTTCAGCAGCTTCTTGTTGAGATATTTTCCATATCTCATTATATACAGCATAAAGGAAGTGTGTTTGACGTGATTTACGAGGACCCATTAAAAAGTCCTGTAAGTCCAGGTCATCAGATAAAAGGGATAAGTGCTGTTGTGCCTGTCACAGTGCCGAGGTGTTTAGCCAATCAAGGCACAACTTACCAACACTGTAAGTTGTTACCACCCCAGAATGTTCAGTCTGCACATATCGCATATCAGGCCTATTTGCTGTAAATCCCTTGATGTTACCTAGGAATCTATTCTGACATTTGTTAGTGTCTAATGGTTAGACTAACCATCCCTTCCAATTGGGATCTGATGAGTTATGCTTACTTACGCAGCATATTATCAATGGTGTTTTCATTGTATGCTGTTAGCTGCTGCCAGTTTTGAAACCTTGTAAGATTGGGAACCTGTGATGTGTTTAAATCTGTATATCTTGGCTAAGCCAAGACACTTTGTCTGTGCAACAGTTTTGTTACGGAAAATCATTTATTGTGGTATTAAACAGGCCCTAAACAAAGACTCAGTTTACTGAACCTGCCAGGCTTTTGTCCCCCAGATAGACTTCACATCTATTGTGTCCCTCCAAAATTCAAAACTTTGTATAGAGAAGTGGGATAGAAAAGAAGCAGAGTAAATCAGCTTGGTGTAAGTTAACATATTTTTCTTTGCAGGTGACGGTGCAAGCCTACAGTAAAAAGAGGCCGGGTCAAATGTGTCATACCCAGAAAAATAGTCAAACTACTGTGCAAATGCCTTTAAACTACCCCTTGGTGGTGTAGGGCAATGTTACCATTGTGTAAAGTAAAAAATGTTACGAGGAAAACAAGATTTGTGTAGAAAATAATGTCCGTAATGTTGGAAACAAAACAACTCATCAAAATTAGCTGCACCCCAGAGACGGGTCATATAGCAAAAACATTCAGGAGGAATGGGGCAGAGACAACACTTGATTATATCATTTTAACTCCAGCATTAAGCCGTAGGGTGTGTAAGATAAGCCATGATTTTAACATCTATAGCGATCACGCCATGGTCTCATTGGAGCTGAAGTGTGTGCGCCAATTGAGACAGCTCATGGGAAATGTGGGGACCCCTGTAGTTGCAAGAAGAAACGGGGTTCAGCTGAAATGGGGAAAGATAAATAAAAGTAAAATCATCCAGGAGATAGTCTCCAATTCACAGACTGAAATTGATATGTGTTTGAATTCGGAAGTCTCTCCCTCAGTTGTAGTTGAGGCCTTTAGTGGAATCCTAGGAAATATCAAAATGGCATTGACGGCCAGGGGAAAAACTAGCTTTCAAGAGACAAAGGAAGGCTGGTTTGATAGTGCCTGCACAAAGGCTAAGGCAGCTTTGCATAGAGAACTCAAGGTGAAACCGAGAAACACGGCCCTTATAAAAATCTTGCGGGCTGAGTATAAAGAGGTAAGGAAAAATAGAGAGAGGGAGATCAGGGAGGAATTATGGGCAGACCTAGAAAAAGCAGCCCAATCGGGAAACAGCTGCGAGTTTTGGGGTCTGATTAATGCCCCGTATTTTAAATCACCAACTGACCCCTCACTGGATGTAAACGTGGGAGAGGATGCCTGGGTTCTTCATTTTGGGAAGATTTTCTGTGGCACAGACATCCAAATGACTCAGGTAGGGCCACTACTGGACATGGAAAGTGAACTCTTAAGTTTTTCATATAGCGAGCTCAGGAAAGGGCTCGAGGCATGTAGCCTGGGGAAAGCACCCGGGCCTGATGGTGTCCCAATTGATATATTTCGAGAAAGCTTAGATTTATGGGCACCGTTATTGACTAATGTCATGAATAGTATTGCTCGGGTTGGTCCCCCTTTATCATGGTCCTCGGGAGTGATTGTTCCGATACATAAAAAGGGAGATAGGTCGAACCCGAATAACTACAGACCAATCTCCCTGTTAGACACAACCTCAAAGTTAATGGGCCGACTCCTATTGTCAAGGCTGGAGGATTGGGCTAGGAGTAATAATATTCTCATCCAAGCCCAATATGGTTTTCAGCAGGGGAGGGGTACTGTAGACCATGCCCTGATAACAGAGAAATATACAATGATAAAGGAAGGTAAATTATATTTGGGGTTCATGGACCTGAGCGCAGCCTTTGACTGCGTGGTCCATGAGAAGCTGTGGGGCATAATGCAGTCGATGGGGGTAGATCCGGCTATTCTAAATTTTATAAGGCAGTTATATTCTAATGCAACAGCTACAGTTCGTTTTACAAAATCAGGTGATTGCACGCGCCCTTTCAAAATTGGAAGGGGAGTGCGCCAGGGATGCGTTTTAGCTCCTTTTCTCTTTTCTCTGTATACAAACGGAGTAGAGGAAGAACTTTTAGCGGTCACTGATGACATCCAGAGATTTGGTAATTTAAGGACCCCAATATTAGCGTATGCAGATGACGCTGTATTGACTGCAAGGACGGGGCTTGAGTTGCAGAAATTGATTACGACGTATGTCTCTTTTATGGGTATGCTACAGATGAAAGTAAACCATACCAAGTCATTTGTAATTGTGGCTGGGGCAGCTAAGAGAGATAAAACTCCAAGTTTCCGTGCGGAAGGACACAAAATTGAAGTAGTAGAATCCTTCCCTTATTTAGGGTTGCTTTTTGATAAAGACCTCACATGGAAAAAATTAGTGGAAGGAAGGAAGAGGGTAATGGAGAGGGGTATTAGCGCCCTGAAATCATTTTCTAAAAAACTGGGGGCTAAGCCTCTGCCCACTATTAAGAGTATTTACCAAGCTCGGGTAAAAGCTGCTGTAACTTATGGAGCAGGGGTTTGGGGGGTGGCAAACACTTCGATACTACAGATAGTTGAGAATAAATATTTTAAATCTGTAGTAGGTCTCCCCCCTTCTTTTACAAACTCCATATTACATAAGGAGCTAGACATCCCTTACATTACTGAGCAGATCAAATTGGCCCCGTTACTTCTGTGGCACTCAGTATGGAGGAGGGAATCTATCCCTCTTACACAGCTAATAATTAGGAACTGCCTTGATATGGATCAATGGAAGAATTCCAAGTGGCTGAGCTATGTGGAGCAGACCTTAAGAGAAATTGGGCTTCTGGAACTTTTTAATGATCCACAAACGTGTAAGAGGTGTTCCAAACAGAAGGTAATCAATAGGTTCCTCCGGATGGCGGAATATAAGAGGTCGGAAGCCGATAAGGGGAAACAAGCCCTGTGGACATATCAAGGAACCACTCCGATAATAAACGGAGGTTTTTCGTACCTAGCAATAGTCAATATTCCGCAACATAGGTATATTTTATTAAGGTTTAGAACTAATTTGATAGTGTGTATGCTAGGATATCCGGAGAACACCTTTAGTATCAATGACCTGAGCGCCTGTCCATGTGACAATGTATCAACTCAATCCGAGCTACATTTAGTCCTTTTCTGTACATTATATAAAAAGGAAAGGAAAGAACATTTACTCCCAATTTTAAAGAACGCAAGGTTTACGCAGTGTCGGGTGGCCCTATACTTTTTAAAATCTTTACCTGATCCGTATGTCTGTTTCTCAATGGCCACTTATCTATTGGCATGTCTTAAGAGAAGGAAAGGGGGGCCATAAGACTGTGAGATATGATGTGAATAGTAACCATTGCTCTGATTGTTTATCGATTTTATATATATTTTATTTTATTATGAGTATTAATTGAATGAGCTTTTTAATGAATATACTATGAACTGGGATTGTATGTATTTATTCTTTTATGATCATTTAAAATTTTGATCGAATAAAGATGTGAACGAACGAGCTGTACCATCATATAACTAATCAGAAGAAAACACAGTTGAATGTTTAGATCTTCTAACATTTCATATACTGCATCAACGTCCCAATCATCAGAAATAGTACTGGGGGTGATAATGTACTTCAAATAAATTTTAAACAAATGTGTTATTTGTTAAAGTTCAGTAGGACCATACACATCAAACAATACTGTATCCCATACAATCCCATTCGGAACCGTAACAGCTGAAATGTTCACCGGGGCAAGTCTCTTTGCTCATAGTGTGATGATGCATGTGGTTTCAGAACCAAGTTAACCATGTGTACTGCAGAGCATTCTGGGACATAATATCCATTGAGGAGCAGAAAGAACACAGTCACAAAATCAATCCAGAGAACCAGGAAAAGTAACGCATTTGTAATCCAAAGGTGTAAACACGGAGAGACAAAGTATGTTCTTTTCAGCCAAATATAGAAGACATGCATCTATAGTTCAAAAGGTAATGGTAGTGGGTGTGGATGCAGCTATGCAGGTGCGATTTGTCTGAAGAGAAGTCATCAAAGTCCATGAAGTATCCAGAAGCCGCCCGGGTTATTTTATGCAGCTCTGCACATTGATTCGAATTAGATGAAGACTCGATCTGTGGAACATTGACTTAGACCTTGTTCATGTCAGGATTTCGAATCAGAAATCTGTGTTTCTGTACATGTTGCCAGCACAGTTGTTATTTTTGAATCAGGTAGAAGACATACTTCATTGTTTACTGTTGTCTCTTGTTAAAGAATCTGAACTTCCTGAATGGCAGCAAGAGGAGATTGGTAGCTACCAAGGAGCCCACGTTGACTATTGTTGATAATCAGCCACATAGTGTGGTTTGATCAGATCAATGGAGACAAACCATTTATCTTGGCGTCCGGCAAGGGGCGGGTGAAGTACAGTTTGTGTGCCTTCAACAGCCAGGACAGGCGATCTGTAAGATGGCCCAAATTCTTTCTTGTCCACAATCTTTTCTCGAACCAGATCCCCGACTTTTGGGATCGAGCCGGATCTTGCCAGAACTACCTTCACTTCTCCAGTGGCGGTGTGTTTCACTAAGACGTTGCTTTGTTCGTCCCGGAAGTCCTTCAGTTTCTGTAAAACAGCCAAACGTTCATTGATGTCAAATGGTGTTTCTGCTGCCACTGTGCTGGCATTATCGAGGTCTGGGATCCACATCCTAACCCCAAACAGGATCTCATAAGGAGTCCGACCACCCAGGGATTTTCTTGCCATATTGTTCAAAGCCCTCTGGACCCCATATAGATGTGGGACACAACTGCAACAGGAGCCTTCAAACCATGTTGTTAAAGACTACTTTAAGTCCCGGTTTTTCCTCTCCAAGACCACGTTTCCCTCTGGATGGTATGGAGATGAGAATTGCAGGATCACACCCAAACTTCCCATGGCCTCTTTCTAAGCTAGAGAGCTAAACGCCGGACCCTGATCAAAATGTAGTGCGCCAACTGCATATGTCCTGATGATATACTTGTAAGCCCAGTCAGATGATGGGTGGCTGCAATGGTCCAAATATACACAAGCCCAGGGCTTGTTAGAAATTAAAAGAAGTATCTGGGGTGGTGGGCGCGCCATGGTGGAACCCTTCATCTGCATACAGATGACGCATCTCTGTCCTTAGTCTGTTTGTAAAGACCTGGCCACCAATAGGGTTGTTACAATAGTGAAATTGTAGCAGGCACCCCTGCATGTGCAAAAGCCAGACCCTCATGTGCAGCCAGAATTAATCCCAGTCTGCGATCACTGTTTTGTATTACTCTGTCCCCCGCTCCTGGAATCTGAGCATACAGTAGGCTTTGTGCATCTAGTTTGATGGAGTACTTGAATGGAAAGCCTTTCAGCAGGTGTGTTTCATTGCATGCAGCATTGACGGCCACCATGATGTCTCTGTCGATACTTTTACTTGAACGAGTGATTGCAGGACCTGCGGCAGTGAGAACAGTCACCTTTGCAGCTTCATCAGCCAGTAAATTCCCTGTAACGTGAACTTCAACACGTTGATGACTCAATGTATGAATGACGTGAGCCTGTGACAAGCATTCTTTCAGCTTCGCCACCCGTTCCCAAAGCAACTTGTGCTTCCTTGTGCAGCCTTTTGAGTCCCTGAATCCATTCTGGCTCCAATAATGAAGGTATTCATTTTTATGACTACACACAATAATGTAGTCATAAAAGGGAGGAGCCAGCTCCCATGGCCACTCGGAGCTACTGCTCCGTTGCGAACCCTCCTACAGCCCCCAGAACGGCGTTTCCACCGCTTTTCTTCACCACCCGCTACTAAGTTTCCGAAACCGGAACGTTGGCGGCTCACTCGGAGACCAATTCCGCCTTTCTCCGAGTGATCTCCGCAGATAAATTTGCCGCGACCTCCCTCCCACTGAATCAGCCAAGATGGTGCCCGGGGAGTTTTGAGCAAGCGACTGATGCCGATTGAAGCGCGCTGTGATGCCACCGACCTCCGTTCCAACCAGCCATCATCGCCCCCCTCCCTCGGTCCTCACCTTGATTGTGCCTGCTGACTCCACTGGGGTGATTCTGCTGCCTTGTGCTATCTCGCTCTGCTTACAAGGTACGGTTGCGGCTGGAGAGGGAGGGACACACGAGCGCGACCTGCAGTTGCTCCCTGAGACCCACAACGGACACGCTTCAAAGGCGGTGAGTGGAGGAGCTGTAAACTGCCACATGCGACCCCAATGTGGCTTCAGAGGACCTGCTGGCGCCTAAACTAATCCCCTATTAAACTCAGCAAATACTACTGTTAAATCAAAAATCGACGAGCCTGACCCCAAAATGGCGCCCTCCAAGGTAGTCCTACCAGAAAGGGAAGATGTCCCATTAGACAAGGGGGTCCCGATGTTCCACTAGGAAAATTGGCTCAGCTGAGTATTCAAACCAATGAACTAGAGACAATCCCAGCTACAGAGTCGTGGAGATCAATAGAGTCGACTTGCCTGACTATAAGATGGCAGCCAAGCTACACACCCTTGCCTATCCTGCCACTCTTACCATCGCCACTCGCCCGTCACTGGACTCAAGACCTTCGGTCTCTTCCTGATCCTCACTCCTATCCAGCGGAGTCCGAACCGCATGACCGACTCCCGGTGGAGCTGCTCCGACAACTATAGGGGAGACTGGCTCTGGCACACCGCTACGGCCGTCACCTACCCAGCCGGACTTCGGACATATGTCTCGTCTCTTTCTCCGCTGCTGTCTCCTCCCCATGGACTCCCAGCCCTCCCTATCCTTTTGGATCAGGATTTTCATGTTCGCTAATAACTCCGGTATTGAATGTGTAATCATTCTGTAATTAATGTGAATGTTTTTGCAACTTTTAACTCGCTGTTTTCCTTATGTAAAGCGCTCTGATACCTCCGGGTCTAGCCAGCGCTATATAAAACTCAAGTAAATAAAAATACAAATCACACACAATAAGTGTGGGGGATCCAGCTACCGTATTCTGTAGTTCCAGTACTAGAGTCTTTAGTTATGCTAGGTGTGCCATGCAATCACCTAGTGACTGTGTGTAGGTTTATTCAGGATGGAAAGCTTCATCATGCATACGCCCTTTTACAACGGCGCATGCAGCTGAATATTGGTGTTTGGTCCCTACAGCAGGCTGTGCAGAACCATCAGTGTAAATGATGTAGTTATAGTGATCTAGAGGCATAATTTCATTAGTCAGAGGATATTCTTGTTCGTACAGCAGAAATGCTCATGTTTGTAATGTAGGATCAAATATGTAATCTACATATGTTGCCATGAGGGAGTTTGCACATTGTATTTATCATGGATGTAGAGCTTTAACATTCGGAATGCTTGCTGTGATAACTGCCTCTAAAGTCGTTATTGGGTCACAACAATAATTAGTTTCCCTTGAGACAGGGCATGCTCTCTCACTACTGCAGTCTGTACCACTGTCTGTATTTTTTCAGTAGGTACAAAACGCATTTCAGCATTAGTACATAAGTGTGATTTATATTCAATCAGTACGTATGTGTATCCTGATGTACCCACGATTACACGGATCACCAGGCTTCTTGTGCTCACACGTGTGTGTAAGTCTTTGGAAGCTATCATGTCAGCTTGAACGGAACGCAAAATTTCTGTGTGTTCGTGTCCAATGTGTGCTTGAAAAGTCTGAACGGATTAAGTCGTGGAACATTTTCACCCGTTCTGCGTAATCTGGAATGTAACTTGTGCCAAAATTTCGGAACCCTAATATGGATTGTAGTATTTTCAGAGTCGATGGAACAATGAACATTTTTAAAAAAAATAGGGCACCAGGCTTTTTCCCTCACTTGACAACTTGTATCCTAAAAATAGGACACTGGGGTGCCCGATCTTTGTTTTTTTAAAATTGAATCTAAAGTCCTTGTGAGCAAAACCCAAGATTATGCAGTCTACTTTGGTCAAGTGTCCCATCAGGTCATCTACCATTAAGTATATGTCATCAGCATAGGATAATGCCTGATCATCAACATTTTCAAGTAATTCTGTTACTCTGGATTAAAACACCCCAGGGCAATTTTATACCCCTGTGGTAAACGGCGAAATGGTTTTAAAGAACCTAGCATGGTGAAGGATGTCAAATATCCACTTCCAGGTGCTATATTTTGGCAGAAAAATCCATTCGAGATATCTAGTGTTGTTTTGTATTTTTTGCGTACAATGTTATTCATTAGTGTGGCACTGTGTGCGGTTTGTACTGCAAATGTGTGAGCAGCTGAGTTTAAAAGTCTGTAATCCAATACTAGATGATATGATTGATCTGGTTTCATTACAGGAAACCGAGGATTATTCATTGAGGAGGTGCAACTTTCTATTACACCTTGGTATTCAAGTTGTTCTAGAATGCCCCTCACTTGTTGTTTTGCTTTGTTTTTTATTGTATATTGTCTTTGAGGTTGTGGATTTGTCCTCAATGGTATGTCATGATAAGGTGAACCGTCATCCCACCCCACATGGTTGCAGTATAACACAGGAGCTAGTGCTAAAGCTCACTCCATAGTATATGAGTTTTTAATTGATTCTGGAACAAGGTTGGAAAAGGGAGGTAAAATCACCATTTCCCCCGTTGAGCAATCCATTACAAAATCAAGATGCTAGTCTTTTTCGGCCAGTAGAATATCAAATCCTTGAGTGAGTTCCTCCCAGAAGAGGACATTGAGAAACCAGTGCATGTGCCCCTCCAACCCTAGTTGAATTTTGTATAAAATATGTGAAGCGTTTACCCTAGTATCTGGTGTTTCCACTGTGATATACTCACTCAGCGCTGCTCCCACCAGACAATCCATCAGGTTCCTGCGAACTATCATGCCTTCTGCCTTGCTGTCCAGCAATGTTAATGTCCATTCCCCGTTCAGAAGTAGAGTCCTCAATATCTGGGGCATGCCTGATCTTAAGTCCAGCTACCTTCTTCTTTTTGAATTGAGGTTTAGATGGTTTTAGGTTTGTCTTCCTGTTTCATTATATATTCAGACGAGCATTGTGAGTCCTTCTTGGTTTCATGTGCTCTTCTAATCTGCTCTCTGATTGTCCTGCTTTCTCCAAATGTTTATCGGATGAAACCTGGAAGGAACGAGAGGAACGTGTATCAATATCCTGACCCCTATTAGGCGGTTTAACATTATCACGGTTGCGTAAGTTATAAACATTTTCAGTAGATTCCTGTGTAGGAGACCCACCCCGTGATCTTGTTTTATCCTTGTTTTTCCTATTGTGCCACTTCTTCTTCGTTGAAGAGTCGGGCGCTTGCTTAGAGTTATCCTATTAGGAATTACTCTTCAATTGTGGTCTCCCTGACCTGGCTCCCAAATTATCTTTACGCAGTGTAGCATAGGTTTCTTCGACAATTTTAGGTAATTGTGCTCCTGCTGCACGGGAGGCAAATCCCTTAGGCATTGGTGTATAGCTAACGCTGCTGCTTCCCCTTTAATGTTGCTCAACATTATGGCTGAGACTGTGGCAAAATTGCCCATCAGTTTCATCCCTAAGTCCAGGGCAGGTGCTACCCCATGCTCATTCTGGAGCTGTTTTAATGTTTCAGGTAGAACTGCCAAAGAAGGGGTACCATATACTGCAGCGAAGACTGCACCCCAAGTGGCACAGTCCTTTAGCGGGGGGCCATTCCCATGGGCAAGCAAATGGTTAGTATCCTGTGTTTTTCCTGTGGGCCCGTATGGGGAAATACTGCTTCAAGCTGTTTTTTATTTGTGCAATCCAAAATGGAATTTCTTCCCTCATAGGGCCTGATTATGAGTCTGGTGGTCCACCGAACGCCAGACTGCTTGTGGCGCATCAGTGGTGGTCCAGCCAGCACCTCACTGCCAGTCCGACCGCCCCATAATAAGTTTGGGTGGTTGGACTGACATTGCACCGCCGTAACCGTCAGGGACCGCTGCGGTCCCGCTAAGCATATTACGAGTCTCCTCTCCGCCACAGTTTCCATGGTGATTTCTCCTCCATGAAAACCATGGCGGAGAGGAAACAAAGGGGGCCCCCTGTTGCCTCTGGGCCACAGGGTGCATGCAGAGGTGCACATGTTGTGCCCCCCTGTGTGCATGCACCCCAGTACCTGCACGGCATGGAGGTACCAGTCCATGCCAAGCAGGTTCTGCCTTTGACATTTCCTATTGGGGTGCCTATTCTGTATGCACCGCCGTGGGAACACCAAAGAACCGCCTGCCAGTGACTAAAAAAGTCATAATCTAGTGGGCGGTGTGCACACAGGTTTGGCGGTGCGTGACTGTCCCGCTCCCGTACCGCCAAAATCGTAATCAGGCCCTTAGTGGGAACCTTACTCATGACTGCATTCAATGTTTGTGGGCTAATGCCTGGTGTAGCTGATTGCGGTGGTGCATCTTGAACAGCCAGCCAGGAGTAATTGTCAATGTTCGCATTACAAACTGAGTAAGACATTCTGTAGTAGTTTTTGTGTGACTGCATATCTGCAGTTCTCAGAGATGTTTTATGCGATGTTATATGTAGAAAAATGAAATACAGAGTTTGGCTTACACAGTAGAAATTAGATTCTTTGAAGCTTGAAATCAACTACAGCCAATACATTGGATATACCTACTCAGCTGAGGAGGATATTCCCTACCACTACTGACGTCTCCAGTAAAAAGTGTGTAGGGATCTCTGAGAAGGCACAATTGAACTACTCAGTTGATCCATACAAAATAAGAATTCCAACCAATGTTGGGGGCACCAGGTCTTGTAGTTTTCACTAATTAGTAGGAACTGCACGTTTGTGAACAACATAAATGTAGGATGATGCCAGACTGATTCCATGCACCCCGCAGGATATGTTATCCTTTAGACCAGCTAGCTCACAGTGCCACCATAAGGCTCCCTAACCTAGACAGGGAGCGAACAGTCCTGGCAACCACTGAACATGACAACACTGTTCCCACAGGAACCATGGTGACAGACCCGGAACCTTTCGCTCAGACACTCGTGCTCTTGTTGCTCAGAGAAATATACAAAGGGACATTTTCAATATTTATTGAACCGGAGTGATTCTTGTATAGAAAATATGTGCTGCAATGGTCAATAAACAGAAATAGACAAAAGTTATTATAAGTGTAAGGGCAGTGAACAGTATGAAGAGTTCCACCATCGTGCTGAGGCAATGTATATATGCAAGCATATGTAACAGTATAACAATCTAGCATACTCCTACTATGCAAACCTAACCTATGTGTCTAGGGTGTAAATATATATCCTGCCAAGAAACTCCCTACTGGATGATCCAACCCCATTACCTGGTGGGTAAGAATGTAGGAACCCATCTTGGTCACGAACTGGACACCCCTCATGGAGATGTCAGTCAGCTTCTGAGTGAGAGCTTCAGCATGCAGGGACTCCTTGAAGTCTGGTGAAGTATCTCCTCTGATTATACTCGGAAACAAAAGATTGTGATCAGGCTGCCATTGTTTGTATTCCACAGATAGCTGTGTTACCACATGGACGTAAATAACAAACACATTTGCACAACGCACGTGAGCAAGGTTGGTGTTTCCAAGAAACTAGCCCAAGTGTCACAAATGCAAAAGTGTGTCAAAAGTTGATGTGGCAAAGTGAAGGCAACTTTAGGAAAAAGCAGTGTACATGTAAAAATGGCAACGGATTCTACTAGGCCTAACTGTGACACATGGCAGAATAGTTTTACTACTGATGATGTTCTGTGTTACCTCATTTTGCTTTTTATCTTACACAAGTTGGACTAAATAATTGAGTATCAAGTAAGAGAATTTTATAAACTATGATGGGTGTATTTATATGGTGTTATGGGACATGTGTTGCATACGTGTGTAGTCCTAGTACCAGGGAATGCTGGATACTGTATTTTGTTTCCTTGTTCTTTGTATTTCTTTGCTTATCTGGTTGCTTTACTAATAAATGAGCAAGGAAGAAGGCATCAAGTCGCCTCCTTGTCTTTATTTTTTTTATCAAAACAAAAAGAACGGGTTAATTAGAAGGCACACACCTTTGTCTAAACTGTAGGTGTGTACTGCCTCGAAACCCTCAGGTTTTGAAAAAGAACCCTCACTCACCTAGCTGTAGGTGACATGCTTCATCATAGGGTTCCCACCCTGGTCACCGAATGTTTCCAGGGTGTGCTGCGATGCCTAATTACAGCGGAGCTGGTTGTTCTGTCGAGGGTGAAGTAGTAGTGGTGAGTGAAAAGTGCTCAAGTGAGGTGTGTTTTTAAAATTGGCTCAAATACTCTCTGTCTTTTATGACCTTAATTTTATTATTTAGAGTATTGGTCAGTGTTAAAAAGGTGACGGATATGTGAAGGGTATAAATTTGATCCTTCTTATCCTGTGGGAGGTCTACATGTTTCAGCCATGTTCTTGTGTGGCCTGTAGGGTCAAATGGCTTTTGTCAGGACTGATTCAAGCCAGCATGCACACTAAGGCATGCAGCTAAGGTGTGGACTGTACTTACAACCCACCGGAAAAACTCTGTGTCGCTTTTATTCTGTGGAGAAAAATATAGGTACAATCACCTTAAAGACATACATATACATAGGCAGTAGTAAAATTGCTACTGGGCACGGGCGGGCGAACTCCACCTGGTCATTTATTTGGCTCTGAGTCATATATAACATTTTTATAAAAATGACAATTAATTATATGCCCAAAATTATTTGTCTCTAGTATACATATTGGATTTATTGTCTTTTTAGCCACTGTCCATAAGAATTATCATTTCGTCCCTAGCACATATAAGACATACAAGACATACAAGACATACCTACATGTAAAAATAAAAATTAAACACACTGTTTGCATTTAGATAGTGTTATAGATGTGGCCCCAGTGGGGTATATGTTTACAACTCTCTTCGAAGCGTATTATAATGTATAATAATGCGGGTTAACCTCGTTACATGAGCACATAAAGTTTTAGAATGATAGACATTTGTCTCGTGTCTTTCGGCATTAGTTATCCCTGCAGCTGTTTCTGAGGTGTGGCCGACTGCGCTTATGCACCGTATTGTTTAGGGGGTGATAATCTTAGGTGTGAGCTGCGCGCAAGCTATTTTATTAATATCCCCTGTTTTTAGAAAAAACTTGCTAGTTCAAGAGAAAGGTAATGGTAAGTATGAATACTGACTTTAGCGACGGTAGCTAATTGCTACCTGGGATCAGCCGAGGGGGTGGACCCTTTAGTCACACTCTGAAAGAGAAGATTTCTCTTTAGAATCTTTCAAGGGTTAACGATTTAAAAGTTTAGAAGTTAAAGGTTAGAAATCAGGCTCTCCCCCTTTGTATGCCCACTTACTTCTTCAATCAATCAATCAATCATGTCACTTATAAAGCGCACTACATACCCGCGAGGGTCTCAAGGCGCTGGGGGAAGAGGGGGGTGGTGCTGCTACTGATCGAAGAGCCAGGTCTTCAAGGTATCTCACCCTCTGATACCTGATCTGCCTCGGTCGTCCCGCATTCTGATTCTGTGTAGTGGGAGCAAGTTTAAATGCGGTTAGACCCCGCTCGTTTCCTGGATCGGTTCGTGCCTACGTGCACGTAGTACGTGGTCCGAGGATTTTTCGAAAGCGTGTGCGTGACGCTCACGTCACATGTCTCACGTAGATCAGGCAAAACTGCCTGGTCCATATTGTTCGTGCACGGAGTACTTGGTGGAAGGAGTTTTTCGGAAGCGTGTGACGTGTGCACCATGCACACGCCACACGTCTCACATAGGTCAGGCAAAAATGCCTGATCTATATTGACCTCTTGTAGGGAATAGGTGTGGCGCAGCGGCCAGGGCGACTGACTTTGGAACCCGGGGGCTCACGGTTCAATCCCCAGCGCCGGTGGCAGATCAGCCCAGCACCATGTGACTCTAGGCAATAACTTGCTTAATCTTCCCGACGGCCCCCAGCGCCTTGACACCCTCGGGTAATTGTTCGCGCTTTACAAATACTGGACATTTACATTTACATTGTTCGTGCACTGTATTTACTGTTAGCATAGAAACTTCAATATAACAATCAATACGGGTGCATGATATTTATTTTATATTTAAAGGGATGTGCGTTTTTTCTGTCCCCTTCAATTTGGTCAATTCTTGGAGAATAGATCCTGATAGGCCTTTGGTTTTGGCATTTATCCCTATTGGTGTCAAAGTGTTTATACAATTAACTATGTCATTCTCCATCTCGTTTAATGGTAATTTTCAAATGAGGGGCGAAAATCCCGGGTGCATTAGACTAATGGATTAGAAACCCTCATAGAGAGTTGATGTTTTTATATATGATGGGTTATCATTATTCATGCACTAATATATCTATGAAATTTGAGAGATATGTTAGTTGAATCATAATCTGTCATCTTATAGGTGTTTATGATTGGTGGCGCCGCCTATCTCTTATTGCACGTGGACAGAAACCTTTCATGGGTGCCATGATAGTCTTTTGTTTGTGATGTGTCCATTCACGACCGGGGGTACCCTATTATTATAGTAGAGCAATTATGGAACCAGGGCACGGAACCCGTTCATAATACCGTGTTCCATGGGATATTGTCATTTAATCCTGTTTTTTGGGTGGACATGCGGTAGATCCAACGTTGTTCCTTCTCAAAGAGGCGTCTTTCTATGTTGTTCTCTGAATTTTCTAGCTGTTCAATAACACACCAGGTTAGGTCATTCGGGGTGTGACCTGAGTTGATAAAATGATCTGTTAGTGTTGTGGTATTTCTTTTGCATCTTATGTTACTCCGGTGTTCGCATATCCGTGTTTTGACTTTCCTAGTTGTCACTCCCACAAACTGGAGACCACAGCTACAGACAATCAGGAAGACTACGTTCATTGAATTACAATTCGTGGGTTTCCGCAAAGTCCATGTTTTGCCGAGTTCCAGTTTCAGGGTTTTTGTTGTTTTTGTTAAGTGGCAGACACTGCAGTTATCACATGCATAATGGCCCATGATCTTGGGGAGACCCCACATGTTCCGTGCTGTGGCCCGTCCTTTAGTCTTCTTAGTCCGTGGTCTAGTCTTCACCAGGTTGTCTTTTAAATTCATTGCCTTTTTGAAGGAGAACAAGGGTTTGTCCCATTTTAGGTTTCCTGTTGTTATGATGCGCCAGTTTTTGTTGACAATTTTTTTGATTTGCTGGAGACCGTGTTGTAAGTTGTCACACATGTGAGTGGGATAGTGTTATTATTTTTGTTGGATGATTCTAGGAAGCCTTCTCTGTTTTGCTTGTTAGCTCTTTTGTATGCTTTTTTTGATAACTCTTCTTGGCTAGCTCCGGTCTCTCAGTTTTGTTATGAGATCCTCTGACTGTGTGATGAAATCTATTTTCTTGGAGCAGGTTCTTCTTAATCTGAGGATCTGGCCGTAAGGGAGGTTCTCTCTGAGTGCTCTGGGATGGAAGCTATCAAATTTTAACAGTGTATTTCTGTCTGTCTTTTTATGATAGGTCCTTGTTTCTAATTTCCCATTCTCTGCATAAATTGTAACATCCAGAAAGGTGATATGGTCCTTGCTGTCTGTGTGGCTGAACCGCAGGTTGGGCTCCTGCATGTTCAGACCAGTTAGGAATGCGAACATAGATTCTCCGTTCCCTTTCCATATCACAAGGATGTCATCAATGTATCATTTCCAAAGTTGGATGTTCTCTTTGTATGTGTTTGTGTCATTTAGTATGTATTTCTTCTCAAAATTGTATACATACAGACCTGCCACACTCAGCGCAAAAGTGCTGCCCATAGATGTTCCAAAGGTCTGTAGATATATTTTGCCTTCAAATTCAAAGACATTTTTCGTTAGAGCCAGGCGAGCACATTCCAATATGAAGTGGATGGGTGTCATATAGGTCCATTCACCCTGGATCAATGTCTCTTCTATGACTCTCAGTGTGTCTTGTGGGAGGCTAGTGTATAGGCTTTCTACATCTAGGGTCAGTAGGATGTTTTTTGCGGGATCGAAGTCCATATTTTGTAATAGCTGGAGTGGATCCTTTGTATCCTTGAGGTATGTGGGAGTTTGTTGTACTTTAGGTCTTAAGTAGAAATCACAGAACTTATGCAGAGGTTCTAGTATCGATCCTATGCCAGAGACAATCGGTCTTCCAGGTGGTGGGGTTTTCTTCTTATGAATTTTAGGCAGAGTATAAAAGTAGGGAGTTTTGGGATTTTTTGTGATGAGGAAATCTGCTTCTTTTTTGGAGACCCAGTCTCTTTCCTCTGCCTCCTTCACTATATATTTTATACTATTACTTGGGAAGAGGAACGGGCTCGTCTCCTGACTTCTCATTCTCATATTGTTGTTGAGATCTTTATTTTTTTTAAACAGAAAAGGAGAAATACCATCATATAGGAGACATTGGATACAAGGATAACACGTTTGACAGTATCTCAAGAATCCATATCCTGCAACATCTGACAAAGGAGGATTCGGCCACAGTTTCTGAGATAATTGTTTAACCTTACAACTGTCAATCATATTAATCATAACATATGGTACAGCACTCAACCCCCGGCTTGACCCATAGGTTAAGCAACACAGTACATACATCTCATTGATCGTACAAGTACTAAACATGCCTGTTCCCAAATTCTAGACATGTGACAATCAGAAGAGCAGGTATATGGGACAAGTGAGACATTGAGCATCACCAGGGTATCGACCAGACACTATAACTCAAGCTGTCAACAATGTGAGGAAGACCACTCCACATGAGCCCATTGCATCTGAGGAATGCAAGAGAAGAACAAAATATAAGCCTCAGGAGTGTGTCTGCCACCTAGGGAGTTCTCTAGGAAGGTTAGCTATCCGCTTCTGATCATGAGGCGAGAAACGGTTCCCAAATTGCACCAAAGTTGCTGCATTGGTCATTAACCCTGTAGATGACCCTTTCGCATTCCGCTACGCTTGCTAGTTCCACAAGCCATTCTGCATGTGTGGATATCGTAAGTTTCCTCAAGTACCTTAAAATGCATATTCTGGCAGCTGCCAGGGCTGTCGCCAACCATCTCTGTACATGTTTAGAGGTAAGTGTCCCCCCTGTTATGTTGTGTTTTCTCGCTCCTTTTTGCCTTCTGTGCCCCCGCTGCCCCATTTGTACTGTGCCCATATTTCTTGTGTTTTCTCGCTCCTTTTTGCCTTCTGTGCCCCCGCTGCCCCATTTGTACTGTGCCCGTATTTCCTGTGTTTTCTCGCTCCTTTTTGCCTTCTGTGCCCCTCGCTGCCTCTCTCCATTCCCACCGCTGCGTCCCCTGCGGCCCCGCCCCCCTGACTGCCCATTCGCTGCCCCTGCCTCCCAGCTGCTCCTCCCTCCCACCTCCCCATATATGGCGGCCGCTGCGCGGTGAGAGAGCGACCCTTGACCTTGCCAGGTAGGTCGCTCCCCCACCACACAGCTCCGCCTGTGCTGTCCGCCCGCTGCTGCTGGTAAGCTCGCCCCTCCGCTTGTGGCCTCGGTGCCCGCATTTCTTGTGTTTTCCCGGTCCTTTTTGCCTTCTGTGCCCCCGCTGCCCCATTTGTACTGTGCCCATATTTCTTGTGTTTTCTCGCTCCTTTTTGCCTTCTGTGCCCCCGCTGCCCCATTTGTACTGTGCCCGTATTTCTTGTGTTTTCTCGCTCCTTTTTGCCTTCTGTGCCCCCGCTGCCCCATTTGTACTGTGCCCGTATTTCTTGTGTTTTCTCGGTCCTTTTGCCTTCTGTGCCCCCGCTGCCCCATTTGTACTGTGCCCGTATTTCTTGTGTTTTCTTGGTCCTTTTTGCCTTCTGTGCCCCCGCTGCCCCATTTGTACTGTGCCCGTATTTCTTGTGTTTTCTCGGTCCTTTTTGCCTTCTGTGCCCCCGCTGCCCCATTTGTACTGTGCCCGTATTTCTTGTGTTTTCTCGGTCCTTTTTGCCTTCTGTGCCCCCGCTGCCCCATTTGTACTGTGCCCGTATTTCTTGTGTTTTCTCGCTCCTTTTTGCCTTCTGTGCCCCCGCTGCCCCATTTGTACTGTGCCCGTATTTCTTGTGTTTTCTCGCTCCTTTTTGCCTTCTGTGCCCCGCTGCCCCATTTGTACTGTGCCCGTATTTCCTGTGTTTTCTCGCTCCTTTTTGCCTTCTGTGCCCCCGCTGCCCCATTTGTACTGTGCCCGTATTTCTTGTGTTTTCTCGCTCCTTTTGCCTTCTGTGCCCCCGCTGCCCCATTTGTACTGTGCCCGTATTTCCTGTGTTTTCTCGCTCCTTTTTGCCTTCTGTGCCCCCGCTGCCCCATTTGTACTGTGCCCGTATTTCTTATGTTTTCTCGCTCCTATTTGCCTTCTGTGCCCCCGCTGCCCCATTTGTACTGTGCCCGTATTTCTTGTGTTTTCTCGCTCCTTTTTGCCTTCTGTGCCCCTCGCTGCCTCTCTCCATTCCCGCCGCTGCGTCCCCTGCGGCCCCGCCCCCCTGACTGCCCATTCGCTGCCCCTGCCTCCCAGCTGCTCCTCCCTCCCACCTCCCCATATATGGCGGCCGCTGTGCGGCCGCGCCGCTGGCGCGCCGAAGGCGCGCCTAAGGCAAGCCCGTCTGCGCCCGTCCGCGACTGGACCGCGCCCAGCGCCAGAACCCCTGGACCGCACGCCCCCCGCTCCAGCCTCGAGGACCGACGCCGATACGATGCCACCACACTCCACGCTCTCAACCCCGGACGGACGCACAACTGCTTCAAGGCCGCCCCAAAACGCACCCATGGTCCCTTCACCTGCCGGAACTGCAGCTACACCAGCCTCAGAGCCACCGAGGCGCCCGCCAAGAAGGACCTCAACCACCTCCGGTGCATCCTACTGAACACCCGCTCCGCACGCAAACACGCCGTCGAGCTCTGGGACCTGCTCGACACATCATCACCAGACGTCGCCTTCCTGACAGAGACCTGGATGAACGACTCCTCCGCCCCCGACATCGCCATAGCCATCCCAGACGGCTATAAGATCACCCGCAGAGACCGCATCAACGCAGTAGGAGGAGGAATCGCCATCGTCCACAAGAACACCATCAGGGTCTCGACCAGCACCAACGACACTCTCAGCACCGCCGAACACATGCACTTCCAGATCCACACGGACCCCAACACCACCCTTAGAGGCACCCTTGTCTACAGACCCCCTGGGCCCCGACCCCAGTTCAGCGACTCTATCGCCGACTTCATCAGCACGCACGCCCTGACCTCTACCGACTACATCCTCCTCGGAGACCTGAACTTTCACCTGGAGAACAACAACGACAGCAACTCCACCACCCTGATCGACAGCCTCGCCAACCTCGGCCTGAGCCAGCTCGTCACAACACCGACCCACTCCGCCGGCCACACGCTTGACCCCATCTTCTCCTCAAGCTCCCACGTCTCCTTCAGCCACACCATGGAACTCCCCTGGACCGACCACCGCTGCATCCATTTCACCTTCCAGAAACCCACCACACACCACCGCACCCAACAGATCCCACGCCGCTGCTGGAGCAAAGTCACCGAAGACCAACTCCGGGCAACCCTCGCTCTCAGCCCTCCCTCCGACCCATCCAACACCGACGACGCTGCCTGCAACCTCAGACGATGGATGGACGACTGTGCCAACACCCTCCCCCGCTGAAAAAGCTCACCTACAGCGACACCACCAAAAGAGCCAGCTGGTTCACCTCGGAACTCCTAGCTTCCAAGCGTACCTGCCGGAAACTAGAGAAGAAATGGCACAGTGATAAGACACCGGACAGCCACACAGCCCACAAAGACGCCATCCGTAACCACCACCACCTCATCAAGTCCGCCAAGAGAATCTCCTTCAAAGACCGCCTCGACAACAACGCACACAACAGCAAGGAGCTTTTCAACATCGTGAAGGAACTCTCCAATCCCAACTCCAACACCAACGACATCCCGCCGTCGCAACCCCTGTGCGATTCCCTCGCCACCTTCTTTCACCGCAAGATCGCCGACATCCACGACAGCTTCAACACCCTGACAGCCCCAACTAAGATCGATGCACCAGACCCGCCACACACCATCGACCACGACCCCCTGCCAGCCTGGACCAGCGTGAACATCGAGGACACCATCAAGACCATGAGCACAATACACTCCGGCTCCCCGTCAGACCCTTTCCCGCACCACATCTTCAACAAAGCCAGCAGCTCCATCGCACCCCACCTGTGCAACGTCATCAATCTCTCCTTTGAGACCGCGACCTTCCCAGAGAGCTGGAAACACGCAGAGATCAACGCCCTACTCAAAAACCCAAGGCGGACCCGAGAGACCTCAAGAACTTCCGGCCCATCTCTGCTTCCGTTCCCAGCCAAGGTCATCGAGAAGATCGTCAACAAACAGCTAACCCGATACCTCGAAGAAAACAGCATCCTGGACCCATCCCAATCGGGGTTCCGCAGCAACCACAGCACTGAGACTGCCCTCATCGCCGCCACCGACGACATCAGGATCCTGCTGGACAATGGTGAGACCGCAGCCCTCATCCTGCTGGACCTCTCCGCCGCCTTCGACACTGTCTGCCACCTCACTCTATGCGCACGCCTCCACGACGCAGGGATCCGAGACAAGGCCCTGGAATGGACCACCTCCTTCCTCCACGGCAGAACCCAGAGAGTCCGCCTCCCACCTTTCCGATCCGAAGCCTCCGAGATCATCTGCGGCGTACCCCAGGGATCGTCCCTCAGCCCAACACTGTTTAACATCTACATGGCCCCGCTCGCACGCATCGCCAGACAACACGACCTCAACATTATCTCCTACGCCGACGACACTCAACTGATCCTCTCCCTCACCAAGGACCCCCTCGCCGCCAAAGCCAATCTCCACGAAGGAATGAAGGCCGTCGCCGATTGGATGAAGATCAGCCGACTAAAGCTGAACACGGACAAAACGGAGGTCCTCATCCTCGGCTCCAACCCCTCAGCCTGGGACGACTCCTGGTGGCCAACGACGCTGGGAGCAGCCCCGGCACCCACCGACCACGCACGCAACCTGGGAGTCATCCTCGACTCAACGCTCTCCATGGCCAAGCAAGTCAACGCAGTCTCCTCCTCCTGCTTCAACACCCTCCGCATGCTTCGCAAGATCTACAGGTGGATCCCGACAGACACAAGAAGAACAGTCACCCAGGCCCTCGTCAGTAGCAGACTGGACTATGGGAACGCCCTCTACGCGGGAGCCCCGGCCAAGCTCATCAAGCGACTGCAACGCATACAAAATGCCTCCGCACGACTGATCCTCGACGTACCACGCCACAGCCACATCACCCCCCACTTGAGGAACCTGCACTGGCTCCCCGTCGACAGGAGGATCACCTTCAAACTCCTCATCCACGCACACAAGGCACTCCACAAAACTGGCCCAGCCTACCTCAACAGACGACTCTTCTTCTACGTCCCCAACCGCCAGCTCCGCTCCGCCGACCTCTCCCTCGCCACCGTCCCTCGCATTCGAAGAACAACCACCGGCGGCAGATCCTTCTCACACCTCGCCGCCAAGACCTGGAACACCCTTCCACTAAGCCTACGACAGACCCAAGACCTGCTGACCTTCAGGAGGCTACTCAAGACCTGGCTGTTCGACCAGTAGCAGCATCCCCCCCTTCCCTCTCCCCAGCGCCTTGAGACCCTCGCGGGTAAGTAGTGCGCTCTACAAATTCTGTGATTGATTGATTGAAAGAGAGCAAGGTGGACCAAGGGCAGGATTCAGGGTCCAGCCATACCATGTCGCAGAAGGGGGCGAGTGTCACGCAGTGCCAAAGAATATGGGCAAGATCACAGTTCCATTCCCCACAGCACCAGCAGACGGCATGCGATAAGGAGCTAGTCTTGTGTAATCATACCAGGGTCCAGTACCAGTTATGGAGAATTCTGAAATATGTAAACATTAATTTGGCTTCTCTTAGAAATGTGGTGTGTGTGTGCAAGAAGTCTGCCCATTCTTCATTGGCATAGTCCCTTCCTAGGACATGTTGCCAAAGTATCCTAGTGTGCTCCCCCGTTGGGATGGAAAAAAGATGATCAATGAGGAGATTTAAGAAGCTACACCTTTGTACCTGCCCCACTTTTCCAGATAATATTGTATGGGAGATCTCATGATGGTAAGTGGGACACCAGTGAGTTGGCTGCACAACCAATGACACAATTGACGAAATGGCCACTGTTGTGATCGATCCAGAGTGTGCGCAGAGTGGGGGCCTTGAAATGATTTAAGGCTGTTCCCCTCTCGAAAGTGATGCAGCTTCAAAATGCCACACATACCCCATGCCAGCCAAAACACCGAGGAGACCCCTGCCTCCATGTCTTTAATAAAATTAGGACTTTTGAACAGTAGCTCTTGGAAAATCTCTATTCTCATGATTAGAGGCAGTGCCCTACTGGGAAGTGGCATCGATGAAGTTGTTCATGGTTGGGCGTTGGAGGTTGAAGCCCTGGGTGTTAGACCATACATCACGAGTGCTCCATCCAGCTGATCAGAGTAGGATATTTCTCTCAGACAGCAGTCTGCTTGCGAATTACTGAGTCTGACATGCTGCAGTTATTGTGGAATGTGAGTGCCACTAACCAGATAGCTGTACCCTAAAAGGAGAGAAAATCGAGCCAGGTGCAAGTCATGCTTTTTCATTAATCTCAGCTCTGTCAAGGCGATGTGCATATATTTATTTATTTGAAAGGTTGTATATAGCGCTGGCTAGACCCGGAGGTATCAGAGTGCTTTACATGAGTATCAGACCATAGTTGCAGGTTACATCGTTACAAAGGTTGCACAGTTATTAGAGCATAAATACATAATTACATGTTAGGTCGAGCCAAACAATAAGGACAATATACGTAAGGGAAAAAGCAGGCAAGGGGAGAGATTCAGGGGAGAGGGGGTAGGAGCAGGGGAAGTAGACAGAGAATGAAGGAGGGAAAGAGGAGGGGGAGGGTGAGAGACACAGCATGAAAGAAGAGGAGGAGGGTGACGGGGGCACAAACCGGTAGACGAGTAATAGCTGCGTCCAAAGTCCAGTAAGCTGTGATCCCAGGTGAAGTGGTATCATTCCCCCAACTCCGTTGCGAGAGGCTCCCTTTACGCAGTGGACTCTCTCAGAGGGGTCTCTGAGACTCCAAGGCCTACCTACTGGATCCTTCCCCAAAAAGGGGAGAGGGAGTGCTTTGGCAAGGGGCACCATACCTCAACTGAGAGTGGCTCCCTTGTCACTGTGGACTCTCTCAGAGGGGTCACTGAGACTCCAGAGTATAAATAATTGAATCTTTCCCCAACAAGGGGAGAAGGAGTGCTTAGTTAAAGGGCACAAGGGACAGGGGGCTAGGCGGCGTAGAAGGCAAGGGGAGAGATTCAGGGGAGAGGGGATAGGAGCAGAGGAAGTAGACAAAGAATGAAAGAGGGAAAGCGGTGGGGGAGGGTGAGAGACATAGCATGAAAGAGGGGGGGGAGGGTGAAAGGGGCACAAACCGGTAAACGGGTAAAAGCCACGTCCAAGGTCCGGTAAGCTGTGATCCCAGGGGAAGTGGTATCATTCCCACATCTCCGTGGCGTGAGGCTCCCTTTACGCAGTTGACTCTCTCAAAGGGGTCTCTGAGACTCCAAGGCCTATCTACTGGATCCTTCCCCAACAAGGGGAGAGGGAGTGCTTTGGTAAGGAGCGCCATACCATACCTCAACTGAGCGTGGCTCCCTTGACGCTGTGGACTCTCTCAGAGGGGTCACTGAGACTCCAGAGTATGAATATTGGATCTTTCCCCAACAAGGGGAGAAGGAGTGCTTAGTCAAAGGGCAACAAGGGACAGGGGGCTAGGAGGCGGGTCGGAACTGGCAGGTCAACAGAGAGGGAACAAACGGCAAAAGAAAAAAAATCACATTAATTACAACAACAAAAAAGATAACACATTCAATACCTGCGTAAATTAGCGATCCAGAAAAAGACAGGATCCACGAAAGGCAAGGGTCAGGGAGGACAAAGGGAGGGAGTCAGCGAGTTGAAAAGTCCCACAAGGAAGAGATACAAATAGCAGAAAAGGAAATGTATACGTTGTAGAGTCACTCAGGAGAGAGATGCAAACGGGAAGGCTCAGAATCACAAAATAGTGATATTAAGTACAAAGAACTACTACATATACTAGTGGTTAGAGTTGTAACTATGCAAATAGTAAATTCACTCAGGGTTCCATTTTCACAACGATTAGGCTAAAAACGATTGTATATTACTTTTCAACAGAGTGAACGGAGAAATAAGACATCCAAGGAGTAGAGAGAGGGAGGGGAGGGAGATGAGATAGGTGATAGGAGAGAAGGGGGCCTGGGGGAGAAAGAGATAAGGCTGTCCAGCCGAGGAGCAATGTCTGAGGGTCGGCAGGATGAAGTCCAACGGACCGAGGGAGAGGACAAGAAACAACAAAATGGTGGCTCCGTTCGCAATCCGCCATTTTGCGCCCCCCGAGATCGAGGGACTGGTCCCTGTCAGGCAGCCGATCCCGGGGCAGCTCCCGCCTGAAAAGTAGCAAAGCAAGGTTGTAGTGTGGAGCAAATCATTAGTTTGGAAGGCGGCAAAGTAAGGCTGCAAAAATGCTGATAGATAATTAGTGCCGGTGGTCGAGCTTCGGGCCGGTTAGCAGGGCAGCAAAGCAAGGCTGCAAAATGGCATCGCAATGCAAAATGGAGCTGCAGTTCAAATTCCAACCGATGCCACTATGTTGGTTCCAGGGGAAGGCTCCGGCTGAGCGACAAGGGCATCCTGACTCACGCCGCGAGGTGAGACCGCGCCTGGCCGCTGAGCTCCGGACCGGAAAGGCCGTGTTATAGCGTCGTGACCCAGAGTGGTACCGTCAATAAAACTTCAACCGATGTTGCAATGGTGGTTCCGGGGGCAGGCTCTGGCCGAATGGAGAATCAGGGATACCCGGGTCAATCCGAGCCGGTAATCACTGCCGGGCAGCTGAGTTCCGGGCCAGACAGAAGAGCAGCGAGCAGGCTGCCCAACGGTGCCGGAGACCGGATGGTGAATCGCAGCCCCTCAGTAGGAAAGAGGGGGGCACGGCAAAGCTCCAGAGACTCGAGGAGATAGAGTCACAGATCAGGTGCTGTTTGCAGGGCTCCGTCCAGGTCCTCCGGGACGAGGGAGGATGGCAGCCAGGGACCCGCCGCTGAGCTCCTCAAGCAGGCAAGCAGGCAGGCAGTCATTGAGCTCCCCAGGTCATCAGGAAAGTTCCAACTGCTGGCGCCTGTGCTCCGGAGACTTGAAGAAGGAGAATCACAGACCAGGAGTAGGTCGCAGGGCTCCGACCAGGTCCTCCAGCATGAGGGACGATGGCAGCAGGGGACTCGCCACTGGGCTCTCCAGGCAGGCAGCCCCTGAGCTCCTCAGGTCAGCAGGCGAGTTCCTAATAATGGCGCTTGCACACCGTGTAACTCCCCAGTGCCGGGAGATCTCGACAAACCGAGGGCAGGCACGGGAGTCGGGAGAGCCAACACCGTTAACCCAGGGCCTGCTAGTGTGGCAGCCGTCTTCCTGCATCAGATCGGCCAGGGAGCTGGGCACCAGTCAAGCCGCGCCGGGGTCCGGGCAGCGTAGGCACCGTCCAGAGCAGCTGCGGTTGTCGATCAGGGTAAGTTGGCTGCTAAGATCCGTTTCAGTGGTCTGGTTCGGAGGGGTCATATATTGACTGCACTGTTCTTTGTAGGGCTTTTGGCAGGGGAAGGGGACCATAAAAGCAGCAGTGATTAACTCATTGCAAAAGGAAGTATGTTAGTTTTAATCTTTGTTTGGGCTTTCAGTTAACAATTTTATCTGTGCAACATTGTTGTGTTCTTGACGCTTCATATTTTCCGAGTTCGGGACAGTAGCTGCTGTGTTGCCACCAAAATGGCATCCTTTGCAAAGGGGTATTCTGTCTGATCCATTCTTGCATTCTAACATAGGTGTACAGCAGCCAAATAGCCCATATCGTGTTTGGCACTTTGCATGCTGGGAATTTATAGCCATATACTTATAATGCCCAAAAGTGAAACTCCAAGTCCCAGAATGCTACCTGCTTTTAGATTAAATTCCAGGACTGATTGAACGAGTCACACATGACATGGGGGCACTTGGCAACAGTGCATGAGAAACATGAAACCTGCTCAGATTTATCGCTCACTAAATGAGCACAACTGAAAAAGAGTGTTTTTGAAGATGTGTACCTGTTACCAGGGCCGGACTGGCTACCGGGTGTTTTGGTGTGCTGCCAAGATGGGGGCTGATTTCGTTGACGGGGACCTGCGTATGCTTAAAACCATTCGTTTTGCTTTGTTTATTCAGGAGCACACGCAGGTCCCCATCAACGAAATCAGCCCCCACCGCAGTGAAGTCAGCCCCCAGCTCGGCAGCACACCAAAACGCCCGGTAGCCAGTCCGGCCCTGCCTGTTACACAGACATGGGGAATGTATTTATGATACTACTCCTGTACACTTCAAGAAGTGCTCTTTGATTCAGTGAGAGAGCACGAAGAACTGACCTAGACATATCTCAGGAAGGGATGGGGCTGATAAAGGAATCATAAAGAGGTGGGCTGGGTTGAACCTTTTGATGCACAGATCACTGTGGCTGACATCCAGGTGTGAACTCTAGTCACAACCATGGCCAGTGTTGTGGGACTATCACCTTCGGAGTCTCTCCTGGTGTGACAGACAGCCTTTCAGGAGGAAGAAGAGAGGAGAGAAGGGTATACTGCAAAAGAAGCAAAACCACAACATAAAACTCGTTGTTGGAGCTTTGCGTTAGTTGATCATCTCAGATGGACTCTATCGGTGCGAAGTGCAGGTCTCGCTTTGCCGGTCGTTGTAGATGGTTGATGTTGGTGCGAAGAACAGGTCTTACTGGAGCTTTGCAGTGGCGGTCCTCGTGGATGGCAGAGTTTCTGCAAGAACAGACCCACTTGCGGTTGCGAAGAACCTAAATTTCAGGATTTTCACCTTTTTCTTTTAGAGGAGCTCATACTGATGGCAGAAAAGGGCAATTCCTGGGGGGGGGGGCATCTCTTGGGGATCAGGACTCACTCCTGCAGAAGCCAGCAGGTCCAGGTAGGTCCAGTTGGTGCTGGTCAGCTGGGCAGCCTCTGGAAGCTTGTTTTATCCCTGTAGCTCACACAGGAAGATATCCTTGGACTCACTCTGGGTAGCCTGGGATTAAGGCAAGCAGGTCCAATTTACCTTCTTCAGACAGCAAGGCAGTCCTAGCAGTAGGGCAGTCCTTCTGGCAGCAGGGCAGGCCTTCTTCTGAATCTTCCACAGGCCCGGAGTATTCTGAAGATTGGTTCTGAAGGTTGCATTTTTATACATGGTACCAGCCTTTGTGGGGGGTAATTCTCTGACCTACCCTCAAACTGGTTCTGATCAGTTCTTCCCCTTTTCCTGGGTATGGCAGCAAACTGTCTAGGGTGACAAAAGGCAGGGCATGTCTGGTGTCAGGTTCCTTTGTGAGTGCTGCAGGCAGAGCTCTTGGAAATGTAATCAGGGCAGGGAGCAGCTCCTCCCCAGCCATCCTGTCATGAAGATCCTCTCACCTCACACCTAGGTTTCCTTTGTCTGACTTTCTGGAAGTAATACACAACCCACAGCAGGAGGGCATTCACAGTTATGTGAGTAAGGACATTGACAGAAAAGCACATTTGGTTTGGGCAGGAAAATGGCAGCTTTCTAAAAAGGGCATTTTCAAAATTGCAACTTAAAATCTGACTTTATCATTAAAGAGAATTTCAAATTTAAATTCATTTGAATGTAAATGTAATTTCTCTATCTGCTCCCAATCTGACGTTAGCACTTGTTAAGTGTAATAGGGCAACCCAGTGTTAGTTCATGGGAGAGATAGCCTTGCAACAGTGAAAAATGACTTTAGGATTTTTTTACTGCCAAGAGATATAAAACTTAAATTCACGTATCCTACTTTTTGGATACTATGGTCCGTGCCCAAGTGGTGGCTAGGGTCTACCTTGGAGGTAACTTGTATGTTTTAAAAAGGAAGGTTTAGGCCATAATTTTATTAGGTTTATTTTCCCAGGTCAAAATGGCAGTTTAAAACTGCACTACAGGATTCAGTGGCAGGCCTGAGACATGTTTTGCAAGGCTACTTTAGTGGGTGGCACAATGTGTACTGCAGCCCACTAGAAGCATTTAATTTAGAGGCCTTGGGTACATGATGTAGTACCATATACTACAGACGTACCAGTAAAATAAAATGACAAATCAGGTATAGGCCAATTTTACCATGTTTTCAGGAGAGAGCACAAGCAATTTACCACCGGTTAGCAAGGAAATAGTACCAGACTCCTAAAGCCAACAAACACAGGTTCAGCAAAGGAAGGCAGAGGAAGACAAAAATCTGAGGTGACTCTGCTGAGAAGGCCAGGTCCAGCATTTACATTGTGGCATATCTGGAAATTCAAAAGTGTGACACCTTGTAACCAGCGTGAGCCATCCATTCAAATGAAGACCACATAATGAATATAGCTGGTTACATCGCATGCGTTTACAACGCATGCGATTACAAAGCGGTCGTTACAACGACCGCATTGTTACATCGCAGTACCATTATAACGCACGTCATTACAATGACTTGCTCTAGGGGTGCGCTGGACTTAGGAATAGTATAATTTACTATTCCAACTCCAGTGTGTGCAACAGTAGGGAAGGTGTTGGAATAGTAAATTATACTACTCCTTAGCTTAGAGAGACTTGCGTTGTAATGGTACTGCGATGTAACAACGCGGTCGTTGTAACGACCGCGTTGTAATCGCATGCGTTGTAACGCATGCGATGTGATGGCTGTTTCCCCCACAGAATACGAGTAACCCTTGGGTAAATCTAGACTTGGCATGTCTTTTACCAGCCTGGCTGTTATTTTCATGTCGACAGGCAAAAAAAGAATCAAGAAATTCACTAAAAGTAGGTATTGTTTTCCACGGTGAAATACAAATTAGAAGCGACATATGCAAACGACATGTAGTATTACTGCTCCTTGCCCTTCAAGTACCCCAAAACCTGCACAAATGGCCAGCATTTTTTTCTTTGAAACTCTGCAAACCTAGGAAATGCTAGAAGGTAAAAGCAGCCAGCAGGTCACCCTTCACCTCACCCCAACCTAAAACTCACCTGGAAGTCACGTTAGCTCAAAGTTAAATCAGCAGCAGCTTGCACATCTTGTATATCTTTCTAACTACTATTATCAATGGGGAATGGATCACTTGTACCTGTGTAACCAGGGTTAGGTATTCTTGCTGTCTTTTCTTAAAAACCCTCATTCACGTACAAAGGCCGTCAGGCGGTATATCTTGATTCTCCGCATTATTAAAAACGTAACAGCATCATCATTGGGTTTCTTTTGATATGCTATCTTCTACCTGGAGGAACCACTGGTTATAGCAGTAGTGATCAGTGACAAAAAGTGGGGGTGCTCAAGTGAGGTGAGTTAAAAAATCCTTACATTTCCTGAACTGTAACTTTATTCAGTTCGGCAATGGAGGAGAGTAAAAACAGTGTTGTGCGTGAGTAGACAAGTTACTAGTCTTATGCACTTAATTGTCCATGTAAGTAGTCGACATGTTTCAGCCCCATGAATTGCCCGGACGGTCGGGGGGCCTTCTTCAGGACCTTGAGTAGTCAAAGTTAAGGCTGAATAGTGTCCCAGCCAAGGTGAGTATCTTTTTGCTCACTAAATTGTAAGTCATAGGTCGGTACATACCTAGAGCTGTTAAAAAGAAACAAAGAGAGAAAAAACAAGTTTGTAGTTGTGATGTGCATACAACATCTAGTGTGATATAAAAATATATATATATTTTTTTTTAAATAACTCTCGTTGTAATGTGTGCTGTCTAATCACTATAGTTTTCTTCATAAAAACACTTTTCTTTAAGAAGAAGAGAGCTAAGGTAGTGAGCAATAAGCAAATGAGAAAATGGCGACTCTTTTGCCCCGTAAGTATGTATATTACAGAGAATGTTACGGAGTTCACACCCCTGCATATTTGGAGAAAGTGATTCAAGGTTTAGGAAGAAATGGCATGGTGTGGTGGTGCACTCAACATGAGGGCTCCACTTGGTTGTGAATGAAATTTGAACTCATTTAAGTTCTGGATTTTAAAATAACATTGGAGCGCGTTAATAATGATGCGCAAGGTGGTTTTGAAATTCAAACAAGACAGTTCATATGTTATCAAAAGTGGTGGTGGAGCGCGAGTGACTGTGCGTCTACATCGTCAAAATACCAAATGTTCGTTATACCCTGGGATTGAGGATTGCAATGGCAAAGCGCATTGGATGGAAACGCCGTCATGTCCTGCTGTCATCTAGACTCCGACAGTGCGTATGAAAATTTCGCAAAATCGGGAAGTGGGGCGTGTATGTTTAAAGGGGACATAGACGCGCGTGTGTTTAAAAGGTTAGAATTACCAAAGTGCCGCGATGTTAGCTAAAGGTGCACTTCAATTGGTTAGTCACAGTGCCACAGAATTGCTCGGTGAACTCTCTCAAATGTGAGCGCGCGTAAAAGGTAAAACCTGTCTTTAGGCTAAGTGCGAGCGCTTCATGTATACTTAGCATACCTTAATTTCCCTAATTGCGGGCTTCCTCGGGGTGCCGGCGGGCAAAATGACCTGCTAGAATCAAGGGAGAATAAAGGTTTTAAGATACTATTTAGGGTAATACGATACGTGTCTTGTGAAGGCAGCCGGCTTTCTCTGTCTTGGTCCGTTGTAGTACCTGGCGTGGCTGGCAATTGCGACTTGTGCTCACTCTCAATGCAGTGCCCCGGGTGACGCGGGCACGCCGAGGGCGGCCATTATGTATTCATTTTCTTGATGGCCATAGTAGATAGACTATGGCGTTTAAGTGTCCCCCAGGTATGGGAATTAGCATGGGACAAAAAGGAATTGTAAGTTAATTTTTGAATACCACGTAACGTTGTGGTGACAATTTTGACATCACAGTTATAGTGATAATAGTAGTGCGCTAACAGTCATTGAGTTAGGTTAAGCCTTAATAGGGGGTTATTAGTTTCGTCGCGTTATCGACAGATGTGGCATTGTGTTCGATTATTGATGATTCGACTCATCATTTGAGTATTTTAAGCCATTGGGGGTTGTTGTTTCAAATACGTGGCGTAATGTTAAAATGGTGATGATGGTTTGTGCCGTCATTAGGGTATTTCAAAGCACTGAAAGGTTGTCTTTTTTATCTCTCGTGAGTACCGTGTCTTTCATCTGTGGTCACCTTCTGATTGGGAGTGTCGTCTCAGTGTATGAGTCTCTGGGGGTGGTTCACAAATGGTCGTCTTTCTGTTCATCTTCAGAGGTATCATGTCAGGCTCAGCCAGGGAATATTATCATTCAATCCTGTGATATTTGTCTTAAGGCAATGTACCCATCTTTGTTCCTTCTCGAAGAGTATTCGTTCAGCGTCCTGATTCTTTTTCTCCAGGGTCTCGAGGATCACCCAGTTCAGATCATCGACAGTATGTTGGAATTCGATGTAGTGATTACTCATCTTTGTCGTTCCTCTCTTACATTTTACATTACTTCGGTGCTCACAAATTCTTTGTTTTACTTTTCGGCAGGTCATTCCAATATACCTTAAATTGCAAGGACACGTGATCATGTAGATCACGTGTGTCGAATTACAGTTTGTGTGGTGCCTAATGGTCCACTTTAGTTCTGGCATGAGTTGAATGGTCTTGGTTGTTGTGGTCAGTTTGCACACTGAGCAAGAACCACAAGGGTGATGTCCGGTTATTGGTGGCATGTTCCACAGTGTGGTGGTTGTTTCCTTCCTTGTCCGTTCTGGTGGTCTTGTGTGGACTAGGATGTCTTTGAAGTTTTTTGTTCTTCTGTTTGCGAACCTTGGTTTGGGCCATTTCAGTGAGCCTGATGTCAATATTTGCCCATTTTTATTCACAATCTTCTTGACTGTATTGCTGGCTATGCTATATGTGGTAAGACAGGTTAGTACATCTTGTGCAGGTTCCCTAGGTACTATTTCCAAAAGGTTCTCTCTGGGTTGGTTTCTTGCCCTCTTTTGACATCTCTTTATGGTTTTTGTTGGGTAATCCCGTTTTGATAGCTTTTCACAGAGGTCAGTAGCTTGGATGTTATATTCCTCTAGCTCGCTGCAGTTACGCTTGAGGCGCAGGAACTGGCTGTACGGTAGATTGTCCCTGAGAGGGAGAGGATGGAAACTTTTGTAAGAGAGCAAGCTGTTTTTGAAGTAGGTTTGAAGAATGTCCTGGTTTTGATTGTGTTGTTTTCTATGTAGATGGTTAAATCCAGGAAGTCAAGTTTTTTATTGTCTGCAGTGCAGGTGAATTTCAGACATTGGTCCCTCGTGTTGATCCAGTTATGGAAACCGCGTAGACTTTCTCGAGTGCCTTACCAGATCACGATGACATTGTCTATATAATGTTTCCAAAGTCGAATCTTGGAGAGAAAAGGATTGTTGTCATTTTGTATAAAGGTATTCTCAAAACTGCTCACGTAGAGCTCTGCTGCGCTGGGAGCAAATGTGCTGCCCATAGATGTTCCGTGGCATTGCTGGTACATCGTGCCATTATACTCAAAATAGTTCTCCGTAACGGCTAGTATGCAGCATTCAAGGATAAAGTGTCTTGGTGTTTGGAAATTCCATTGTTCATTTAAAAGTAGTTCCTCCAGGGTTTCCATGGGTTTCTGTTGAGGTAGACTTGTATATAGACTCTCCACGTCTAGTCCGACTAGGAGCATAGTGTCGTCCGCAAAGGTCTGTTCCTTCAGGATGTTCAGTAAGTCTCGAGTGTCTTTTTGTACCATGGGTCTCAGGTACTGGTCAGCAAATTGTGAAAGTGGTTCTAGAACTGAGCCAATACCTGAGACTATAGGACGTCCTGGTGGTGGTCTTCTCTCCTTGTGAATTTTAGGCAGTGAGTAGAAGTAGGGTACTTTGGGTGATCCAGTTTTTAGAAAGTCTGCTTCGTTTCTTGAGATCCATCTATTCAGCTCTGCCTCTTCGACCATAAGTTCTATGGTTCTCTGTAGTCTTTTTGTTGGGTCTGTCATGATCACCTTGTAGAATTTTCTATCCGAAAGGAGTTCGAGACATTGTTGATCGTATCCTTCTCTGCTCTGTAGGACGATTCCTCCACCTTTGTCAGCAGATTTTATTATCACGTCTCCATGTTGTTGGAGTTCATCTAGTGCCTGTTGTTCTGACCTCGTTATGTTCATGAATGGTTTTCTGGTTTGTTTTTGGATATCCTCTACTTCCTTCATGACAGCTTGTTCAAAAGCTTGGATCTCTTTTGGTATCTGATGATTCGGAGGACAAAAGGTGGACTTGCATCGTAGTGTGGTATCGCCTTCTGTAGTACTTTCGTCTTTGTTGTTGAAAAAGGCTTTAAGTTTGAATTTTCTGCGAAATTCAGCCATTTCGCATTGAAGCTTGAAAACGTCAAGTGGTGGTGTAGGCACGTAGCCTAATTCCTTGTTCAGGAGGTTCTCTTGGTCCTCCGTCAAGGTGATGTCTGTCAGGTTTATCACAAGTGTGTCGTGCTTGGTCCTGGTTTGTCCTTAGACATGCTCTTGGTTAGGACCTGTCGTTCCTGGTCCATCCTTGTGACTCCTTTTCTTCTTCCCCTTGGGTTGGTCTGGCCTCTCCCTAAAAAAGGCGGTCTTTGTGTGTAGGGTCCCATCATTGGTCCCATCGGTGGTGGTCCTTGGATATAGGGATTCATCCAAAAGAAAATCCTCAGCACACGAAAATGATGTCACAATAATTATCAAAGTGCAGAAGTGTGAGCACAGAATTCAACACAGAAAAGTAAATTCTTGTTCTTTTCTTTTATTCCTTGGATCTCCAAACAGCCAACACGTGTTTCGTCGCTAACAAGGGAAATCGTCCCGTGACTTTATCAAGGCTATGTTCTCTGTACGTTTCTCTTTTTATTGTGGTGATACTTCCAACCCACAAGGGGTTCTGATTCTCGCGACGTCCTCTACGGTCGTGTATGTATCCAAAAGGTCCAAGTGTATCACTCAGTCTCTGATTCGTGATATGTGGTGATCGGTCTAAAGGCGTCGCTCCTCGTGTCTGTCCGAGTACTCGGACAGCGACGAAACACGTGTCGGCTGTTTGGAGATCCAAGGAATAAAAGAAAAGAACAATAATTTACTTTTCTGTGTTGAATTCTGTGCTCACACTTCTGCACTTTGATAATTATTGTGACATCATTTTCGTGTGCTGAGGATTTTCTTTTGTATGCGTAGGTGGTTTTTACCACCGGTTTTGGGGAGATTAGTGGTTCTCCGCACCTTACAGCACCGAGATTAAATATACATTTATAAACCGATATCAGTGCTATTCTCCTTAGTGGCACCCTTTTCCTATAAAACAATACCACTGTCCGTTAGTGTCTATAGGGATTCGTCCACCCGTGATAGTTCGGTGTAAATGTTTGGAAAAGGGGAGGTGGTTGGTCTCCGTACTGAGGGGTGCGCCATGTGTTGGCTCTTCGGCGTTGCTGGCGCCTATTCTGTCCCCTGTTCCTTCGTGGATGTGTTGTCTCCTCACCGCTCCAATCTGAATTGTCGGTGGAGTTGCCTCCACTAGATTCATTATCAGTCGCCTGGTCAGGTGCCTTGTAATCATCCTTGATGTAGGGATGCATTTTCTCCATTGAAAAACGTTTCAGATCCTTTCCTAATTTTTGTATTTTATTCTGTGTTATGTATTCCTTTGTCTCATTCATCTCACGGTTAATCTCCTCCAGTCTTTTCTTGTAGATAGAGATGTGTACCATGCTTTTCAGTTTTGCCTCACCAATTTGTACCTTTACTGTCAATGCTTCCGTGAGTCTTGTGTGGTCTTTATGATTAAAACAAGGTAATCTCTAGTACACTTCCATGAAATGGCCGACCAATCCTTGCAAAAGGCTATGTCGTGGAGAAAGACACGTGGAGCGTTGTGCACCCAAAGGCCTTTGGGTGCAGCATTGGCGCGGAGGTATTCCGCCATGGTTACCCCATAAATGGCAGTTCTCAGTTGTTCTTTTTTGGTTTCTGAGAGGCCATCCCAGTTGTTGTTTTGGGCTAGAGTTTGGGTCAAATCACTTTCTTGTAACAGAGAAGGTAAAGAAAGAATCGCATTTATCTCATCAGCTGTGTAGCTCAGCCCTAAATTTTCAGCCATTCTGCGTTCAAAAAAGCTGAGTTCAAGTTGCTCTTGTTGGCCATTCCAATTTGGTGGCTTTGGAAGAGGGAGATCCCTTCAAGAGGGATGTTGAGTTCCGATTTGGATGGTCTCCCACAGCTGCGCCTTGCTTAACTTATATCAATATCAAAGAGGGGGGAGGTAGAAGGAGCTGCGATCCATTCGGCTTCCTTGTAGTCATCTATTATCAATGGGGAATGGATCACTTGTACCTGTGTAACCAGGCTTAGGTATTCTTGCCGTCTTTTCTTAAAAAACCCTCATTCACTTACAAAGGCCGTCAGGCGGTATATCTTGATTCTTAAAAATGTTTTAAAATTTTTATATCACACTAGATGTTGTATGCACGTCACAACTACAAACTTGTTTTTTCTCTCTTTGTTTCTTTTTAACAGCTCTAGGTATGTACTGACCCATGACTTACAATTTGGTGAGCAAAAAGATACTCACCTTGGCTGTGACACTATTCAGCCTTAACATTGACTACTCAACGTCCTGAAGAAGGCCCCCCGACCCGTCCGGGCAATTCATGGGGCTGAAACATGTCGACCACTTACATGGACAATTAAGTGCGTAAGACTAGTAACTTGTCTACTCACGCACAACACTGTTTTTACTCTCCTCCATTGCCGAACTGAATAAAGTTACAGTTCAGGAAATGTAAGGATTTTTTAACTCACCTCACTTGAGCACCCACACTTTTTGTCACTGATCACTACTGCTATAACCAGTGGTTCCTCCAGGTGGAGGATAGCATATCAAAAGAAACCCAATGATGATGCTGTCACGTTTCTAATAAGGCGGAGAATCAAGATATACCGCCTGACGGCCTTTGTACATGAATGAGGGTTTTTTAAGAAAAGACGGCAAGAATACCTAACCCTGGTTACACAGGTACAAGTGATCCATTCCCCATTGATAATAGATGACTACAAGGAAGCCGAATGGATCGCAGCTCCTTCTACCTCCCTCCTCTTTGATATTGATATAAGTTAAGCAGCGCGCAGCTGTGGGAGACCATCCAACTCGGAACTCAATATCCCTCTTGAAGGGATCTCCCTCTTCCAAAGCCACCAAATTGGATTGGCCAACAAGAGCAACTTGAACTCAGCTTTTTTGGACGCAGAATGGCTGAAAATGTAGGTCTGAGCTACACAGCTGATGAGATAAATGCGATTCTTTCTTTACCTTCTCTGTTACAAGAAAGTAATTGACCCAAACTCTAGCCCAAAACAACGACTGGGATGACCTCTCAGAAACCAAAAAAGAACAAGTGAGAATTGCCATTCATGGGGTAATCATGACGGAATACCTCCGCGCCAATGCTGCACCCAAAGGCCTTTGGGTGCACAACGCTCCACGTATCTTTCTCCACGACATAGCCTTTCGCAAGGATTGGTTGGCCATTTCATGGAAGTGTACTAGAGATTACCTTGTTTTAATCATAAAGACCGCAACAAGACTCATGGAAGCATTGACAGTAAAGATACAAATTGGTGAGGCAAACCTGAAAAGCATGGTACACATCTCTATCCACAAGAAAAGAGTGGAGGAGATTAACCGTGAGATGAATGAGACAAAGGAATACATAACACAGAATAAAATACAAAAATTAGGAAAGTATCTGAAACGTTTTTCAATGGAGAAAATGCATCCCTACATCAAGGATGATTACAAGGCACCTGACCAGGCGACTGATAATGAATCTAGTGGAGGCAACTCCACTGACAATTCAGATTGGAGCGGTGAGGAGACAACACATCCATGAAGGAACAGGGGACAGAATAGGCACCAGCAACGCCGAAGAGCCAACACATGGCGCACCCCTCAGTACGGAGACCAACCACCTCCCCTTTTCCAAACATTTACACCGAACTATCACGGGTGGATGAATCCCTATATCCAAGGACCACCACCGATGGGACCAATGATGGGACCCTACACACAAAGACCGCCTTTTTTAGGGAGAGGCCAGACCAACCCAAGGGGAAGAAGAAAAGGAGTCACATATATGGACCAGGAACGACAGGTCCTAACCAGGAGCATGTCGAAGGACAAACCAGGACCAAGCACGACACACTCGTGATAAACCTGACAGACATCACCTTGACGGAGGACCAAGAGAACCTCCTGAACAAGGAATTAGGCTATGTGCCTACACCACCACTTGACGTTTTCAAGCTTCAATGCGAAATGGCTGAATTTTGCAGAAAATTAAAACTTAAAGCCTTTTTCAACAACAAAGACGAAAGTACTACAGAAGGCGATACCACACTATGACGCAAGTCCACTTTTTGTCCTCCGAATCATCAGATACCAATAGAGATCCAAGCTTTTGAAGAAGCTGTCATGAAGGAAGTGGAGGATATCAAAAAACAAATCAGAAAACCATTCATGAACATAACGAGGTCAGAACAACAGGCACTAGATGAACTCCGACAACATGGAGACGTGATAATAAAACCTGCTGACAAAGGTGGAGGAATTGCCCTACTGAGCAGAGAAGGATACGATCAACAATGTCTCGAACTCCTTTCGGATAGAAAATTCTACAAGGTGATCACGACAGACTCAACAAAAAGACTACAGAGAACCATAGAACTTATGGTCGAAGAGGTAGAGCTGAATAGATGGATCTCAAGAAACGAAGCAGACTTTCTATAAACTGGATCACCCAAAGTACCCTACTTCTACTTACTGCCTAAAATTCACAAGGAGAGAAAACCACCACCAGGACGTCCTATAGTCTCAGGTATTGGCTCAGTTCTAGAACCACTTTCACAATTTGCTGACCGGTACCTGAGACCCATGGTACAAAAAACACCGACATACCTAAAAGACACTCGAGACTTACTGAACATCCTGAAGGAACAGACCTTTGCGGACGACAATATGCTCCTAGTCGGACTAGACGTGGAGAGTCTATATACAAGTCTACCTCAACAGAAAACCATGGAAACCCTGGAGGACCTACTTTTTAATGAACAATGGAATTTCCAAACACCAAGACACTTTATCCTTAAATGCTGCAGACTAGCCCTTACGGAGAACTATTTTGAGTATAATGGCACGATGTACCAGCAATGCCACGGAACAGCTATGGGCAGCACATTTGCTCCCAGCGTAGCAGGGCTCTACGTGAGCAGTTTTGAGAATACCTTTATTCAAAATGACAACAATCCTTTTCTCTCCAAGATTTGACTTTGGAAATGTTATATAGACGATGTAATCGTGATCTGGGAAGGCACTAGAGAAAGTCTACGCGGTTTCCATGACTGGATCAACACGAGGGACCAATGTCTGAAATTAACCTACACTGCAGACAATAAAAAACTTGACTTCCAGGATTTAACCATCTACATAGAGAACAACACAATCAAAACCAGGACATTCTTCAAACCTACTTCAAAAAACAGCTTTCTCTCTTACAAATGTTTCCATCCTCGCCCTCCCAGGGACAATCTACCGTTCAGCCAGTTCCTGCGCCTCAAGTGTAACTGCAGCGAGCTAGAGGAATATAAAATCCAAGCTACTGACCTCTGTGAAAAGCTATCGAAACGGGATTATCCAACAAAAACGATAAAGAGATGTCAAAAGAGGGCAAGAAACCAACCCAGAGAGAACCTTTTGGAAATAGTACCTAGGTAACCTGCACAAGACGTACTAACCTGTGTTACCACATACAGCATAGCCAGCAATACAGTCAAGAAGATTGTGAATAAAACTTGGCGAATATTGACATCAGGCTCACTGAAATGGCCCAAACCAAGGTTCGCAAACAGAAGAACAAAAAACTTCAAAGACATCCTAGTCCACACAAGACCAACAGAATGGACAAGGAAGGAAACAACCACCACACTGTGGAACATGCCACCAATAACCGGACATCACCCTTGTGGTTCATGCTCAGTGTGCAAACTGACCACAACAACCAAGACCATTCAACTCATGCCAGAACTAAAGTGGACCATTAGGCACCACACAAACTGTAATTCGACACACGTGATCTACATGATCACGTGTCCTTGCAATTTAAGGTATATTGGAATGACCTGCCGAAAAGTAAAACAAAGAATTTGTGAGCACCGAAGTAATGTAAAATGTAAGAGAGGAATGACAAAGATGAGTAATCACTACATCGAATTCCAACATACTGTCGATGATCTGAACTGGGTGATCCTCAAGACCCTGGAGAAAAAGAATCAGGACGCTGAACGAATACTCTTCGAGAAGGAACAAAGATGGGTATATCGCCTTAAGACAAATATCACAGGATTGAATGATAATATTCCTTGGCTGAGCCTGACATGATACCTCTGAAGATGATCAGAAAGGCGACCATTTGTGAACCACCCCCAGAGACTCATACACTTAGACGACACTCCCAATCAGAAGGTGACCACAAATGAAAGACACGGTACTCACGAGAGATAAAAAAGACGACCTTTCAGTGCTTTGAAATACCCTAATGACAGCACAAACCATCATCACCATTTTAACATTACGCCACGTATTTTTAAACAACAACCGCCAATGGCTTAAAATACTCAAATGATGACTCGAATCATCAATAATCGAACACAATGCCACGTCTGTCAATAACGCGACAATACTAATAAGCCCCTATTAAGGCTTAGCCTGCCTCAATGACTGTTAGTCAAAGAGAAGAAACAGGGGAACCCTACTCACTGAGGAACCAGGGTAATAGTTATATAGAAAGGACAGTGGTTCCTGTGGAATAATATAGTGTGTATTTATGATACACAAGCACAATCGCAATATAGAGGGTCAAGTAATGGCAGAGGGCGAAGGAACCACTTACACAATGGTTTCAGTGTAACATATTTTATAGATTTTGAAAACAAAAATAGATATATACATTGTTATAAATCAAAGAAACATTTGTGCATTGTGTCCCAAGTGAGAACGGGAACCTAAACATAAGTGACAGTGTGAGTATTATATACAAGGTTTCCACAATTTGTACAAGTCGACCATTATCAAAATGATTCTATGTGAACAGCAGCTATATACAGTGATACGCGCTGGGAAATGGTTCGCTTCTTCTGTTTGTCGACGGTGTTTCGACCCTCTAATCAATTTGGGGTCTCTTCAGGACTATTGATGAAGGGACATCTGAAAATTTAACTGCGCAGCCTTGTGAAAATGATGTGCCACACGTGAAGAATAAAGGAAAAGAGGTTACTCAAATGAGGAGCCGTCCGGGTACTCAATGTGAGGAAAGGCTGCCAGTCCGATGATGTAGGTCTGCCAAGGAGGCTATATGAATATTACGCTACAGCCGTAGCGGAGGGGAATCCCTTTGTAAGTAATCAATGGCACTGACAAAGCTGACTGAAGCGGCTTTGCAGAACACATACGCGGAGCGCTGTCCCGCTTTTTCCAAATATTGAACCTGAAATTCCCAGTGCATTGCCACTAAAGACAGGTTTTACCTTTTACGCGCGCTCACATTTCCTAGTTAACTTGAGTGAGAGTTCACCTTCGAGCAATTCTGTGGCACTGTGACTAACCAATTGAAGTGCACCTTTAGCCAACATCGCGGCACTTTGGTTTTCGAACTTTTTAAACACACGCGCGTCTACGTCCCCTTTAAACATACGCGCCCCACTTCCCGATTTTGCGAAATTTTCATATGCACTGTCGGAGACTAGATGACAGCAGGACATGACGGCGTTTCCATCCAATGCGCTTTGCCATTGCAATCCTCAATCCCAGGGTATAACGAACATTTGGTATTTTGGCGATGTAGACGCACAGTCACTCGCGCTCCACCACCACTTTTCATAACATATGAACTGTCTTGTTTGAATTTCAAAACCAGCTTGCGCATCATTATTAACGCGCTCCAATGTTATTTTTAAATCCAGAACTTAAATGAGTTCAAATTTCATTCACAACCAAGTTGAGCCCTCATGTTGAGTGCACCACCACACCATACCATTTCTTCCTAAACCTTGAATCACTTTCTCCAAATATGCAGGGGTGTGAACTCCGTAACATTCTCTGTAATATACATACTTACGGGGTTAAAGAGTCGCCATTTTCTCATTTTCTTATTGCTCACTACCTTAGCTCTTTTCTTCTTAAAGAAAAGTGTTTTTATGAAGAAAACTATAGTGATTAAACAGCACACATTACAACGAGAGTTATTTAAAAAAATATATATATATTTTTATATCACACTAGATGTTGTATGCACATCACAACTACAAACTTGTTTTATCTCTCTTTGTTTCTTTTTAACAGCTCTAGGTATGTACTGACCTATGACTTACAATTTGATGAGCAAAAAGATACTCACCTTGGCTGTGACACTATTCAGCCTTAACATTGACTACTCAAGGTCCTGAAGAAGGCCCCCCGACCCGTCCGGGCAATTCATGGGGCTGAAACATGTCGACCGCTTACATGGACAATTAAGTGCGTAAGACTAGTAACTTGTCTACTCACGCACAACACTGTTTTTACTCTCCTCCATTGCCGAACTGAATAAAGTTACAGTTCAGGAAATGTAAGGATTTTTTAACTCACCTCACTTGAGCACCCCACGTTTTGTCACTGATCACTACTGCTATAACCAGTGGTTCCTCCAGGTGGAGAATAGCATAGCAAAAGAAACCCAATGATGATGCTGTCACGTTTTTAATAAGGCGGAGAATCAAGATATACCGCCTGACGGCCTTTGTACGTGAATGAGGGTTTTTTAAGAAAAGACTGCAAGAATACCTAACCCTGGTTACACAGGTACAAGTGATCCATTCCCCATTGATAATAAATGACTACAAGGAAGCCGAATGGATCGCAGCTCCTTCTACCTCACCCCTCTTTGATATTGATATATCTTTCTATCTATCCACATAAGCATTCCAATTCTGCTAAATTAAGGGACCTGATGGGCTGGAAATTGCTGTGTAGGCGAGAGGAGTAGATCATAGACTAACTGGCAAATAGGGCTGTCTCTGGGCCATCTAGGCATGTAAGCCCCTCTGTCTTCCTGCCTAGGATCTTCCCCTGTGTGAGCCTAGATATAGGCTTCTTCCTCACTGGCTCACAAATAAAGGCAGCCCCTATATATTAAGAACTATACAAAATAAGGTCAACAGAGGGGCAGGTTGGACATTCCTCTGGGTGAAACATGGGAAGAAGGTATGACCATATGTGTACAGGCTATTGGTCTGGATAAGACTTTCTGTAGCAACCATGGGGTGAGGTTTTGCCCCGGATGTAGTATTGCTGACAGCCACAATGTAGATATCTGCAGAGAAATTACAGGAACTCAAGTCTGGATGCAAAAGCTGACTGTATTAACATGAAAGGAACTCAATCTACCATGCAGCAAGCCCAGCTCCAACTGTAGCCTCTCATGTTCATACTAAAACATTCCAATGCAGAACAATAAAGGTGTCAAGTTGAAAGACTAAAATGCTAGATTGTGGCTTTACGAAACCAACATCTCTACTAACAAATCCAGATACCCCACAACCCCCATTAACCCAACAAGGGGATACAACGAGAAAGAAAATGAAGAAAGAAAAAACAAGAGAAACTGCACAAATTAGTAATGAGAAAAAAAATATTACAACAGTAGTGCAAATGACAAGGAGAAAAAAAATCTTGATTACAGAGATATGGCTGAGATTCCAGATGCGACGTCCTCCAACTTCACCGTACCTTTAAACATTTTCACCACCCGAAAAGGAAGACTGAACTTGGAAATGTCTACGGTACATCAGGGAACTTTCACAACAACCACATGCCCAATTTTTACAGTCACATCCAAAGAAGCATTACTTTTACAAAAAAACACTTTTGTTTTACCCTGGGAAATGAGCTCCTTCTTCAGACTACTAAAAATCACAGCATTATCAAACTTTTCTCCAGTGTTTTTTCTGACCTAGGGAGGGAACAATGTGGTGTAAGGTTTTCTTTTTCTGAAAAGCTCAAAAGGGTTGATTTCAAAGGAGGAATGCAATGTGAACCTGTACTCTTCCACTTTATTTACATCTATCACTTCTCCAGTTCTTTCTCATGCTCCTAGGCATCTGAACACACTCTTTTAATGTTGAAGTATTCAATCATTCCTTTAGTTTATGGGAGATACGATGCACGCTTTTGTGAACAATTGCTCTTTCTCAAAAACTCCTCCATTTCATTGGAAAACAATTTGACAACATTATCTGTAAGAAGAATATTTGAATTGCTTTCACACACAAAAACTTGACTAAGACAATGGGGGCCTGATAGAGATCGTGACAGGCGGGTTACTCTGTCAAAACGGTGATGGATATCCTGTCCGCCGAAAAATAAATTTCAGAGGATATACTGGGATTTATATTTCGGCGGACGAGATATCCATCAGCGTTGTGACATAGTAACCTGTCCGCCATGAGCTAAAGCAGGCCTTGAGTCACTGATTGAGTAGTTGTTTCTGGCTATTTCTGGCCACCTGGAATACAAATCCTTCCAGACAATTACATAAACTGGCAAAAGAACAAGCAAAGTACTTAATAAATCAAGGGAAACTTCTTTCTAAAGTTCCCAAGACAATTCCCCACATACCAATGGGCAGTTCCAAACCTCTTTGATGTTTCACTTGTGTTACAATCAACACACCAAAATCCTTTCTACTTCTAAATCAATGCCAGACCACCAATAGCAAGCTCACAAATGCTCCTTGCTTTTGCTTATACCTTTATGCCCATTATGGGCAATTTCAAAAAGTTTCATCTACATACTTCTTGCCAGAATCAACCAAAACCCTCTAAACAAGATTCAGCCCTGCATTAACATCTCATGTATAACTTGTGAGAATTAATTAGTCAACGTACTACCCATCTGACCATCTTCACCATCACACAAAGAATCACATATGGACTTAAATGTCTCATTTATAGCCATGTCTTCCAATCATTACCTCTCCGTTACACAACCATCTGCAATCTACACACCTTAACACTATACTCTATCTACCACTCATCCATACCATCAATATCACTTTCGACTGCACTGACCAACCTGGAAAGGCAATCTGCTGCTTTGTTTGACACACTAAGAATATATTTAACTGAATAAATGGTAATCTTGCAAGGCAACAATCCACTTACACATATGTGATGAAATGCCATCCAACCCTTTCTTGTTAATCACTTCCTGCAGAGTTTTTTGGTCACAATAGAGTTCGAATCAGGTTCCCTTTACAAAATGGTTATATTTTTTAATGGCTCAAAAACACCATTAGGCTCTCCTAATCATAGAATATCTGCACTCTAGGTCGAGTAAAGCTCTTGAAGCAAATGCAATAGTACCTAAGATGTGTCCACATGGCCTGACTTGCCTGGAAGTCATGATGAGGGTTAATTTGACCCCTCAAGGCCAGACTCAGCTCCAGGAGGTCCGGGTATGTTTTCTTCAACTTTCCCCTCTATCACTCGGCGTGCACGGATTACAAGCAAAGCCTTGATCTGGATTAGTAGGGACAGGGTCCCCAGGACCCCCTTGTGGTCCGGTCGTTCTCACCCGGATGCCGCCAGGGCTTGGGCGGTGCCCCGATGGGCCTAGGTCTGCAGCTACCTTCCAGCCCTGTTCAATGGGCCTTTCTTCAAAGCCTAGCTTCCTGGAGAGCAGACAGGGATGCGAAGCTGACATCCACATGCAGGGCTACCTGCTCGAGGGGAAGGTGGGCAGTTTAGCAAGCACTGTGAGGTGATGGCTGGGCTGACTTGGAAGTCCAGATGATGACACATTTTACTCTTGAAGCTCAGCCAGGGCTCCAGGAGGTCGAATGTGTTTGCTCCGATGATCCGCTTTCACTCTGAGTGCATGGATTACAAGAAAGGCAGGTTAGAATTCCTCCAGATTATTAGAGAAAAGGGATGAGGGACCCCACTGTCCTCTGGCCTTTCTTCCCAGGTGCTGCTAGGGCTTGGGCTAGCCCGACCTGGGATCTCAGGAACCTGAGTCTCCGGTGATCTTCCAGCTCTGTCCGATAGGCATTTTTTCCAAGCCCTGCTTCCCAGAGAGCAGGCAGGGATACAAAGCCAGCACTGTATTGTGATTGATTGGGTTCAGAAGCTCTGGCCGGGCCTTGGGTCAGAGGTCAAACTAACCTAGAGGTGGAAGCCCCTGGCCCTGGGCTCCCTTCTACGGCCTGTTGTGTTGCAAAATGCCTGGGATGGGGTCCCAAAGGCCCGGACAGGTCTCCCCTGCTTGTCTGGGTTCAGAAGCTCTCATTGGGCCCTGGGTCAGAGCTCTGTCAGCCCCCTTAATCCCTTGTCTGAATCCCAGTTTGGAATCTGAGAACCTGAGCCTCAGAGTCCCTATCCTGTCAAGGGTGAGCAAACGCCTTTTTAAAAATAAAACACAGCGTGACCGGATGGCTGTCCTTTAACTCTGGGCATCTGATTGCCCGACATACATTCCTATACGGCGTCCAGTTGGCTGAACTCCACTGGAAGTACCGATAGGGCTACAGGAGGTTGGGTGACTTTTCTCCGGCACCCTCCTCTGTTACTCCTTGTGCATGGATTACAAGAAAGAGGAGTAGTCTTGCTCTGGATTGGTAGGGACAGTGTACTTGGGACCCTCTTGTGGCCTGGTGGTTCTCACCCAGGTGCTGCCTCGGTCTGAGGCTGCCTTCCAACACAGTCCTAAGGGCCTTTCCTCCAAGCTTTGCTTCCCGGAGAGCCGGCAGAAATGCAAAGCTGACATCCCCATGCAGAAACTTGGGGCAGTTTAGCCAGCACTGTACTGTGATTGTGATGGCCGGGCTGATCTGGAAGTCCTGACGAAGGCTCATTTGACTCTCCAAGCCCAGCCAGGGCTCCATAAGGTCGGATGTGTTTGCACAGATGGGCGTCTTTCACTTGGTCTGCTTGGATTATAAGAAAGGAAGGTAGCCTTCCTCTGGAATATTAGGGACAAGATATGAGGGACCACGTTGTCCTCCACTCTTTCTCCCCAGGTGCTACGTGGGCCAAGGCCAGTTTTCCCCTCTGGCGCCAGGAGCCTATGACTGCTTTCAGCCCCGTTCAATGGCTCTTTCCTCTGAACCTTGCTGCCCAGAGAGCAGCCAGGGATGCAAAACTGTCATCCCCATGCAGGGCAGCCTGCACAGGGCTGATTTAGCCAGTACTTTACTCTGATTGATTGGGCCCACTTGGGGAAGGAGTGCTTGGCCAGTCTTGGCTGTTGTTTCAAGCAAAGAGCTTTCATCTTGCCTGGACTGTCCAACTCAAGGGTCTGCCTTTTTGTGGAGGCCACTCAGCAAAGTGGAGGCCAAGCAGCTTGTAAAGTAGTCTGACCAGAGTGGATCGGATTGAGTGGTGCTAGTCCCAGATGATGTCTTGTGGTTTGGTCCCTGTGTGTCTGTCCATTGAACTTTTCTACCTAGTGTCTTTCCGCAGCAGCTCAGAATGTCCATACTGTGGGGTGGCCCGACTGCCTAAGGTGGGACGAAGCACCCCTGTGTCTTGCTCGGGCTGCACATTGGCCCACTTCTACCTTTTGTTGTCAAGGATCAGGCCAGACCTGCCAGTCTCTGTGTGACTGCCCTAGCCTCCCAGCCCCGCAGGCAAGCAGGGGCTGCCAAAACAGGCTCCCGAGGGGTGTGAAGGGGTTTCAGGATGGGCATGTGGCTCCTCCTCCTGTCCAGCAGGTGCAGCTACCTGGTTAATCCTCCCAGTAGCATATGCTTGTCTCAAAGATTAAGCCACGCATGTGAAGTACACACGGTTGGTACAGCATGTTAATTCTAGGGCTAATACATGTTGATGTGTGCTGACCTCCCAGGATGCGTTTATTTATTAGACCTGGATACTTCAGCTAAGAATAATGGAATAAGACTGTGGTTCTATTTTGTTGGTTTTTGGAACTGGGGCCATGATTAAGAGGGACGGTCGGGGGCATTCGTACTGTGCAGCTAGAGGTGAAATTCTTGGACTGGCACAAGAAGAACCCAAGCTAAAGCATTTGCCAAGAATATTTTCATTAATCAAGAACAAAAGTCAGACGTTTGAAGATGGTCAGATACCGTTGTAGTTCCGACCATAAATGATGCCGGCTAGGGATCCAGTGACGTTATTCCCATGATCTTCTGAGCAGCTTCCAGTCTTTTTGTTCCGAGTCGAGTGTGAGTACAAAGCTGAAACGTAAAGGAATTGACGGAAGGGCACCCCCAGGAGTGGAGGCTGTGGGCAGACAAGGAAAGGATTGACAGATCGATAGCTCTTTCTTGATTCTGTGGGTGGTGGTGCATGGCCATTCGTAGTTAGTGGAGCTATTTGTCTGGTTAATTCTGTTAATGATCAAGACCCCTCCATTCCAACTAGTTATGTGACCCCTAGTGGTTGGTGTTCATCTTCTTAGAGGGACAAGTGGTGTCAGGCACACGAGATCGAGCAATTACATGTCTGTGATGAACTTAGATGACCAGGCAGCACACATGCTACTGAATGGATCACCATTGTCTACCCTTTGCCAACAGATGAGGGTAACCTGCTAAACCCTGTTTGTGATAATGATTGGGGATTGCAATTATTTCCCATGAAGGAGGAATTCCCAGTAAGTGCGGGCCATAAGCTTGCGTTGGTCAAGTCCCTGCCCTTTTGCACACACTGCCCTTCGCTACTATCGATTGGATGGTTTAGTGAGGCCCTTAGATATGCCCCGCTGAGGTTGGCAATTGCTCTGGTGGAGCGCCAAGAAGATGATCAAACTTGACTATCCATAGATGAACCTTTGGAAGGATCATCAACTGTGCAGCATCCCAACTGACTGACAGTGACAGCCTGAACTCTCTAGACAAAAAAACAGTGGTTCCTGTGGGCACTTAATGATTAATATTACAATATATATATATCAGCACAATCGCAGTTAAATGGGGGTATAGAAATGTCAGAGTAAGAAGGACATGTAACACAGAGTGTGTAGAGAAACAAGCTGTTTTATATATGATAATTCACATTTGTTATACATTTTCAGTGCTGAGTGTCCTAAGTGAAAAAAGGTGAAACCTATGAGTATCGATTGTGACTTTTGTGATATAAAAACAAGGTTTCAATGTTGTTACAGAAACGACCATTCAATGGATACACAATAAATGTTAGCAGCCTCCTAGTATAATAGTAGGGACTGGGAATTGGTTCGCTTCAAGTTGTCAACGACGTTTTGACCCAGCTAACAATGTGGGGTCTCATCAGGACCTATCAATGTAGGGACACCTGAAAGATGATAATCAATGTATCAATGAAAAGCATGTGTCTCTAATAGGGTGTTATGATATTATTTCAGACACCGTCTTCTGGATACAGGATTTTAACCCTGACTACATCAAATATCATTGACTGCCAGTACCCGCCCCTCCATAGGGTAAGTGACAAGAGGGAAGTGAGCTTGGAGCGGCAGCTCCGTGGCGACCCGCGCATAAGTTCCCGGAGCGGCGTTCTGCCGCATAAAAAAAAAACTCACCGGAATCACCAATCCTGTAATCGGAATACTGGCGGATCCTGCAGGACTAAAAATTGCCTTTCTGCAACACTGATCAGCCAAGAAATGAGCTGCGACGCACCCCCGTATGATCGAGCGCCAAGATGGTGTCCGGAGGGCCTTGAAACCGCCCCCGGAGGGCAGAAGCCGTAATACTGCTCGTCTTCGTTTGAGCACTTGGTGGTGGACTCTCTGCCTTCCTCCCGAGGCTTAGATCTGCCGACCGGCCCCCATGGGAGGAAGACTGCCTAAACGAGGAGTTTTCCGGTCCGAAACATCGGTAAGGTGCGGATGCGGCTGGAGGGGGAGGGGACTATGAGCTGAACCTGCACTGTCTCGCTGCCGAATCCCTTTGCGGAGATCGGGACCTCGGCAGGAGAATTAGCAGACACTGGCGCCCGACGTGCACCTTTTAATCTGCACGGCGATCGCCCTTCCACTCATGTGCTGCTCCCTCACGAATAAATCAATGACTTTCCTCGCTAGCGAAGATGCCAAGATGGCGCTCAGGGAGCTAGCTGTGGGATCGCTCCGGGGACCGAGAATTATGCTTTCTGATGCCGCTGACCTCCGTTTCTGTCCTTCTGAGAAGGCTCCCTACCCTCGGCCCACATCCCGATTTACCGGCCAACCCCCCTGGGGTGCTCGCTGCGCATTATTCTACTCACTTGCCCTCATTACCTCGGAGTTACGGTTGCGGCGGGAGGGGGAATGACACTCTCGCCCCCTTTTAAAACACGCGAACACGGGCCCTGTCCTCTTGCCGCACCACTGCATAGATCACACCCCCTATGCATTTCGAGTTATTGAGATTATTGGGGACTGACTGATTTTATACATCAAGGACACAATCCCCGTGCCTGACCTCAAGATGGCCGCCTCAGTGGGCCGCTCCATGATGCTCTACTACTCCTGGACAATATAACTGGCCTTCGACCTTGATCTTGATCACAGCCCTCACCTGACCTTGATCCTGCTCACCCTTCTGCACTTTTACTCTGGGATCTTTCCCGTGACCGTGGAGATTTAGCTATTTGACTGATGCCCGGTGGAGCTACCTGATAGCTAAAGAGGAGATGGGCTGTGGACTCCCCCTCGGCCGTCACCTACCCAGCCGGACTTTGGGCAAACTTTCTTTAGTCTCTCTGTCGTACCCCCCTCCCACCCCTTCACCCCTCCCCCTTCTGCCTCTATGCTCCTTTCTTCTCGTCTTCTTTAATGTTTTTCCGTGGAGACTTAGCTATTTGGCTGATGCCCGGTGGAGCTACCCGATAGCTATTGAGGAGATGGGCTATGGACTTCCCCCTCAGCCCTCACCTACCCAGCCGGACCTTGGACAGACTTTCCCTTCGTCTCTCCGACGTATCTCCCCCCTACTCCTTTTCCCTACCCCCTTACCTTTCTTTACTCCATGAACCTCGTCCTCTATGCTACTTAAATGTTTTTATTAGTATATTATGTAACTTGTAACGGATGTAATTTTGCAACTTTGTGGAACCTTATGTAAAGCGCTCTGATATCCTCGGGTCTAGCCAGCGATATATATAAAACTCATTAAATAAATTTTAAAAAAGTAAAACAAATAAGTGACACATGCCCTTATGCTAGTAAATGGCATATTCTTGTAATATACAATCCCAATGTAATTAATCCCTTCATTTTTATTTTTCCACACAGTGCCCGGCCGGGCCCTATGTGAGTATCCTTGACTACCCCTCACTCCCACACTAACTGTCAGTCACCTACAGGTATGACACTGGTTGTGTTCAGAAAATCAGGTAGAAATTGTCCTCCCTGACAGTGCTTTTTATTGATACATTGATTATCATCTTTCAGGTGTCCCTACATTGATAGGTCCTGATGAGACTCCACATTGTTAGCTGGGTCAAAACGTCGTCGACAACTTGAAGCGAACCAATTCCCAGTTCCTACTATAATACTAGGAGGCTGCTAACATTTATTGTGTATCCATTGAATGGTCGTTTCTGTAACAACATTGAAACCTTGTTTTTATATCACAAAAGTCACAATCGATACTCGTAGGTTTCACCTTTTTTCACTTGGGACACTCAGCACTGAAAATGTATAACAAATGTGAATTTTCATATATAAAACAGATTGTTTCTCTACACACTCTGTGTTGCTTGTCCTTCTTTCTCTGACATTTCTATACCCCCATTTAACTGCGATTGTGCTGATATATATATTGTAATATTAATCATTAAGTGCCCACAGGAACCACTGTTTTTTTGTCTAAATTGTAAGTACCCTGGTTCCATGTGAGTAGGGTGTCCCTTGTGTTTTCTTACACGAGCCTGAACTCTCTGGCATCTCCCAGATGGAAACCAAAGCACAGGACCCAGCCCTGTCCTTTGTACCTGGCCGGCAGAGTGATCCATGGTTGCTGGGCTCTTAGGTGAGGACCTGGCACAGGGTGGGCTCCTCCACCTCGGAAAGACCCAACTGAGGTGACCAGGGCAGAAGATGCCCCGGACCCTCTGGGAGGAGTACGATATGAGACATAGCCTTCCCAACATGGCATCTATGCTCACCCAGCACGCACCTGGGGTAACCAAATTGCAGTGACTCCGAGGGCTGGAACCCCCTGAGGGATCTGCCACCTGGTCCCTTTCAAGCCTGATCCCAGTCTGTCTGGGTTTCGAATGACTGAGGAGTGGCCTGTCTTAGATGGTAGGGTAGCCTGGATGAAAAGGAGACGGGCCATTAGGGAACCCCAGCTGCTCTCGGTGGAGATGCTGTGCCCTCTCGAAGCCAGTGTGAACTGCTTCGAGGGGTGGCAGGAGATGCTGCCCCCGGCAGCTGGAGCTTCCATGAGTGTACTGTAAGTGGGTGAGTTGCTTTTACAGTGTGGAGTAACCTGGCTCTTCTCCTCTTGGTACCTCCTACCAGGGCAAGGGGGACCCCAGGCCGCTGGCATGGCTTGGGGTTGCTGCTTAACTGGAGACTCTCAATGTCCAGGAATTGAGCCCTGGCTCCCACCTGTCCTGATGGGTGGCAGGTGGCTGATATGCAGGTGGGGCAACCCTCCCTCATTGCCAGATACCTGGTGGACTGGTCCTGTGTGACCAGACTGAGGTTTAAAGACTCATGTGGCCCTGTCCAGGAGGGCTGGTGGTGGAGCTTCCTGCCTTTGCTGCTTTGGAAGCCTCATGCTTGCCTGCCTGCGGTGATGGTGGGGTGGGACTCCTGGCCCGAGTGCCTGGAAACTCTTTTTGTAAATCATGGAGGCTGACTTCCAGAGGGGAAGCATGACGGGGTGCTGGGCTGTCTCACGGCACAAGCGGTGGATGGCTGGTGCTGACTTCCTCCCTCCTCTCCCGCACCTGCATATGGTGAATGTTGCGAAAGTTGCCCGTGACTCTGTGCAGGGGATCCCTTGGCTTGTGTGTTGATGAAGAATACAGCTAGCTGTGAGAATTAGTGTGAATTGCAGAACACATGATCATTGACACATTGAACTCACCTTGCGGCCCTGTGTTTTTCACGGGGCTATGCCCGTCTGAGGGTGCTTTAACATAATTCACCCTGGGGGTCTCCCAGGACACGGTTCGATCTGTCGCAGGGAGATCTGCTCCCTTTGTCCTCCCCAGGTCACACCCGTAATAGCCCATGCAGGGCTCCCACCAGTCCCACTGTAGAAGTGCGCCGCCAGTGTGCTCAGCCTTCCCAGCCTTCCCAGCCTTGATGGGATGGGGGCCCGGTCTGCCCCAGGCCTTAAAAGCCCAGAGTGCTGGGCTGTGTGCTGCATGTGGCTATCTGTGGTATACCACTGCTGCCCGTGTGCACCACCTTGGTCACCCATGGGTGCTGGTTTTCTTGCTGGCCTGGTGGGCTTTGGTCTCCGATCTGGAAAAGGGTATACTGTTGTGACCCTCTTGTGCAAAAAAGGCCACTCCTCTGGCATCCATGGAATTGGTCCAGCTCCCCTAAACTTCGGTATCTGACCACAACCTCAGATCAGACGTGGCTACCCGTTGAATTTAAGCATATTCCTAAGCGGAAGAAAAGAAACTAACCAAGATTTCCTCAGTAATGGTGAGTATAGTGAGTAGAGCCAAGTACTGAATCCCCACCTGGCAGTGGGTATGCAAAATGTGGCGTACAGAAGGCTTACTCCCCAGTATCGCTCAGGGGGCTGAAGTCCTTCTGATCGAGGCTCACCCCGTAGATGGTGTTAGGCCGCTAGTGGCCCCCGGGGCATTAGGATTGGGTCTTCTTGGAGTTGGATTGCTTTGGAATGCAGCCCGAAGTGGGTGGTAAACTCCATCTAAGGCTAAATAGGGGCACAAGATTGATAACCAACAACTAGCATAAGGTAAAGTTGAAAAGATCTTAGAAAAGAGAGTTAAAGAGGAGGTGAAACAGTCGAAAGGAAAACGGGTGGCGTCTGTGCAGTCCGCCCAGAGGATTTAACACCATGGGAAGGTTGGTCAGGGAGAGCCCATACCTGGCTATAACAGGCACTGAGAGCCATGGGGGCTAAGCCGCGACAAGTAGGAGGGCTGCTGCGGTGTGCATGGAATCCTAGGGCGATGGCCCGGGTAGAGCCACCGCAGGTGCAGATCTTGGTGGTAGTAGAAAATATTCAAGTGAGAACATTGAAGGCCGAAGTGGAGAAGGATTCCAAACAGGGGTCAGTCAATCCTAAGAGCTGGGGTAGCGCTGTTTGGAAGGCAGAGGTGATGGCTTCGGGTGCCCTCAGCCAATCAATACGGAGTCAGGTTAAGATACCCGAATCCAGAGTGGCAGAGACAGGTGCCTTCGTTGTGTTCAGTGCAGTAACACAAATGATCCTGGAGAAGCTGGCAGGAGTTCTGGGGAAGAGTTATCTTTTCTTTGTGAAGGGCATGGTACCCTGGAACAGGTTCACCCTTAGAGAGGGGCCTGACCCTTGTAAAACATTGTGGTTCTGGCAGTGTCCAGTGAGCTCTCGCTCGTACTCATATCCGCAGCAAGTCTTCAAGGTGAACAGACTCTGGCATGTTGGAAAAATATTGGTAAGGGAAGTTGGCAATCAGATCTGTAACTTCGGGATAAGGATTGGCTCTAAGGGCTGGGTCAGTCGGGCTAGGGCACAAAGTGGGGCTGGACGTGCACCGTGGCTGGATAATGTGTTGCCCTCCTGGGCGGCGGTGACTCTGGATGTGAGTTGGGCTCTTCCTGTGGATTGCCCCAGCTACGGTGGTCACCTCTCCCCCTGCCCCTCCCTGGGAGCGGGGCTGTTATTCTGTCTCTGCACGTGCTTAGCAGCTTACAGGGGAATCCAACTGTTTAATTAAAATTAAGTACTAAAAAAGGCCCGAGGTGGTGTTGAAGCCATTTGATTTTTGCCCAATGCTGTGAATGTCAAAGTGAAGAAATTCATTGAAGTACGGGTAAATGGCAAAAGTAACTTGAGGCCACATGTACAATTGCTACATTTTACGAGTTCCTAACTGTGCGACTCGCAATTAGGAAGTCGCGAAATACGATGTACAACAGTGTGTTTGACATGGTTTGCGATTCCCAGTGTGTCCAAATGGACCTGCCTCATCAATTTTCATGAGGCAGGTTGCAATTTGCAACCCATTGGGAATGGCTAAAATCACATCAATGGTGGCCTGCCGGGGTCAGCAGACCACCATGTCTGTGATTGCTTTTTCAAAAAAGCATTTTTTTTTGTAATGCAGCCCGTTTTCCTTAGAGGAAAACGGGATGCATTTCAAAAACAAAAATGAAAAGTTTTCTTTTCATTTTTTAAGACAGGACAGTGGTTTGTGCCTGTTCTGAAAAAATGTTTGTGCCCACATACGCAAAGGGCACCCCTTTCCATTTGTGAATCAGTTGCCACCAACTTGAAGACTGCATTCCAGTTGCAAAAACATTCATACATCCCCCTGTGACTTGCTATTAGGAAGGGACGCCCTTAACACGCCTCTTCCTAAATCCGATTAACAAACCCTATTTTGTGAATCGTAATAGGTTACTGACTCACAAAATAGGATTAGTACATGTCAAAAGGCTATTTAGCAGTCGCAAATGGCCCAATTCTCCATTTGCGGCCACTAAAACCTTTTGTACATGTGGCCCTATGACTCTCTTAACCTCTTCTCCATTGCAGTGGCCTTTACCTCCAAGGGCTTCCGCTGGTAACTATCTCTATACCACTTTAATCTTTGAGGAGAAGTCTATAGAGTTAGGCCAAACAATGTTCTATCATGGCCGTGATAGTGAGAAATGGTGAATCTAACAATCCTAATACCAGATGGGACAGTTCCTGGATATTGAAAAACCTGCTAAAATGGCGAAAGGAGATGCTGTCTTTTCCACAAATCATTAACCTCCTTACACATTTTCTCAACACCTAGATCTGTACGACAACGAATCGAATCACACTGTATCGCCCTGTTGAGGAAACTTTAGACCTTAGTGAAAACATTGAATTTGTAGCCTCATCAGCCAAGAGTGACACAATTGCATTAAGATTTGAAAAACTGCCAGATGTATATCAGGTCAAGGATAAACTCAATTATAAGTGAAGTGATTTCACCCAAAAAGTCACATATTCAAAATATCCCAATGAAAACTACAACTGCGATTTGTGTGGAGACATAATGGAAACCTTCAAAGAACTTAGAAAACATGTCTCCAATAAACACAAAGGATTCTACCTAAAAACATATTGTTCGAAATGTGACAAGGAAGCCGAATTCCACAATATTACATGCCTCTATGTAGGGTGCAAAGGTAGAATAATGAAAGGAGAGCGTCAATTCCTTTGTAACTTTTGTGACCTTAGATTCTGAACAAAAATTAGAGTGTCACAATATACAAGACATGCTCACCCAAAAGCACAAAATGATGCTAGACTGTCAGCTCTAGCAAGCAGCAAACCATCAAAACTATGGTAAAAAAAAGAAATATTGCTGCTAACTGAATTGAAAGAAAGTTTATGAAAGCAAAAGAAATATAAATGTGCACATGGTACTGCATTTTGACAATAAAAACAGAAAACAAATTGCAGAGAAAATAGGAGATAAAAGAAAAAGCCAAAAACTTGCAAAGGATGTACAGGAAGCATCCACCAATACTGAAAGCGACTCCAATGATGAACCGGAAATATCAGTGGAAATAACAAAAGAAAGGCATAAAGACTTTATCAGCAGAAAGCATGCACCTAACATCACTTACTTTTATGATCTAAATGACAGAATATCAGATGCTCAAAAATACTCCAAAAAGTTAGAACATCACGAAGTTGCTATGGTCCTGATGAAAGAAATTGTAAATAATATCTCAGAAAATACCAGTGATATAAGGCCAAAGCCAACCAGTCGCAATTAACAGCCAAATGAAATTGGTAATCAACCTATCAGAGGTGCTCAAGAAGTGAATCAGAGGGTCTCATTCCAAAGTCTCATACCAAAAAAGAAAAGAAAAATGAAAGGCTCAATAAAACGCAGAAGAAACGATATGCAAAGGCAAAGGGCAGCTATAAGAAATATCAGGCAATGGTCAAGAAAAACAAAAATAAATTTGCCAAAATATTCGCTGATGGTGAAGAAGATGCCACTTCAGGAATCAGTGCTTACAATATCTTTCAATATTCAAAAAAATCAGAAATTCATTGCTACAGGTAGAAAACCAAAAGAAGGGGATATCAAATGTTTGTGTAAAGAAATCACACACTTGAAATAATAGAAGTATTTGAAGACTTTACCTTAAACAAAGCAGTGGGGCCTGCTAATATTGGCTTAAATAATCTATACAATATTCACAAAAAAGAACCAAAGATGCTGCCCAAAATATTATATACCTGGTTAATAATGAAAAGAGTTCCAAAATGTATAAAAAGGAACTGTTCAATTCTAATTCCAAAGAATGTACCAATTAATGAGCTAAACAAAATAAGCAATTGGAGATCTATTACCATTGGTACAGCATTCATTCAGCTATTTACCATAATACTGACCAAAAGACTTACCTCTTTCATTAATTTGATCACCAAACAAAAGGGCTTCATGAAAGTAAGAGGATGTTTTCAAAAACTTGATACTGCTACAGAGCATCATAAAAGGGGAACGAAAGAATAAACAATCTCTTGCAGTGGTGTTCATAGACCTTTCTAAATCATTTGACTGTCAGCCACGGTCACATTATATGGAGTCTCAAGAGAAAAAGAGTTCTGTCATACATCAAAGATTTAATAAAAGATCTTTTCACAGATTTATAAATGTTCTTTAAGGGTAAAAACAATTAATCTACACCAGAAATAACAATGATATCCAGAGTAAAACAAGGCGACTCACAATCCCCACTACTGTTTAATATTGCCATGGGTCCTCTAATATGTGATCTTCAGAAAAATGGCAAGAACTTTACATTTGGCTCAGATGGACTTATTGAGGAAATCACTACTCTAGCCTTTGCTGACGAGATAGCAGTACTCAGTAACACATGGGAAAAAATGAATACTAATTTGAAGATTGTTGAAAAATTCAGTACAACAACAGGCCTAAAACTGAATGCGAAAAAGACACATGTTTTATTCATGTCATCATAAAGACAAAATCCTGGTGAATAATTGCAAACCATGGCAATTTGAAAAACAAAACAATGAAAACATATATCCCGGTGGCAGTGAGAGATACTTTGGAGTGAATGTTGATCCTTACACAGGTCATACACGAAACAGAAAAATTAATGAGGTGCCAACAGTATTGGCTCAAAAACTTAACAGTTTACCACTCAAGTCCATGTAAAAGGTTGCAGTATTATGTCAATACCCAGCTCCTAAGCTGTCATTTAAACTGGAAATTGCTGACACAAAAGCAAAGACTCTCACTGAATTAGACCAGACAATAAAGAAATATGTTAAACACTTCCTCCGCCAACCTGATTACACCTGCGATGGCCTCCTTAACTCAAAAAGATCAAATGTGGGCCTGCATAGACCAAAGCTGTGTACAACAATAAGAATCAAGAAACTCAGCAACTTATTATATCTCAGAGAAACTCCAGATCCCTACATTGCTTACTCATACATGAATGCAGGGGATAAAATAAACAATAAGATCGATATTATCATCAAAACTCACAAACTAAACATATCGGACAGTAGATTCCTAAGCTACGATTTACAATTGTTAACATCTTATGACTGGAAAAAAAAAGAATTTGAGAAATGGAAAAATCTCCCATTTCAAGGAGATAGTATTAAATATCTAGAAAATAATCCAACTTCAAATTTCTAAATTAGTAGGCACATAAAATTGAAGGAAAACCAATGCATAGTGGCACTGATGCTGAGAGCGAATGGCTTATGCAACAGAGAATAATGCAAACCTAATGGGGTTCCCCTGCTACTAGTTATAGGGCCACATGTATCTTTATCACAAGTAGCGATTACCTAATTGCGATTTTCTCCGAATCGCTATTAGGTAATCGCTATTCCAAATGTATGAAACTGTTTTCAGTTTCATTAGCGATTCTTAATGGGTCGCAAATAGACATACCTCATGCATAATAATGAGGTAGGTAAAAAATTTGCGAGCCATTAGAAATTTACGCCATCACAGGGATGGTGGCCTGCTGAGGTCAGCAGACCACCATGTCTGTGATTGCTTTTAAATAAAGCAATCTATTTCTTTTGTAAAGCAGCCCGTTTTCCTTAAGGAAAAACTAGATGATTTGCAAAAAGTAAAATGAAAAGTTTTCTTTTCATTTTTAAGACCAGGCAGTGGTCGGTGGGACCACTGCCTGCTCTAAAAAATGCTTTTACAACCATTCACAAAGGGTAAGGTGGTAACCCATTTGTGAATGGGTTACGACCTACTTGAAGTAGGTGGTAATATGCGGATGTTTTGCGACCGCATTCACGGTCACAAAACATTCATGCATACCGTTAGGATTAAGTGTTTGGCAGGAACGCCCTAAACACGCCCCTTCCAAATACCGATTTGGAAACCCATTTTGCGATTTGGTAACAGGTTACCGAATCGCAAATTAGGGTTTGCTGCATCAAAAAAAATTTTTTGCCTTCGCAGACGGGCCGATTCTGCAAATCGGCCTGTTTGCGAAGGCAATAATGCTTGATGCATGTGCCCCATAGTTTCTAAGGCAGGGATAATTAACACAAAATGTACAAAAGTCTTAGGCAACTTTCTATTTCTAAACTGTCAAATCCATCTTGACATCGATTGGGGCATTTAATCCAATGACCATGAAAATGAATGATGATGTATTTGAAAATATATTTATTAGCAAGAAAAGTTCATAATATATTAGACAAGTAATTTATGCATAATTTAAAAAACATCTATAATACTTCATTTCATTGTTGTTTCAACCATTCACTCAATCCAACCCTTTCATTCATCCACACCATATATCCAATCACAAACATGAGACACAGTACCTTAATAACAGGCAAGTGGGATTGGTACTGTTTTTTTCTCCCTCACTATTTACAAAAACAATGATAATGTAAATGTCACAAAAAGTAGTATAATGTCACAAACAGTGGTTCCTATATCATACTTTAAACTTTTACATATTGTATTTCTAAACATTGGCCATTTTATGTTATAAATTTCTCCTTCTATGCACGTTTCGGCTGGAAGCCTTCTTCAAGAAGCCACAGATTGAGGAACATTTGCTGTATCTGTGGACATAAAAAAATCTAAATATGGTCATGCGAGCCCTCATCAATTTTTATATACAATACATTAAAAGGGGTTTGTAAACTTAGTTCATGCAAGTCAACAAATCTAAATATGGTCATGCGAGCCCTCATCAATTTTTATATACAATACATTAAAAGGGGTTTGTAAACTTAGTTCATGCAAGTCCATGCTTTAGTGGGTGCTTTCTGTTTATAGTAGCTCATGTTGTTATACAGTGCATGCAAAGTAGAGCTTGCCAAAGGATCCCAGTTCTCCAGACTTCTCAACACCTCATAATGCTAAAAAAAACCTTCTGCAGTGCCTCAAAATAAGACCCTATCGTACGTGCCATGTTGACATTTGGCGAACGCCAATCTGGGTCTCTTACTATGCCATAAAAAGTGCATGGCCATGGAGTCCATCTCCCAGAACCAGTGTTGAGGTATCGATTGTGGGAAGTTTTGGAAAAGATATAAAAATCACAGGAGAACCATCATCTTATATAGGGCAATCCTACTCATGACATTCAGAGGGAGAAATTGCCATTTTTAGGTCGAGGCTAGCACAGCGCGCATGCGCTGCTCTAGGAGAGGGCCTCTTGGAATCACTCCAGACTTTCTGAAAACTCGTGCGTGTTGCTTTAGATTTTCCACACATTGTATTGGCCTTTGCGTGTGGCTTTCAAAAATGAAAGCACGCAATTGGCCAAAGGCGGGTGCATGTCACGCCTTTTCTCTAAAGGTTCCCTCCCACGGCCTTTGGGTCTCGGGTGCGAGCAGCGGCGCGCATTGTGCCAGCTGCATTCCTCCTTATCGTGGCTCATGTTACAGCGCGGTCGCTTTCACTTTCGCGGCCGCGCTTTTTAAAAAATAATTGTTGCAAGTGAAAATAGTACAAATGCAGCATTTCCCTTCCGTCGCTGCTTCTTTTTAATTTTGGCTTTCCCTCTTTCCGCTTTACGTTAGGAGTCCTCCTCCCACCCTCCAAGCACAAACGCAGTCCCTTGTTTTATTTGTTGCTTTCACCCTCCCACCTTTCAAGCACAAATGCAATGTTTCCCTTCCCCCACCCTTTCCGAGTGCATCAAGTTAGGCAGCAAGAGGCCCGGGCACCCACTCAGCCTCGGATCACTTTCACGGTGCTCAGTCGCCCGCTGGGATGTTTACTGATGGATGTGGGCTCTAATCTCCTACAGCACAGACATCGCCGAGGGGCATCAGGGAGTGTATGTACATTTTTTTTATAATTGTTGCACGTAAAAATAGTACAAACGCAGCATTTCCCTTCCGTCGCTGCTTCTTTTTAGGTCTCGCGCCTAGCGTTGCAGTGCGCAACCCTGCTCGCGCAGCGCGAGACCTCTTGTACGGGCTTCTGAAAGCCGCCCACACGCTCGTGCGTGTGGTTTTGCTTTTGGAAGCCCACATTGGCTGTAGCGTGCGTTTTTAAAAAAAAAACGGCATGCAATTGGGCAAAGGCGGGCGCATGTCCCGCCTTTGCTCCTCCCATTACCACTGGTGGCTAGCACGCGCAGCAGCGCGCGTTCGCCTCGCTGCCGCGGTCCCTCCCCCCGCTCCTCTGTAGTGCGCGTGCACCACTGGTTTTTCATACCGTCCACCCAGGCTGTGTGAAGTAGCGAATAAAACGTGCTTTTGTTTGGAGTGCCTACTTCACCGTGTGGAGAATTTTGAGAAACTTGTGTGTGTGCCTACATTTTGTTTGTTCAGTTTTATCTAGTTGTGTGACGGGTGACAATGTGTTACAAATATTCGTTTGTATCTGACCAAGAGGAGGTTTAACAAACATTGTTTTGCGAACAGTGCTGTCCGTGCACGTTTAACGGTGTGAATATGCAGCTACATGCATGTTTAACAGAGTATATCTGCCGAAAGCTAGATTCAGATGTGCACAGATCTGACAGATTTTCCAGTCTGAATTTACCAGATGACTCCGTCATAAGGACGCAGGGCTTCAATCCTGGGTTTTTTATTCAACAATCTAATGCATTCTGGGAGTCCAAATCTGGCAAATTCAGGTTGACGCCTGATTGAGGGATGCTCTGGCGGGCTGCAGGAACTTGTTAGGGTGGGAATGCCGACCGCTAAGTAATGTTAATGGTACCAAATGACTACTGCATTGCCAAAGAGAAACCCCATGATTTCAACGACATGCTTGGATTCAAGGGAGGTTGGAGGTCAGCGTGCTTGTGTTTGCAGGGTCCCTCTGCTAAATTTATACCGCCAAGTTACAAAGTGAACTCTGAAGAGCATCTTGCTTCCTGAGCCTATCTGTAGTGCCAGAGGCATTTTTCTTGCACACTTTGTAAGGTACGCCGCTATTGTAAACCTGAGTAAGAACAGCAGCCAGTAAAAGGTTTAGACAAATATCCCAGTGAAGTCAGCTGTTTGTCCCGTTGAAAACGAAATGTTTATTTGCGTTCTCACAGACTGAACAAACCGTAGCACCTTCTGAACTATCGTACATCCTTTTGTGTGTGACGCAGTACATTTATTCAGCCGCTCTCTTCTGCACACGAGTCTGCCACAGTTGTTGGCGTTAGAACAGCTGCAAGAAGAACAGACGGCAAACGACAATGAAGAGCGCTGTTTTCTTACCCTTTCTACAAAAATCTCACTTTTTTTTAGACAACTGTAGGTATATGAACTGCTGCTACATTCCTTGGGTATGGTAAATCTCCTCTAAGGGTATGTATGTTATGGCAACTGTCGAGACTCGCAAAGGGGGTGGGGGGGTGAAAACTTTCCTACTTATTTTCTTTGTGTAAGTGATAAGGATAGAAGAACTCCATTGTTTCAGGAGGTGGCCTCAAAGTCTTTAGCTCTGGTGAGTTAATGTTGAGGCATGGTTTTACAAATGAAGGTAAATTCTGTCGACTTAGAGTGTCTTTTTTTCATTATTTCGTTTGGGTTTTGGTAGTACAAAAGTAATTTATAAAGCAACATATGTATGCATCTATCTCTGCTTTACAACCTTATTTGATCTTGATCACCCGTACTTCAGGTAAACTATCCCACATACAGTGGATGTGATAGAAATTCTGGAATCTCCTGGGGACCAACCTCACCATTATCTCTGTGTATGTGGTCCATGGAGGATGCAGGGATAAGCTGTACACCTCATACAGACACCCCCTCTGCTTCAAGCCGAAAGAGGCAATACTCAAACCCAATGATGCATTTGCATCTCTTTTGTACTTGTAAGTAATGTGAGTATTCCCAAATTTTGTATGGAAGTATCTCACTATTTCTTAAGGATACCTGTAGCCTTTGCATTCGCCAAATCACTACAGTAATTTCACGTAGATCAAAAAAAGTTTCTCTTTCGAGTGACTCGCGCCCATTCTTCAAATTGACCCTCTCCAGCATAGCTTCTAATCATGCCCCCATCTTATGCCACATTCACATCTAATATTTGCCCTTGAGCCTTAAGCCATGTTAGTAATTTTTGCTTTCAGATCACTTCAAGCTTTTTTGCATCGAATGACTCCCTCGTTTCCTAATTTTATTCTTTATGATAGCTCACCCCAGTTGTTTAAATAGCCGCAGTTTAGGCCCTCTTGCCATGATCTCCCATTTCATGGTAACTATGACACCCATACTAGATGCTGCATATTCTGTATCCTTTACCTTGTACTTTCCAGTCCTCCGCAGGACTTATGGCACTACTCTGTCAGCCACCTCCTCTGCATCGGTGCTATTAGTTTGGCCACATCTCCTCTCTTATGCAGGCATTGTATAAAGAAGCACGACTGTTATAGAAATAGGAAACTCCAGATATAAGGTCTCCCTCAATTACAAGGTTTTTATTTTTCATACGTTTTACATGCGTTTTATATTAAGAGAAGAGCTGCTAATGAAATATGGAAACATTTTTGATGCAATGTTACTTTACTCATGTTGCAACGGTTTTTATTAATCATGCAATAAATAAATTATTCAGTCCTCCGCAGGTAGAAGCATGATGAAAATGGCAATCACCCAGCTTTAAAGGTGAAAAATATTTAGATTTGTGCATTAGAGTTACGGTACTTGCCCAGATCAGTTTTTAGTCCTCAGCGTATCTCCTACTTTACGCCTTACTTTTCATGCGGCACAAGCCAAGATAATTTTCACCAAACAAAACTGTTAACAGTTCAGCATTGGTTTTGCCTTTCTCTTCCACCATTTTCTTCCATGGGGACACTGTATGACCACAAGAGAAAGGTTACCAGTCACATATTCTGCTTCCGTAGCTCAGTACCACCCATCAGTCTTGGCCCCAAAACTCATGTTGGTCACAATGTAGCCTGCGCCACCCTGTCACAGGACAAACACTCCGTCTCAATGCTGTTTGGAATGGCACCTGCCTGTTCTGTTCAAAAGACAAGAGACCCAAAAGCCAAGCAGCCCAGCACAAACGTATCGGCATATTTTAGATATATTTCCGCCTCAGTCAAGATAATGCCTCTGCCCCCAGCCATGGCTTTTGACCCTAACCACCGGGATCATCAAATAGGACCTCCATAACCGACCATTCGGGACCAACGCCCTCTACAAGGAAAGGGCCAACAGTCCTCTTTTTTCCCATACTTTTCGTCCCCTCCATATCCCTAGGAGCTGTGCAGTAGCCCAGCACCGAAAAAACAGCAATTTAAAATGTTTCTGCCAGAACTCAGCTGATTCTCAAACCTGGTACCCTATTATAGATAGGTCGCACTTTTCCTGTTTGTGCCATGGTGCACCTTTAAGCATGTGCGCCGGGTGCTAACAGAACAAGCATTTGCAATGCAATAGGTCTCGCATTATTAAAGTTTGAGCTATTGGTGTTGCATTATTTAGCAATGCCAATAGCTCAAACTTTAATAATGCGAGACCTATTGCATTGCAAATGCTTGTTAATTTTGGCTTTCCCTCTTTCCGCTTCACGTTAGGAGCCCTCCTCCCACCCTCCAAGCACAAACGCAGCTTTGGGGTTCTCAGCACACATGTACATGCTGATGTGGCGCTGCTACAGCTGTATTACACTACGTTCTCCACGCCCTCCACTCTTGGTAGAGCTGCGCCTCGTGTGTGACAAGAGGTGTGTGTGCATCAGAGGCAGTGCGAACCCAAGTGACAGCGACTTTAAATAAAGATCTCCCGTAAGCAATCTCACTCCACTCTTGGTAGAGCTGCGCCTCGTGTGTAACAAGAGGTGTGTGTGCATCAGAGGCAGTGCGAACCCAAGTGACAGCGACATTAATTAAAGATCTCCCGTAAGCAATCTCATCAGCAGCCAAGCTTCTCCAGTTTTGGTGTTTGTGCGTATCGCTGTGAGTCACTGTGTCTGTTTAAAATTGTCTGTCAGTGCGCACTGGCTTTTACTTGTACTGTCTGCTGTGTGCTTAATGTATATCTCTGTGTCGCTGGGTCCGTTTGCAGCGGCATTTCTCTGTCACTCACACTTACACATAGCTGTTTGCCCATGTTTTGTCGTGTTTCCATGTGCCTCTTTGTTTCCTTTTCACATCTAGAGAATTGTCTGTTTATTGTGTGCCTGTTTCCGTGAGTCGCACCTTCACACTGATTACCTGTCTTCATCTGTGTGTGTGTTCATCTCTTTGAGGATCTAGCTTGTGCTGGTGGTGTGTCTCTCAACCCGGGGGCTCATCTGTTCATTCCTGTGTGTGTCTTGGCGCGATCAACAAATCCAGACTGCTCTGCAGCAGCCTCTGCCTCACAGAATGAGCCGTGTTTACAGAATGTTGATCATTATAACCACCCGCTAAATTACACACAGCAGGAATTAACACATCTCGGCAAGGACGCACAGCATCCTGTGATTCTGGGCAAATCACTTAATCTCCCCGTGCCTAATAAAAATGAATGTGCCTCACGTAACGTTACTGGTGCTCGTGTAAAGCGCTCTGATACTCGATACCTTTGGGTCAAGTTTGCGCTATATAAAACTCTCTAAAAAAAACACAAAAAAAACCCACCAACATTTCCATGAGACCTATCCTGGTGTATGCATTATCATGCAGTTAAAGTATAGAAGATGCATGCACAGTACCACTGTCTCTGTCGCGTGGTTTGCTCTTGTCCGTCTTCCCGTCTTGATTTCCGGGTACCACCTTCTTTATTGCGCTTTATGCCCCTTGTATATCTATTCTTCGGTCTGTCTCTGTTCCCCTGACCGCTCTGTATGCCCCTCTGTTTGCACCCCCTCTATGTACCCGCAAATATTACGCCTCTTCTCCCCTATCACCAGTCCAATCTGAAGGAACTACAAATACTAGAATCCTTGCCCCTTGAAGCAGTAGTGCACTCTGGAGCAACTTCACACTCTGGGCCTGGAGCTACCTCTGAGCACCCCCCGCGGCCAGTGAAACTGGAGCACGCGCGGCATCTGGTAACTTACCACCCCGGCGCTCCCACGGCCTTGTCTGTAAAGCTATACTTTCAATGAGCAAGAGTTCAGACTGTGTTTGTAGAATCGCAGATCAGAGCCAACTGCACTCACTTTTAGAGCCAGGATTCATCAGTTTAGACACATTGATACCCATTTATTAGCTGATTTGTACAAAGTTAAACCAGAAAACCTGGACACATTGTGCCTTACTCACTTAAATTGTGTTATCAAGCAAATTATTTATTTAACTAAACATCTTTTTTTCTTCATTATCTCATATGAAAGCACTTACAGATATGTGAGTTCAGAGTACCAGTTGTACAACAATAACACTTTAAGTACTTCTCAATGCAGTGCTATCATTTACCTATTAGTGCCAAAGCGTCCACGTTAAAGAACAGTAGAGGATGTAGCACCCAGAGTAATGTGCTAAATACTTATAAGATCCCATAGGCGAGACCTATTGGCTATGCCAATGCTTGTTATAGGTTGGATTTGACTTTCTGGATCAAGGGGGGTCATGTTAAGTGACAGCGAGGGCGGGGTGGAGTGTCATGGGCGACAGCAGCACTAAGGTTGATTTAGCGGGATTAACGTTCAAACCAGAGTCTTCCACAAAAAGTTGCAGTATCTAAAGGCAGCGAGGGCCGCTTTGCGTGGAGTTAGAAAGATACAAGTGGACGTCTTCAGCATATGGAGCTATTCAGTCATCGTCATCATGTCCACCCGCTAACCTGAGTGTCGCCTTGATGAGACGAGCTAAGGGCTCGATAGCCAGTGCAAAAAAGATTGGTGCCCCTTTGTAATGGAAGACATTGGACACTATCCCATTTACTTGTACCCGCACCGTGGGGTTGGAGTAGAGTACCCGGACAAGTTCTTGAAATCGGTGTCCCATCCCTGTTTGTCTCAGGACCTGGGTAAGGTATTCCCAGTCAACAGTATCAAAAGCTTTCTCAAAATCGATGAGAAATAAATCTAGTGGGGGGGACAGTAAGTGCTGATGCTCAAGGGACATGTGCAACCTCTGCAGATAGTGCTGCATACTCCTCGTTGGCATGAAGCCACATTGGTTCGCATGTATGAGGGTCTGCAGAATGCATTTGAATCGTGTAGCTAAAAGGGTCGCTAGGATTTTGACTTCTCCATTAAGAAGTGAAATAGGGCAGTACTCTGAGCAAGAAACCAATGGGGGCTGGGTCTTAGGGATGTAATAGACATCTTAATGTAGAACTGGTTGTGGATTCACTGTAGTAGGGGCTCAGTGGGACCTCAAATAGATTTTCTTGTACAACTATTTTGTTTGAAAAATAATTGTGAGGTGAGCCCACTAAGACTGGAATATTGTGACTGTCTGAAGAGACCTGTAACATATGGGATTCACAGTATGGAGAGAGTACTTTAATAGGAGGAAGCTGCTCAGAGTTTGATTTGCTCAAGAGATAATCATCAGCCTTAATGTGCTAGTTGGGGAGTAGGACTCAAATTTTCCTTTTCTTTTAGAATCTGGCAGATAGCTTGTCATGGGAGTAAGCACCATGGTAAGGGTCAGTTGATCAGAAGGAGTGATGTTCAATAACATGGACATGAAACGGCCAACTTTCATTGATAAGAGCTTCATTTTGTTAGAGTGCTGAGAGAGTGGATACGGCTTAGCAAAATAGTTTACATCTTAGTGCATTTTCAGTTGGGTGTAGAGCGAATGTGATGAATAAGAGGTATGATAGTTGCGCAGGGATCAATGATTTTCTCATCTAACCCTGCTGGAGAACAGAAACTGTAGCATGCGTGAGCAGTACAGCAAAAATGCCTGTTCAGAAAGTTGGAGGATCAGGAGGTGAGTTCAGCAGAGTTTACGTTAGGAAAATGCATGGAGGCATTCAAGTCAGGCTTGAAAATTATTTTACCTACTTCGGAATCATGCGGTAAGAGGAGGAAAGTCGGGAACGTAGAAGGGGAGCTATGCTCAACGTTACTGGTGGTGGGTAAGAAGGTCTCAGAATGTGGAAAACTCTATGCAGAGCATGCAGATTGAGGAGGAGTGGAAGCATTTAGGAAGAGAAAGGGAGAGAGGTTGGAAGTGGAAGCTTCAAAGACAAAGCAATAAAAAGTGTTGCGGGGAGGAGAGTTTGGGAGGAGGCCAGTGTTGAATACTGAGATGAATTGAGAGAGGGAAGGGAAGCCAGGGTGAGGTGAGTCAAGAATGGACCGCATCTCAGTGGAAGGATAGATGGAGGAGAAAGGAGCGGAGGGTCTGGCTGGAGAGGGTAGTTCATACTCTTTGATTGATTGCATGTGTGTCATGAAATGATGATCAAATTGTTCCACGTCCGCATCAGCGGCTTGAATCATGAATTTTCCATTGTTTTAGATGGAGATGGAAAGATGAGCGTTAATTGGTGCCGAAGGGGTGGTAGAGAGTTTCAGGCCCAAATGAATGACAGATTTACAAGATATGTTGAAAACTCTCGCAAAGAGGTCCCTTCATACAAAATGAAGTATTTTTGGGCTTCCATGCCTAATGTTCTAGTATTGGTCCATGGGCAGGGATTCAGGATGCTTATGCATACACTTCTGCTTAATTTTTTTGAAAGTCTGGATGGGTCCACAATTTTAAAAAGTTTGGGTCCTGATTTGCAGAGTGTTCTAGGAATGTTATAGAGCAGTGAGTGTACATTTCTAGGAAAGCTAGAGGGGGCTTGGTTGTCAATAGCTTCCAGGGTACAAAGTAATCGAAAAGTAACAGACAAGTCAAACAGTGGTCCATCTCTCAAATGGAACGTCGGTGCTCAGCAATCATCAGCATCGATAATATCAGATGTTGAGCTCAGTAAAACATATTCTTTTTTATAGTACTGTATGTAATAAGCAATAGATGAAAATAATGTGCAGTAACCAGACCATGAACTAGTAAGAGTCTAAGAAAATTGTTTAGCCTATTTACCATCTGGATGGCATCCGATGAGAGAACAGCTTTGAATGGCATCCAAACTGATGTTGTTGGCTTTTGGACTCTGTAAACTGGAACCCTGCTCACCAGGCCCAGCACATGTGCTCTGACCCCTTCAAACTTGTTGGATTGGCTAAAAAGCTTGATTGCCACATTTAACTTACCTACAAGTCCCTAGTATATGGTATTCAGAGTACGCAGGGCCTGAAAGTTAAATGTCACTAGTGGAATACAGCACCTATTGTGCCACCACTAAAGTGACATTTCAAAGCATGCCTTCAGGCCTGCCACTGGAGCCTGACTATGGAGTTTTACAACTGCAAATTCAACCTCGCAATATAAGCTTTTTGCAGGCCTCAACCTTCCAATTTAATGCTTATAACTCATCCCTAATGTAGGCCCTAAATGCCTGTATGGCAGGTTGCATGGTATTTAAAAATTAGGACATATGCACTTAAGTTTTATATGTCCTGGCATTGAAAAATCTACAAAGTCGTTTTTCATTGTGGCAAGGCTAGCACTCCCATAGAAATCCCTGTGTTACATTATAACACATTGTAATACATAACTTCAGTTTGGGATTATCTAGAATAACGATTCGAGGACTGAAAATATTAGTAATTTAAAATCCAATCTAATGGTCAAGTCGAGTTTAAATCACTATTTTGAAAATGCCACTTTTAGAAAATTATCATACTCTAAGCCAAATGTTCCTTACTGCCAGTGTTCAGTGTCACTTGTCTGTTAATGGCTCTCCTGGGGTGAGGTGTGTATTGCTCCCAGACAGTGTACAGAGGGCTTGGGTGCGAAGAGATGTTTCCATGCTGACAGCATGGCCATCTCGGCTGTGCCCAGGAACTACACATAAGCCTGTATTCTACATTGTCCTGTTATCCAGTCAGACACCAATCCCAGTGGGAGAGGGGCTGCCTCCAGAACCAGTTATGAGTGACCACAATGGAAGGTTTTCTCATTATCATAGCCACACCTATGGGTGGGCACAGGGAGCTCTACACATGGGAAGAAAGGACCTGTCAAATTGGCTTTAGGTAGAAAGGGGCACTGTGGGATAGTTTACAGTCAATCTCACAGACCATGCTGTAAAAGTGGGTAGGGACACTCCTGGGAACTCTAACACCATTAGTTTGCGAGTGGCCAGCAGTTTCCCTCACCCATAGGCTGGCACTGTGTTTAAATGTGGCACCCTCAGTACCCTTCAGAACACATCTGGACCTGTGGAAGACAGAAGAAGGAATGCACCTGCTGTTTGATCTGTGGAGAGAAACCCCAAGGGCTGTACCTGCTCCCACTTAAACCCAAGACAGAAGGGTGGACTCCAAGGGCAAGCTGGCTAGCCTCCTGTTAAGATCTAGAAGACAAAATCTGCAAGAAGCCCACATCTCTGCTGAGTCCAGCTGACCAGTTACAACTGGATTTGCCCTAGACCCTGCTGATGGCTTATGGGGGATTGAGTCTTAACCCCTATGTGGTGCCCAAAAGATCCTGGACCCTTGGCTGGTGTTAGAGTAGTTTATGCTCCCCTCCAAGCTGTAAGACTGGACATTCAGAAACGTTTTCTGAAGGCTACTACGGCACTGCTGCTGCTCAACCTCGAAGTTGAACCGCTGCTCAGATTCAACTTGCCAGTTTTCAGTGCTGAAAGGATCTCGACTTCTAGAAATGTTTCTAAGTCCGAATGTAGAGGACTTCACCAGGAGCAATGCAGAGAAGCACCCTTTCAACAATGACACCTTCTTGGGTCCAGACTTAGCATGCTCTGAGCTTTCCTGCCGTCAACTTCGAAAGCCTTAAATTTCCCACTGAAGCTCCTACCAAGGTCCAGTGCTTCAGTCAGCCACTGTCGATGAGTCCCTCTTCGGATCCACCCTGCAGTGCTACCCACTGACCCAGTCGATGAGGACTCTTCTCCAAAAAAATTATAAGTAAGAAGGTACATTTTCCACTGGGACAAACCTGGTCCCTGTATCTGACCAGCGCTCCATCGCAGCCAGCCTTAACTTTTGATTTTTGCCCGGTCTAGCGCAACCAGATGCCCGCGGTTTGCACTTCACGCTTTTTGACATTAGAATCACTGACAACTTTGAAAAATCGTATCCCTGGTTCCCTAAATTATATTTTTGTCGTTTTGGTGTTCATTTGTTCATTAAACTGTTCTCTCTCGATTTGTACAAATTGGAGTGAGAATTTTATTATGCCTTGTTTTCTACTTTCTAACTGTTTTGGTACTCTTAAATGCTTAACACATTTCTTTTAAGTTAAGCCTGTCTGCTCGGTGCTAAAGCTACCAAGGGATGAGCTCAGGTTTAAATTAATCAAACATAACTGGATGTAATAAGGAATAGCGCCGTTGTTGGAAAGTGGATTATTGGTAGGGGCAAATGTAGATCTGCCACTGGCAATAAGGCAGGGTTAACTTCAAAGACAGGTATGTAAAGCATTTAAAAACACAAATTCAGTAAATAGTTAAGAGTCAATGCACAATAAAAATCCAACACCAAAAATAGGAAATATTTTTATCTTTAAAATGACATCAAAACGACAAAAATCCAATGTAGGGAACCGGAGATATGAATTTTCAAAGATTTAGCAATTTCTAGCACATAGAAACCTATACCGCCTTATCAGGACATCTGGTCGCGATAGACCGGGTCAAAGTCAAAGTTTCAGGCCGACCGTGATGGAGCTCTGCTCGGCTACTCCTTGCGGTAGGTCTCGGTCACAGTTTTTACCTTCGGACTTAGAAACTTTTCTGGAGCTTTTTCTCGCGGGGTCCCTCATTGCTCTTCACCAGGCCGGATTCCATGAGGGTTCGCCGGCCTCGGATTTTGCCTACTCCCGGTCAAACTCTGGAAGTAAGACCTACGGAGCTTTTCAGCAGGATGAACCTGGACGGCAGGCCGGCTCGCAGTTGAAGGCAGGCGGCTTGGCTGGCCAGGTTGAGTAGGTCCCCTTCAGGAGCTTTTTTCCAAAGTTGCTCCAAAGTTCTCCAAACTCCTGGAACTTCTTCCTGAAGTTCCCCAAAGGGTCTCAAAGTATCTGAAACTCACTCCAAGGGTCTGGAATCTCCAAGATGGTCCTTGAAAGGTGAGGACTTCAATTCCCACAATCCACTTGGACAAAAGCCATACAAATCCACTGGTAGTTCTCCAGGTTGAGGATCCTTGGTGGTGATGTTCCAGGTGAGCTCTGTTAACCTGTAGCTTGCAGGGAGTCTACTCTTTAGTCCTTTTACAGCAAGGTAATCCACAGGCTATAGTTTCAGATGGTGCAGAAGGTGCAATCTTCAGAGTGCTGGCCTTAGGAAATGACATCAAACTTCTCAGCATGGCCCGTCTTGCTTTCTTAGGTTTCAAGCAGCAGACCCGCGAGCCTCTGCCCTTCTCAGATACTTATTCCAATTTCTCTGGGTCAAGCAGGAGGTCACTCCTGTCCAATGGGGTGCAGGGTACCACCCAAAGATATGACTACTTTCTGCAGAGTGTTGCACTATTTTGTCCCAGAGTGCACTAATTCTTCCAAATTCATAATGGCTGATTTTCCAGCAGGGAAAGAAGAGCTGGCTAAACACATCCCTAGGATGGCTAATCTCCATGGTCTCTCCCCCTTGCATCTGCTCATTCCTTCCTTAAGCCTAGCATCTGGCTGTGTTCAAAAGAGTAGAGTTGTAAATGACACTGGTGTCTTCCCCTTCCCTTGAAGTCCATTGTTTACGACTCCTCCCCCTGCTCTGGCATTCCCGTCTAACAGAACACTGCCCTACTAGCAGAGCTGGTTAACCCCAGGGGCTCTTTATCACATCTTTAAAGGAGCCTGGCTAATCCACTTTACTCTGACCAATCAGGACAGACCACTGGAAGGCTGAATCTGAGCTTACAAACAAGAAAGTCTTATAACTTCTTGTCTGTACATTTTAGGAGAAATTCAACAATATCATATTGTTGGATTTATTAATACCATTCTGGGAAGTCTTTGAATGCTATTTTTAGCCTTCTCCTATCAAGAGTTAGCAGTTAATAACTTCTTGCCATGTTAACCTATGTGGCATGGGATTTTAATGGGAAAAATGACTTGGGCCATTTTTCCAGCACCAGTGCTTATAAAAAACATATTTTATAAGTACTCTGCATATATCTACAGGACCCCCACCCCTGGATTACCTAGGGGAGACTTTAGGGGTTCTGGATATGTAAAAATATTGCAGATCCTCCCTCCACAGTGCTCCTAGCATCAAAGTCGATTTTGGGCAGCACTTTATCACAATGTGGGCAGTGAAATATGCTATTCCACTTAACCCAGGGCATATAAAAATCATTTTAGGAGGGTCCTCCTTATAGATACCTGACCCCCCACCCCTGGGACACCTAGGGGAGACCCTGGGGGTACCTAATATGCCCAAACATTGTAGGTTAACCATCTTTAAGTGCCCCAAACACCAAAGTCGAGTTTGGGCACAATCTACTTTTTAAAAGCAGTCCTGTAGCACAGAGCCACTTTTAAACTGACCTCAGGCTGCAGTAGTGCACACATGCAAGTGCAGAAAGGTCTGCTGGCCTCTAAACTGCCATGCCCTATTATGTACTAGGGACTGACAGGCAGTTTCAATCCCCCTGCCCTATTATGTACTAGGGCCTTGTAGGGTAGGTCATGCCAATCACAGGGGTACCCCAACCCATAGTGTACCCTAGTGTATGTAGGTGTTTTCACTGCATTCTAATGTGTCTCTTTCAGCATAGCACTGGCCCTGGGCCTGGTTAGGCAGAGCCCAGGGTCAGTCAGAGTCAGTTACCACCAGTACCAATCAGCAAAAAGTTGGGGGGTGCCCATGGCACAGGATGACTTTCCAACAGCCATTATTACCTGAAGAGGGCTACCATCCACTTAAAATAATAATCCACATTCTCACAACTACGCACAGACACACACACTAATAAATACTACATATTAAATTGCAAATATACATATATTCAGGTAGCTGGAAATACATTTAGTGACACTCGCATATCATGTTACACCCCTATTAGATCCTGAAACCTATACCTACAATATCCCCCACCTATATTTTATGCAACATCACAATATAAGGGGGTGTCATTATCAATAAGGCAGCCTACTGGTTTGCCAGGATGCCACCACATCAGTAAAAGCAGCCACATGTTATATAATTCACCAATGTAACCCTCTTGAAGTCAATGGGGACTGTATCAATGTACATGTTATGATTAAGGCTCCCTGTTTTCCGTTTTTACGGATTTTTACAGATAAATACAGACAGAAAACAATGGGGCATATTCTCAAGGACTTATCGCCGAGTTAGCGGCACTTTATCGCAGCCAAAGTGGCGATAAAATCATCGCACCATTCACAAGCTGGTGTTAACAGCCCAGAACACCATTTTACCCGCGATAGCATCCGCAAAAACATCGCCACAGATGACCCCGCAACTATCGCTAATGAGATGCAGAGTAGAGCGTATCCGTGCAAAAAGCCGCAAAAACATCACTCCGCAACATTCTCAACGACCAGCCAGATCGGCGATAAGACCACAAAACAGGCGATAAGGCCCGTTAGCAGCAGGAAACTAACACCTGCCCTGACCTGGTGCAAAGTCGGACCACAGCCTGCACCACAAAATGGAGCCCAGCCCAGAGCCATACCTGAAAGGCAACAGATGCCATGGAGCCACTGATCATGCAGCTCAGACCCCAACAGGGCCACAACACCCACCGCCACCACCCCCAGGACCCCCTCTAGGCCCCCTGCCAAAGACATGCCACATCAACTATACGGAACATGTACCAAATAATCCACCAGATGTCGCACAATCACATTTGGTGGCATGCATGTGTCATCACAAAATGAGCATCACACATCCACCTTCGATGTAACAAATGAAAATGTATTCAAAGAAACACAGAACAGAAATGAAGACACATGGCGGCTCCCCTCGGGACAATCCGTAGGTCACAGCCTGCAAGACAAAAATCACGATGAGAAGGTGTGTCTTGCACACATCAAAGGACTGAGAGAGAGCGAAGGAGAGAGAGAGAGAAAGAGAGGGAGCGAGAGAAAGACGGACAGAGAGGGGGAGCGAGAGAAAGACGGACAGAGAGGGGGAGCCAGAGAAAGACGGACAGAGAGGGGGAGCGAGACACAGATAACAGAAGAGACAGACAGGGAGAGAGAGTGCCGACAATGCGCACCCAGGCCACACTGCTCACCTGCTGCCACCGGTGTGTCTCCAACCACGTGCCGGTAGGTAGTGCAGTTCACCAGGTCACACATCTGAAACATATCCGTCATCTGTAACAGAGTCCAGATACCTGAATGGCAAAGTACATACAATTGCACAAGACATCATCGCCTGTCCGCCCCTGCGCACCCAGGCAGATGCACCTCAGCCCCTCCCGCCGCCCAGCGGTGCATGCCTGCCCCTGCGCACCCAGGCCTCACTGCTCACCTTCTGCCCTTGGCGTGTAGCAATGAGGGCCCACCACGTGCCGCTGCAAGCCACATGCCCGGGGCCCGCGGACATGGCACCCTCCACATCATGCAGCCCCGCTCCGCAGGCCACCAGGTCTCACATATGATTCTGGGTCTTGATTTCGCCATGGCAGAGGACATACCAGTGCACCGGGCATCATCGCAGGCTGCACACCCGCTCAGCCCTTGAGGTGCCACTAACTCTGTGATCCGGGACGCAACGCTACGAGGCGGTAGGCCCGCGCTGCCCTCTGGCTCTGGCCTACACTGCGGTCCAGCAGGGCACACAAATCCTGAGCAGTCCGGACGGCCGGAACGGGGCATCATCGCAGGCTGCACACCTGCTCAGCACTTAAGGTACCCCTACCTCAGGGCACCCAAAGTCACCGTCCCGTGGCGGTGTGCCTGTGCCAGCCGCAATGTATCCGGTGCCACCAAGTCTATGTCCCAAAGTCATGGTCCCTGTATGATTGGGTATCGTGTTGTGGACGCCATCATGTCACCTCCGGTCCTGGGGAATGTGATGTTGCAGGGCCCGAGGCACTCATGCCTACATTAACACCACACGACGCACCCAGATAGGGAGTGGAAATGGCGTTGAGCACGTGCGCCCGTCCCTTTTCATTGGCAGGGTCACATGTCCCGTGACGCGTGTGCTGGATGGGTGTGTTGTGGGTGTAAACCAGCCGTGAGGGAGTGGCTGTGGCATGCTGACAACTAGACCTGTGAGCAGCAGATCACCACAGGAAAGACAGGGGACATGTAGCGTTGCCGTCCCCCCCTGTGAGCGTAAGCGGAGTGGGCTGGCCTGGCGTATGCCAGTCCAGCGTAAGGGTCTGTATATGACCCCGGGGCCCTGGGCGTGGTTCCGTACTGAGCTGGACAAGGAAGTAACTCATGCGTGTGTCCCTGTTGTTGTGTCAGCGCCACCCGGACCGCGTTGGGCAATGTGTCACCCTGTCACCCCTGTTCTACGACATGAGCCACATGGACGTAAGAGAAGTCCAGTGAGCCCACATTCATCCATACTTCCACACTTAAGAGACCATAGACATGACACATCTGTGTGTATATGAATGTTTAATGCACATTCAGTGGAGTGTTGCATCTGGAGCAGTACAGGGCCATGCAGGGCCCACATGACGATGTTGTGCCGTGGAGGTCCAGCCAGGGTCCTCCAGGGAATGACAAGTCCAAAGGAAGAGGATGAGTACAGTCTGATTGCTGTGTCAATGGCAATCAAACATCATATGGCAGTGCATGTCGAGGTCCAAGGTGAGTGTCGCAGAGTGCATCGGGGGGACAGTGGAAGGTGATGATGCAGAGGGCAGTACCAAGCTGAAGCTGGACCTATGGATGAGATGCATGCTGCTGCGTCCTCCTCACCATGAGGGCAGTATCATCCGCATCTTCGTTCTCTGCTGTTTCATGTGCCTCACGTGTGGGTGGTGGTGTTCTGTCTCCAGCACTGTGTGGCAGTGACACTTCAGGGGGCGGAGATGTGAATGGAGTGGTGGCAGCAGCATGCATCTGCACCAGGCCTTGTGGCAGCAATGCCATGAGGAGGGTCCTGAGGTCATTGAGGAACCCAGCTACCTCTCGCCGGTGTGCAGCCGTGGCAGCCGCTCGTTCCGCATTCGCCCGCTCCATGGTCTCCATTAACCTCCGCATGTTTCCCAACTCCCGTGTGACATCGCTAGAGCCACTCTGACTGGAAAGTTGTACTATTCTCTGAGTCAGGGCTCCAGCGATGTCAGCCATGGTCCATTGGAGAGCATGGAGCGGACTGTGGGTGTCCGTTAGGGACCGTGAGTGGTCCCTGATGGGACTTAGACACCCACGTATGGCATCTAGTTTGTCTGCCATGCGGTCGAAGCCCACCCGCACCTGTTCAGCCAGATTCTCCTGGCACCCCAAAACACGGCATTGGAAGGCCATGTGTTCTCCGTGGGGGTCCTGGGCGGCAGCAGTGGTGGTGGGTGCTGCCTGCTGTGTGGTCTGTGCAGGGGGTGGGGTCTCCTCGTAGCAACTGGGCTGCCCAGCTCCTTGAAGTGGGCTGTGGAGGCTCACCACGAGCAGTTGGAGGGCGTCAGAGTCGAAGCTGTGGTCGTCCTCTTCGTCTCCAGAGAAGAGAGGGTCGGACTGCTCTGCAGGAGGTGTTGATTCTCCCTCTGCAATGTGAAGGGGAGATGCAGTTTAACAATGTGTCCACATGTATGTTGTCGCATTGCACATGTTTACATACAGACAGCATGACTGGGTACATTGTGGCTGTTTGGGAGGAGCTGCCTATTTGATGGGGGACAGTGGACATTTCGATAACATCACAGATGTGTGTTTGTACCTGTACATTATCAACGCACATATCCCTGCAATGCCAATTGTGATTGGCCAGTGTCTGCACCCAAGTGGCACCAGTAGTGTCCTGTGTTCTGTTGTAGGTGTTTTGCGGATTGTGTCACATTGTTGTCAATGTAGATGTGCTCTGTATGTGATGTGTGTGCTGCATTTTGGGAGTCGCCCTGCAGCTCAGATTTTGCTGCCCCTTATCACTTTCATGAGGTGTGCCTCTGACTACTTTGCTTGTACAGTGTTGACATGTTGCATACTGGGGTACGTTGGTCTCTTGGTGGGAGTTGGTGGTCTGGGACATGGTGTGTCTGTAGATGTGCTCTAGCTAATTGTGCATGTGTGCCATTGTGCCCATCTCCCCCGTCCCCCAGGCCCTGGTGGTTACTCACCCTGTTGCTGTTGTGTAGGGTCCTGTTGAGCAGTGTCCAGGCCCCCAACTCCTGCCACCGTCTCCCCACTGATGACTGTGGAGACCATTTCCTCCATGTCGTCCAGCTCCTCTTGTGGCGCTGGGCTCCCACCTCCAGTCGGCATTGCTGCCTTCAGGTTGTTGGCGAGTTTCTGCTTGGTTTTGCGCTTGACATCATTCCAGCGCCTCTTGACCTCGCCCATTCCCCTCTTCAGCACTCCGACTGCATTCACCTTGTCCACGATGGACTGCCATAATGTATTTTTTGTTGCCAATGACACAGTGGAGGTGACGAAAAGTTGTTGATGGTGTTCTGTCACCTCCGTTATCAGGATCCTGTTTTCCTGCAGACTGAACTTCGTCTTCCTCTTCTTCTTGTCCTTGCCCTTCCCTGACCCCGAAGTCCCAGGATGGTCCTCCGGGGGGCTTGTGGGGTTCTGGCTCTCCTCCGTACTTGCTCTGGCAACGTCCATTGTGCTTCGCTGTTGTTTGGCATTTGTTTGTCTGGTTTTTTTCTGCTTTTATGGTGATTGTTCCCGCCTGACGCGTGTGGATTGCAGGCCTGTAGCTGGGTTTCGCAGATTATCGTATCGCGATTGGCCTCATCGCAGCTTTTTTTGCGTTGGTGTTTCGCATTTTTGCGGCGTGGCGTTGATTCTAACGTGGTCAGTTGGCGCGTTATCTGGGGAGTATCGCAAGGGGCCGCCGTGTTGTGAATACTTGGTTAACAAGGCGTTAATTTCCCGCGATGGACTGTGATATGCAAAGTTGCGTTAAGCTAAATTTGCGGTGGTTATCGCACGTTCTTGAGAATATGCCCCAATGTGTTTTCTGTCTTTATTTATTTTAAAAAGTGGATAAATACAGAAAATTGTGCTGCTTTTAAGTGACTCCCCTTGCTTTCTTTCATGAATTATAGCCCAACAGCTGAGCAGATGGACAGCATGGGAACTTAAAAAACAGGATGAAATTACTTTAAATAACGGCATGTGTCAATAAACATTTGTGGTATAATGCTAGTATTTACCAGTGGATGTATTGTTATGTAATATTTATCAGCTTAAATAGCTAAAACACGACAGACATCAAAGTATGAGTGCGCGTCTATCAGTTAAATAAATATGGAAATGTACAGTTTTACAACTTCATTTATACGCAAAACACAAAATAAATATGGATAAATACAGATAAAATGGCCCAAAAATAAATATGGATAAATATAGACGGCAATGTTAAAAAAGAAATACCATAAAACCATGTTAAAAAAGAAATACCATAAAACCGGGAGCCCTAGTTATGATCCACCAATTAAGCCAATAAGATTAATATGAACAGCCCATAGCATTTGCTATACTGTTAAATCTTGCATTGTCATCCTTTATCATTGGGAATAAATGATTTCATTCAATATGTGTGTCTCAGAGTCTTTCTTAGATTAGACTGCATTTGCAGTCATAGGATCTGCCAATAGAGATTCCTACACCTAGATCCCAAGAGCAAAAGTTCCAGCTTTAGGAGTGCTTTGATAATAAGGCAGGTCTCTCCCAAGGTCAGGAATTCAATCTCCTGGGAGAGGTAGGGTGAGCATTTTGTAAACCATTTCTATGACAGCTGCTGCACTTCTTTAACCCCCAAAACATTGTTTAAAAACATTGCTGTTGCCCCTGCCCCTTCTTGAGGCACCACAACGAGCAGATATACAACTTTTAACCCTCTTGTGGTGGATTATGGGGCACTTCTTCAACTGAAGCAATGAATAATTGATGAGTCACTTTGCCCACTTTTTATTTATTTTTATTTATTTATTGAATTTATAAGGCACGGCAGCTACCCAAAAAGGGTTTCCCGGCGCCGAGGCAGATCAGAGACTGTGTAACAGCTTACAGGATTACTGGTTAAAAAGCCAAGTCTTCAATGATTTGCGAAATTGGGCATACACCGTTTCATTCCGAATAGCTGTGGGAAGGGCATTCCAAAGTGAGGGACCAAGATATGCAAACGATCTACCACCCATCCGGGATAGTCTAATTCTGGGCATAGAGAATTTCCCTTGAGTGGATGAGCGAAGACATCGGGGAGGGACATAGGGGCAAACCAAAGACTGCAGGTACTGAGGGGCAGCCCCTATTTTAATTTTGAACATGTAGCTCAGGGCTTTGAACTTGATTCGGTTCTCCACCCTGAGCCAATGCAGGACCCGTAGGTGACCAGAGACAGAGGTGGCCCTAGGAACCCGGCAAAGTAGTCTTGCAGCAGAGTTCTGAACCATCTGCAGCCTACGAGTCACCTCCTTGTTGGATCCTAGGTAGAGAACATTACCGTAGTCCAGTCTTGAGGTGATTAATGCCTGGACTACGGTTCTCTGGGTAGACTCAGGTAGCATCCAGATGATCTTTTTTAGCCACTTCAGAATGGTAAAACATATGGCGGCCACCTTGACAGCTTGATGATGCATAGTTAGTGAGTCATCGATGATGACACCCAAGTTACGGACTTGGCAGGAGGGTAAAGGAAGTGCACCCATCTCACTGGGCCAATGTTGTGGGCCCCAGAGATCCTTATTTTTACCAAGTATCAAGACCTCGGTTTTCTCTCCGTTGAGCTTGAGATAATTTGACTGCATCCATGATGCAATTTTACTCAAGCCCAGCTGGAGGGACGACGACCCGGCCGCACTTTCCATAGAGAGAGAGAAGATAATCTGGGAGTCGTCCCGTAAGAAAACAGGGACAACCCGGCATCTTCCGCAACATCAGCTAGGGGTCTGACGTATAAATTGAAGAGCAAAGGGCTAAGAATGGAGCCCTGAGGTACCCCACAGGGTGATGAATGGATATCGGAGCTAGCTATTGGGGAAAAAACTTGGAAAGTGCAATTGGCAAGAAAAGAAATGAGCCAGTTTAGAGCTGAGCCACAGATGCCTAATGATCTTAACGTTTTTGCTAACACGGTGTGAGACACCGTGTCAAATGCTGCGCTTAAGTCCAGCAAAATAAGGGCCACTGTGTCTCCAGCATCCAGATAACGACGCAATCTTTCCGTTACCCCCAATAGAGTTGTTTCCGTTGAAAAGCCAGCTCTAAAGCCCGATTGAGAGGGATGAAGGAACCCTTGGGTTTCAACAAAATTAGAGAGCTGAGCGTGGATTTGTTTCTCTAAGATTTTTTAAAAGGCCGGTAGCAAAGAAATAGGCCGATAGTTGGAGGGTAAGTCGGGGTCAGCGTTGGCCTTTTTGAGAAGAGGGAGCACCATAGCGTGCTTCCAATCTGGTGGAACTGTAGCTTCCTGTAAGGAGGCATTTAAAAGGTCCATAATGACAAGCAGAGATGGCGGCTCAAGCTGCTGGAGCACGGAGATAGGCAAAGGGTCCCTGGGTGATCCTGATTTAACACTATCTAAAAGTCCTTTAAAGGAAGCAGCGTTTAATAAGGGCCATGTGTCCAAATAGTTAGAAGGTGCATGAAGCGCCTTATCCTGATCAGAATGGATATTGTCCGTTGAGGATGGTGCAGATATTAATTGGAGGGATTTAGTAAGTTGCAGTTGGGGAGGGTTATCACACTGCAGGCTCACTATTTCCGAGTATATTTTCTAAACTTTCTGGACAAAAAAGATAGCCAGGTCCTCGCATTGCCGTTTATTAAGTGAGGGGGGCCTAGATTGGGTTTTAGATCCAGAGAGCTCCTTGACAATGCTAAAAAGTGTTTTTGAGCAGTTCAGAGCATCAGAGATGGTAGTGGATACATATTCAGCGCGGGCTGACCTGCAGAGATTATGATACACTTTTTTTGCCTTTTTATAAATAATTTTGGAGTCGGATGCATAGTTCCTTCTCCACCTTCGTTCCATTGCCTTACATTTGGCCTTCTCTGTTTTCAGAGTTTCAGTAAACCAGGGCGCTGGAGGACAGTGATTATTAACCCTTTTTGGGAAAGAGGGAGACAGGTATCAATGGCATTGAGAAGCCATTTTTGCACAGAGACAGAGAGCGTATTCACCATTTGTTTAGAGATGGGGACGTGAGAACACAAAATATTGTTTAAGGCAGTTGTGTCAAGTTTTTTCCAATCTCTAGATAATGTCCTTAAGGTGAGAATAGTAGGTACAGAATTGTCTGGGGGTTTCAGACAGAACCTAGTAATAAAGTGGTCAGACCAGCATAGAGGAAGTGCTGGGGAACAGTAAATGCTAGATAGACTGGAGAAAATAGGATCCAGTAAGTGGCCGGCCTCATGCGTGGGGCCAGAATTATGTAAATTAATGTTTAATGCTGCCAAATCAGAGATGAGATTAGTGCTGATTTTACATGTCGGATCATCCAGGTGTAAGTTAAAATCACCCAAAATTGAGAAATTGGCAGTGCTCATAAGCAGAGGGGTTATCAGGCCGGGAAAAGATGATGCCCAGGGAGCGGGAGGCCCAGGAGGGCGATACACAAGTATGCCAGAGAGGGTGAATTTCGGGGTCAGGGCCAGCTTAAATAAAGCTGCCTCACAATTCATGCCTCACATTTTCATGCAGTCTTGCTCAAGCCATATACATTTTCCTTCTTGTTTTCTTTAATCCCATGCATGTGTGCACACTGGGCACCCTGGTGCTGATGAGGAATGGGGGCGGCATGGAGAGCCCACTGTTGAGCTGCCCCAGACAGCTCCCTGCGCAAGTGCACAGCTTCAAGGAAGCTGGTGCATGAGCCGACTATGTTCTTTTCTCCCACATGCATGGAACGCGGGTAGGAATGGATCGATTTGCACATTCTTGGGCTCATTTTGCTGCTGGTGGCCAACAGGAGCCTTTCCTTCAACCCTCCAGTCCTCTAAAAGGGAGCTTTTTACAGAGACCTGGATTATCTGTCTCCCTGCACCAGACCTATCCTCTGCCTGACCTCCTGGTGCTCTTTTCTGCTTAGAGAGGAGTGCTTCACAGCCCCATCAAAGCCAACCAGCAGAACACCCTCCCTGCTGAACTTCCAGAGCCTCCTGGCATCTTGAAGGGTACCGGTGTGTCAGGGGTGTCAAGGGTCAGTCCAAAGAAGTCCTATGGAATCCCTCCAGAATCCCCAGCAGGGCCATTCCCCCAACTACTCCTCAGGATCATTAGGGGGATATCACCAATGGCCTTGGAGAGACCCATCCTAGTCCTGGGGGTTACCTGTAGTCAAGATCTCAAAGTCCATTCTTATGGGACATCAGGTAGCTTCTCCTTTCAGCTGGGCATTTTTGCTGTTGTAGCACCTGCTCTCCTTTGTGAATGGATTTTTAAATAGGGGTGGGAAGTTCTAAAAGCCAGGTACCCCTGGCCAATCCTAAGGTACCACATCAGCACTCCACCCCTGTCCCAACCCTCCAGCACAGTGTTCTGGACAATCCAATATGTTTACTTCAAGTTGCCTGTGGAAGAATCTCCCCTTCAGAGCCTCAGCTCCGTCCCTAGCTAACACAGTTGCCCGATTCCTTTCCATCAAAACTTCAAAGGCAAGCCCTTCCTATGTTGGATTCAGAGGCCTGGCCCTTCTCCTTTGTTTCTGTGGGCATGAGCTGCCCCAGCCCAGATTCAGTGTGAGAAGCTGATTAACAGATACATGTTTCCTCCCCATCCTTTTCTTTCCCAGGAACTCCATCAAGCACTGTTCATGGCTATATTGTGTGCGGGAGGCCTATGATTTTCCTACTGGGAAGCAGTAGAGGGGACGATGACCTGGAGTCTGATTACGAGCTGGGCCAGGTAAATATGACATAAGTAGTGTACATATTATATTAGGGTTTGTAAATGTACTCTCGAGAAGCATGTTTACCACTATATTAATAACTTATTGGACCCATTAAGGCAGCAATGTACATAAGGGCAGATTTTGCCTGTAATATTGTAAGAAACTGGATATTAGTTAAGGGAGGTGATGACCCACCTTTAGTAATAACCACAATCCTTGTTAGGGTGAATCACTAAAGTCTCTAAATCAACATGGGCTCAGCCTCCTGGCAGTTATGGAACAGAGCAGACAGGCGTATTATAGAGGCAAGGTGTAAAGTATTTATGCAGTATCAAAACAGTAATAAAATAAAATCACAGCGCAAGAAAACTAAAGTAAATTATAATAAATAAAAGGACAGCAAAAGCGAAATAAATGCTATAAAGGAAGCCAGAGTTATGAGTTTTTGACGTTTAAGGTTCGAAATATGACCAAAAAAGCATTACGCGCAAACCTCAGGCATCTGGTGGGACTTGACTGGTACCTAGGTGTGAGTTAAGATAGACCGTGATGGAATGTGGGTCAGTTACAGAAACAGATTGACCCTGTAGCCAATAAGAGCTCCAAGCAGTCTAATACTTTCTCTGTGAGGTCCCTCTGAATCAGACTTTCTACTGCGGAAAAGCTCTGAGCGGAATCAACCTGAATCTTCAGTCAAGCGACAACGCACCTTCGTCGGATCAACTTGGCAGGTTGATCCCGATCATTCAGAAGTACAGTTTGAAACAACCTGGGCTTTGAGGAACAGCACTTGGGGGGTCAAGATTCACTCTAGCAGAATCTTCCAGCAGGAACCAGGGCATGTGCAGTTGGAACTGGCCAGATGTGAAGTTGCAGGAAAGGCCTATTGCAGTTTGGTTGATCCCTGTAGCTTGAACAGAAGGTCAGCTGTATGGCCCTTGCAACCAACTTCTTTGCCTTGGGTATAAGAGAGAAGGCAGGTCAAGCCTCCTAGGCTCTTCTCAGGCCTCAGACAGAAGGTTCAGTCATCTTCTGATCTTTCACAGTTCCAGTAGTGTTCCAAGGAAGGTACTGTGGGTGCCAAATGTATGCCTTGCACCAGCCTGTGGGTGGAGGTGACTCCTGGTCCCTCCCTAACTAATAGGGTAAGAGGTCCCAGAAGTTACCCTACCCACTTCTGCTGCATTTCCTGTGATCCCTAAAGCAGTTAAGGCAAATATATTTGGGTAAACTATTCAAAACATGGCCATTTCTTATGAACATGTAATACAGTATATATATATATATATATATATATATATTCACTGAAAAACCATAGGTTTTAGGGACAGTTATAGTTAGTTGGACATTGCACTCGTACAAAACCCGTGAAATTCCCCCGTTATAGTTAGTTCAGGTAACTATAACTCGCGCCCCGCAATGCACTGCTGATGACGTCACATATTACATCACTCATGACATGGTCAGTGACATCACTGATGACATCACTGATGACATCACTGATGACATCTCAAATGACATCACTGATGACATCATCCAGTGACTGTGTGTTTCTGTAAAGTTTAAATATGTTTAATATATATAGGGAAAGGCGTATTGACGAATGAGTGGGTGTATAAGTGTCTGAATGGATGATTCAGTAGGTGCGTGACTAACTCTATAAGTGAGTGATAAACGTATCTTACTGAATGCATGGGTTAGTGACTAAACTGGGTGAATGTCTGTATCCGTCTGTCTGTTGCTGTGTAAGTGGCTGCATGGGTTTGTGAATAGCTACATGAGTGTCTATATGAGTTATTGATTGGTTGTCTGAGTATCTGTATGGGTGCCTGAGTGTTTGTGTGGGTGGGGTGTGTGCGACTCTGTGCATAGATGTGTGAGTGGGTGATTCACTGGGTGGATGATTTCAAGAGTGCATCTGTGATAGACTGTATGGGTGGGTAAGTGTGTGTAAGAGTGTGTTAGTGAGTGAATGTATGTCCCAGTGGTACATGTGTGAGTAACTATGTTGTAATCTAGTAAGTGAATGATGCATCCTCTCTGTTCTTGCCCTTATGCCTTGCTGCTCAGTCTATGTGATGTCATCAGAATGTTGAGAGTGTTTGAGTGTGAGAAGGAATCAGTTGGTGTGGAAGGGCTGAGCGGCAAGGAGGCTGCTCCTGGTGGGGCATTGTATGAGGCCTAGCATGAGACTTAATATGGATCCTATCTGAAGAATAAAGCTGTGATCCTGAACTACATCACTGGACTACGTATCCTTCATTTAACCGTAACACTGGCGACGAGGATGGGATCCGAACCCACGCGTGCAAAGCACAATGGAGATTAGACTTTTAAAACAGAAGAAACTACAACCTCTGGATTGGAACAAAACTGGCACCCCTAATGCCCCACCAGTGACCTTTTCATCGGTCGCCCCAACAAGTAAGTGCCAGTTTGTCTTGGACTTTCCTTCATTATCTTGTTTACCTGTCTTTGCTGAACTGTTCCTGTCCTGTAACATGTTGACAGAGAACATCATCTGTCACCTGGACATTATTTGTGTACTAGTGAGTACTGTACATTTGGCTTTGGCTTAGTTCCTGCTGCCTGTTGGATTTTGGGATCAAAGGTGCCAGTTCCTATCTGCCTGCCTACTGTCCACTGCCTGCCTGTCTTGGAAGAAGTCTGCCCTCCTGCTCCTTGGGACACTCTCAGAGTAGTGACCTACTCCTACTTGTTCGTTGTCTCTCTCTCTTCATTGCCAGTTCTTGCTTGCCTGCCTGCTCGCTACCGCTGCCCACTGCCTCCCTGTCTTTCTGCCTTGGAGGAGTGTTTGTCTTCATTGTCCTGACCTTCTGTGCCCCTAATTCTGTGCCGGTAGTGCCTGAGATCAACATTGGTGAGACTGTTTTCGTCAATTATTTTTTTACGACATTTGAGACCTGTTTGGTCTCTTCAACCGCTCTATTGTTGTTGGATTTAGGGCACGAGCTCCGTTTGGAACACTTGCATTTTCCGCCATAGATTGATTTGAACCAACTGACTTTGTCCCTGCGCGCGCAACCTCACCTGCGGTCTCTTCTTGGGTTCCTACACGACACGCTGTTCATCGAAGGGACTTCTATGACTTGACAAGAGACGCTTTTGGAGCGCCTACGTGCCGTGAGCCATCGGGCTCGGCGTCACAGACGTGCCGCCATCTTTTAGTTGGACCCTGTATGATGTTTCCTGCACTGCCTATGAGGGTTTTCTGCCAACCACGGTACAATAAAGTTAATTGAAACTTTTTCTTCTTGGTTAATGGCAACGCTGGCGATTGTAAACCTCGTTCGACATTTTGGCACATCAGCTAGTTGAAGGCCTAGCAGCGCTAACCAAGATGGAGTCGCTGTGCTACACCGCTAGGATGTAGACAGTTATGTGGAACTTTTGGTGAGGACCTCGGGTGAGAGATCGCTCACCGGAGTATGAGACTTTCTTTTGTTTTATTTCATGTGTGTCTTATGTGATTACTGTACCTTTCACTGGTACCTGATCCTGTATTTGTATGAGAGGGGGGAGAGAGAGTGCAGTGTCTTTGTTTGGTATATGTATGAATAGAGGAAGAGAGAGTGTAGTGTCCCTGGTCATGTCATGTTCTGAAACTGAAGCTTCTTGCTTGTTTTGGATTTCCCCTCTGAATTGGTAGTTACCTCGTGTGAGGTGTAAGACTGTGCGTTACTGGTGCGCACATGAGAAGACTTCTTCTTTGAAGCTTCTCTGACTTGCCTGTTTTGGTTTTACCCTTTGTATTGGTTGTTACCTCGTGTGAGGTGTTGGACTGTGCGTTACGGGTGCGCACACCTTGTGTGAAGTGTTGGACTGTGCGTTATGGGTGCGCACATGAGAAGACTCCTTCTTTTGAAGCTTCTTTGATTTTCCAATTTTGGTTTTACCCTCTGGATTGGTTGTTACCTCGTGTGAGGTATTGGACTGTGCGTTATGTGCGCACATGTGAGAGATCTACCTTTTGTGTAGCTTTTCTGTCTTACTTCTATTGGATGTACCCTGTGAGTGGTTGTTGCCTCGTGTGAGGTGTTTGGACTGTGCGTTACGGGTGCGCACATGAGAAGACTACTTTCTCTTTAGCTTCTTTTGATTTACCCTTGTTTTGGTTGTGGTATGTGTATCACCCTGTGTTTAGGGGTTGCATAATTACTCTAGAGTGTACGCCTTCGAGTGTTGGGCGTGCGATTTAAATAACACAACACTTTTGTGTTTCTCTCATCTCCTCAAGATGGGATGGGATGGGGTGTTGGACGATGCTCTTGAAAATTGATGTTATTCTTGTAGCGTTATGTTATTTTTGAAGCTCGTTGACTTTCGTATGTGTGTATGTCCACCTCCGCACATTTATTTATTGTCAGTCATATTGCATGTGTGTGCTATGATCTCGCATGTTTGTATTTTTACAATTTTGATGAGGGGGGGATGTGTTGTAATCTAGTAAGTGAATGATGCATCCTCTCTGTTCTTGCCCTTATGCCTTGCTGCTCAGTCTATGTGATGTCATCAGAATGTTGAGAGTGTTTGAGTGTGAGAAGGAATCAGTTGGTGTGGAAGGGCTGAGCGGCAAGGAGGCTGCTCCTGGTGGGGCATTGTATGAGGCCTAGCATGAGACTTAATATGGATCCTATCTGAAGAATAAAGCTGTGATCCTGAACTACATCACTGGACTACGTATCCTTCATTTAACCGTAACAAACTACATATGTGAAAGGCAGTATATATGTGTGTTGGAGTATATAAATAGCTATAAGCGAGAGTGTGTGATTGTGAGAGTGACTGTATGGATGAGTGTGTGCTTGTATCAGAGATTGTATAAGAGCGTAAGAATGTGCTAGTATTTGTATGAGTAAGTGAGCTGGTGTGTGTATAATTGTATAGGTGAGTAAATGGGTGTGTGCTTAATTTTTGCATGACTAACTAGGTGTGTGAGTACCTCTATGGATGAGTGGCGGTGTGTGAGTGTTTATATAGGTGTATGAGTGCATATAATAGTCCTGTACTGAGTGACTATAAGTATGAGTGACTGTACAGGTGAGTGAGTAGATGTGTGTGTGTAGACCTAAGAATCAGTGAGTGTGTATATAGTAATTGGTGTTGGAGTGTCTATGGTTTTGACAATGGCAGTCTGTAATTTACAGTGGGTGTATCAAAAGTTATATTAGGGTTTGAGAAGATGCATCAAATTATCACATGGATGATGTCATCAGTGATGTCATCAGTGATGTCATTTGAGATGTCATCAGTGATGTCATCAGTGATGTCACTGACCATGTCATGAGTGATGTAATATGTGACGTCATCAGCAGTGCATTGCGGGCGCGAGTTATAGTTACCTGAACTAACTATAACGGGGGAATTTCACGGGTTTTGTACGAGTGCAATGTCCAACTAACTATAACTGTCCCTAAAACCTATGGTTTTTTCAGTGAATTTGTAAGGTTTTTTAAATGCTAATTCCTAACTATAACATGTCTGAAACCTATGGTTTTTTTCAGTGAATTTCAAAGGTTTTGTAAATGACAATTTTTAAATGTATTAATTGTTATATTTATTTTTTTGATACTGATTTACTAAATTTTTTTAAACTATTTATTTTTAGATATTTTATTTTTTAAATTACATTGTAATTACATTATACATTACATTACAAAATATACTTTCTCAGAATGAATTACTTTAGTTTAAATACTTTGCAAATAGGCAATAGACTTTTAAGTACAGTAGTTACAGTTGTTGCAATGGGCAACACAATTTCAAACACAATGCAACATTGAGCTCAATGTGAATTTCTAGTTAAATGCAATTAGTTACTTTATGGATTACTTTTTCTAACCACAGGACTGGATCCTAGATTCAGTCCTGTGACATCTCCTGTAAACAGTTGAGTAAAAGCGTTTTGGTTACAGTAGTGATTTTTAAGGAATATTATTGTATTTTAAAAGTTGACACACAAACTTTTTCACATAGAATCACCAATGTTATCCTATGGGAGGAAATTCACTTAGCAGGTAAGTAGTGTTATCGTTACTTTTTCTTACTCAGTGGTGGATCCTGGATCCAGCACTGGTGCATCTCCTGTAAACAGTTGAAAGAATGCGTTTAAGTCATACAGGCGATTTTTAAGGAATATTTGTAGTTTGTGAAAATCGACACTTTGAAACTTTTCTGCTGAAAACCAGACAATGGATTCCTATGGAAGGAAATACAAGTTACTGGTAAATATGGTTAGAATTACTTTTCAGGGTCAGTGCTGGGCTAAAAGATGCAGCACTGGGTTCTCTCCTGATAACAGGTGAGTAAATCGGAATTCGTAGTTCGGCTGATTTTAGAGGAATATTATAAAGTTCCAAAACTCCACACTTAGAAGAATTTCCAAGTGAAACCAGTCAATGTTAGCCTATGGAAGGAAATTCAAGTTACTGGTAAGTACGGTTAAAATTACTTTTCAGGATCAGTACTGGGCTTAAAGATGCAGCACTGAGGTCTCTCCTGATAACAGGTGAGTAAATCGGAATTCGTAGTTCGGCTGATTTTAGAGGAATATTATAAAGTTCCAAAACTCCACACTTAGAAGAATTTCCAAGTGAAACCAGTCAATGTTAGCCTATGGAAGGAAATTCAAGTTACTGGTAAGTACGGTTAAAATTACTTTTGAGGATCAGTACTGGGCTCAAAGATGCAGCACTGAGGTCTCTCCTGATAACAGGTGAGTAAATCGGAATTCGTAGTTCGGCTGATTTTAGAGGAATATTTGTATGTTACAAAAATCGACACTTAGAAACTTTTTCAGCAAAAAGCAGGCAATGATATCCTATGGAAGGAAATTCAAGTTACTGGTAAGTACGGTTAAAATTACTTTTCAGGATCAGTACTGGGCTCAAAGATGCAGCACTGAGGTCACTCCTGATAACAGGTGAGTAAATCGGAATTCGTAGTTCGGCTGATTTTAGAGGAATATTTGCACAGTGGTGAAGGGAGGGGCGGGGCTTCAGGTGACATGTCTGCAAACAGGCCCCGTGGCGCGTTTTAAGATGGGGAATTAAATCCTCCTCAATCCCGAGGGTCCCTAGGGGCCAAGTAGCCCACCAGATACCTCCAGTATGCGTCAGAGAGCTGCGTTGCAGAGAGGTGTTCAGAGGCCACGCCCCTTTTTGCACCTCTCTGCAACGCAGCTCTGTGGCGCTTTCTGGACGTACTTGGTGGGCTAATTGGCCCCCAGGGACCCTCAGGATTGAAGGGGATTTAATTCCCCATCTTAAAACGCGCAACGGGGCCTGTTTGCACACATGTCACCTGGAAGCCCCGCCCCTCCCTTCACCACTGTGCAAACGCGCTCGTGGCGCGTTTTAAGTTGGGGAATTAAGTCCCTTGAATCCTGAGGGTCCCTGGAGTCCAACTAGCCCACCATGTACCTCCAAAAGTGCCACAGAGCTGCGTTGCAGAGAGGTGTAAAAGGGGCGTGGCCTCTGTACACCTCTCTGCAACGCAGCCCTGGCTTATACTGGAAGTTCCTGGTGGGCTAGTTGGCCCCAGGGACCCCCAGTATTCAAGGAGAATTCGTTCCCCCTCTGCAAATGCGCCAGGGGGCGCGTTTGCAGAGTGGTAAAGGAAGGGGGCGGGGCCTGCAGCACGATCGTTTTTTTTTTTTAATGCTTTTTTCTGCCCAGGGGTCCTTGTGGGACCCCTGAGCAGACCTAGGGGTCAGGGTGTTTCTACCCTGCCCCCTTTGTGCGTTTTGCGCACTTGTTTCTGTGCCTCGGTTCTACCGAGGGACAAAATGGCTGCCAACACTTCCTGATTTGGAGTGTTGACAGCCAATTAGCATGCAGCTCGTGATCGGGAGGGTATGCGGACCCTACTCGGCCATAGATATATATGTGACTTTACTTTTGATTTTCTCAGGAACTACTGAACGGATTTACACCATTTAACAAAAAGGGTTCTTTCTGAACCAAGAACTACCTCTTTGCCAAATTTGGTGTAATTCCGTTCAGCAGTTCGGGCTGTAGCCGTGGCTAAAGTTTCCTATGGGAAAATGGATGGGGAAAACACGTTTTGGGACACCCCTTTTTTCTCGGCCCCCGCTTGACGAATCACCCCGAAACTTTCAGGGTAGGAGCGGACCGGAGCGGGCCATAAAGTTTGAAAATTTTGCGAAGATTCGTCAACCGACGCAAGAGTTATTTCAAATAGAATGTTGCGGATTTCCTATGGAAAATAGGTCCTAACTATAACTATCTACTGGCGACCGCCAGTAGATAATATATATATATATATATATATATATATATATATATATATATATATATATATATATATATATATATATATATATATATATATATATGTTGTATAATATACATATAGTTAACTATAACTATAACTTGCCACTGTACCATACACTGTGTTCTGGCAAAAAATATAATTTGTGATGTCATAAGTGTTTTATTTAGTGCAATGATTTCCCATGCTATAACGTAGGAAATATCCAAGGGTATAGCTAGTGCATGTAGAATAGGGCGAGTAATAGTGAATGTAGTGTGGCAAGTGAGGTAACAAGACTGTGCATGGAAGTGCAAAAGTGGTATTAATTTAAAGGCAGTGCGTCACTATAAATGTGAGGATAAAAGTAGGACATAGTAATGTGAAAGCAGTGCATTAATGATCACTTCAACAGATAAGTATAAGTTTTGCATTTGTTATGGCTGTGTAATTTAAGGGGTAGTTGGTACAAATAACAAAGAAAAGTCCCTAAGTGATGTATAAATAATAAAATTAGGAGATAACTAAAACTGCAGAATTTATAATGTTTGTGGAGTTTAATTTTGGTTTCTATACCAAACCTAACTATAACTTATGTTTAACCTTTGCATTTTTGTGTGAATTTTAATGATTTTGATAATGTTAGTAATATTTTTGTAATATTCATCCAGTTTAGTTTAGTAGAGAGGAGTGTTATTAAGTGGAGTGTGGTACAATATAGTGGTGGATAGTGTTGTAAAGTTTACTGTGGTACAGTGTATTGTGGTATAGTGGAGAGGTGTAAAGTGGAATGAGGTATAATGGAGTAGTGTATAGTGGAATGGCATACAGCAGAGTTGTGTAAAGTGGAGTTGCATACACTGGAGTGGCATACAGTGAACTTGGATACAACAGAATGGCATATATTGGAGTGGCATAGAGTGTAGTGTTATTCTGTGCCATTGTAGTGGCGTACAGTGGAGTGCTATACACTGGTGTTTTGTACAGTATAAAGGCCAATAAGAATATAGTGTACTGAAATAGCATACAGTAGTGGCATACATTAGAGTGCAGTACAGTGGAGTATAGTGGAGTGTGATACAGTGGAGTGGCGTAAACTGAAATAGCATACACTGGAGTGCTATACAGTGGTTTGGGGTACTTTGGGATTGCATAAAGTGTAGTGTGGTTCAGTGTAGTGTTGTAAAGTAAAATTTTGTAAAATGGGGTGACATATATTGGAGTGCTGTACAGTGCAGTGGTGCTGAGCGGTATAGTGTAGACTGCAGTGGGGTAAAATGTAATATGGTACAGTGCAATAGTTTATAGTGTAGTAGCATAAACTGTAGTGTGATATAGTGAAGTACCGTAGAATTTAGTATTGTTTAGTGTAATAACGTGTTTAGTGGTGATAACTGCTCAGACGTACACTGGAGTGCCATATAATGGAGTAGCGTGGAGTAGAGTGGTGTACATCTCCATAGGGTTAATTATACAAGTATAGACTGTAGTCATGTACAGTGAAGTGTGGTTTAGTGGAGTGGCGCGGAATATAACCTTCTGAAGCAAAATAGCATCCAGTTGATTGTGGGACAGTCCAGTGTTGTATGGTGCATTTTAGTAGAATGGAGTGGCGTAGAATGTAGCGTACACTCCAGAAGTGTACCATCAAGTGGGCCACAGTGGAGTAGGTAATAATGGAATAGCGTAAATTAGAGTAGGGTACAGTGGAATAGTGTAGATTTGTGAGCAGTACAGTTTAGGGGTGTCTAGAAAAGTGGCATAAATGAAAGGGTAATAGAATACAGTGGGGAATAGTACAATACTGTAGAGTAAAATGGTGTACGCTGTAATGGCGTACACTGCAGTTTGGTAACATATGGTGGATTAGCGTAGAATGTAGTGACATATACTTTAGTGTTGTAACCTGGAGTAGCATACTGTAAATCGCATATAGTGGAATGGCGTGAAGTGAACAGGTGGACAGTAGAGTGGCGTAAAGTGGAGTGTGTAAATTAAAGGAAATGTAGCTTTAAAGTGTGTCAAAAGATGCAAATGTTTTCTCTCAAAAATATATATTGTAATCTGTAAATGTTGTAGGGGTCCCAAAACGTGCTTAAATTCAATACATTTTTCATAAACAGTTTTACTGTGCATATTGCGAAATTCAGATTTGGTTCATCTTGGCAGGATTAGCTATTATGGTGAACAGATGCTTATTTTGGGTAGTGCAGTGTAATTATTTTATAAGTTGTCATTTATTTAAACTTTGTGAAATCTGCTTCCACTGTATTTTTGCAAAATATGGGTGTATTTCGCTGTACTACCTCAGTACATAGTGATGCCAAATCATTAGCTGATTGGCTAATGACTGCCTTTCCAAAAGTAAAAACGCAGGCATGTTGTTTTTAGGTACACTTTGGCCATGTTCTGCATTACGCCTTCGGATATAGGTAAGTATTTGCTTTGGTCTTTTTGCCCTACCTATTAACACTTTACTAAAGTGGTAATAGATAGTACAAAATATGTCTATATATATCTTTATATTTTTTTGTATAAATAGGGAGTATTACGGAAGTAGAGCGCTACCACAAAATTATTCTGCAAGGTTACCATTTTTGTTTCCGAATTTCTCTATATTTTTGTAGCACCCTACGGGGAATGGTGTTTTTTTTTAAGTAGTGCAGTACTTTTTAGTAATTAACACTCTACTCTGTACACTTTTTTTAGCATATTTAAATATGCTAAAATTTGAAAATACACTTTGACACACTATATTTATAAAATATAGTGTCTTATAATGTATTTCCAAATCTTCATAATTGTTTTTTTTTGGTACCGCTGTACCCATAATTAAAATAAATAACTTATATATATATATATATATATATATACACATATATATATATCTCTCTATATATATATATATATATATATATATATATATATATATATATATATATATCTCTCTCTCTCTCTCTCTCTCTCTATATATATATATATATATATATATATATATATATATATATATATATATACGGTAATTCTCCTTTCGTGGTCTCTTGCTCTGACCACCGAAAAACGGAGTACGGACCCAAACTTGGATATGGAATCAGTCTTTATTCAGCTCCACACAACTCCACAGCATGACGCGTTTCGATCCCTAAGGATCTTGATCACATGACGCGCTAGCACAGAAGGAGGTACCATTAAATGCATTTTTTGTGAATTCTCTTAAAGTGCCATATACCCAGTTTTGTTTGCACAAATATGGCGAACCTCACTTAACAATAACTAGATTTTTAATTAATGGTTTTATATATCAATTAACTAGATGACATATCTGAATAAATAGCTAAAACCATAAGATGTTAAGAAAATCAAGAATCTTAAAATCAAATATATGCAACGCACTATAAAAGCAAAATGTTCATTATTTTAAAAAACAAAATGTATTGTATTTTCAAAGGAAGCAATTGTTACAAATCTCATAATAATAAATAAGATAAAACATTCCTATATATAAAATATTGAAAACATGTCTGGGTCTAAATACCTTTGCGTTGTTTGTTTCCACAAGCAATTAAAGTGCTATTGTGCATACAGTACTGGAGGAGTCGCCAACCCCATTGGCAAACAATTCAACTGGGAATGTGATATCAGTGCAAAATACAAATTGAATAAAGTGCTAAGTGCAATAAAAACAAACACTTCTAATGTGTCACCATATACATCAAATACCTAAAACTATGTGTAATAATAAAAACAAGGAGACCGGAAGCGGAAACCTGAAAGAATTATTCATAGACATAATGTCTGGTACTGTCTTTTCTCCTTCAAATGACTAATAGTGCATTTCCACTTCAAAAACTAGTTATTTGTAGTTTTTGTTACAACTTTTACTTTAACTATTTATCCTCATCCTACTGCTGAGAAACTGTCTGACTTGGTTCTAGAGACAAGTGTATAAATCCTCAGTTTGATTAAGGCCCCCGGATGCTTAGTATCTAAATTAAGAATGTATTTTGTTTCCAATTGTCTGAGAACCTTAACTCTGTCACCTCCCTCTTTCTGGTGGGGACACTGTCAATTATAAAATATTTCAGCAAAGTGGGGTCTGCATTGTGACTCTCTTCAAAATGTCGGGCTACCGGATATGTTTGATCACGGTTCTTAATCGCCCTCATGTGCTGGAGTACCCTCTTGTGTGCTTGTAGTGTAGTATTACCTACATATCTAAGCCCACAGGGGCACTCCAGCACATATATGACATGATCCTTTTTGCAGGACAGAGACTTGGTGATAGGGATATCTCTTGAATTAAAAGGTGTCTTATAGGTGGTAGTGTTAATACCCTGATAGCAAGCCTTGCATGTCTTGCATTTATAGAACCCCTTGCGTTGACTGAGCCAAGTACCTTTGATTGGACCCTCCAAGTCATTTCTCACCAAAGTATCCCTCATCGAAGGTGCCCTACTGAATGTTATGGCTGCTTTCTTGGGGAGGACATGGCCAATAACCGGATCTCCCAATATAATCGGCCAGTTCCTATTGATTACATTTTTAATAGTTCGACCCTGCTTGCTGAACTTGAAAATGAACCTGAAAGTGTTTTCATCTCCTCTATCAGATCGATTCAGTTTGACTATGTTATCAAGGAGGGTTTCCCTACCCACTTTATTACTTTTTTTGATAGCCCTATCAATACATTTTGGTGAGTATCCTCTTGCCAGGAATCTATTCCTACTGGCCATCTGAGCCTCATATAGATCTTCCTTATTACTGCATATGCGTTTCAGCCGCAACATCTCACCAAAAGGTATGCTCTGAATAAGGTGGCTTGGATGTGCGCTGCTGGCGTGCAATACCGAATTGCCTGCAGTGGGTTTCCTATGTAAAGTGGTATGCAGCTGTCCTTCCTTTATATACACTTTCACATCCAAGAAGTTCACTGCTAATGGGCTAATGTCTGCAGTAAAGTGAAGATTTAAATCATTATCATTTAGTTTTTGTATAAACGATATAGCCTCATTTTCAGCTCCTCTCCAGATCACAAATAGATCGTCTATATACCTGACCCATTTTATGACATTGTTGGTCATTTGCATATTATATTCTTTATGGAGGACCAACTCCTCCCACCATCCCATATGCATGCATGCATAACTGGGGGAGAAGCTGGCCCCGATGGCAACGCCACGTTGTTGCTGATACAGAAAGTTTTCAAACAGAAAGATATTATTGTTTAAACAAAATTCAACCATATTAGCCAACATTGCACTGTGTTGATCATAATTAGAGCCTCGACGTGCTAAATAATGTTTCAGAGCTCTTAGTCCATCTTGATGTTTGATAGAGGTGTATAAGGATGTCACATCCAACGTGATTAGCAGGTAGTCTTCTTGCCAGACTATTTCTTGAATTTTAGAAAGGAAATCACCTGTATCACGAATATATGACGGCAGTCCTTGTACATGGCTTTGAAGGAAGAAATCCACATAGCGTGACGTCTTTTCTAGCAGGCTGTTGCAGGCAGATATAATTGGTCGGCCTGGGGGCTTAAGGGGATTTTTATGAACCTTAGGTATGAAATACATTTCTGGAGTCACAGGGTTTTCATTCCTCATATATTTATGTTCATCCTGTGTCAAAAGCCCCGCATTTTTCCAAGCTATGAGTTTCATTCCATAACTATTGTACATGTTCTTAAGGGTTTGTTGATCACAACGGAGATAGCACTCTCTGTCCTTTAATTGTGTCAATGCTTCCTCAATATAGTCTTTTTTACTCCACAGTACAAGATTACCTCCTTTATCTGAGTTCCGAATTATGATTTCATTGTTTTTCTTTAGTTTGCTCATCAATTGGTGATATTGTAGATTACTTTTGTTAGTTTTAGCTTTGTTATTTACAACGTAATTTAATTTTTTGATACTACTTGTGACTTGCTCGTTAAAAATGTCAATCGAATCTCTAAGGGTAATAGGATTGAATGTTGAGCGTGGCTTAAATGGAGTAATAGCCTTCCGTAGTACAAGTTCACTGTTCTCCTGTGTTCTGTTGTCACTTTCATTGGCTAAATCACACAATGTTTGTAAGGTTGGCATGTCGGTTGATGTTAGATTTAACGATGGGGAGCATGTTGGCTGAGTATTCAGGACTTGATTTCTACCCTGGTTCTGCTCCGTTAGGAGAAAGTATTTTTTGAGTTTTAACTTTCTAATGCTTTTGAATAAATCCATCCTTGTAAATGCATAGTTAAAAGAACTCTCGGGGCAATAGGATAAGCCAAGAGCTAAGAGCTGTTTCTCCGCCTCACTAAGATTGACATCAGTAAGGTTAATGATGGTCTGGCTACACAGTATTGGTGTTGAATTCACCGTCTCCAGTTGCGCCTTGTTTGTCTCTTCTGTTGCGGTTTTTGCTGCTGTACGTCACTGTTTGGCTTGCCTTCTTTCCCTTTGTTTGGTTGTTGAATTCCTGTTTGCCTGTTTCTGTTTCTTGGGCGCAGGGTATTCCTGCGCTCGAGGCATAAAAAATCCACTTCATCTTCCAAAGGAATATTGACTGGTACTTGCCTCATTGCCTGCATTCGTGCCTCTGATTCGGTTTCACTTTCACTTTCCCGACCTGAACTTAGGTCTGAATTGGAAACTGGTTCCAATACTCTTTCAGGTTGAGACTGACCAGTGGAGAGCCCCTGAGATGTTCCGCCATATTTAGATATCTTTAATTTATCATACTTCTTGGCAAAAGTGAATACGCGACCGCATTCATAGTCCAAATGTTGCGAGTGCAAACGAAGACAACTCCACGAGCCCACTGATCAAGTATCAGAAATTTTTATTGCATGACAAAAAGACGCATTTCGAACACGTCCGTGGTCTTTGTCACCTGACCCCATCCCGGGTCGGACCCCATTTAAATATTTACATTGTGATAATCAGCATCATGTGACATAGTGATAGACATAGAAAAAATAATAATAAACAGTGAATAACAAAATATACATCATGTTGATTGATTGTATTACACATTTGAGTAAATGTTCTTATACAAATGACAGTAAGCTTTTTGTATTATACATTTCTTTTTCTAATGGAAGTTATGCGATAATCATATGACCGTTTTAAAGTTAATATGTATAGTGACCTTAATGATGGTGTACGTTGTAGTAAGTGCCATCAGTGGTGTTGTGGCGCTCATGTTGTACTACTTTAAAGAACACATGGATGTGGTCAAGTGCCTAATGTATGTCCACTGTTAGACATTCATCCAGTTGTTTGGAAGTGATACGACCTTTTGTAAGGCATTAGCATCCTACTGCGTGTGTAAAGACACACTAGAAAAATTACGGTATAGTACCCAAGTTATATGGTTAAATTGGCTAATGCCTGGGTGAAAAGTTATTCCAGTGGACTCTGGTGTCTAAGAGATAGGAGGATAGCTTTAGACGTCTTTCCTCTCAAGGTGCACATAACTTTATCAAAGGTAGGTGAATCCGGTGTAGAACCACAACGCAGTGTACCTGTAAAAACAAACAATTAATATAATCAGTTTTCGAGATTCGGTCTACAATAAGAGTATAGTATTCTTTACCCAATTATATATATATATATATGGATATTAAACACTCCAGAGCATGCAATCATTTAAGTTTATACAGGCACACAGCCTTAAGTATATTTACAAAAATCTACATATTAATGTATAAGATTGCATATGCCGGTGGTTCAGACACCGTGGTGACCCTATTCAACAATATATGGGCCATTGTATACAAATTAAGTTGGAGTGTGTAGGCATTCTGCCTCAGATATGCAGATTTTGTCCAATATACGAGTTATAATGTAAACTATGCAGGACATGCATTTTGAAATTTTTGCTCAAACATGAAGTGTAAATATTGTAAATATGAACTACAACTCCCATAATGCCTCATCATGGGCAACATGGGATACTAGTATAAAAAGAAATGAATGAAGGTCTTACCCAACCGTGATCAAGACCTTGTGTCGAAACGCGTTGGTGTTAGTGGTGTGTGACTAAAACCTTGAGAACTGCGATACCCTGGAGTGCAGCATCCTTTTGTTTGACAAATAATACTACGGATCTGATTCCTTTCGTTGTTGCCTGCACTGGCTGACAGCGCATAGTGGTCTGGAGTCATTTTGGTTAAGAGGTAATAAGCAAGACTACAGCGCCCGATTCCGAAGAATGCACTGTCCGAGAGATTGCAGTTAAACATCGTCGCAGCCTGCACAGCTGCAAATAGCAGACAAACAGTATTGTGACTTTTGGTGAACCCACTATTTGAAGTGTTTTTCCATAACTTGAACTTATTGAGATCCGAACCGCCAAAACAAACAAACTTTGAAATAACTCTCCCCATAACAAAGCGATTTTTATAAAACTCAAATAAAGGATACAAGTGTGCCTTGTAAAATCCGTACCTGGAGACGCTGCAGAGACCTCTGTGGAACCCGTTTGTGACGAGGCGTGGAGTGCACCACGGGTTCCGTTTTGGATCAACGGGGACAAGGATAGCGGAGAGCCCACGAAGACGCTGGGTAGGTTACGGGCCGCCATCGCGAACCCAGAGCAGGCTTACGCATCGACCAACCAAGCCGGGAGAATACATCTTGGGACTTGAGGTCCGGAGGTGGGGAAAGTTGACAGCCTGACAAACAAGACCTGTAACCGGCAGGACAATCGCCGACACAGCTTCTGAGTTGGACTATACACAGCGGACATTAAGCTGTGAAGGGAACGGCTCCATCGCAAAGTGGTGGTGAACACAAAGGATCTGGGAGCAGCCGCACTATCCCGACAACTGCATCCGAGTACCGCTGTACAAAAACAAATGCGTGGAGTTGGAGGACGCTGCTCGCATGTGAGTAGTCACTGGGGAAGGTTCATTGAAGGTTATGGTAGTTGAAAGAGTGTTTTACTGTTTGTAATTGAAATTACCAGAATAGTAGCAGCGGTTTGGTATTGGTGATACAATCACCATGTACCGAGACCGCCAGGGATCGCCAACCAAATAATTAAGTCAATTGAACTACACCACTAATTTGGGTATGAATATGTTTGAGCACCATACCTTATCGCACTAGTAAAGAGTGGGAAAAGACATAGGACATTAAACACATACTGCATTGTGTCTAGAGGGAACAATTACTCGCTACTGGAAATAAAAAACATGGAAGCAATAGCAGCCAAACGCCTACAAAAGGCGAAAACTTAATTTACTACAGAGAACAGAGGAATTAGTGAAGGGACAGCTACAAGCAAAAATGATAATACTTCCAAAGAAAAAAACTTTAAAACTTTATTTACACAATTGGAATGTCTCCTCAGGAAGGAAATTTCTAAAAGCTGGAAAATCATCACCATGGAAAAATACATAGAGGTGGGCAGAGTACCAAGAGGTTTAAGGATCTTTACCCTTCCTAATCACCCAGACACCCGACCGGAGATGTCATAAGAGTGGGGCAATAACAATATGCAATGCTCTAAAAACATCTCTAAAAACATGGCAAAATCGGAGGTGGTCTTGCCATAATCCATAAAAATGAACTACAACTCTCACTTATGCAGAGCTCTGCTCATTCTACTTTTGAATACCTCGGTGCAGAACTCCGAGTACATGGTACCCCACCTATTCGCCTTCACAACATCTATCACCCACCCACTGACTCGCTTCCCTTCGTAGAAGAACTGGCCGACCTTATCTCTCAATCCTCGCTTTCCAATTCCAAAAACCTCTTCCTCGGTGATTTTAACCTCCATTGGAACAAACAGGATGATCCCATGATCAACACCCTTATAGATCTACTTGATATCAATGACCTGAAACAACTCTGCCATGCGCCTACTCACTCAAAAGGAGCCACACTGGACGCTATTATTACTAGCCCCGATTTAGCCTCCCTCTCCTCCATCGCTCCCATCGACTGGTCTGATCATCTCCTCATCCTTTTCTCGATCTCGAACACTATGCTACCCCCTCCCCCAAAACCTCCAAACTGAAGAAATGGACTAGAAACTTCCATCTTTTACCCCGGGCGAACTTGAGAATAAAGTCAAAGCGCAACTCCGACTTCCGCCTACTTCCCTAAATACTAACGACCTCACCGAGCACTTTAATAAATCCATCACGGAGGTCCTTGACCAAATTGCTCCAGCCAAACTCAAACTTCAAAAAACACCTCTTCCAAATCCTGGTTTAATACCAATCTTAACAATGAAAGGCGCGCACTTAGATCGACGGAACGCACCTGGAGACAAAACCCTTCGCCCACTAATCTCGCCTCTACTCAGAACCGCCAGGTTCAATTACAAAAACATATCCTTAATACCAAGGCTGCCTTCTTCCGCTCCCAACTAGACCGGGCAAAAAATAGACCCAGAGAACTCTTCAGCTTGATTAAAAACCAAACCTCCGCTGCCCCCCCAAGATGACGGCCACTACTGAGAGATGTGAAGAAATTGCTAACTTCTTCTCTGAAAAATCTCCAAAATCGACCACTCCTTCGCCCCTACACCCCTTCCTCATAACCCCAAGATGACGGCCACTATTGATAGAAGCGAAGAAATTGCAATCTCATTCCCTGATAAAATCTCCAAAATCAACCACTCCTTCACCCTTACACCCCTTCCTCATAACCTCCAACCCCCCAAAACTCTTCCTCCAGTTCTCTGACCCTCCTTACACTCCAACATGACCCCTCATCTCTGCCGCTAGTCGTCTCTCTGCCTGATTCCGACCTTGCCAAACTTGAAAATAAAAATAATGCTTCCTGGCTTCACTTTAATCCAGTTACTGAGCTCAAAGTCCTCAACGTCATTACCAGACTTAAACCTTCCTCTCACTCCAGAGACCCGCTCCCTGCCAACCTTGTCCAAGATTTAAAACACATCATTGCCCCGCTCTGGACCTCTATTATCAACTCTTCCTTTGCCACGGGCTGTGTCCCGATCTCCCTACAACTCGGACAAATCACTCCCATCCTCAAAAATTCGGCCGCTGACCCCAATGACCTTAATAATCTTCGACCCATCTCTAACCTTCCTCTCCTCTCTAAAGCCCTTGAAAAATGTGCCCTACACCAACTTGACTCACACATCGACACATTCAATCTGTTGGACTCTTTTCAATCAGGTTTCAGAAAAGGATGTAGTACAGAAACATCCATGCTCAATATAATTGACGACATTCATCACTCCCTTGACAAGGGCGAATCCTCCCTTCTCATTCTCCTTGATCTCTCCTCAGCTTTTGATACTGTGAATCACTCTATGTTACTCAACACTCTTAAAGATCGTTTCGGCCTCAACGGATCGGTGCTTAAATGGTTCTCCTCCTTCTTTCATCACAGAACCCAGCAAATCAAAATTCATGACTGCTTTTCTAAACCCATGCCTGTCTCACTGGGTGTCCCTCAAGGGTCTATTCTCTCCCCCTCTCTTTTCAACCTCTTTATGGAACCCCTCACCCTTATTCTTAAGCTTGCGGGAATAAAGTATCACCTCTACGCTGATGACACTCAACTTTATCATAAGATTCAATCCCACGCTGACATTCTACACCTCAATGACACCCTGACCAAGATCCAATCCTGGTTCCACTATAACCACCTCAAACTTAACCCTAAAAAAACTGAAATCATTCTTTTCTCCCCCAAAAACAGCCCGCTCCCTATCCAAGCCTGGATTTCTGACCTTACTGCGCTCAACTGCTCTCTCACCTTATCCAACTCAGTCAAATCCCTAGGAATTAACATCGACCAGAACCTCTCTCTCAACTCCCACATAAAAACTCAGCCAAAAGTGCTCTCTTCACTCTCTTTCACCTCAAGAAATTAAAACCCTTCATTCCGGCTGAAGACTTTAGGTCAGCTGTCCAATCACTGGTCCTGTCTAAAATCGACTATGGTAACGCCATTCTCTCTGGAACACCCAAAGTCCACCTAGCCCCAATCAAATCTGTTCTTAACCTTGCTGCTAGACTCATTACCGACCTCAAACGGTTCGACCACATCTCCCCTACCCTTAAAGCCCTCAACTGGCTCCCTATTGAAGGCAGATCTACCTACAAGACCGCCTGCATTACACACAAAGCCCTGCATCAACACACCCCTCTTTACCTCGCAGACAAACTGCTCAAAGCGGGCTGCTCTCGAACACTGAGGAGCTCTAACTCACTCGTTCTCGTCCCTCCTCTATTAAACAAGAAATCTACCCAATCACGCTCCTTCTCTGGAAATGCGCCGACCATCTGGAATGCTCTCCCTAAAGAACTTCGTTGCAACCCCTCCTACTTCAGCTTCAAAAAAGACCTCAAACTTCACCTTCTTGAAAAATGTTGGGGCCCTTAACCCCTTCCCTGGGCACATCCCAGCCTCCTACTGCTTTAGGACTCCCCCTTCTGACCTCACGATGCTCTTTCTCCAGCCCCTTTCCACTGCTCACTTTTCCTGCCCTCTATATCTTATTCCTCTCTTAGGCCCGGCTTGATTTATCCAGTATCTCCCTAATCCCCCCCCTCACAGCCTCCCCACTCTCCTACATCCTGCACCCCGCTTTCTCTTTCCCCCCTGGCTCCTCGAATACCCCTTTTCTCTTAACTTTCTACTGATTATCTCAATCTGCTGTAATTCTGTTCTCTAAATCAGTTTACATCAATTGTTTTTAATTTGATTTGAATGCAACCTCATTGTATTTTATTATTTTCATATCTACTCTTGCGAACCTTGTAAAGCGCTCTGATACCCTTGGGTCCAGCCAGCGCTATATAAAACTTTTAAAATAAAAATAAAATAAAAAAATGATGTTGATCATCACTAAATATGCAAAAAAAGACATGGAAGATATTCATAAATCAATCAATACCATTGAAACTCAAATCCAATCCCCGAAAAAGGAAATAAGAATTGAAACAATTGAGATTGGAAATGGAACAAAGACTGGACAAACACGAAAATCAAGTGGAGGAAAGAAAAGAACTAAAATTTAGAAGGGATGATAGAGATTATGAAGGGGGCACGATTCTTACATTTGCGAGAAGACTCGACTCTTTAAAACAACAAATGAAAGACCACAAATTGGTGGGCAATGAGTCGCATACAACAATCAGCGAAAAGGACACAGATACAAGTGAGACTGAACAAAATCCTCAAGGTACCCGAAACTTACTTTTTTAGAGGAAATGAAGTTACTATACATAGACCAAAGACCAGGGAGAGGCAGAGGCAAGGGGAGAGGTCGTGGAAGGGGATGAGGTGTGGTAAGGTCACAAAGCCACACAAGAGGTGAAAAACCAGAAGAGGAAGGGGGAAAAAAAGACAAATACCCTCTATGCAACCACCAGAAAAAATAAGTGAATCTACCATCCATGAAAACCTCATTATTAATCTATCAACCATCTCGCTGAATCAAGATCAAATCAAACTTTTAAACAAAGGTTTAACCTTCTGTCCCGAGAACACCACGACTACACCGAAACTAAAATAGACATATATAAATGTATCAGAAAGCTCAAACTGGCAAAATTCTTTGCAAGAAAAAGCAATGTCAACAAAAACTCCTCTAAACGAGAAAGGATCCAAGAAACAAACCTCACAATAGAACAGATACCGGATCTAGTAACAACCTATGAACTCATGCAAGGCATGCAAGAAAATGAAATGACAACCAGTCAATCAATCAATCAATCAAAATACTTTATTCGGCTTTAGGATTAAAACCATAAAAGTTACACAACTCCATATAACAGTTAAGACATATAATTCATAACAATAATGTTAAAACAAATTGTCCCCTAAAATACAGAGATATATACATCTAATACATAAAATTATATGGGGGGAACCACTACACCAGAGGACCAAATTACATCAATATGGATAGTAATGGGGGTACCTACCAACGTTAGAAGTTTACTATCTCTCCATACAAATCCTAGATCTCAGAGAGGATTTCAGAAAGCCTACTATAAAAGTCACACAGTCTAATTTCAACAGTTGTAAATAAAAAAGAGCTGGGCGGACCTGAGTAAAATTCAACTTCTTTAAAAGGGGTGTTAAAAAATATCTGCGAGGTACATCATAAAATTTACAAAAAAACATAAAGTGTAGCAAATCCTGAGGAGACACTCCGTCGCAGCCACAGGATGCTAACACCTGGCCTCTGCGGCTCCCTTTTGGAACAGCTAATAACAAATGAAAATAATCCAATCGAAACCTGGTTAATAAAAACCGCTCATGGGGCGACAATGGCCACAGAAGATAAGGCTCAATAGATGGGATTGTTTTAAGCATCACGTATTTACGGACGCTTGATTTCCCAATTTCTAAATCGTCTCTACCATGCTTTTTTAAGGTAATAAAGGTTTTTTTTACAAATTCCACATCCTTCATGGTAATAGAATCAGGCTTTAAAAAGGTCCGGCCGCCCCAGCTCTTCAAAACAACCCCTAATATATTTTAACCATGGGATACGAGACATGTAATCAAGACTCATAATTTCTCTTAAAATCTGATGGTTGAGAACTAACTCCTTGTTTAACCAGCAATTGAGCCAAAACAACAAGGGGCGCATGGCCAAGGTGTCGCATAAAAATGGCAACCCCAGTTCTTCATGTACCACCAGATTTGATGTTCCAGTGGGCACTCCTAGGAGACGTTTTAGAAAGGTGTTCTCCACCACCTGTAGAGCATCGGTTGCTACATAGCCCCAGATTTCACTCCCATAGCCAGCTATAGCAACACTTTTGGCCTGAAATATCTTCAACATTGCGGCAATTGGGCGCTTACCCATCTTCGCTGCAAAGTTGAAGATTGCCGCATTCGCCCTTATGACCTCCCCTTTTTCCTCTGGATCAGGGCACCCCAATTCAGACGGTCATCTATTAGAACACCCAGGTAAGAGAATACCGAAGTCGTTGGTACTTTCTCATTACCTACTTTAAAATGGAACGATTTCTTCGGGCGAATCCCAACCTGCATAATATAGGATTTGGAATTATTAATTGCCAAATCACGGGCTTCCATAAAACTCCGAAAGGTGTCTAACAATGTCTGAAGTCCCCTTGTCGTCCTAGCAATGAGGACCGCATCATCCGCATATAGCAGGACGGGCAGACCTCTTTGCCCCACATATGGAAAATCAACCCCTGTTTTTATCAAAAATTTTTCCAGGTCATTGATATATAAATTAAATAAAAAGGGGGCCAAGATACACCCCTGCCGAACCCCCTCTCTATTTTAAAATCTCTGGATACACGAAGATCCTGTGCATATCTGATGTTAGCCTTTGTATCCCTGTGCAGATCCTCCAGGAAGTCAACCAAATTTTCCTCCACCCCCATGGCCCGCATTGATTGCCACAATTTTCCCCGATTGACACAATCAAAGGCAGAGGAAAGATCCATGAAGGCCATGTAAATTGTACCTTGGCGGGCAATTGTATACTTTCCCAGGATCAGATATAAATTAAGGCATTGGGCCAAGGTGGAGCGCCCTGGGCGGAACCCATACTGTATATCAGAGATGATCTCATTCTCTGCCGCCCAAGAGGATAATCTTCCCAGTAATACCCCACCCACAACCTTGACCACAGAGTCAAGAAGGGAGATCGGTCTATAACACAAAGTGCTATTACGATCGCCCTTCTTGAATACCGGCACAATGGTTGAAATGCTCCAGGAGTCCGGACAACCAATCCTGGCCGCCGCGTTAAGGACAGCCATCAATACTGGGGCCCAAAAAGATGGATTAGATTTAAAAAGGTCTGGAGGTATACCATCCGGACCTGGGGCCTTATTACACGTTAGCCCTAAGATGGCCTTCTCCACCTCTTTCTGCTCAAACACTATTGGAGCAGTGATATTAACCCTACTTTGGGATTGATGAGGCTCCATGGGGCGTCTAAAAATAGATTTAAAATGAGACACCCATTCATCCTCAGATATATTAGTGCCTACTTCTCCATCCCTAGCCTTTTCAAATAGAGGTCGATTAATAATGCCCCAAAACCTTGCACTGTTCCCCAAAGTGCTTGCCTCCAGTAAGTCCCTCCACATTTCCTCCTTCAGTTCGCCCTTACGGTTAACCAATGCCCGTTTATATTCACGACGACGGGCACATATCAGAGACTGATTTCTCGGGTAGCTTTTAAAGCATCTTTCAAAAGTTTAGCTGCCTTAGAACACTGTGGATTAAACCATCTAGGGTCAGATAACACCGTCCCATGAGAGGGGGCACTTAAAAGTGCCCCTATCTTTAAAACAATAACATCAAAAGCCCCAAGAACCCCCCGGGTGGAAACCAAGTGACACACAAGAAGCTAATTCGGTAGCACACGATACTTGTACCTTGCCAAAAAATGAGTCTGGGGATATCTGTGACCATTTTAGGCGGCGTTTACCATCCACCGGTCTCAGCATGCCTGGGAATGTCACCCTAGCTTGTGTTATCAACAGCCTACCTCCAAGGTGGACACAGATGGGATTATGATCGCTAAAAGCGCTATCCATGATGGTAAACCCACGTAAACTAAACTGGAGTCCGGTGGAAATCAAGATGTAATCTATAAATGAACCATCACTACATCCTTTAAAAGAAGGAACGGACTGTGTGCTAAGGGGGTTAACCAGAGACATAGATGATACCAAATCAAATTCATTAAGCAGACCATTCAATGCATCCCCTGAACGGAGTGCTCAAAATGGAATCCCCGCATCCTGGCACATCCCATCTCAGCCATACATCTTATTTTAGGGTCTCCACAAGGATGAATATTAAAATCCCCTGCCACCATAAGATTATGAGCAACAGAATCACAGGACTGTCTTATAAGGCAGCCTAGCTGGGCAATCTTACACTCCCCCAGCACACTTAGTGCATTATAAAAATTAATAATGCCCATACAATCATTTCCTCTCCCTAGGACAATTACTTGAGAATCCTTATTAGCAGTAGGAAGTTGCTGAATCCTACAGGTCACAGCCAACGATATGTAGGTCACTAAACCACCCCTCGCTCTACCACAAGGTGACGGGGTTGCAGGGACAAAGAATGCTTTATATCCCTCCAGAAACAGGTTGCAGTTCACAAGCCAAGTCTCCTGGAGACAAATCACGGAGAATTGTCTAATGAACTGCATCCATACGGGATCCTGAAATTTTCCTAACAACCCTGCGATGTTCCAAGACAAGATATTATAAATGTCTGCCCTTTCAATCATCCCCTGTTGTACAATCAATGAAAGCACCTGCTGCTGAGGGCTAATCCTCCCAGACGGCTCCCCGGCACTGGGCACTATATTTCGCATAGAGATTGATGGGGACCCCTGTTGATGCGATAACTCTCCAACGGGCTCTGTGTTCATGTTCAGTCAATCTTGCTCATCCAACCTTGATAAAGCTGAAAATCTATTAGATAGCGCTAACCGAGTAGTAGGCTGGTGCGCGGTCGATCGAAATTGTACCCCCTGGGGCCGCGGATAACCTCCACCCGCAACCTCACGGGGTCCATGAGACCACCCATCACAAAAATTATTGGTGTTTGGGGGCCCTATAGAGTCAACCTCGTAGAAGAAACCCAACGGGAGGACCTGGATACCAGAATCACGATGTGCACGGTCGAAATAAGCATCCCGTAAGATTCTATCCACAAGGGGAGATCCATTGAAGTTCACAACAATACAATCCCCCTCCGGGTTTCCTCCTGTTCCCCAACCAGCCCACGCGGCGCACCATAATAATATTACGTTCCACCATTGGACCTACAGAGGTGTTATTCGACAGCCAATGAGTAACCTTATTTTTGAGTTGACTGAAATCTTCATTGGACCCTGGCGAAAGTGGAGGAACATTTCCCAAAATTATTACGAGGGGTGTAGATTGAGGTGGAAGATTGATAACCACTGAGTTCTTTGTGGCATTTACCTGATGGCCCTGTACCCCTCCATTGATGTTCCTGAAGTTTGAGAAATCAAACCCTGGGGATGAAAGTTAGGAGCCTGTCTTTCGCTTGAGGTATTTGCCAACCCCCCAGATCTTTAGGCACTATATTTACACCATGAGGCTGAATTCCACTGGCAGGCCACGGGGCTAATACTAACCCAGGCGTAGATGTAATACCTGGGATTATGTTGTCCTTAGATGAGTTAGGGACCATAGGTTGAGTAGATTGGACAGGTAGAACAGACCTGTTCTGTTCTGCTAAAATTTTCTCAATAAGATTTAATTTATCCAAAATGGGACTCAACTTAGCATCCAACATGCAACTCATGGTAGATTTGAAGGCTTCCATCAAGGCCGGGTGAACTGTGTTTACTACCGATGATACAGGTACCGGGATTTTAGGAGCTAACTTGGTGGATACATTTAGTTTGGTTTTTTTGGCTTGACTCCCAATGGACTTCAAATTTCTTTTTATACTCCCACGTGACCTTGGAGCCACCCTTGGTTGTTGTGAGGGGCCAACATTACGATGTATTTCTGGTGACCTATAATTGATAATACTGCCAGACTCTATCGCTTGTATAGAAACACCCTCCTTGTTATTCTCAATAATTACAGCGGGAGAGAGTGGTCTATGAGGTACCTCACAAGAAATTTCTTGCAGAGGAGATGAAGCTACAATAGTCTCTCGGTTAATACTCAATAGGAGGGGCGTGGGTGTACTCGATGTTTCCATAACACCTTGCCTTATGGGATTAATAGAGCCAGCCAATAGGGAGGATAAGCCATTAGAGGGAGATCTAGAGAGACGCCTATTCACCATTTCGATCTCCTTATCAATAACAGAGGTAGCTCTCAATAAAAAGGCATCCATGGTTGTAACATTAGCCCTGGTTACAGCTTTTGTCCCTTCCTGGCTCTCTTGGAGCCTCCGCCTCCCCATATCACAATATCAATGCGTCCCCCCAAGTTTTAAACAGAAAAAGCAACACAACACCCAATACCCTGGTTAAAATGTAAAGAACAATCTTAACCTAATAAACCATTACAAGCCCCTGCAAAGAAAGGTCCCATTCAAATAATACAACCAGTCAAATTATAAAGGAGTTGGAAATTGACACCTTGGGCCATGAATACACACAATTTAAGGGCGAAATCTAAATTCTGACCCACTTTGACACCTGGAAACTGGATAGACATGTATTACGAACTGGCCATCTCGGACCTTGAAAAAATGGCAAATCAACATCAAATCAAGAAAAGGGAAAATCTAACCCAGGAGGGAAGAAAAGCATTGGAGGAGCTCACTAACAATGATACAATCATAATAAAACTAGCGGACAAGGGAGGAAACGTGGTGATCATGGAGAAATCGCAATATATGAGAGGAGCAAGGAGACAACTGAGTGATACTAAGAACTACAAAAAATTGAAAGGTAATCCGACAAATATACTCACTATATCGCTTAACGAAAGAATTAAAAGATGGACGGAAGAAGGATTAATAAGTGAAGAAGAAGCTGATTTCTTCAAGAAGGAGAATCCCATCATCCCCACCATATATTTTCTTCCCAAGGTCCACAAAACGCTTGTGAATCCACCAGGAAGACCGATAATATCAAGTTGTGGTTCACTATATGAGAAAATCTTGCTGTATGTAGATCATTTTCTAGCTCCCATGGTTATCACATTGAACTCCTACATTAAAGATATAGGAGACTTTCTTAGACTTCTTGCTGATACAGAATGGCAAAGTGGCCCATTGCTGGTTACTATAGATGTCATCTCACTGTACACCTCCATAAGCCACAAAGTGGGCCTTAGAGCCACTAAATATTTTCTGGCACAAAGAAACATCCAGTATTGAAAACCCTCAGAACTCCTACTTGAAATGATCGAGTTGTGCTTACGGAACAACATCTTTCTGTTCGACCGTCAATTTTACCTGCAGATCTGTGGGACTGCCATGGGAGTTTCCTTCTCTCCAAGCTACGCGAACCTGACGATGGGTTGGTGGGAGAAATCAATAGCTTGGGGAGAAGGCAACGAAGAATACATCGACAAACTACACTTATGGCTTCGATACATAGATGATTTGTTTATCATTTGGAGTGGGACTGAAAGTGAATTTATGGAATATTTCAACAAGCTAAATCAAAATGAAATTGGCCTCGCATTTACATGTAATACCAGAACCGCGACAGTACAATTCCTGGATCTCACAGTATACATCGAAGATAATCAAATCAAAACAGTGGATCGAAAACCCACTGCAACAAACAGCAATCTGCATGGAACTAGGTTCCACCCACAATTCCTGAAAAAAAGCATTCCTTATGGCGAGTTTCTCCGGATGAGAAAAAATTGCTCCGATGAAAGGGAATTTCAGAAAAAATCCATGGACACGGAAGAGAAATTCAAAGCAAGACGCTACAGACTAGATGACATCAGAGAAGGCAAAACAAAATTTAAAACAATTCCACATTCAGAAACCTTAAAAAACACAACACAAAATCAAAAAACTAATGACAAACAAAAGACAAGGCTAATTCTATCATACAGTAAAGAGCATAAATCCATCATGAATATTATGAACAAGCATTGGGACATTATCAAAAGAGACCCAGACATAGGTGGGACTCTAAGTGAAAGATTAGACGTCTCATTTCGAGCCCCATCTCTGAGAGACAAACTGATCAGAAGTCATTTTACAAGATCAAGGAATGAAACCTGGATGAAAGATCATCAAAAAGGATTCACTAAATGTGAGAAGTGCAAGGCCTGCAAAATCGGCAAGAATACTAAACATCTCACCGATTTCAAAGGGAAACAATTCAGGGTTATTTACAAAATCACCTGTGAAACGACATATGTAGTTTATATGATAACATGTAACTGTGGCCTGAAATACATTGGTAGTACCATCTGCCCGCTCAAGAAGAGAATATTAGAACACATCAGGGCAGTCCAAAACCATGATGCAAATTATGCAATGGCAAAACATCTAGCGACACATGATGGTTTCACTTGGCAACAGATGAATTACTGTGGAATTGCGCATATCCCTCAACACAAAAGAGGTGGAGACAGGACACTGAAATTGAGACGTCTCGAATCACGTATGATCATACATTTTAGAACGAAGCAGCCGACAGATCTGAATGCTGATGAGGAACTTTTTGTCCACCTGTAACAGTTAGATGGAATGATTCAAGACATTTTGCCAAGCCTGAACGGGTTAAGGGTGCCTCCTGACCCAGATGGAGATACACTAAAATGCAGATGGATATTGGACAGAACACAATGAGAATCCTTTCATATAGGGGCACTTAGCCCAAGATGAGGATATTATACACTCCAGAGCATGCAATCATTTAAGTTTATACAGGCACACAGCCTTAAGTATATTTACAAAAATCTACATATTAATGTACAAGATTGCATATGCCAGTGGTTCAGACACCGTGGTGACCATATTCAACAATATATGGGCCATTGTATACAAATTAAGTTGGAGTGTGTAGGCATTATGCCTCAGATATGCAGATTTTGTCCAATATACGAGTTATAATGTAAACTATGCAGGACATGCATTTTGAAATGTTTGCTCAAACATGAAGTGTAAATATTATAAATATGAACTACAACTCCCATAATGCCTCATCATGGGCAACATGGGATACTAGTATAAAAAGAAATGAATGAAGGACTTACCCAACCGTGATCAAGACCTTGTGTCGAAACGCGTTGGTGTTAGTGGTGTGTCAATAAAACCTGGGGAGCGGCATCCTTTTGTTTGACAAATAATACTACGGATCTGATTCCTTCCGTTGTGTCCTGCACCGGCTGAGAGCGCGTAGTGGGCTGGAGTCATTTTGGTTAAGAGATATATATATGTATATGTATATATATATATATATATATATATACTTATAAATATTTTTCTCTACCTATTACCATTTTAATAAAGTGGTAATAGGTATTGGAGAAATGCCAAACCTAATACTTACCTACATTACAAGGTGTAAAGCAGAACACAGGGAACTTGAGCTGAAACAACATGGCTGCCTTTAACTTTTGTAAAGGCAGTCATTAGCCAATCAGCTAATGACTTGTCATGGAAATATACCTCGGTAGCACTGTGGCCACAGATATAGCTTCATTTAAAACACTTAAAACCGAAACAATACGTACCCTACTTACCTGATGTACCCCCAGAATAATCTGCGCACCATAATATATCATCCTGCCAAATTTCCTACAGATCCAAATGACGGTTTTCGTGCTGCGCAAAATGCAAAAGTCTATGTAAAATGCATTGGATTGTACGTCTGTTTTGGGCCCCCCTTTTTTTATTTGCACCCCCTTGACCAAGTGCTGCAAAACTTTCACTATACTGAGAATGAAACGGGGGCAGTAGGTCTGCAAAGTTTCACGGACATTCGTCACACGGGTGCAAAGTTATTAAGGGACAAAAAATTTGTAATCCCTTTTTCTGTTCACTCTAACTATAACTACAGAGTGCTTACCACTTGTAGTAACAGTTAGTGTGACCAGGGAAAGGAACTTTTTAGATTTTAGTTATAGTTAGGACCAACTTGTCCCACAGACGAAGCATTTTTTGATTTGCTAATAACTTTAGTGCTGTTTGACAAATGTTCACAAACTTGTCAAAACTAGTGTACAACATGCTCCAGCTGCTGTCTGGAAAGTTTCAGGGGGGTTCGTCGAGTGGGTGCTGAGAAAAAGGGGGATCCCAAAATGCTTTTTCCCCATGCATTGTCTATGGGGATTTTGGCATTTTAGATACGACTACAGCCCGAACTGCTGAATGGAATTACACCAAATTTTGAAGAACGTTAGATCTTGGTCTAGAAAGAGACCTTTTTGTAATTTTGTGTAAATCTGTTCAGTAGTTTGGGAGTTATTAAAGAAAGAAATTTATAGATATCTAGGGACGTGGATCCTCTGTAGATCCTCCACGGATCTCGCAGAGCCGAAGCACAATTAAAAATTATATTGTATATATAATATCTTGGTATATATATCTTGGTAAACTATAATAACCCTAATTGTTTTTCAAAAATGATGTTTAACATGAATTAGCATAAAATAGTTACTATATCTGATTCAAGTCATAAAGGTATGTAGTAAGCCTCCTGTGGCTTTTTAAATTATTCTAATGATAGTAGTGACTTGTTCTGTTTATAGTGCTTATCATTGCGTTTTGTTCTTTTCTATCTAAGTATAATAAATGATTTATGTTTCTGTGGGATTTGATGGCATGGGGAGACATGTTGCGGAGGGCATCAGTATATCTTGAAGGGGCCCCCCTCGTTTATATCAGCTGTGCAAATAACATAAACATTAATGCAAGTATGTTGACAGGGAGGCAGGGCCTTACACCAGCTGACAGGGGGCCATAAAAAGAGTGACTGAATATGGAGGGATGGCAAACAGTATATGTAGGGAGGTATGAGTATATCTTTGAGAAGACATGGAGGCTTGCAAACAAGCGCAGAGGTAGGTGTTGTCAATGTGCAGCACAACTTGGACCTTCTGCATGGCTTCAAATAACTGCCTGATTAAGCTGCCCTGTGAGCAGCAGGACTTCCTGCTCTTTAGTTACCAACTGGTTCCAGCCATCCCTATTGCCAGCACCAGAAAGGGAATTTGAAAATCAAAACCATATCTGGAAGATCTGATTGGAGGACCCCTCACAATATGAACATAACAGATATGTGATTGGTCAAACCAACAATAAATAATGGTCAGTATCTCTGCTCATTTGGCAATGATTCTCATTGACCAGGGTCTTTCCCAACATAACAGTGTGAACAAGAAGATGTCAGTATGTCAGGGCATGTATATTTGATTACCAATATCCTTACAGCTTAGAGACAAAACCTGGAGCAAGGTTCAGCAGAAAGAGAAACTGCCTGTTGGAACTACATACTGGACTGCATCTCCGACAAGAGTACCTGTTCTGTGGTGCCATCTGCCCAGCTGCCTGGTGACTAAAAGCTATAAAACAAATTGTGTTGTGACCCTGCTGTGTCTCCCGTGAGGGAAGAGGTCAACTGTCTCTTAGAGGGGTGCTGCACATATGCCCCGGCAGGAGGTTGCTATGCAAAAGAGGAGACCACAGCTGTGAAGTCTGAACAAAGAACTTTCATAATGGTTGTAAGTCCCAGGAGGGGTTATCCAGCTTACAAGGATTCCTTGTGGTGAGCTCCAAGGCCTCAAATTATAAATAATTTTGATTTCGAAAATAGTAGCTATTTCACAAATAGTTGAGATTTGAAACCCATATTTCGCAGGAATTGTGTCACAACTGGAAAATATTTTCAATAATTTGTGGAAATGGCATCATCACCCAGTAAGAAGCTAGAGAGTAAGATGGTATAATAAAATATACTCCAGTATTTTAAGTACCCCTGCCATATACGGTTTGAGGAAACATCTATTGTGACAAAATGCAACAGTTCTACTGAAATTTAGAAACTACTCAGGCTTTGTCCTCACGGTTTCTTGTTGTCACGAGAGCCGTTTGATGACATTAAAAATCCTTAAATCATGGTTATCTGTTATTAATCGAATTCACGTATGGACACAATGTTATAATGGCCCAATAGCAATATTGTTAATGATATGTGCAATTTCAATAGTAAGTTAAAAATTCCGTTTTTTGCCATAATCTTTTAGTTCTTTGACAAATGGACATGTTCATTATTTGTGAAGTTTGGTGAATACTGACCGAATACTTCAGAATTTAAAAAAACAAATTTCAAGGTCAGCGTTTAATCTATATTTGGGCATCAGCTTCCTCATAAATTGTCTCAAAGCAGACATCGCACAAAAATATGCATTACATTTCATCAAATTTTACATGCAATGCACATTCAATCTATTTGGACTAAATGTCTATAAAAAACTAAAAAACTAACCCCCCGATTTAAATCTTAGCGCTATGTGTACTCCGTTGCAACGGAGTATACATACCCCCCAATATGAAGGTCCACCCACCCGAATTGAATACGGACGGATGTTCAGTTTGGCCAAGGCAGAGACTACTCTGTATCCACCTTGGCCAAACTTCTCTGATGGCTCTAGGGTGTAAGGGTTGTTGTGGGGATTCTGCACCTACTCAGAACTATGCGCAGGAAAACAGGACCTCGGTGTATAGGGGTGTACCAACATAGCACCTTAGTGCCCAAAATCCCAAAACCGACTAGCTATAGTGTCTCATTCGTTCTCCTCCAAAATCGAGAAGCCACAAATGATTAGACAACCCAGAACACAACACTCCCGACTCTCTCAGAAATCGCGGTAGCAAGACATACCCTTTCGCTCGCTCACTCGTACTTGTCCACAGATAAGAATTGGCAGAGTCACTGTAATAGTTCAAAATGTTTAATTTAACTATCGTGCTCTATATGTTATGTTATGTTAGCATGTTTTGTATAGCGCACAGCTGCCTCAGCAAAGAGGCGTCCCAGCGCTGAACAGCACATAGAGGCTGGAGATCAAAAGAAGGCACTAGGCTGTGGGGAACAGATGGGTTTTAATAGCCCTGCGGAAAGCCAAATAGTTCTCCATGGCACGAATGGGAAATGGCAGAGCATTCCAAAGCTTGGCAGCCAGTAAACGGAAAGAGCGCCCGCCCGATAGCGCCCTCCTCGTACGAGGCACAATCGCCAGATGTTGTCCCGAGGAGCGAAGTTGGCGTGTGGGGGAATATGGCAATAATAGATTGGACAAGATGGGCGGAGAGGAAGATTTCAAGATTTTGAATGCAGTGCAGAGGACCTTGAATTCGACTCGGTTGACAACAGGCAACCAGTGCAACCGGCGAATAGCACTAGAAGTGGGGCACATTCTGGGGAGGCCCAGCAGGGTTCATGCAGCCGCATTTTGAACTCGCTGTAGTCTCAGGGTTTTGGTCTTATTTACCCCTATGTACAGTGCATTGGCATAGTCCAGCCTTGATAAAATGGAGGCCTGAATGATCATTTGCCTAACGGGTGGATCAAAAAACCCAAGCAGCGGTTTAAGCCCCCGAAGGTTGCCAAAGCAGGTCCCTGCAACTTTCTTGGTTTGCACCTGAAAGCTGAGGTTCGAATCGACCCAGACACCAAGATCTTTCACCACCTGCTTAGGGGTAGGTGCGCAACCCAAAATGGCCGGCCACCACCGATCCCCCCAGAGCTCTTGATGGTTCCCCACCAGCAGGACCTCTGACTTACTGGAGTTCAGTTGGAGACAATTATCAGTCATCCACTCGGCGACAGCCGCAAGATCCTCCTGAAACTTGGATGCTGTTCCCCCGGTGTCGTTCGAGAGAGCAACCACCAGCTGAGTATCATCAGCATATGATACAATGGTGAGCCCTCTGCTCCTCGCCAGGACCGCCAAAGGATGCACATAGAGATTAAAAAGCATGGGGCTCAACGCGGAGCCCTGTGGGACCCCTTATTTGTTGGCATGAAATGCGGAGGCAAACGGTGGAGCCACGACCTGGAAGGCCCTATTAGAAAGAAAAGAAGCAAACCAGTCCAAGGCCAAGCTCGTAACACCTGCCTCCTTTAGCCTACGTAAGAGGATCCGATTAGAGACCGTGTCGAATGCGGCCCTGAGGTCTAGAAGAATCAGAGCCGACGTACGTCCCTCATCTAGACTGAGCCTGAGATGCTCGATGACAGCCAGGAGAGCCGACTCCGTGCTGTGGCCCGAGCGGAAGCCATTCTGCGAGAAGCCCAGACGGTTGTTCACTTACAGAAATCTGGTAAGGATGGAGTTAACGTGAGTCTCAGTGATCTTAGCGATCCACGGGAGAAGGGAGATCGGGCGATAGTTTTCCAGTTTGGTAGCGTCCAGGGTAGGTTTCTTAAGCAGAGGAACCACCCTTGCTTGCTTCCAAGTGTAGGGAACAGCCCCACTGGACAGGGATTTGTTGATCACCTGGCTCAGGGGTGACAAGAGCACAGGTAACGGTCTCGTAAACTGGTCAGGTTTGAGGGGGTCGGAGGGGGATTCGGATTTAATCTTGGTGCAAACCAACCGTAGCTCCTCCAAGGAGTATACGAGCCACTACCAGCAACAAAATGCATAAACTCAGAACAATTAGCATTGTTACAATTCCATAGAGTACAAAGGGGGATGTCATTATATAAAGACAGTGGAAAAAGGACTATAAGGCCTAACCACCCTCCCCTTGACTGGAAGAAGTTTATTATATAAAAGAAGATCTCTGGGCTTTGTAGGCAGACCCCATACCTTAAAGCCTAGATGTAAGGTTTACATCATAGGAACAGCATAGCTCTTCTCCATGGAAAGGGCTCTCTCCAAGTGTGTGTTAAAACAAAATGCATCCCCGTAATATCAAAGCACGAGTCTCCAGCAGTGCAGCTGTGTTTAGCATGTTATGTCTAGGTGCTAGGGACTGACCAGAACAGAATAACAAGGGGCATTGTTTAACTACCTTGCACATCGTGTTCAGACTAAACTCCAGGAACTTAGCAGAGAACGTGAAAAGCAGACAGTTCTCATGTTAAAGGCATAAATAGAGTCTTGCAAAATAAAGACGTAGTAACCTGCGCAAAAGCAGCATCATGGCAGCAAAGCTCATGCTAACTTAGCAATGTCGAGGATGACCCTAATGGCCATATAACACCCTCCCCCTGGTAAGGTCATAGGGCATAGACAAAGTGCCAAAACAGAGTTCAAAAGCCAAGCAGAGTTCAAAGGCGTCTGAAAAAAACAAATCGGAAGAAATTAAAAAAAAATAATAATAATAATTTGTTTTTGTTTATTATTGACAAGTAAAGGTGTGGCGTCTCCAGGAAAATGTTATGATGAAGGAGGTGGTAAATCCATCAAAGTACGTGAACTTAAGAATGAAATTACCTCCAAAAGAGCATCTCTATCGTAAGTAGAAAAAAGGGATGCCATCCAATCAAGTAAGTCGAAGGAACAAACGTGCTCCTCGTAATCTGATGCTTCCAAAAGCATAACCGGACATTCAATGAAACTCTGATGCAAGAGGTTCTGCGCAGCCGCACAGATATCCCATTCAGCCAATACTCCAAGTGCTGCTGCACGCGCCATACAGCCATCCCCAGAACAAGCCTGGTCATGGGCCTGTAAGGGACCCATTAACTGGATAAAATCCGGGACTGGACATGACGTATTAGAGAGGCATAAATCCATAGCCCAATAGAAGGGGCACGGTCGACAGTAGAAAACTGGTTGCATGCAAGTAAAGTAGGCAAAGCGAAAAGTTAATCCATAACTCACGCCAAGCGTTGCTAATGGCAGGCATCCAAAAACCTGTTGCATTCGATCACGGTACAGTTGCAATTGGCCTGGTCTGTGCATTACCACAAGATGAGCAGCCATTGCGCAGCAGGAACAGAAGAAGCAGGATTCCACCAGCTAACGCTAGTAATAAAGGGAGTCCTCTGAAGACGCTGGAAAAAATAGAATGAATAAAAGCCGGTATTACTCCAAATATCGTTTGAAAAGAAGTCACAAGGCCGGCTCCCACCTGTTTAAAAATTGTGCAAGGCCTTTAGTGTCAGACGCATTAAATATTTGATGTATAAGTTCCCCAAAGTGGAGTGGGAAGTTAGTGTTCAGAAGTGACTGAATCTCACTAGATGTTCTAGCCACCTGTAACTCAAAGGTCTCTCGTGCTGAAGCGAGAGCCACTTCTTGTTGGAACTATAGCGCTTGGAGCCTGCTCAATTTGTTGAAATCTGTTTTCAAAGTCGGAATGGAAGGCCAAATGGAACTATCTGCATTCCCATGCGGGGGCGGAAAAAGCACATTGCTACAACAAGTAACGCGTTGTGAAACAGTTACTAAATACGGGACTCCTGCCCGTAAACCACAGCAGTCTTGGTTGTTCAAAATAAGATAGCTGCCGTTAGTAAGCAGGGTAAAAGCGGGAATTATTGATGGTACTGGAATCCCTTAAAAAAACAAGCAAGATTAGGCGCTGATACATTACATGCGCCGTGCAATTTAATGTGTTTACAAACTAGGGAATATCCTACTGTGGAATCGCAGTCCTCCCCTGTTAGGAAGACCTCCTTATCTTCCCGTTGACATCTGTAAGTGAAAGGTAGGGACCATAACTCATGTAAAAATGCACTACCCAGGGGTTCAAAGCGGCCAATTGGAAAATGTTGCATGCAAGATTTAAATTGAAACAGTGAGAATGGGAGAGAAATAACCCCATGAATTAACCAAACCGCTGAGTCCGTCTCAGCCACAGAGAATGGCAAGGGCTCCAATTGTTCAATGTGCAATAGCATGTATGTAGCATCTTTCATGGACATAAAACGCTGTTTATTAGTGAGATTAAATGGTAAAAACAGAGCAGAAGCATTCAAATAATCCCAAGGTACCTTTCCCATTTTAAGGGTCTGTAATGTCCATGCAAACTGCATAACTGATCGCAATTGATTTTGACCATAATATAACACAGATACATCATTCTGAACAATATCAATAACAGAAGAAACGGGGGGCGTGGCTAACCGCCGACGGGAATGGCCGCTCGGTAGTTTCACTCCGGAGCGCCACTCCCAAACTATCCGGTATAACTTCGCCCCTGCGGGCCCGATTCCTGCCCTGGTGGCGCCGGAACACTTCTGCGGCGCACGGCTACTTCCAGTGCAATTTTGGAAGCAATCGGTGATATTGCCCCGTGGGAGCTCCAGAGACCGAGGCATTGCGGGTGACCCAGCCCGCGGGAGTGCAGCGCGGTGCCGATCGGGCGCCACGCGAGACCGCGGCGGCGGCCTAAGGTAACGGGGTCTCCAGCGGTAGATTGAGGGAGCTCCTCGTCGGAGCCAACGCTGCCGGATTCCTGCAGTGACTGCGGAGTCTATCCCTCGTGGCCCGGTGAGTGACAGGGGGCGAGGTGACTGGTGCGGCAGCCCCCGTCGTGAGTAAAAGGGCGGGACATTGCTGACACGGGCGTACAGGCCCGAAGTGGCCCTGAGGACTGTATGCGGTCATGGGGAGTGAGCTGAAGACGGCTAATAAAGTGTGGGAAGTACGCGCTGAGGGCCCCTTGAACCATCTGACACAGAGGGCAGTTAAGCCCAGAGGGAAAGGTGATTTATACTTGGCTGCCATAAAGACACTGAGACTTGCCTGCAAGCTGAGAGGGAGATAGTGGTGGCCCCCCGCGGTGCTGGAAGAAGAGGACAATACCGGGCCAGCGTAAGAGGGCTGGAAGTGGCCCTTGACCTGCACTGCAACTTTCCGCGGTTTGGCCGCTGGGGGCCTAACAGAAACAATTTACTGACCTTCCGTCCAAGGCCGCGGTGCGGCGACCTCGGCTAGATACCCCTCTGTGTGGGGTGCTTCCTGCGAAAGCCGACAGGCCGGGTGAAGGACTTCACCGCAGGCGGCGGGGAGTAGCGGCGGCGCCTTGCTCAGCTGTGGTGTCCCCGTGACAATAGACAATGGTGTCCGGCCGTAATAATCGGGCGACAACCCAGACCAAGATGGAGAAGTTTGCCTGGCAGAAACAGCAGACGGAAGGCCATATGGAGACAGTAACGCCAGGGGATGCCGCAGAACCATCGAATAAGGATCTCCTTGAAGCAATAACGGCGGTAAGGACCTCCCTTGAGGTGCGGATCGACACAGTGGCCACGGATGTTGCACTGATTCGTGAGAACATGAAGAAAATTACAGAAAGGGTGGGATCTGTGGAGAGCATTGCCAAGGAACTGGGTACTGACACCGCCCTGCTCAAGAAACAAATTACGGACCTCCGCTCTTCCCATGAGGCGATGGCCCTGCAGCTGGACGACTACGAAGGTCGAATGCGACGGAACAATGTCCGCATTATTGGCGTGCCGGAGAACGCGGAGGGGCAGGCGGCAGACCTTTTTGTGGAGGAACTGGTCCTTAAGCATCTTCAACCCAGAGGACTCTCCAAATCCTTCACGATTGAAAGAGCTCACCGAGTGCCTGGAGGCCGCCCGAAGCCTGGAGCGCCCCCTCGCCCACTGTTGGCGCGGGTGTTTAACTTTCGAGACCGCGATGTTATCCTACAGACGGCAAGGGCGGCCCCGCCACTTACCCTGGAGAACAGCAAGATCATGTTCTTTCCAGATTTCACATTGCGAGTGCAGAGACAGCGTCGCAGTTTCCTGGAGGTGAAACGGGCCCTACGCGACCAGGAAGTCAAATATGCAATGATGTTCCCCGCCAAGCTTCGGGTGGAAGCCAATGGAAAATCGTGGTTCTTCACTCGACCTGAAGAGGCCAGGGACTGGCTTGAGGGATGGCGCACGGTCGGAGGAAAAGGAAAAAAGCCATTCTCAGCGGCGGATGACAACGCTGACTGGCGCCAGCAGAAACGAACTCCTCCACATTCTGACTCTGATTCCCAGGGACACACGGGAGGGCGCTGATTCAATGGTCGGTAAGGCTGTTTGGGATTGTAATGTCCTTCTGATGCCCTCACAAACTTTGTGGAGCATGGTCTTGGGGCCATCGCCACCCGAACTTGGGATCGCACAAGGCTAGTGCTGGGAGGGGATACTTGAGCAGACTCCTGATACTTATGTCACAGGGATTGTCCACTTTCTGGGGATTGCCCTCATAAGTGACTGGGTCGATTATGTCACTGTTTGCTGTGCTCGTTCAACAAGTTGGGTTGTTATGGGACGAAACGGTTTTCTTATGAAACTCGCAACTATACTGCTATTGAAAATGTGGGGGCCACAAGACATCTAACGGGGATTGTACTGCGCCTCTGGATTGTATACTGCTTTTGGGGTAGGGGTCGGGTGGGGGGGCGGAGAAATGTCAGTATAGAGTTATGCAAATTGGGAGTGGGGTTACTCGCGTTCCCTGGAATTGTTTATGGGTGGGCGACAGGCACTCTGCATGTTGGGGGTGGCGGGCGATTTTTGTCCCGTTAAGCAGGGAGGCAGGGAGGGGGTACGTTTATTGGGCTGAAAGTAATCTGGAGTTCAATTTGTTGGGGGGGTTACTGGGGGATGTTATGCAGCAAGACATAGTGATTGCTTATGTATGCACGACTTGGTTGGTTTCTATGTACAGATAGCAACAGGAGAGCTCCAATACTATGAGAAGGTCAGTGAAAGTCCGGGGGTCGCTCAGATGGCGACACGGGAGCGCGTGGGGGGCTACAAGTCTACCATGGGCTCCGTTCTTTCGATAGCTGTGACAATATGGCCAACAGTCAGGGACTTAAGCTTATAACTTGGAATGTCAACGGGTTAGGAGACAAAATTAAGAGAGGTATTGTGCTGCAGTATGTCCACCGCCATGGGCTTGACTTGGTGTTACTGCAGGAAACCCACCTAATTGGCAACTCATGCAGGGCCCTAGACAGAAAGGGGTATCGAATGGTAGCCCACTCAGGTTTCACCACGGGATCCAGTGGGGCGGGGGTCCTCCTTCGAAAAGGCTGTCCATATGTGATACAGAATACCTGGACGGATCCACAGGGCAGATACGCAGCTTGCACGGGTATGTGGGAGGGCAGAGTCCTGAATGTTGTATCTGTGTATGCTCCACCGGGCCTACAACGACTGACCTTGACAGATGTAGGGACGCTTTTACTTCACCTACCTGTGGGCACACTGATAATGGGGGGTGACTTCAACCTGACGATTGACGGTCAACTAGATAGATCACCGCCCAGAAGTGACTCAACACGCTGCTCACCATTACGGGACTTTATTGAAGCCTTAGGGATGGTAGATATTTGGAGGTGGTCGCACCCTTGGGACACACACTTTACGTTTCAGTCCGGGGTACATGGAAGTCAATCACGAATCGATTACTTATTCACACATGCACAACACATACATGACTTTTCCAACACTAGGTGTTTGGCACGGGGGGTGTCGGATCATTCGCCGGTGCTGACGGTCCTTGGAGTGCAACGCCCGCCTCAACCTGGCCCGATACGGATACAACCTTGGGCACTCAAGATCCCACATATTAGAGAGGCCTTGCGGAAAGACACAGATTATTATTTTGAGGAAAATATAGGCTCGGTCCAATCAGCCGTTACGCTTTGGGGGGCATATGGTGCAGTGATTAAAGAGAGGACACTGTCGGTGATGGCTGGTCACAGGGCTGAACGCCGTCGTAGGGTGTTGGAGCTGGAGGCTGAGATCCTACGTCTTGAGATAGATATATCTCGGGCCCCGGCCCCTGACACTCAACATCTGCTCAACGTAAAAAGGCAAGATTATAAGCAATTGCTACAAGAAGACGCCAATAGACGTGCGCTGGCCACCCGGCACCGTATATATGAACAAGGGGAACGCACGGGTAAATTGCTGGAGTGGCTAGAACGTAAAGAACAATCAGCGAGATGGGTAAGAGCGATCATGAGCTCTGATGGTGCTCTGATGATGGACCCACGGGATATCGCTGAATCTTTTGCAAACCACTATAAGACTGTGTATGGTATACCGCAAGACTCGCAGGCTGCGAGAGCGACCGAACTCCTTACCACTATTGGAGTGCCGTGCCTCTCAGCACAGGATAAGGAGGCGCTGGAAGTTGACTTGTCGGTTGAAGAGATTCATAAGGCAATTCAAGACATTCGCGCGGGCAAAGCGATGGGCCTGAACGGGCTCCCGATCGAATTGTTCAAGCCTATGGCTTTCAAATTAGCTCCTCATTTACTAAACCTATATAACGAAAGTTACGAGAAAGCCCTCCTCCCAACAGATATTCGTGAGGCCACTATTGTAGTCATTCATAAACCTGGTAAGCCGGTAGATGAATGCGCCTCATATAGGCCTATCTCTCTGATCACGGTGGAGGCTAAAATTCTCGCAAAACTTTTGGCGACTCGTCTGCTCCCCTATCTCACCGACTTGATTCATCCAGATCAGTCGGGATTCATGCCGGGACGGAACACTGCACACAACCTGCGTCGTTTGCATGGTGTATTGGGCCGTGTAGGCACTCTAGAAGAAGAAGCGATTCTGCTGGCACTTGACGCCAAAATGGCGTTCGACACCATAGCGTGGGACTACTTGTTCGCAGTTCTTGGCCGCATCGGGTTCGGACCCAAATTTATGGGATGGGTCAAATTGTTATATGCACAACCCATGGCTCATGTTTCAGACAACAATCATCGCTCTACTTCTTTCCCACTGTGCCGTGGCACAAGGCAAGGATGCCCGTTATCACCGCTCCTTTTTGCCATGATTTTGGAGCCGCTGGCGGTGTGGATAAGGGGAGACCCGGGCATTAGAGGCCTTCGATGGACGGCTGAGCACGAAGACCGCATATCGCTCTATGCGGATGATATCTTGCTTTATCTTGCCTCACCGACGCGCTCACTGCACCGTGTACTCCATATTTTTCATATTTTTGGGGCACACTCTGGGTATCAAATAAACTGGTCAAAATCCCAGATGTATCCCCTTTGGGGACAACCTCCGCGGAGTCCTCGAGGATACGATATTCCGGTAGCCCCCCAGGGCTTTCGGTACTTAGGGATTTTTATCACAATAGATGCCACACTGTTTTTTGAAAGAAACTTGTTGGGGCCGCTACAGAGGTTTCGATCAGACATCACGCATTGGAAAACACTCCCCCTTACCTTGTTAGGGCACGCATCCTTATTCAAAATGCTCGCTCTGCCACGCTTTTTATACGCTTTTAAGGAAATTATAACTACTCGGGTAAATCAACACAATATGTTCATAAAACTTTGAGTACGAAGTCCGAATGGGGTGCTGGGACAGGAATGATTAAGGGGAAGGAGGATCAGTCTCAAAAAGAAAGGATAACCTCAAACTTGGTTAAACTAGATCATCCCATATCATCCCAGCCAAGAGTTAGGCATGGGATCATATTCTCTAAACGTAGCGTGCAATATTTTCTTCTGGAGCCTCCAGCAGTTAGGTTGACATGCATAGGTTTTTTTTACTGTCCAGGAAGTCCAGAGGCAATTGTAATCTTTCTGTGTTGGGACGATGTGGATGACCAGTTAAAGCACTCGATGAGACAAGTCGCAAGGTATAGGATGCAGATTTGGGGAGCGGACCTGTGCTTACACTGTTGGTATGAAGTCAGATTTGGGTAGGTAGGGTTTCAATTTACTCTTAAGAGTCAGTATCATGCTTTGCTGATTTTCTAGGCAATGTATTCTATGTCAAGTGCGAATACAAGTGATTTGACACTATGGGGCCCATTTCGATGTCAGGCGGATCACCACTGACAGGCTGTCGGTGGCGGTCCGTCCAACAATCGGACTCAGCGGTCTGACCTCTGCATTATGATGCTATCGGTCAGACCACTGTGGCCTGGGGAAGGACGACACCTCTGACAGGATCGGAGACCCTGATAGGGTGTCGGTCGGGCAGATAATCTAAAAATGGTAGAGGCGCTTGCTCAGGCACTGCCATCAGGATTATGATGTCAGTTTCCGACAGCTTTTCCATGTAGGCCTTTCCGACATGGAAAGGCTTTCGAAAAGACACTTTGGGGGCCCCTAGCAGGGCCCCCCCTCCTTTCCCGACCTCCGCTATGAGGCGTGGAGGTGCCCCTCAAACATCCATGCCCCGTGTGGCAGGCACCACATGGTGCCTGCCACACGGGGCATGGATGTTTTAAAAGTGTATTTTTTCTATTGCAGCTTGTGCTGCAGCTAGCAGCACAAGCTGCAATGGAACAAATACACTTTACGACTGCTGGGAAGGTGGTCACATAGTAATAATGGAAGCTGGACCGCCAACTCCTTGTCGGACGGTCCCGTTTCTGCTACGATGTTGGTCGGACACTCATCTAACTGACATCGTAATGGGCCCCCAAGTGTCAGTTTTTGAAGGCAAAGCCATATAAGTTCATATCAGAGAGTCAGACAAATATGTGGTTATGAGCCAAGAGGAGGATTTTTATCTTAAATTACGTTTAGGTATGTGTTTGCCATCCAGATTTAGATTGTCTTGAGTTACATTTTGAGTTGCTGAATATCATAGATTGAAAACATTTTGAGGTAGAGTAGTATACCATAAATGTATTAATGAATTTTGATGTTGTCAATGAATATAGATAGGAGTTCCATGTTCCAAAGGACTGCAAAAAACGGTGTAACAAAAATATCATTTTAGAAATATTGAAAACAAACATTTCAACTTTACATACATGTAAAGTGTAAAACTATTGACTACCAAAATATTGTGGTCTTAAATGTCAATACAAAGAAGGTATGTACATGTATTTAATTGGAATCAACATTGTTGTATTTTAAGATAATTTTTTTTAATTCATATATTTAAAAACATGGGCAATACAAAATAACATATATGCTAATTTTTAAACTTAAAAATGTATTCTTTTAAAAATGCTTATAGCTTTAAAATAATTTTATCAATTAATGGAATCAATTTTTAGTGAATTATATATTACAATAAATTTATTATAATAATTCTTAGATAAAAATAGGAAATTATTAATTTATATAAAATAATAAATCACAATATAAACAAATTCAATTCTTAAATAAAAATATGAAAATATGTAAATAAATTAAGATTTTTAAAATACTAAAATGTAAAAATACAAACAAAACACAATAGAAAACTAAATAAAAGAAAAAAATAATTAAAAAATATATGCTTTTAAAATCAGTTTTAGGGCCAGATGTATCAAAGAATAGTTTTGTGATTTTTTAGAGAATCGCTATTTGAGAATCGTGAAACTATTCTTCACAGGTGCAGGGGAAGCCTCCCCGGGCACGCGGGACCCGGTCCCGGGCACCCTGCCACGCAGCAGGACCGAGGACGGAGCCCGGGGTGGGGAGGCCGCCCTCCCCAGGGGCCCCGTTCGGAGCTCCTGAACCCAGCCAAGCAGTGGGAGGCTCTCCGGGCATGATGGAACCCCGTCTCGGGCCTTTGGCAGAGCGGCAGGCTGGGGGACGGGGCCCAGGGCTGGAGCACCCGACCCGGGGTCTGGCGGGGCCACTGGACCCAGCCGGGGCTCCCTGGCCTGGGCGCACAGAGGAAGACTCCAGGGGCCTGCGGGACCCTGTCCCGGGCACCCTGCCACGTGGCAGGCCCGAGGACAGAGCCCAGGGTGGGGAGGGTGCCCTCCCCGGGGACCTCAGGAGGGGGAGTCTCCCCGGGCCCGGCGGAACCCCGTCTCATGCCCCCTGGTGGAGCGGCAGGCTGGGAGACTGAGCCTGTGGCCCCCGGACCCCATCGGGGCTCCCAGGCACAGGGGATGCCTCCTCGTGCCCACGGGCCCCATCCCGGGTGCCAAGCCACACGTTTGTCCAAGGGACGGAGCCCCGGCCTGGGGGACATCCTTGTCCATCCAGATGCCGGCTGAGGACCGCCTGTCCGAGAGGGGTTCCGGAGTACCCTGTCCCTAGTAATCCGGAGGAAGGGTACCCCCACTTTCTGGTAACCCGTGCACACCGTGAGACTGAGGGGACCCAACGCACGGATGCGCCCAACCTCCTGGAGCCCTGGATGGGATCGGGGAGGCAAATGAGCCCTCATAGGGACTTCCAGGGCAGCCCGGCCATCTGGTCGACCCATTGGAAAGCATTGCGCGCGACCAGATGGCCGAGGGGATTGGCGCGACATAGATGGCCGAGGGGATAGGCGCGACCAGATGGCCGAGGTGATAGGCCAAGCAGGGGAGGCTCGCTGGGCACAACGGAACCCCCGTCTCTGGCCTTTGGCAGAGCGACAGGCCGGGGACGGGGCCCAGGGCTGCAGCAACTGACCCGGGGGCCCCTGGACCCAGCCGGGGCTCCCAGGCCCGGACGATCGGGGAAGACTCCCCGGCCCTGCGGGAGCCCTTCCCGGGCACCCTGTCACTTGGCAGGCCCGAGGACGGAGCCCGGGTTGGGGAGGCCGCCCTCCCCAAGGGCCCCGGCCGGAGCTCCTGAATCCAGCCAAGCAAGGGGAGGCTCCCCGTGCACAACGGAACACCGTCCCGGGCTTTGGCAGAGCGGCAGGCCGGGGGATGCGGCCCAGGGACCGAGCACCCGAACCGGGGCACGACGGGGCCCCTGGACCCAGCCGTGGCTCCCAGGCCCAGAGGAGCAGGGGAAGCCTCCCCGGGCTCACCGGACACCATCCCGGGCACCCTGCCACGCAGCAGGGCTGAGGACAGAGCCCGGGGTGGGGAGGCTGCCTTAGCCAGAGCTCCTGAACCCAGCCAAGCGAGGGGGGCTCCCCGGGCACAACCGAACCCTGTCTCGGACCTTTGGCATAGCGGCAGGCTGGGGGACAGGGCCCAGGGCTGGAGCACCCGACCCAGGGCCCGGAGGGGCCCCTGGACCCAGCCGGGGCTCCCGGGCCCAGAGGCGCAGGGGAAGCCTCCCCGGGCCCACGGGACCCCTTCCCGGGCACCCTGCCATGCGGCAGGACCGAGGACGGAGCCCGGGGTGGGGAGGCCACCCTCCCCGGGGCCCTCAGGGGCCCCGGACGGAGCTCCTGCACCCAGCCAAGCGAGGGGGGCTCCCCGGGCACGACGGAACCCCGTCTCGGACCTTTGGCATAGCGACAGGCCGGGGGACGGGGCCCAGGGCTGGAGCACCCGACCCGGGGCCCGGAGTGGCCCCTGGACCCAGCCGGGGCTCCCGGGCCCAGAGGCGCAGGGGAAGCCTCCCCGGGCCCACGGGACCCCTTCCCGGGCACCCTGCCACGCGGCAGGACCGAGGACGGAGCCCGGGGTGGGGAGGCCACCCTCCCCGGGGCCCTCAGGGGTCCCGGACGGAGCTCCTGAACTCAGCCAAGCGAGGGGGGCTCCCCGGGCACGACGGAACCCCGTCTCGGACCTTTGGCATAGCGGCAAGCCGGGGGACGGGGCCCAGGGCTGGAGCACCCGACCCAGGGCCCGATGGGGCCCCTGGACCCAGCCAGGGCCCCTGGACCCAGCCGGGGCTACCGGGCCCAGAGGCACAGGGGAAGCTTCCCCGGGCCCACGGGACCCCGTCCCGGGCACCCTGCCACGCGGCAGGACCGAGGACGGAGCCCAGGGTGGGGAGGCCGCCCTCCCTGGGGCCCTCAGGGGCCCTGGACGGAGCTCCTGAACCCAGCCAAGCGAGGGGGGCTCCCCGGGCACGACGGAACTCCGTCTCGGACCTTTGGCATAGCGGCAGGCCGGGGGACGGGGCTCAGGGCTGGAGCACCCGACCCAGGGCCCGGTGGGGACCCTGAACCCAGCCGGGGCTCCTGGGCCCGGAGGCGATGGGGATGGGGAAGCCTCCCCGGGCCCGCGAGACCCCGTCCCAGGCACCCTGCCATTCGGCAGGACCAAGGACGGAGCCCGGGGTGGGGAGGCCGCCTTCCCCGGGGCCCCTGGGAGCCCCTGAACCCAGCCGAGCAGGGGGAGGCTCCCCGGGCACGAAGGAACCCCGTCCCGGGCCTTTGGTGGGGTGGCAGGCCGGGGGACAGGGCCCAGGGCTGGAGCACCTGACCCAGGGCCCGGTGGGGCCCCTGGACCCTGCCGGGGCTCCCGGAGCAAAGGGGATGGGGATGGGGAAGCCTCCCCGGGCCCGCAAGACCCCGTCCCGGGCACCCTGCCACGCGGCAGGACGGAGCCCGGGGTGTGGAGGCTGCCCTCCCCAGGGCCCCTGGGAGCCCCTGAACCCAGCCGAGCAGGGGGGAGGCTACCCGGGCCCGAGGGACCCCATCCGGGGCATCCAGCCACACAGCTGGCCCGGGGACGGACCCCAGGCTGGGGCAGCATCCTGGCCCATCCAGCTGACGGCTGAGGACCGCCAGGCCGAGATGGGTTCCGGAGTACCCTGTCCCTAGTAATCCGGAGGAAGGCTACCCCCCTTTCTGGTAACCAGTGCGCAACGCGAGACTGAGGGGACCCTATGCGCGGACGCGCCTGACCTCCTGGAGCCCTGGCTGGGATCGGGGAGGCAAATGAGCCCTCATCGCGAATTCCAGGGCGGCCCGGCCATCTGGTCGCCCCATTGGAAAGCATTGCGCGCGACCAGATGGCCGAGAGGAAAAGCGCTACCTGATGGCAGGGCCCGTAGGAGGCCAAACTACCCGCCCCGAGCATTCGCTGGAGGGATCCTGCCTCTCCATACAGGGCTCGGGGGCTCTGCATCCCGGGGGCTCGGAGACCCCGGCTGGGCCTCGCACAGGGGGTATGCTGGCTTAGCATCCCTGCCTGCTCCCAGGGCAAGCAGACTCAGAGAAAAAGGACCATCGGCAAGGGGCTGAGAGGCAGGTGCATACCCGGGCCCCTGGGGGCCCCGGCGGGTGGGCCCGGGTGCTGCCTTCCCCCCGTCTCAGCATCGCCGGACCTCACGGTGGTCAGACTGGGCAAACTCGGAGAAAAAGGACCATCGGGAAGGGGCTGAGAGGCAGGTGCGTACCCGGGCCCCTGGGGGCCCCGGCGGGCAGGCCCGGGTGCTGCCTTCCCCCATCTCAGCATCCCCGGACCTCACGGAGGTCTAACTGAGCAAACTCTGAGAAAAAGGACCATCGGGAAGGGGCTGAGAGGCAGGTGCGTCCCCAGGACCCTGGGGACCCCGGCGGGCGGGCCCGGGTGCTGCCTTCCCCCGTCTCAGCATGCCCAGACCTCACGGACGTCTGACTGAGCAAACTCGGAGAAAAAGGAACATCGGGAAGGGGCTGAGAGGCAGGTGCGTACCCGGGCCCCTGGGGGCCCCGGCGGGCGGGCCCGGGTGCTGCCTTCCCCCGTCTCAGCATCCCCGGACCTCACGGGGGTCTGACTGAGCAAACTCGGAGAAAAAGGACCCTCAGCAAGGGGATGAGAGGCAGGTGCATACCCGGGCCCCTGGGGGACCCGGCGGGCGGGCCCGGGTGCTGCCTTCCCCCCGTCTCAGCATCGCCGGACCTCACGATGGTCAGACTGGGCAAACTCGGAGAAAAAGGACCATCGGGAAGGGGCTGAGGGGCAGGTGCTCGGCAGGCCCGGGTGCTGCCTTCCCCCATCTCAGCATCCCCGGACCTCACGGAGGTCTAACTGAGCAAACTCTGAGAAAAAGGACCATCGGGAAGGGGCTGAGAGGCAGGTGCATCCCCAGGCCCCTGGGGCCCCGGCGGGCGGGCCCAGGTGCTGCCTTCCCCCGTCTCAGCATGCCCAGACCTCACGGACATCTGACTGAGCAAACTCGGAGAAAAAGGACCATCGGGAAGGGGCTGAGAGGCAGGTGCATACCCGGGCCCCTGCGGGCCCCGGCGGGCGGGCCCGGGTGCTGCCTTCCCCCGTCTCAGCATGCCCAGACCTCACGGATGTCTGACTGAGCAAACTCGGAGAAAAAGGACCATCGGGAAGGGGCTGAGAGGCAGGTGAGTACCCGGGCCCCTGGGGCCCCGGCGGGCGGGCCCGGGTGCTGCCTTCCCCCGTCTCAGCATCCCCGGACCTCACGGAGGTCTGACTGAGCAAACTCAGAGAAAAGGACCATCGGGAAGGGGCTGAGAGGCAGGTGCGTACCCGGGCCCGGGTGCTGCCTTCCCCCGTCTCAGCATCGCCGGACCTCACGGTGGTCAGACTGGGCAAACTCGGAGAAAAAGGACCATCGGGAAGGGGCTGAGAGGCAGGTGCGTACCCGGGCCCCTGGGGGCCCCGGCGGGCAGGCCCGGGTGCTGCCTTCCCCCATCTCAGCATCCCCGGACCTCACGGGGTTCTGACTGAGCAAACTCGGAGAAAAAGGACCCTCAGCAAGGGGCTGAGAGGCAGGTGCATACCCGGGCCCCTGGGGGACCCGGCGGGCGGGCCCAGGTGCTGCCTTCCCCCGTCTCAGCATCGCCGGACCTCACGATGGTCAGACTGGGCAAACTCGGAGAAAAAGGACCATCGGGAAGGGGCTGAGGGGCAGGTGCGTACCCGGGCCCCTGGGGGCCACGGCGGGCAGGCCCGGGTGCTGCCTTCCCCCATCTCAGCATCCCCGGACCTCACGGAGGTCTAACTGAGCAAACTCTGAGAAAAAGGACCATCGGGAAGGGGCTGAGAGGCAGGTGCGTCCCCAGGCCCCTGGGGGCCCCGGCGGGCGGGCCCGGGTGCTGCCTTCCCCCGTCTCAGCATGCCCAGACCTCACGGACGTCTGACTGAGCAAACTCGGAGAAAAAGGACCATCGGGAAGGGGCTGAGAGGCAAGTGCATACCCGGGCCCCTGCGGGCCCCGGCGGGCGGGCCCGGGTGCTGCCTTCCCCCCGTCTCAGCATGCCCAGACCTCACGGATGTCTGACTGAGCAAACTCGGAGAAAAAGGACCATCGGGAAGGGGCTGAGAGGCAGGTGCCTACCCGGGCCCCTGGGGGCCCCGGCGGGCGGGCCCGGGTGCTGCCTTCACCCGTCTCAGCATCCCCGGACCTCACGGAGGTCTGACTGAGCAAACTCAGAGAAAAAGGACCATCGGGAAGGGGCTGAGTGGCAGGTGCGTACCCGGGCCCGGGTGCTGCCTTCCCCCCGTCTCAGCATCGCCGGACCTCACGGGGGTCTGACTGAGCAAACTCGGAGAAAAAGGACCCTCGGCAAGGGGCTGAGAGGCAGGTGCATACCCGGGCCCCTGGGGGACCCGGCGGGCGGGCCCGGGTGCTGCCTTCCCCCCGTCTCAGCATGCCCAGACCTCACGGACGTCTGACTGAGCAAACTCGGAGAAAAAGGACCATCGGGAAGGGGCTGAGAGGCAGGTGCATACCCGGGCCCCTGCGGGCCCCGGCGGGCGGGCCCGGGTGCTGCCTTCCCCCCGTCTCAGCATGCCCAGACCTCACGGATGTCTGACTGAGCAAACTCGGAGAAAAAGGACCATCGGGAAGGGGCTGAGAGGCAGGTGCCTACCCGGGCCCCTGGGGGCCCCGGCGGGCGGGCCCGGGTGCTGCCTTCCCCCGTCTCAGCATCCCCGGACCTCACGGAGGTCTGACTGAGCAAACTCAGAGAAAAAGGACCATCGGGAAGGGGCTGAGAGGCAGGTGCGTACCCGGGCCCGGGTGCTGCCTTCCCCCCGTCTCAGCATCGCCGGACCTCACGGTGGTCAGACTGGGCAAACTCGGAGAAAAAGGACCATCGGGAAGGGGCTGAGAGGCAGGTGCGTTCCCGGGCCCCTGGGGGCCCCGGCAGGCGGGCCCGGGTGCTGCCTTCCCCCGTCTCAGCATCCCCGGACCTCACGGAGGTCTGACTGAGCAAACTCAGAGAAAAAGGACCATCGGGAAGGGGCTGAGAGGCAGGTGCGTACCCGGGCCCGGGTGCTGCCTTCCCCCGTCTCAGCATCGCCGGACCTCACGGTGGTCAGACTGGGCAAACTCGGAGAAAAAGGACCATCGGGAAGGGGCTGAGAGGCAGGTGCGTACCCGGGCCCCTGGGGGCCGCGGTGGGCATGCCCGGGTGCTGCCTTCCCCCATCTCAGCATCCCCGGACCTCACGGGGGTCTGACTGAGCAAACTCGGAGAAAAAGGACCCTCGGCAAGGGGCTGAGAGGCAGGTGCATACCCGGGCCCCTGGGGGACCCGGCGGGCGGGCCCGGTTCCTGCCTTCCCCCGTCTCAGCATCGCCGGACCTCACGGTGGTCAGACTGGGCAAACTCGGAGAAAAAGGACCATCGGGAAGGGGCTGAGAGGCAGGTGCGTACCCGGGCCCCTGGGGGCCCCGGCGGGCGGGCCCGGGTGCTGCCTTCCCCGTCTCAGCATCCCCGGACCTCACAGAGGTCTGACTGAGCAAACTCGGAGAAAAAGGACCATCGGGAAGGGGCTGAGAGGCAGGTGCGTACCCGGGCCCCTGGGGGCCCCGGCGGGCAGGCCCGGGTGCTGCCTTCCCCTGCCTCAGCATCGCCGGACCTCACGGAGGTCTGACTGAGCAAACTCGGAGAAAAAGGACCATCAGGAAGGGGCTGAGAGGCAGGTGCGTACCCGGGCCCCTGGGGGCCCCGGCGGGCAGGCCCGGGTGCTGCCTTCCCCCATCTCAGCATCCCCGGACCTCACGGAGGTCTAACTGAGCAAACGCTGAGAAAAAGGACCATCGGGAAGGGGCTGAGAGGCAGGTGCGTCCCCAGGCCCCTGGGGGCCCCGGCGGGCGGGCCCGGGTGCTGCCTTCCCCGTCTCAGCATGCCCAGACCTCACGGACGTCTGACTGAGCAAACTCGGAGAAAAAGGACCATCGGGAAGGGGCTGAGAGGCAGGTGCATACCCGGGCCCCTGCGGGCCCCGGCGGGCGGGCCCGGGTGCTGCCTTCCCCGTCTCAGCATGCCCAGACCTCACGGATGTCTGACTGAGCAAACTCGGAGAAAAAGGACCATCGGGAAGGGGCTGAGAGGCAGGTGCATACCCGGGCCCCTGGGGGCCCCGGCGGGCGGGCCCGGGTGCTGCCTTCCCCGTCTCAGCATCCCCGGACCTCACGGAGGTCTGACTGAGCAAACTCAGAGAAAAAGGACCATCGGGAAGGGGCTGAGAGGCAGGTGCGTATCCGGGCCCGGGTGCTGCCTTCCCCCCGTCTCAGCATCGCCGGACCTCACGGTGGTCAGACTGGGCAAACTCGGAGAAAAAGGACCATCGGGAAGGGGCTGAGAGGCAGGTGTGTACCCGGGCCCCTGGGGGCCCCGGCGGGCGGGCCCGGGTGCTGCCTTCCCCGTCTCAGCATCCCCGGACCTCACGGAGGTCTGACTGAGCAAACTCAGAGAAAAAGGACCATCGGGAAGGGGCTGAGAGGCAGGTGCGTACCCGGGCCCGGGTGCTGCCTTCCCCCCGTCTCAGCATCGCCGGACCTCACGGTGGTCAGACTGGGCAAACTCGGAGAAAAAGGACCATCGGGAAGGGGCTGAGAGGCAGGTGCGTACCCGGGCCCCTGGGGGCCCCGGCGGGCAGGCCCGGGTGCTGCCTTCCCCCATCTCAGCATCCCCGGACCTCACGGGGTTCTGACTGAGCAAACTCGGAGAAAAAGGACCCTCAGCAAGGGGCTGAGAGGCAGGTGCATACCCGGGCCCCTGGGGGACCCGGCGGGCGGGCCCAGGTGCTGCCTTCCCCCGTCTCAGCATCGCCGGACCTCACGATGGTCAGACTGGGCAAACTCGGAGAAAAAGGACCATCGGGAAGGGGCTGAGGGGCAGGTGCGTACCCGGGCCCCTGGGGGCCACGGCGGGCAGGCCCGGGTGCTGCCTTCCCCCATCTCAGCATCCCCGGACCTCACGGAGGTCTAACTGAGCAAAGTCTGAGAAAAAGGACCATCGGGAAGGGGCTGAGAGGCAGGTGCGTCCCCAGGCCCCTGGGGGCCCCGGCGGGCGGGCCCGGGTGCTGCCTTCCCCCGTCTCAGCATGCCCAGACCTCACGGACGTCTGACTGAGCAAACTCGGAGAAAAAGGACCATCGGGAAGGGGCTGAGAGGCAAGTGCATACCCGGGCCCCTGCGGGCCCCGGCGGGCGGGCCCGGGTGCTGCCTTCCCCCCGTCTCAGCATGCCCAGACCTCACGGATGTCTGACTGAGCAAACTCAGAGAAAAAGGACCATCGGGAAGGGGCTGAGAGGCAGGTGCCTACCCGGGCCCCTGGGGGCCCCGGCGGGCGGGCCCGGGTGCTGCCTTCACCCGTCTCAGCATCCCCGGACCTCACGGAGGTCTGACTGAGCAAACTCAGAGAAAAAGGACCATCGGGAAGGGGCTGAGTGGCAGGTGCGTACCCGGGCCCGGGTGCTGCCTTCCCCCGTCTCAGCATCGCCGGACCTCACGGTGGTCAGACTGGGCAAACTCGGAGAAAAAGGACCATCGGGAAGGGGCTGAGAGGCAGGTGCGTACCCGGGCCCCTGGGGGCCCCGGCGGGCAGGCCCGGGAGCTGCCTTCCCCCATCTCAGCATCCCCGGACCTCACGGGGTCTGACTGAGCAAACTCGGAGAAAAAGGACCCTCGGCAAGGGGCTGAGAGGCAGGTGCATACCCGGGCCCCTGGGGGACCCGGCGGGCGGGCCCGGGTGCTGCCTTCCCCCCGTCTCAGCATGCCCAGACCTCACGGACGTCTGACTGAGCAAACTCGGAGAAAAAGGACCATCGGGAAGGGGCTGAGAGGCAGGTGCATACCCGGGCCCCTGCGGGCCCCGGCGGGCGGGCCCGGGTGCTGCCTTCCCCCGTCTCAGCATGCCCAGACCTCACGGATGTCTGACTGAGCAAACTCGGAGAAAAAGGACCATCGGGAAGGGGCTGAGAGGCAGGTGCCTACCCGGGCCCCTGGGGGCCCCGGCGGGCGGGCCCGGGTGCTGCCTTCCCCCGTCTCAGCATCCCCGGACCTCACGGAGGTCTGACTGAGCAAACTCAGAGAAAAAGGACCATCGGGAAGGGGCTGAGAGGCAGGTGCGTACCCGGGCCCGGGTGCTGCCTTCCCCCCGTCTCAGCATCGCCGGACCTCACGGTGGTCAGACTGGGCAAACTCGGAGAAAAAGGACCATCGGGAAGGGGCTGAGAGGCAGGTGCGTTCCCGGGCCCCTGGGGGCCCCGGCAGGCGGGCCCGGGTGCTGCCTTCCCCGTCTCAGCATCCCCGGACCTCACGGAGGTCTGACTGAGCAAACTCAGAGAAAAAGGACCATCGGGAAGGGGCTGAGAGGCAGGTGCGTACCCGGGCCCGGGTGCTGCCTTCCCCCGTCTCAGCATCGCCGGACCTCACGGTGGTCAGACTGGGCAAACTCGGAGAAAAAGGACCATCGGGAAGGGGCTGAGAGGCAGGTGCGTACCCGGGCCCCTGGGGGCCCCGGCGGGCAGGCCCGGGTGCTGCCTTCCCCCATCTCAGCATCCCCGGACCTCACGGGGGTCTGACTGAGCAAACTCGGAGAAAAAGGACCCTCGGCAAGGGGCTGAGAGGCAGGTGCATACCCGGGCCCCTGGGGGACCCGGCGGGCGGGCCCGGTTCCTGCCTTCCCCCCGTCTCAGCATCGCCGGACCTCACGGTGGTCAGACTGGGCAAACTCGGAGAAAAAGGACCATCGGGAAGGGGCTGAGAGGCAGGTGCGTACCCGGGCCCCTGGGGGCCCCGGCGGGCGGGCCCGGGTGCTGCCTTCCCCCGTCTCAGCATCCCCGGACCTCACAGAGGTCTGACTGAGCAAACTCGGAGAAAAAGGACCATCGGGAAGGGGCTGAGAGGCAGGTGCGTACCCGGGCCCCTGGGGCCCCGGCGGGCAGGCCCGGGTGCTGCCTTCCCCTGCCTCAGCATCGCCGGACCTCACGGAGGTCTGACTGAGCAAACTCGGAGAAAAAGGACCATCAGGAAGGGGCTGAGAGGCAGGTGCGTACCCGGGCCCCTGGGGGCCCCGGCGGGCAGGCCCGGGTGCTGCCTTCCCCCATCTCAGCATCCCCGGACCTCACGGAGGTCTAACTGAGCAAACTCTGAGAAAAAGGACCATCGGGAAGGGGCTGAGAGGCAGGTGCGTCCCCAGGCCCCTGGGGGCCCCGGCGGGCGGGCCCGGGTGCTGCCTTCCCCCGTCTCAGCATGCCCAGACCTCACGGACGTCTGACTGAGCAAACTCGGAGAAAAAGGACCATCGGGAAGGGGCTGAGAGGCAGGTGCATACCCGGGCCCCTGCGGGCCCCGGCGGGCGGGCCCGGGTGCTGCCTTCCCCCGTCTCAGCATGCCCAGACCTCACGGATGTCTGACTGAGCAAACTCGGAGAAAAAGGACCATCGGGAAGGGGCTGAGAGGCAGGTGCATACCCGGGCCCCTGGGGGCCCCGGCGGGCGGGCCCGGGTGCTGCCTTCCCCCGTCTCAGCATCCCCGGACCTCACGGAGGTCTGACTGAGCAAACTCAGAGAAAAAGGACCATCGGGAAGGGGCTGAGAGGCAGGTGCGTATCCGGGCCCGGGTGCTGCCTTCCCCCCGTCTCAGCATCGCCGGACCTCACGGTGGTCAGACTGGGCAAACTCGGAGAAAAAGGACCATCGGGAAGGGGCTGAGAGGCAGGTGCGTCCCCAGGCCTCTGGGGGCCCCGGCGGGCGGGCCCGGGTGCTGCCTTCCCCCGTCTCAGCATGCCCAGACCTCACGGACGTCTGACTGAGCAAACTCGGAGAAAAAGGACCATCGGGAAGGGGCTGAGAGGCAGGTGCATACCCGGGCCCCTGCGGGCCCCGGCGGGTCGGGCCCGGGTGCTGCCTTCCCCCCGTCTCAGCATGCCCAGACCTCACGGATGTCTGACTGAGCAAACTCGGAGAAAAAGGACCATCGGAAAGGGGCTGAGAGGCAGGTGCGTACCCGGGCCCGGGTGCTGCCTTCCCCCCGTCTCAGCATCGCCGGACCTCACGGTGGTCAGACTGGGCAAACTCGGAGAAAAAGGACCATCGGGAAGGGGCTGAGAGGCAGGTGCGTACCCGGGCCCCTGGGGGCCCCGGCGGGCAGGCCCGGGTGCTGCCTTCCCCCATCTCAGCATCCCCGGACCTCACGGGGGTCTGACTGAGCAAACTCGGAGAAAAAGGACCCTCGGCAAGGGGCTGAGAGGCAGGTGCATACCCGGGCCCCTGGGGGACCCGGCGGGCGGGCCCGGGTGCTGCCTTCCCCCCGTCTCAGCATCGCCGGACCTCACGGTGGTCAGACTGGGCAAACTCGGAGAAAAAGGACCATCGGGAAGGGGCTGAGAGGCAGGTGCGTACCCGGGCCCCTGGGGGCCCCGGCGGGCGGGCCCGGGTGCTGCCTTCCCCCGTCTCAGCATCCCCGGACCTCACGGAGGTCTGACTGAGCAAACTCGGAGAAAAAGGACCATCGGGAAGGGGCTGAGAGGCAGGTGCGTACCCGGGCCCCTGGGGGACCCGGCGGGCGGGCCCGGGTGCTGCCTTCCCCCCGTCTCAGCATCGCCGGACCTCACGGTGGTCAGACTGGGCAAACTCGGAGAAAAAGGACCATCGGGAAGGGGCTGAGAGGCAGGTGCGTACCCGGGCCCCTGGGGGCCCCGGCGGGCGGGCCCGGGTGCTGCCTTCCCCGTCTCAGCATCCCCGGACCTCACGGAGGTCTGACTGAGCAAACTCGGAGAAAAAGGACCATCGGGAAGGGGCTGAGAGGCAGGTGCGTACCCGGGCCCCTGGGGGCCCCGGCGGGCAGGCCCGGGTGCTGCCTTCCCCTGCCTCAGCATCGCCGGACCTCACGGAGGTCTGACTGAGCAAACTCGGAGAAAAAGGACCATCAGGAAGGGGCTGAGAGGCAGGTGCGTACCCGGGCCCCTGGGGGCCCCGACGGGCGGGCCCGGGTGCTGCCTTCCCCTGTTTCAGAATCGCCGGACCTCACGGAGGTCTGATTGACCCTCTTCCTAGTAATCCGGAGGAAAATTACCCCCCTTTCTTGTAATCCGTGCACACGAGGTGACAGAGGGGACCCAAGGCACAAAAGTACGCGACCTCCTGGAGCCCTCGCTGGGATCGGGGAGGCAAATGAGCCCTCATCGGGACTTCCAGGGAAGCCCGGCCATCTGGTCGCCCCATAGGAAAGCATTGCGGGAGACCAGATGGCCGAGGGGAAAGGGGCGACCAGATGGCCGGGCACGAAAGGGGAGCCATCTGGTCGCTCTGTGCCCCAACGAAAGAGTGAGCGGGCGCCTGGGCACGGGGGACCGGAGGCCCAGGGCCCCAGCTGGGCCCCAGCCATGGAGGCTGCGAGGGGGGAGCCGACAGGCCCTCCGACCTGGGGCCCGCAGACACCTCGACAAGCAGGCGAAGCGGGGGAGGTCTGCACGGGACCGACGAACCCCCGTCCTGGGCCCTTGGCATAGAGGCAGGCCAGGGGACAGGGCCCAGGGCTGGAGCACCCAACCCGGGGCCCAGAGGGGCCCCTGGACCCAGCCGGGGCTCCCGGGCCCAAAGGCGCAGGGGAAGCATCCCCGGGCCCGCAGGACCCCGTCCTGGGCACCCTGCCACGCGGCAGGACCGAGGACGGAGCCCGGGGTGGGGAGGCCGCCCTCCCCGGGGCCCTCAGGGGCCCCTGACGGAGCTCCTGAACCCAGCCAAGCGAGGGGGGCTTCCCGGGCACGACGGAACCCCGTCTCGGACCTTTGGCAAAGCAGCAGGCCGGGGGACGGGCCCAGGGCTGGAGCACCCGACCCGGGGCCCGGAGGGGCCCCTGGACCCAGTCGGGGCTCCCAGGCCCAGAGGCGAAGGGGAAGCCTCCCCGGGCCCGCGGGACCCCGTCCCGGGCACCCTGCCACGCAGCAGGACTGAGGACAGAGCCCGGGGTGGGGAGGCCACCCTCCCCGGGGCCGCAGGGAGCCCCTGAACCCAGCCGAGCAAGGGGAGGCACCCCGGGCACGATGGAACCCCGTCCCGGGCCTTTGGCAGGGCAGCAGGCTGGGGGACGGGGCCCAGGGCTGGAACACCCGAGCCCCTGGAGCCAGCCCAGCAGGGAGAGGCTCCCCGGGCCCGCCGGACCCCATCCAGGGCAGCCTGCCACGCGGCAGGCCCAGGGACGGACCCAGGGCTGGGGCGGCATCCTGGCCCGTCCAACTGCTGGCTGAGGACCGCTAGGCCGAGAGGGGTCCCAGAGTACCTTGTCCCTAGTAATCCGGAGGAAGGCTACCCCCCTTTCTGGTAACCTGTGCGCACCGCAAGACTGAGGGGACCCTATGCGCGGACGCGCCCGACCTCCTGGAGCCCTCGCTGGGATCGGGAAGGCAAATGAGCCCTCATCGGGAATTCCAGGGCGGCCCGGCCATCTGGTCGCCCCATTGGAAAGCATTGCGCGCGACCAGATGGCCGAGAGGAAAAGCGCTACCTGATGGCCGGGCCCGTAGGAGGCCAATCTGCCCGCCCCGAGCCTTCGCTGGAGGGCTCCCGCCTCTCCATACAGGGCTCGGGGGATCTGCGTCCCGGGGGCTCGGAGACCCCGGCTGGGCCTCGGGCACAGGAGGCCCACAGGAGCTCTCGGGGCCCGGACGCCCGGGGGAGGACTGCCCAGGACCGATGGAGCCTGTCCCGGGCTCCATCGCCACCCCACGGGCTGGAGGAGGGAGCCCCGGACATGGGGAGGTGTTGTACGGGCCTGGCCCATTTGGTCCCCGTCTGAGAACCGCCAGCCCAATAGGGGTTCCGGCATACCCGGCCCCTAGTATTCCGGAGGAAAGCTACCCCTCTTTCTGGTAACCCGTGCACACTGCAAAACTTAGGGGACCCTAGGCGCGGACGCGCCCGACCTCATGGAGCCCTGGCTGGGATCAGGGAGGCAAATGAGCCCTCATCTGGACTTCCAGGGCAGCCCGGCCATCTGGTCGCCCCATTGGAAAGCATTGCGCGCTACTATTCCAACACCTTCCCTACTGGACTTGCTCTAGATGGCGCTCCAACCTAACGAATATTCCATCACCTTCCCTACTGGACTTGCTCTAGATGGCGCTCCAACCTAAGGAATATTCGAACACCTTCCCTACTGGACTTGCTCTAGATGGCGCTCCAACCTAAGGAATATCCCATCACCTTCCCTACTGGACTTGCTCTATGTGGCGCTCCAACCTAAGGAATATCCCATCACCTTCCCTACTGGACTTGCTCTAGATGGCGCTCCAACCTAAGGAATATTCCATCACCTTCCCTACTGGACTTGCTCTAGATGGCGCTCCAACCTAAGGAATATCCCATCACCTTCCCTACTGGACTTGCTCTAGATGGCGCTCCAACCTAAGGAATATCCCATCACCTTCCCTACTGGACTTGCTCTAGATGGCGCTCCAACCTAAGGAAAGAATAGTTTTGGAATTCTCAAATTGCAATTCTCTAAAAATCGCTATTTGAGAATCGCAAAACTATTCTTTGATACATCTGGCCCTTAATTGTTATTCTTTATTCTGTCAATCGAAAGCGACCATATAAAATGCAATGACATACACAAATTGGCCATACAGCAGCAATTAGAAGACACATTTGATAAAATACAGATTTCAACAGAGAAAATTTGTTTAGCCACATAAATGAAAACAACTGCACATTTCATAATAGAAATAAAATCACATTTCATATCAATTCAAGAAAACAAAGTTGCCCTGCATCATATGACACTTTGCATGGAACTTGCTACCACAAAGCGAAGAAAAGGTGAAGAAAGGGGTTGTATAAAAACCATCTCAATCCTACATTGTCTGAAATTAGCTTGTCTTAAAACTGGTAATAAATAGCGATGCCTCAGTGCAGTTTTGAATTTGTAAAAAAGCAAAAAATGGATTGTGCTTTGTGCAGAAAGACAATTGCAGGGACTCACAGGCAAATTTTTAAAATCGGGACCAGGTGTCTGAAAGGCTGCCAAAAAGTGTACGGTATTCAGCCTCCACCGAGACTCTCCACAGAATCCAAGAGAGAAAGGTAAAGAAAGCTGCAGTCAACACCGGCCGAACAAGAGCAGAAAAAGAAAAAGCTTAATGTGAATACACCAAAACCAACAAGGAAACAAAGAGAAGCTTAAGAGCAGACAAGTGAAGATTCATCGAAGGTCTTGCTACAGAAGCCCAGGAAGCAGCAAGCCATGGAAACTTGAAAGAACTCTATGACATAACAAGGAAACTCTCCAGCAGATACAGCAAGCCAGAAAGACCTGTTAAAGACAAAGCTGGGAAGTCAATCATGGGTAACGAAGGCCAACAATGAAGATGGGTGGAGCACTTTGAAGAACTGCTGAACCAGCCCATGCCGCAGTCTCCACCAGACATTAAGCCAGCTGACAAGGACTTGCCAATTGACTACAGCAGATCAACAGAGGAAGAAATACGGCAAGCCATCAAACATCTGAGAAATGGGAAGGCAACAAGACCTGACATCATTCCTGCAGAGGCACTGAAGGCAGACATTGAAACATCAGTCGACATGCTCTACGCCATGTTTGGAAGGATCTGGGAAGAGGAAAGTGTGCTAACAGACTAGAAGGAGGGATATCTTATAAAGATACCCAAGAAAGGTGACCTGAGTAACTGTGCAAACTACAGAGGGATAACTCTTCTATCAACCCCAGGCAAAGTGTTTAACGGAGTCATCCTGAACAAAACGAAGGAACAAGTTGACACTCAGTTGTGCGACCAGCAAGCTGGCTTCCGCAAAAATAGATCCTACACAGACCAGATTGCAACACTACACATCATGATTTAGCAGTCAATGGAATTGAACTCCGCCCTCTTTGTCAACTTCATTGACTATGAGAAGGCATTTACTGCATGGACAGAGAGACCCTTTGGAAACTCCTACACAGCTACTGTGTGCCAGATAAACTTGTAAGAATCATCAGGAACTCATACGAGGGAATGACCTGCAAGATAGCCCATGGCGGACACCTCACCGAACTCTTTCAAGTCAGGACTGGAGTCCGCCAGTGTTGTTTGCTCTCGCCTTTTCTCTTCCTGCTGGCCATATACTGGATCATGATGATATCTACAGCAAAGAGAAGAAATGGGAACCAGAGGGCACCTTGGATGCAGCTCGACAACTTGGACTGTGCAAACTACTTGGCCCTACTCTTCCATAGCCATCCGCAGATGCAAGAGAAGACCGACAATGTGGCAGCCGCATTAGCACAACTTGGCCTCCACATCCACAGGGGAAAAAACAAAATCCTGAAGGCTAACACTGCCAACACAACTGCAGTCACTCCTGCAGGCGATGCACTGGAAGAGGCTGAGGCCTTCACCAACCTGAGCAGTGTCTTAGACAATCAGGGCGGCACAGATGCCAACGTCAAGGCAAGAATCGGCAAAGCAAGGACTGCCTTCATTCAGCTAAAGAAGAATTGGAGCTCCAAGGACCTAATGCTGCAAACCAAGATCAGACTTTTTAACACCAACGTAAAATCGGTCCTTCTGTATAGAGCAAAAATTTGGAGGACATCAGTGACTACCACCAACAAAGTCCAGACCTTCATCAACACCAGTCTGAGAAAAATCCTCAAAATCCACTGGACAAAAGCCATCAGCAACAATGACCTATGGCAGCCGACTTTCCAACTCCCTGCTCATGAATAAATCCTGAAAGGATGCTGGGGCTGGATGGGTCATCCCCTCTTCAATCCCACATCAAACACCACCAGGTAAGCCCTGACTTGGAACCCTAAAGATAAAAGGAAAAGAGGAAGGCCAAGAAACACTTGGGGCTGAGGCCTAGAGGCTGACAGCAAGGTGATGGGTTACACCTGGAATCAGATTGAAAGATAAGCCCAGGACAGAGATGGCTGGAGAGTCCTGGTTGATGACCTATACCCCGGGAGTGGTAGTAGGCACAAGTGAGAAAGTAAGTATTCAGCCTCAGTCTAGTCAACAGAAATCTATGATTCTTGTTCGAAACCCAGGTAAGGTATTGTTCGATACTAAGTGTGATGCATATCATATTATAACTTGAGACTGGATGTTTCCTGGAATCACTACATAATCTCTGAGCATTACAATAGGACAGAAAAGTTGGCTTCAAAGGTTTTATATTGCTTATAGAGACAGTCTCGGGTTTGTCAAAGAGATCTGGCAATTACAGGGTATGACTGACTTTGTTAATTTATGACAACCATGTAATCTTTAGTGCTTTGTCCAGATTTATACATTCTGTCACAACTAATCAGTTAAAAATAGCTTCCTTCTTGGATCGTATGTTTACCCATAAGAAAAGAGGCTGAAGCTTAATCAAATCGCTAATATAGACAAGCTCCACTTTTGTGTGGCAGATATAGGTAGCAGCACTTGTGGGAATAGCCAACAGTCTTTTTATCAATCCATTTTCAACCCTCTGTAAAGGTAAATGATCTTTCATGTCCCAAAGACCAGCACCATAGGTGGCAATTGACCAGCATTTTGCATTATACACTATTATGAGCTCTTTAACAGATTTGATGCCGAGTTTAAATGCAAAGTTACAAATAGCCTCTGTGCTGTTTGCAAAAGCACAGCTTTAGCTTGGCTCAGTGGACCCCAGTTAAGACTGTTGTTGAAAGAGGCGCCCATACACGAGAATGAAGATAGAGCACTAATTTTCCTGTTCTTAACAATAAATGAGACAGCTTTCTTCTTGTGTGGGCCATAAATCATGATATGTGTTTTGGCCTGATTGACTATCAGATCAAAATTTGCCATAAATATATAAAACAGATCGAGCAATTGCTGGAGGCCTAATGAGGTCCTAGCAAGAAAAACTGCTTCGTCTGCATAAATCAATGTCCATATAGGTAAATCAGTGTTGTAACTGACCAGGTGTATTTCCAGGCCATTGATGTATAAGGTGAATAGAAAAGGCACCAGGACACACCACTGGTGCACACCTCTATCCAATCTAAACGCCTGTGTAGCCTTCGCACTTGGCCCAAATCTGACACTAGCAGTTACCTCTAAGTGGAGTTCCCTAAGAAAACTAATAATGTTGGCCTCCACTCCCAGCTCGGTTATAGGTTTTCATAATTTTGGTCGATTTGCAGATTCGAATGCCGAGCTGAGGGCCATGATAGCTAGATACATACTCCCCTCCTTGGCCAGTGTGTATCTATTAATCATGAAATAAAGTTTAAGGTACTGTTCAATCTTGCCAAGACCAGCATGAAATCCAAAGAACGACTATTGCTATCTTGTGCCTTGGCTTGTAAACAGTCTAATACGATACAGCTCATTATCTTAGCAGTGGAGCTATTAAGTGATATTGGGCAATACTACTGGGGGTCCTCTTTACAGCACTTCTTACAAATAGGCATGATGGTCCCAAGGGACCAAATTTTGGGTGAGTCAAGTCTCACCCAAAACACCTTCAACACACTGGCCTTCAACTCACTGGCCAATAGAGGAGCCCACAAGTCCATATGGTCCTTGAAAAGGTCCACGGCAATACCATCAGGCCCTGGGGACTTGCACCAGGATACCGATTTATTGTTTCAATAACATCTTCTAATGCTACTTTGAAACCTGATGAATGAGAATCCATTCAGCACGGATGACAGTTATGAGACTCATATAGTTGAGTTGGGCCAGAGTAAACCTTAGTAAAGTGTCTAGTCCATTCATCAGGGGAAATCACCACTCCAGGCTGGAGTCAGGAGAGTCATGAAAAATGGCTGCTTAACTACTTGTCAGAACAATCATCTTTATGGGTTCTGGCCATGATTAAAGTCTGGCAAGCTTCCTTGCGTATCACTCTTTTCTGATCAATTAGGGCCCTCTTATACTCCAGCCTGCAACTGCGCACTTTATCAGAGTCTCTGGGGACAAATTTTAGGGTGGTCAGTAGATTGTTGTGCGCTTTTGAACAATTAGAATCAAACCATCTGCCATGTTTCTTTTTGTTTGACCTGAAGAGGATACTATGGAGATTTCTGACTATACCACTATGCCAAAGCTGTTAATAATATCACCAGTTTTGCCATTCTCATCTAACCACTTTAAAACGTCAGCTTTGCTAGCACCAATAAGATCAGTAAGAAATCTGTCTCTGCCAACATGGTCCAACCTCATCAGTACACCCTTATTTACTGTGTAAACCAACAACAATGTTTTTTTTAATCCTGCAACTTAATCAATTAAGAGCTGCCTAGAATGGCTGCTAGGCAGTTATGGGCGCAAAGAGCATTATCGATAACTGTATAGTCCTTTAGCTAGCTCTGAAGATCTCATGAAAACACAATAAAATCAATTAAGCTCCAGAGTCCTCTGCCAGTGAAAGTGTGACAATACTGGTTCAGAAGAAAAAGAATCAAAAGCAAAATACAAACGACACTTCATTAAAAGTATATTGAGAGCAACACTATATGGACTGTGATAGAAATATGTAAAAGCAACCCCTTCTGGACATGGTGGACCACTAGACACTGAAGGCAAAAGCTGACAGTGGCGAATATTAAAATCGCCCACCCATATAAGAGATAGTAGGCTGCTGTAGCGATGAATAACGTTTCTCATGTAAAGAATCAATAATATCAGTAATATTTGTATTTATATTTTTATTGTTAATATGCATTATTAAAAACTTGCTAGGACAACAGTTGATCAAAATTAATTGATAATAAGGAGACTCAAGATTAGACCAGACTACCTGCCAGAAATAAAAGAGATACTAACATGATCAAACCTCCTTTAGTCATGCCCGAGTGTGCAGGAGTTGCAGGAGTAAAATAGGATATAAAGCCATCTATATATTCACAGGATGTGGCCCAGGTTTCTTGGAAACATAGGACATCATAACACGTGATAGCTATCAGACAATCTGGATTAGATAATTTAGCTGCCAATCCTGCAAGTGGTGAGTCTGTAAAAGGAGCTTGTTGGTCTATGAGTTGTATTGGTAATACACCTCTTGTCACCAGCACTTGGGTTTAAAAGTTTAGGTGATGGTTTTGGGGGCACAAGGGCATTAGAGGGTCTTTCATTCTCTAACCTGTTAATAGTAAAGGTCTGTTTGGCAATTTTACTCTGTCAATCTAAAAGGCCTGGTCGAGAAAGGACTGGAAATGTATTAGTTACCGGAATAGAAAATGTCACAAGAGGAGGTAGATCCCTACCCAGATTTACTTGGGAAAATGAAGTCCGCAGACAAACTCTTGGCCTACAAAAGCACCCCAATGGTAATGCCTCAGCCCCACTTTTGACATTCGAAGGGTAGTTAAGCCTTAACAAAAAGGTTAAAAATGTTTAGTACAACAAATTCTTTTTTGAATGCAGTCACTGTTGTGAAGTTTACTCCAAGTTCCCACCTACGGGAGTCACCGCACCATGTTTATCACATCATGTAGGTGTCCAAATCCACCAAGCCTCCTATTAAGCCAGTGGGCGACCTTGTTGACAAGTTGGTGGTGCTTCTCAGTTTGCTGCATATGCAAAAGAAACAATTGATGGACGGAATGCTGGACAATGCAAACATTCACCCCCAGTCACAAGGATCTGGGTTAAATCCATCATTCTTTTGCTCACCACACCCCCCCAGTTTGGACCCAGCCATATGCAAATCAGTCTTGACCCTGTTCCTTGTCGGAACAGTCCAGCCCAAACTGCCAAGCCAGGCCCACCCTGGACCGGAAACAAGCATCCTGGGACCGGTTTCAGGGCATCACCCTTCATCAGCCAGGCTAGCTTGAATCCAGTGGTGTAGTGAGCACGGGACCCACGTCTGGGCATACCCTTCCCACTTAGGGCGACATATGCAAAAGAAACAATTGATGGACGGAATGCTGGACAATGCAAACATTCATCCCCAGTCACAAGGATCTGGGTTAAATCCATCATTCTTTTGCTCATGCTCAACACCCCCCCCCCAGTTTGGACCCAGCCATATGAAAATCAGTCTTGACCCTGTTCCTTGTCGGAACAGTCCAGCCCAAACTGCCAAGCCAGGTCCACCCTGGACCGGAAACAAGCATCCTGGGACCGGTTTCAGGGCATCACCCTTCATCAGCCAGGCTAGCTTGAATCCAGTGGTGTAGTGAGCACGGGACCCACGTCTGGGCATACCCTTCCCACTTAGGGCGACATATGCAAAAGAAACATATCTCAGTTTGCTGCGTCCTAAGAGCAGTGACCCCCTTTAATACTATTGTATAAGGTATAGCTTCCTGTGGCAAGTGCAGAGTGGATGAAATCCCTGTCATGGCTTCCCAATAATTATTACTAGAGAGCTGAATGGGGTTGTTGCAGGCCATAGTTTTGATTAATGCAGATGGGTCAGAAGAAGTTGTTGGGGAATGAGAAACAATTAGGGCTTGAGACTGGTTGCTTGGGGTCACAGTTATTAGTGACAGTAAATCTCCATTCCTTTGGAGTTGAAGTACAAGCGTTTTTTTTCGAAGGGCAATTATGTGGATCAGAAGATAGTTTTAGGCCCTCAATGAGATTTTCCAAGGAACCCATCCTGTTTAAGATTGCATTCACAGAAACATTAAGACGGTTTTCTAGCAAGTCCAACTTGGTGCCTAAGTCATTGCTCACAATATCACTCACTTTTCCAACTGTTATCTCTGCAGTTGAACTCGTTAGTGTGTTGGGGATGAGTTATCCTTGCCCCGCTGAGGTCGTTTTAGCTTCTTTTATTTTGTGAGCAGCGGGGGAGAACATAGGGAATTTGTCACAGTTTTATGAACAGCCTGATCCTCCAATGGGTTGAAAGATACTGATGAGTCCCGGACACACAAGTTTGTCCCTCTCTTAGTGGCTGCCGACATGGCTCACGGGTGGGGGGGTCAGGCACGGGGAGGTGTATGTGCGAGAGGTTGCATGGGAGGGGCGGGTCGCGCGGGGAGGGGGGGGTTAAATAATAATTTTAAAAAGTACCTTACCCGGGTCCCGCGTTTTCCAAGCTCCGGCTCTGGCTCCTGTTTTCCTGCCTCCGCAGGAACAGGAAGCAGGCAGCCGCCCTCCCCTCCCCTAAGCCAATCACAATGCTGCAATGGCAGCATTGTGATTGGCTGGGACGCCGACCACACAGGCGTCTATGGGGAGGCCATTTTCTCCATGTAGGCTGCACGTAGCCTACATGGAGAAAATGGAGAGTGCGCATGACTGGTTTGGTCGGCCCCAGAGGGCCGGCCAAACAGTCAGGGCCCGCAAGATTGGGCTAGCCACTCCTCCCCTGCCCTCGAGCAGGACCGCCCACTCGCCCGCCCCCAACAAAACCCTTCTTCTGCTTTCTCGCAGTGCGAGAAGCAGAAACATAAAATGGTATTTATTGTACCATTTTATGTTTCTGCTTCTTGATCTGCGAGAAAGCAGTGGGGCGACTCTCCTCCACCCACATGGAAGAGCCACCCCTGGTGAGCACGATTTGTCAATATCTAATTTGACAATGCCATCCTCTTTCCCGGTCCTGCCCTCATTAACTGATTTTTCACTGAACTCAGCCGTTTCTCGACTGAGCCTATTTCTTGCTCAATGGCCCCACAGCATTTGTGAAATTACTTACTATAGAGTTGGCAAGGGAATGATCCTTGGATCCTTCGATGTAGATTTCTTCTTTGCTATCGTGGTGAATTTCCAGGCAGAAAAAATTAAGGCAGTCGAGATGAACCTAAGTGAGGTAGCCCAGTGCAGTCTCTTCAGGACTCTCACGGGCACAGACAGGCCTACCCTTGGCCCAGTATTTGCCTGGGCTACGTCCGCATGTGTACCACGCAATGGTGTCCCATGGTTTGCTTTAATCGCAATTTCCCACTGCCCCACCATCTCCTCATGACAGGCAGAACACAGGCAGCTAAGGATTGTGGGCAATGGAGTTGCCCCGATGTATACCAGCACCTCCCGCTTTTAAACTATGATGTATAGACATATAGTAACCTACTAATCCAAAATCATTAAAAAAACAAATAAAAACAATTCCAATACATTATGCTATCGACAGTCCTACAAATGTTGACGAAATGCATACTTTGTGGTGTTGGGTATCAGATGAATTATTATAACTCCAGTCTAACATACTGTAGAGACAGTGCATACATTTGGCACTTTTAGATTTACTAATCTAACTCCAGTCGGACAAACATGAGTACATGTATATTTGAGGTGGAGGGCAAACGTACTATTCAAACTCCAGCAGGTGGACAAATAACAGAGAAAGTGCATACTCGAGAGGGGGGCAGATATACTATTCAAACTCCAGTCAAAGAAACATTGAGAAAATGCATATATTGAAGGGTTCAAATTTACTATTCTAACTCCAGTCTAAAAAACATTGGCAAAAGTGCATACATTGGAGGGAGGTGTCTCATGTACTGTTTGCATACATCAAGGGGGGGCTAGTAAGCGTTACTATATTAACTCTAGTCTTACTAATAATGATAAAAGTGCCATTATGTGGAGGGTGATCAGATTTATTATTCTAACTCCAGCACAACAAACATTGAGGAAGCGCATACACAGGGGGGTAACATTTACTATTCCAAAATCAGTCTAATAAACATTGGGGTTAGTGTATATTTATTGACTGGAACAGTCCCAAGCAGGAGACATCTATTTTACTAATTAGGCTCTACCTTGTCTGACCACTCATGGCAGGGAATCCTTTATTAATGGTCTGGAGCTCACCTATTCCCCTTGAAGTAGCATGGCACAGATCAGGAAAAATAAGGCTCTAACAACCCCTGAAAGAAATGTTACTCCTCTTGAGCCTTGTTCATGTCACTGCCTCTTGTTGAGATGGGCACACTAAGCCAAATATGATGATGTAAGAGTCCAGGGTCACTGTATGAAATTGGGTTACTGTTAAAGGGGATGAAACCCTTCTCACACAGCAACCACAATTCTTCTCAGGGTGAAGTCACAAGCAAACCATAAATCAACCTGTGCTCAACACTTGGGTAGCTTGGCACAGAGCAGTCAGGGTTAATTCGGAGGTAAGGTGTAAAGTATTTGTACAACTCTTCAAAACAACTTGGATTAAGCCACGTGTGCGGTTACCACTCAAGTGGAACACCGCTTGCCTTAAGAACGCATATGCCTTAACCATGCATATGCCTGAACCATGCATATGCATGGTTAAGGCAGTCGGCGGTCTAGTTCCAGAGACCGGATGGGTGGTGAGAGGAACAGGAAGGATCGGGAAAGGAAGGATGAGGCTTGGTAAGTAGGTCTTGGTGGGGGGAGGGGATAGTTTTCAGGGTGAAGGGGAATTGTTTTCAGGGCGGGTAGTTTTAGGGCTCAGGGCGGGGGAAGGGGCAGTTTTCAGGTCTGGGGGCTGTATTAGGACTCAGGGCAGGGGCTGGGGTGTGAGTCGTTTTTTGGCCTGGGCGCCATTTTAGGGCTCAGGGAAGGGTTCAGGGTAGTTTTTTGGCCGGGTGGGTGTTTTAGAGCTCTGGACGGGGGTTGGGGTCAAGGTCGTTTTTGGTCTGGGGCGGTTTTAGGGTTTAGGGCAGGGGTTGGGGTCGGGGTAGTTTTTGGCCTGGGGCCGTTTTAGAGCTCAGGGCAGGGGCAGGGGTTGGGGTCGTTTTTTTTGGCTGGGGTGGGGTGCATTGTAGGGCTAGGGCCTGCTTTTTCAGGGCGGGGGGTCTGGGTAGTGTTTTGTGCTGGGGCAGGGGGAATTATAGTGCTCATGGCCGGTTTTTAGGGCTCAGGGGGGCTGGGGAGTGATCTTTACCAAGTATGCCTATACCAATCAATACTTTACAACAAATTAACTGTTAAGGCATGCATGGTAAAGACGCATTCGTGGTTGAGACTGCGTGGTTTAGGCATGCGTTGTTGATGCATTAGTTTTTTTATAATGCAACCCTCTTCAAACGTTAACAAAGGGAAAACACACCACAAAAGGTACTCACACTAGTTTAAATTTTTTTTAGTAATTTGTAATAAATAAACCAAGACCAAAATGACAAAAATCCAATCAGTAGATCTAGAGATATGCAATTTAAAAAATTTCAATGTAAATAGCGCCAAAAAGCCAAAAGTGCCACTTGCAGCTATCTAGTCGTGTGAGACTGGGAGAAAGTCACAAGTTCAGACTGTGATGGAGGGTGGGTCAGATACAGGGACCAGGTGAGTCCAGCTGAAAAGTTACCATCTCAGTCCAGCGCAAAGAGTCCCGTTCACAGTGTAGGGGATCCTGAGGAGCAGGGAAGCATCGCAGATGGTCACCGACGTAGCGCAAAGTGCAGGCCTAGCGTTGTGGACAGCCACTGCTGTAGAGCAAAGATCCTGTTGTCATCGCGAGTGGTCGGACCGGTGCTTCGTAGTGGCCCTGCCTGTGAGCGATCGATGCTGTAGCACGAGGATTCGGGCTGATGGAACTTTCCATTGGCGGGCTGTGCAAGTGACGAGGTTTCGGCACCAGCAGGCCTGTTTGCAGTTGTAAAGAGCCTAATAACTTCCAATTAGCCTCTCTGAGGCCACACCAAGGGTCCAATGCCTGAAGGGCACGATTTGGGGGTCAGAGGCTTGCTCCAGCTGGATTTGGTTGCTGGTTCAGGTGGTTGTGAGCCTGTTATGTCCCTGTGGCTCTGTACAGGAAGCCAGTAGACTAGCCCTTGGAGTCACTCTGGGAGTTCCGGGTTCAGGTGCACGTCCAATCCCTCTGACTCAGGCAGGATGGCAGCAGGGAAGCAATCCAGCAAGGCAGCAGTCCAGCAAGGCAGTGGCCTAGCCGGGCAGCAGTCCAGCAAAGTGACAGTCCCTTCAGCAGGACAGCAGTCCTTCTTCCTGGCAGGGTGTCCACAGGTCCGGAAGTATACTAAAGAGTTGGTGTCTGAGGTCCAATATTTATACCTGGTGCCCTACCTTTGGAAGGTGGGAGAAGTTTCTAGAAACTCCCTTTGAAGTCCCCAGAGCATTCGGCCTTCCTTGTCCTGGCTCCAGACTAACTGCATGGGGTATGCAGTTCTTTGTGTGGAGGCAGGACACAGCCTTTTTAGGTGTAAGTGGGGCTGTGCCCTGCTCCTTCCTCCTATCCTGTGTGGCTATCTAGGAGGAATACACAGAGCCCGACTGTCAGCTACCCCCAGTCATGTGACTCAGAGACAAGCTGCTGGCACTAAATGGCTAAGGCAGGAAAAGTGGCATTTTCAAAATTGTAACTTAAAATCTGACTTTACCATAAGCTAGGATTTATCATTACAATTCCAAATACATCAAACATGAATTGGTTATCTGTTCCCATTTGGAAATTACAGCTTATTAAATGTAATAAGGTAGCTCCAAAGTTATCCTATGGAAGAGGTAGGCCTTGCAGTAGTGAAAAGCGACTTTAAGAGTTTTTCTTTACCAGGACATGTGAAACTTAAAAGTACATGTCCTACGTTTTGTATACACTGCACCCTGCCCTCTGGGATTTCCAGGGCCTAACCTAGGTTTGCCATATGTATAAAATGCAAAGGTTTGGGCCGGGCAAAATTAATATTTTGCCAGGTCGATATGGCAGTTTAAAACTGCACACACAGGCTGCAATGGCAAGCCCGAGACATATTTAGAGGGCTACTTAAGTGGGTGGCACAATCAGTGCTGCAGCCCACTAGTAGCATTTACTTTACAGGCCCTGGGCACATGTAGTACACTTTACTAGGGACTTATAAGTAAATTCTATATGCCAATCGGGGCTAAGCCAATGTTACCATGTTTTAAGGCGTGAGCACTTGTTAGAAGTGGTATTGTGTGCAAAGCCCTAAGGCCAGCAAAAACAAGATCAGCAAAAAGGAAGAGGAAGGCAATAGGGTTGGGGGAAGACCATCCTAAGGCTGGAAGATCTAACAGCTGCCCTTTCTGGGCCTCTTTTTGGAATCCTGAGCACCTGTTGAAACATCAAAGAAGTTGCATGGTCATCTCGCAGGACACCTACTTGTAGGAAATATTTTTCAAATTGTTGCACCTGCACCTTGTCCTGGATCTCTGTAGACGGGTTCCTAAATCCCATCGACAAATGAGAAACAAGAAGTGGGTGACACAAAGTATACCATAATAGCTAGAACTGTGCAGAAAAATTACATACTGGACAGTGACCCAATATGACATTGACAACATCCTGGGTAGAAGAGTGGACAGAAAGTGACTGACAAAAGGAAACTCACTTTTAGGCAGGATAGCAATAGGGTTCCATGGGTTTAGACTAGCTCACCCATTCGTACAGTAAATAACATCTCACACAATTTGCTTTGCACTTTGAAGTAATGTAAAAATAAAAGAAATGTTTGTGGATGGATTCATGAAGAAAACATGGCCAGAGTCACTAAGAAAAGACAAGGTGCTAGTACTTATATTGGTGGAATTGAGACCTCTAGACTGCATTGGGTCAATTGAGACCATGGCAAAACACAAGTTGATGTCCATGAGGGGAGATCATGCTTGCCTCCTGCCTACTGAATATTGCAACAGCTGAAAAAATGGACGTCATATCTAGCAATTACATGTTGCATGATAACCCACCATTACAGCAGGAATTTCCTTAACTACTTATATAATTATTCAAAATGAACTCTCAAGTGCAGCTATATGTCAATAAAGTAATACAACTTAGTGGCACAATGCCATTCCAAAGTAGTATTCAAACTACAAGAAGTAGCAAAATGAGGACTCAAAAATTTGCTCACACTCGATATTTTGAGGCCTTAAATAGCCAAACAACATGGGTCTCTCCAATAGTATCTGTACCCAAGAAAGACAATGATAATAATATGAGAATATGTGCTGACATGCTGAAACCCAGTAGCAAGAAATTCACCAGGGACACTGCAGCTCAGACATAATCACAAAACTAAACAGGGCCCAGGTCGTTTCCAAACTCACCCTTAACAAAGGCTATCATCAACTGAAATTAGGCAAAAATGCAGATTCATAACATTTTCTAAACACATGGGATTGTGTGTTGAGACATCTCACTTTTGAGGTCTCATCTATTGTACAAATTTTCCAAGAAGCCATCCTTAGAGTGACCAGGCCCATCCTAAATAGGTTCAAATTCAATGATGACATATTTCTATTTGGTTCATCCAAGCAAGAACACGATATATCATTCAAAAAATACACCCTAGCCTCTCACACTCTATGGAGGAAAGTGTAAATCTCATGAGATATAGTTGACAGTTTTCAGCCACATTTTTCCAGAAGAGGACATGAAACCATGCCCTTGCCTGGTAAAGGCACTTTCCAACATGCATAACGCTCTGGAAGTAAGTAATCTGTGGGGATTCTTCTAAATGGCCAGCTACTGCACAAGACAAATCAAAAAGTATGTCACTCTAAGCGCACCATTCAGAGAACTGACTACAGAAGGAATGACATTTATATAATCCCAAAAATCCGAAGTAGTGTTTAAGCACATGAAATGGGCACAGAATTCCGCTAAACACTTGGCATATCTTTATCCGAAACTAAACACAGAAGTGACTGTTAATGCCAGCTCTGTAGGAGTGGGAACAATCTTGGCACAGCATGAAGACAGAAGCAAATACACCACAGGAAGGTGGTAGCAATGGCAAGCAGAATCCTGTTAGACATGAAACAGTCAGAAAAAAAGCATTACGTTTACCTGTTGTATAGGCAATGTTTATCCGCGGCAAAAGATTCCCCATCATCACTGATCACTAAGAATGGCTGACCATACTTGGGATCCCAAGACTACGATGCCACCCAGGATTGAGTGGTGCAATAGTATAACTACACAGGATCTACTTCTTCCATTACAAAAGAGGCAACACTTCAGAGAGAGATGGAACACCTCCACTCCCAGATCCAGACTAACCCCAACACCACCCTCCACGGCACCCTCGTCTACAGGCCCTTGCCTGCCCTTCACCGACGCCATCGTAGACCTCATCACACCCCAGGCTCTCGCCTTCACCAATTACATCCTACTCGGACACCTCAACTTTCACCTGGATTACCCCAGTGACCAGAACACGTCCTCCCTACTGGGGAACCTCACCGACATTGGACTCAAGCAGCTAGTCACCGCACCAACCCACACAGCTGGACACCCACTAGACCTCGTTTTCCTTGCCAGTGGAAACATCACCTACAGCCAAACCCCTCTGGACCTACCACCACTACGTGCATCTCGCCTTCACCATGCCCACCGTACACCACCGCCCTCATCGCCCCCGTTGCAGCTAAAACAGGGCCACCAAAGAACTTCTCACTGACTTCCTCAGCACGACCACTCCGCCAACACCAACAGACACCAACACCGCAGCGCGCAACCTTTACCGATGGATCTCCAACTGCGTCGACACTCTGGCATCCGTCAAGAAGACACCAGGCAAGCAACACTCCAAGAAAGCCAGCTTGTTCCCTCCCGCCCTCCATGAGTCCAGACCCACCTGTAGACGACTCGAGAAGAGAAGAGATGGAGGAACAACAAAACCCCGGAAACCCGTGCAAGCTTCAAATCCGCCCTCAAGAAAAAGGCCTTCCAAGACTGAATCAACGCCAACACACACAACGGAAAAGAACTCTTCGCCTTCGTCGAGGAGTTCGCCAAGCACAACAGCGAGACCACAGATGTCCCACCCTCCCAAGACCTCTGCAACAAACTCGGCATCTTCTTCCAGCACAAGATCAGGCAGATCTGCGAGAGCTTCAGCACCCAAGACCCTGCCACTACACTCGCCACCACCGAACGCAACTACGCCGCACCCCAACAGATCATACTCAACTAGACTCCGCTCACCACAGACAATGCACTCAAGACCATGAAGAGCATCCACTCAGGAGCCCCTTCGGATCCCTGCCCGTAACACATCTTCCATAGAGCAGCCGCCTCCACTGCCCCCCAGGTTCGCAGCACCATCAATTGCTCCATCGAAACTGCCACCTTCCACGACGACTGGAAACATGCTAAGATCAACCCCTGCTGAAGAAGCTGTCCACCGACCCAACAGACCTCAAGAACTTCAGACCCAACTCCCTCGTTCCCTTCCCAGGCAAGGTCATCGAGAAGGCCATCAATGCCCAACTCTCCGTGTTCATCGAAGAGAACCACGTCCTGGACACCTCCCAATTTGGCTTCCGGAGCAACCACAGCACCAAGACCGCACTCCTCGCCACCATTGACTACATCCTCTCCCTTCTCGACTGGGGCGAAACCACAGCCCTCATCCTACTGGGCCTCTGGGCCGCTTTCGACACCGTCCCCTACCGCACCCTAACCAAGAGACTCCACAAAGCCGGCATCCACAACAAGACACTGGACTGGATCCACTCCTTCCTTAACGGCTGAACACAGTGAGTCAGACTACCCCTGTTCCTCTCAGAACCCACAGAGATCAGCTGCGAAGTGCCCCAAGGCTCCTCCCTGAGCCCCACCCTCTTCATCGTCTACATGGCCCCCCTCGCAGCCATCGTCAGAAGCCACGGACTCAACATTGTCTCCTATGCCAACGACTCCCAGCTGATCCTCTCCCTCACCAATAAACCCACAGCCGCCAGAATCAACTTTCACAGCGGAATAAAGGCCCTTGCTACCTGGATGAAAGACAGTTGCCTCAAGCTCAACTCGGACAAGACTGAAGTACTCATCCTGGGACCCACCCCCTCAGCCCGGGACGACTCCTGGTGGCCTGCTGTGCTAGGAACCCCTAGGAACCACACACGCAATCTCAGCATCATACTGGACTCCTTGCTCTCAATGAACCGCCAAATCAATGCAGTATCCTCATCCTGCTTCCACACGCTCCGCCTGCTTCAAAAGACATTCAGATGGCTCCCCACAGAATCCAGAAAGATAGTCACCCACGCACTCATCACCAGCAAACTTGACTAAGGCAACACACTCTACGCCGGCATCACCCAGAAACAGCTTAGGAAACTATAGAAAGTCCAAAACACTGCAGCCAGACTGGTCCTCGACATCCCCGCCACAGCCACATAACACAACACCTCCGACAACTCCACTGGCTCCCAATCAACAAGAGAATCACCTTCAAGCTCCTCACACATGCCTACAATGGTCTCCAAGACACAGGACCAGAATATCTGAACCACTGCCTCACATTCCACACACCCGCCAGACAACTCCACTCCGCCCAACTCACCCTGGCCTCTGTTTCAAGGATCCACAAGACCAGAAGCGGGGGAAGATCCTTCTCCTACCTTGTGACCAAGACCTGGAACACCCTGCCCCTCCACCTCAGGCAATCTGTGCCACTGACCCAATTCAGGAAGGCTCTCAAATCCTGGCTCTTCGACTGAACCTCCACACCCATACGGATCCGCAGCCCACTCCAGTGCCTTGAGACCTTCACAGGTGAGTAGCTGCGCTATACAAAACCCTGATTGATTGATTGATTGTTTGAGAGTGAGGATATTGCAACTTTTAACAAGGTTCATTGAGGTACTATCAGTGATAGCAGAAGGGGGGCTCCTCTGTAGCTTGTGTATAACATTGTCAACGAGCTTAAAAGCAGGCAGGGGACCAACCACAAGAAGGTCACAGACGCATTGTCACAGTAACAAGAGCTCTGAGCAACGAATATGGTACCCAAAGCTAGACAAGATGTTTGAGACCACTGCAGGAGTGTACATGCCTAGTGCTTCACATGTTGAGTCACAAATGCTCCACTACACATGTCCACACCACCTGACAGAGTGTAGGTTCTAGTGGTCATTTTGTTAACATGACCTCCAGCGAATACTTTCTGGTGGCTTTGGATGAATGGTCATGATTACTAATAATGAAGATCATATTGTCAATAGTGCCTCCAAAGTCAAAGTCACTGATGCTATGGCTGACATTTTTGCTGCATGAGGCCTGCCTCAGACAGTAAAATCAAAAAGTTGACCATTGTTTACCAGCAATAAGTCCCATGACATTTGAATTAGTTGTTGAAACAGAAAATAATACCCCTTTGGCCTCAAGGTTTGTGGGCATGCTGAAGAATACAGTTGAACGAGTGAAAGCAGAAGAAGTGGCTTTGAAACGAGCATTATGCAGGTCTTCAGGGCTTATTAAAATACCTTCTACTTGGCCACCTGTGATTGCCCTGTCACAATAAGGTTTGTGAAGTAATCACACAGGGCCAGGTAAGCGTGAGAGCACTGTGTTTATTGACCTTTCTTCTCCACAGCTTCCAGGGAATGGTCCAACAGAACCTGAAATACAAACATCAACATTCTGTAACCATGGAACCGGCATAACATGAGGGAAAGAGAGTTAGCCAATTACTACAACATCTCCTTTCTTTCCAAAAGGAAAAAAAAAAGAAATAAACACTGGAAGAAAAAAAGGAAAGGAGGAAGCAGAGACCAAACAAAGAGGAGAACAGCAGAGAAAATCGCAAGAGCGAAATTCAGGAGAATATGAACACATTTACAATTCAATGAAAAACTACATAAGAATACAAACAAATTTCACATTAACAATTCAATGCAAAACTTCATAAGAACACAAACAAAGTTCAAACAGATTTACAGATGTATCCGTTTAGGTGGAACACTTTTCCTACCACTCCTACGTGTGTAGGAAAGCTGAGGAAACCCCCGATGGATATCGGTGCTGGGTTCTCTCCGACAAAGTTCTGACGCTGAAGGCTCAACACCACCCTCAAGCCCCAATTGCCGAACCACATGTTTGGGGATTTTGTAAATTCTGGAGAGATTCCAACAACTCCTCCCATCGATTCTCACAGCAAAGCGTGACGTGGTATCCACCTGAACCGGGGGACCGAACTTCGACAACCCCTTGGGAACCTTGTGAGGAAGCTTAATTCTCACCCAATTGCCCACAAAGACCTTGGAGCTCAGACCAGAAACATCCTTGGCACATTTTGGAGACAACTGTACAATGATATTGTGCAATGTATTACGCACCCGCATCAGAATACGGAAAGGTACTCGCCGCATTGTCCCCAGAACCAACATTCATACGCAAACCCCATTTCCTCATCCAAGTTGGACACATGTCAAAGGTAGCAACTCTTCCACGCAGCTGCTCAAACGGATTTTACCCACAGCTTGACTGGGAGTAGTACGATGCGCCCATAACATGCTCTGCACCGCTTCCTTGACCTCCACCCTATTGTAAATAGTCCACTGAAAAACACTCAACAAGAATGCGTTTCATGCGCTCAATAAAACCGTTGGCTTGTGGGTGATGTAGAGCCACACCGTGATGCAAGATACCAGATTGAGAGAGGAAATCAGACATTTCCCTTGAAGTGAATTGCACCCCATTGTCTGACACTAATTCTTTAGGAAAACCTTCCCTAGCGAATAGACTTTGAAAACATCTAATGACCTCCTCGGTGTTGGGGTCAACCATGAAATGGACCTCCCACCACTTGCTGTAGTAGTAGGCTACCACCAAAGTGAACTTATACCTATTAGGTAAAGCGTTGAAAGGTCCTAAAAAATCGACAGCCAATTTCATGCACGGGCCACTAGGAAGATCCACCACTTGTACAGGAGGTGTGACCGTTTTGATGACCTTGTCACTAGAACAACAAATGACACACCACCTGACAACATCATCGACCTGCCGGTCCATGGATGGCCACCAATAGACTGCACGAATCCTCGTTTTGGTGCTTGTCTGCCCAAGATCGCCTTCATGAGCAGAGTCAATGATGCGAGATCTCAAGCATTCGGGGGGAACAAACTTGTCGCCCCGCATGATCAATGTGACCAATGTGAGCTCAACAGCAATCTTGGCAAAAGGCTGGAGTTCCACATCCAAATGCTTCTCTTTGGGCCACCCTCAGACAATGTGATCCTTGACTTTTTTGAGAACAAGATCAGCCTGCATGCCATCAAACCACTCCTGTTCGGCAAAACCACCAACACTGCAAACTTCAACAGCAGCAATCAAACACTCCTCATCTTCATCACATCCAAGTAGCTCCCCATCTCCCCGAGGTAAAGGTGATCTCGAGAGAAAATCTGCCCTCGTGTTTCTCCCACCCGGAATGTGCGCCACCATGAAGTTGTACTGCAACAATTTAGAACTCAATCTCTCAATCCTTGGGGTGTGCTCTTTGACATTGAGGATGGGAATGAGAGGCTTGTGGTTGGTCAACAACTTGAAAGTCTTCCCCCAGAAAAAAGACTTGAATCTTTGAACAGCCCAGTAGCAGGCCAACAACTCTTACGATAACAGAGTAGTTTTTTTCACTCTGTCGTAATGCCCGAGAGGCAAACCCAACTGTATGCTCCTTGCCCTGTTCGATTTGTGTGATCATATCACCCAAACCATCCAAACCCGCATCAACTGAGAGAATGCATTGGTTCAAAGGATCAAAGGGAGTGAGAATCTTGCACGTCCCAAGCTCTTGCTTGATGCGATCAAATTCATCCTGGCACACCTGATCCCTTCCTTTTGAGCAGTTCGCGTAAATGAACAGTTTTGGGGGCAAAATTGGAAATAAACTTGATATAAAATTCACAGACACCCAAAAATGAGGAAACCTGTTCTTTGGATTTGGACACGGAGTATTCACAATGGCATCAATCAAACCCTCTCTCAGTTCAATCTCTTCACCGGAAATGCAATGCCCCAAATACTCAATAGATTCCACCCCAAACACGCATTTGAGCTTGTTGGCCACAACTCTCCTGAAGCCTGCTTAGAACTTCTGTGAGGTGCTTGTCAAGCGATGCCCTGCACTTTCCAGCAACCAGAATATCATCCTGGAATACCACAGTATTCTCAACACCCTCCAACACCTTTTCCATGATGTGCTGAAAAACTAAGGCTGCTGAGGCAAGCCAAAATGGCATCCTCTTAAATTGGAAGGTCCATACCGGAGAAACGAAAGCAGCCAAGTGCTTGCATCTAGCGTCCAACTCCATCTGATGGTAGGCAGAGGATAGATCTATCTTAGAAAACAACTTAGAGCCTGAAAACTTGGAAAGTATGCCATCAATACGGGGAAGGGGATGCGAGTCAACCCAGATTTCTTTGTTCAGACTATGCAAGTCAATGCATACTCTGAGACTCCCATTCTTCTTGCGGGCCACAACCAACAGAGACAGCCATAAGGAAGACTCAGTGGGTTTGATAACCCCAGACTCACACATCCTCTTGAGCTCCTCAGATAAATGATCTCTGATGCTATAGGGCACATTGTGCAGTTTATGCTTGACTGGAACCGCTTGGTCTTTCACCTTGAGGAGATGTTCGAACCCCTTAATGTGCCCCAACTTGTCGGCAAGCACACTCCTGAATCTGTTATCCCACACAGTCAAACCATCACCCTGGATATGTTCATCCACTACAGACACTTGTTCCTTGGTGCCTCGTCTGCGGGTCATGCCAAAAAGTCCCTGGTGATACCACCCCAAAATATTTAGTCCTTTCTTCGCCACGTAGACCTTTCCCATAATGTACATCTCCTTAAAAATTAAACTAGTTTAAAAAAAAACCTTTAACTCGATGCTCCTACCCTCATAGGATACAGGATTTCTGTTAGGAGCTTCAAGAGGTTTATTCACCCAATTGCATTCAAACAACTCCTCGGTGATCATTGTCATGCGAGCACCGGAATCCACCAACAATTGAATGGATGTGCCATCAACAATCAAATCCACAACTGGATCCACACAATCATCAGATTCATCTTTGACCAGGAGCATCAAATCATTCATAGAACTCACCACATCCTTCGACAAGTCGCCCATATCATCTTCAGTATAAACAGTGCTACCATTGCCCCTAGAGCTACACAGTTTGGCAAAATTTCCTTGTTTGCCACACTTGCGACAGGCGGCATTTCTCGCTGGACACAATCGAGTGTTGGGATAATGAGAGGGGAACTCACATTTCGTGCAAAGATTTCTTTGCTGACCCACCCTTTTCTCTGGTCTGGCGCCTGCGTACTTACTGCTTCTCTGCTCACTTTGTTGTTTTACCCCTGGTCTCTAGTTTCTTTTACTGCCCCACCACCGCTTTGTCGGGTTTCAACTCTTTTGAAGCTTTCTGAGATAACTCTATGCTTTTAACAATGGCAATGGTTTCTTGCAATGATGGATTTTTCAAAGTAAGAAGCTTCTCTTGAACTTTTTTGTCTCTACAACGCACGAGCACCTGGTCCCTGATTGGTTGACCAATGTGCACAAGGCTGCCACAATAGAGAAACATCTCAGTAGACATGAAGGTTAATTTTCAAAGACATCAAAGAGAAGGGCATGAAGCAGTATGTTGACACGAGGAGGCGCACAAAAAAGACAACATACACGCGGGCGACTGTAAGCTAGTGAACAAACAACAGAAGAGTAAATCAGACACTCTGTGGCAACTTGAAATTCTGCAAGTCTCTAAACGGAAAGGCAATATTATTACAGTCACTCGAATGAGGTGAGCTATCACCTGAAATTCTCACTTCAAAATGCTGGGGTCTCGACTCCAGTCCATCAGAAGGCGAAAACAACAGACTAGATGTGATCACACTCTCACAATGCCCAAAGAAGATCGATCTCCCCAGCTCCACAACCAGAGTACCACCAGTTCGGACACACCATAAAACCACGATGATTCATTAAGGACATGTGATAATGATACCATTTGTTAGAAAGAGTGAGATGTGAGAGCTAGAATCCTGCGAAGGAATCCCTGCAGGGCAATGAACACTTGGCTGGGGAAAAAAACTAACTTTCAGGCAGGATAGCGTTATTGTGGCATGGGTGGTGACTAGTCTACTACTTTGTACAGAAACAAAGGGGTAAAGAGGGATTTAAATACAAACCGTTGTGTATAGAAAAGCCAACAAAGAACAATGAGAGCGTCCGCTACTGTAAGCACAAACATATGTTATATGACTGCGGAATAGTGTATTTAATATACCAAAAGAACATAAAGCGATTGGTGCAATTTAACAAGTTATAGATTTCAATTGACTCATAAAGTGATACAATTGGGGACAAAGTAGAATGTAATTTGCTCATTTCCATAAATGCAATAGGATAGTTGCTAAAGCTGGCATATTATAACACTGTAATTGAAATTGTTTTAATATCCTTCACGTGAGAACAGAGTAAATCTGAAAGCATCGTGAGAGTCTGATACCAGTGTAGCGTTGAAGTTCACTATTTGCAGTGGTCTCTGGACTCCATCTTGTGTTCACAAAAGGTAATAACGTAATACCATTAAATCAGTTTTCCCTCTCTTGCAAAGGCGCAGCTTTCACATAAACAAACGGTAGGCAACCCGTAGAAATATAATACACATTTAATGCAGACATTTACATCTGTATAAGTTACGCCAAAATCTTTATTGCAGATTGACTAGTTACAAATATATGTTTTCATAAATTGAACTCAAATACAGCATTTTTTGCCCATGCAGTGCATATTTGACAGCATAGAAAATGCCACAAATATGGTAGACAGGAATTAGCGCCAAAATCTTACACCCCTTCGAAGCGTTATTTTTTTGAGGTGAAGATTTTTGTTTTTCTTTAAGAATAATTAAAAGTCATCTTAGCATTCGCCAACAAATATGTTTTTAAAAGAAACTTATTCTGGCACTGGAAATGCTTCATAGATAGTATTTTCAGTTAAAACAATTTGACTACGCATTTTTACATGGCCCAATATGCTTTTTAGGTCTTTAGCTGTCACGGCACACTTTTGTTTTTCCAAAAATCATGTATAATGTACATTCTTAGAGAGCCTTTGCAGCAGTGATAATCTACGTAGGTCTGTTGCGGTCCTTCTCAGTTTGCTTTCACCCATAGCATACAGCATAGGGCCACTGGCTCGCTTCAGCTTGAGTGACTCCATATTGCCTATGCACATCCGCCCAAAAAAAAAAGAAAATACCTGACTACAGTCCCAGAACCGGTGGGGAAGTCTCTCCTTGAATTTGAACAGCTTTCTCTCCGAGCGGTAGTGTCGTGCCCAATTCTAAATACATGTAGTGGCAAACAACATGTTTTTTTCGTGTTCTTTGACGTTCAACGTCAGCACAAGGTGAGCATATTGCTTAACTTGCAATAGAAACTTAGAAGGAGCCCTTCTAATCATGCCCTTCCCCATAATCACAAGGCATCATTACTCACTATTAGTGACATATAAAAATTGGAGCACACTTAGACCTTTGGTGGCAGCTGTGGTATGTAAATTTTTTTTAATGTATATTGTGTGCATGCTTGGGTGTGAGTGCATGTTTATGTGAGAGTGTGTGTATGTGTGAGGATGTGTGTCTGTATGTTTAAACATCTGTGTTTAATTGAAATTGAGCTAGAGCCAGTGACAGGTAGTGAGTGAGATTATGTGGGTCTGAATCCCAGATTTGCTGTTATTTGATAAGAGGCAATAGTGCACCAAAGTTGCTGCGCTACCTTCCATTAAAGGGAGAGAGAAAAATGTGCTATATCTACTAAGATATAGCAAACGCTTTCTCTCGCCTGTGTATTTTTGGCAGCCATGTGCCAAAGCACACACCCTTGCGCCAAAGTGCAAGAGTGTGTGAGTTCTCTGAAACATATCTTTTATACTTGAAGACATCCCTTGCAGTACAAAAGTTAGCTTTAAGGCTTTCCCACTTTGTATGATTGCTGTACAATGCAGCACACATGCAAAGTTGGAAAAACAAGGAGAAATGAAAACATTTCTCCTCGTACCTGCCTGGAGGAGGCATAAGATTTTGGTGCTAATTCCTATCTACCAATGTTTGTAGACATGGATTTGTGTCAAACCACATGGGTGGTTGAGAGTCAGCAGCACGCGCAATGCAAGGTGGCCACCGCACCTTAAACACTGTTGCATACCTGCACAAACAACAATTTAATTCCGCAGAAGAGGACTTAATTTCGGCTTTATTAACTCAGCAACATCCTCTCCGTGCTTAGTGGACTTGTAGTGCTAGAGGCACTCTCGTGGTTTGAAACCATGTGATGACCTTTGACTACCATGATTTTAATTGACTTTTGGTGTTTTACTTTACTCTAGCCTGAATGTACGTCCTGCATATCCCCTTTTCCCCTGAAGATTTCTTCCATGTAATCTTGCAGTCTTAAAGTGGGAGCTGTCACAGAGTAGAACAGCTTGCTAAGAACGGAACGTGTGTGATGTGCATTTGAAAGCATGAGAGGGAGAGAGAGAGAGAGGTGTGGAATGTACTTCTTGGTCTCGAAGTGTAGTGTTATGAGCAGTGGTGCACAAATGTGCATTGTGTTGTACATTGGGTAGCATTATGAAGTTCTTACTATTGGGTTTGACCTATCCTCATGTCATCCTGAATTCTGATCCTATCTTGCTTGAGCTTTTTGCGTGCACAGGCAGGCCCCCAGAGTGTTCAAGTTGTTTGGGTTATTCACATTCAAGGTTGCTTTGTTTTTGGAGAGGAGATTGTTGAATGTACCCTCGGACGCTTTCATAAGCTTCGCTGGGATAATGTGTGTGAAGTGTGCTTGGTGCCTTTCAGAGCAGAGATTGTTGTTGCCAGAGAAATGTGTAGAATGTACAGCTCTGTCTCGGAGTCAAAATACAGGGGCCTGGCCAGATTCTGTCTTGACCTTGACACAGACCAGTATGGTCTGCTCAGTTTTTCGTAACAGAAGAAAGGGGGCGAAGTTTCTAGAACCTTCGCCTTAGGTTGAGTAAAAGGTATTAAAGGCGGTGGATCTTGGCAGCCAGTGGGAGCTCAGTTGTGGGGCAGACGTGTCGTCATAAGAAACTTGCGATTTGGGTCCCGGTCGCGAGTCCTGCCTGACTGTCAAAGGGCTCCTCCAGCTTGAGTTGGCAAGGATGTCGAGTGAATGACCGGTGAGGTGTTTTCTTTGAGTATTGACCTTGTGATGTATGTGAGTGACTTTGTATGCACATCCAAGTCTCCAGTGATTATAATCATCTGAGGTGTTTTCATTGTGATGTGTGGGTGCCTGTGTGCACATTCAAGTCTCTCTTCAGTAGTTGTAATCATCTGATGTATTTAGTGTATATATCTTTCTGATTTCTTGCAGGACATCCATTATTATCTGCTTGTGCATTTTACTATTATTATTATTCATGCATTTAACAGATGCATTTGCCAAGTGTGTTATTACTGCTTGCATATATATATATATATATATCTATATACATTTGAATGTTGTTCATTTGACATCTGGGAAAGCCTTTCTGTTAGAGAGCATTGCATAAATAAAACCCCAAGCCTTATTCTGAAAACAGTATTTGATGTGCTTTATTTTATAAAGTGAAATCGCTCTACAAGGGGTGTGGTGTTGTGTCTATTACTTCGTCGTGTTTGAGTCACTGTGTGGTATTCTGTATTATCTCGGAGGGCGAAGCAAGACAGGACTCTGTGGTGAGGTTTCTGGGACGTTTAGATGCCCATGGTGTGGAGAATCTTCATTGCTTGTTTTCCTCACTAATGGTGGTCATTGTCTGCCTTCATGAGAGAAATTGGTGAGGATGCGGGCACTTCATCTATAACCACCCCCCTTTCTCCAGGTTGCTCACCGACCTCTTAAAGGGATTCCTGGAGATCTGTTTCTGCCTGATAGCTTCCTTCTATGAAATTAAAGGGTTTTTTCTATTTATATCAAAACCTGGTTGGCTGACTTTGGGCATTGCATCTAAAACTGCCCTTTTATATTCCTTTCCCACAACTTTTATCTGAAAAGCTTTACTACTTTAAACACATGTATAGACAGAATTTTACATGTTATTCTAATGCCTTCTAACCTTGACAATATTTAATTGGTTGTTTTTCAAATTCTGAAAATGGAGTCCAAACAAGCGTCAGCTCCCACAAATAAGCGGAAGCAAACTGCCTCACCACCGTCCATAAAACCGAAGGTCATTGACTCACAAGAAACCCCACTAAATAAGAGTTTGGAAGAAATTCAGGCGATTCATGTGAACACAGACACCATCTCCTCAGACATTAAAAATATTCACAGACATTGTCTCCCTTTCAATGAAGGTAGCAGACAATGAGCTTAACATCTGTGTTAATACTAAGGCCATTTCTACTAAGACTCCATTGGTTCATCAGGTTGCTTCTCTCCAAATGGCCTTACTTAACTTAGAAAACCGAAACAGACAATATAATATATGCATCTTTAATGTCCCAGAGAATATTGAGGGTCAAAGTTGTCATCTCTTCCTGGAATCTACTTTGTCAAAGCTCCTAAATGTTAAGTTTCCAGAAAGTTTAGAAATAGATAAGGCTCATCCTATCCCCTCCCATCGCAAGCCTCACCAAACTAAACCTCGACAAATTATATTTAAAGTTTTGAGGCATCATCATCTTCTTCTCATCAGGAAAGCTGCTTGAGAAATACCAAATCTTGTTATTGAAGGTAATAAAGTCTTTATTCACCAAGATTTTGCAAAAGAGACAGTAACAATTCTATGACAATTCTCAGACCTGCGTCCTAGATTACGAGATGCTGGATATAAATATGGCCTTTTTGATCCCTCTTCAATCCATATATGGAAGGATGATGCTTCTAAGTCCTTCTCCTCACTCTCTGACTTGATACAATTTTTAGACCAACATGGTTCTATTTCCATGGAGTCTCAATCTTCAGTTTCTACTGGCTAAAGTGCATTTCCCTTCATTATGATGTTATATTTTTTTCATAGCAGGTATATGCAGTGGGTCTAGTCTTGCATCGTAACTCCGTCTCCAGTGTTCCATTACATATGAGGTCTTAGTTAAGGACCTCCATAAATGTTGTTTGTCATATTTTGTCTTTTTTATATGTGCTACTTCCTCTTCACTGTCCTTTTTCTTTCTCAGTTTTTCTATTTTTCAATAACTCGATATGGCTGAGCAACAAAAAACTACTTGTCGTATCTTTGAATGTTAAGGGTTTACAATATCCTGTCAGAAGTTGAAAAATGTTAGAATATTTAAAAAAATGTAATGCTGATGTTTGTTTATTACAAGAAACTCATGTTGATGATAAAACCCTGCGTTCAATGTCTAAGGAACGGGTAGGAGATATAGTTTTATCCCCTGCGGCAAGAAGTAAAAATGCTGTTGCTATACTCTTCTCACGCAGATCTCATGCGCAATTTCTAATTCATCATCACAATTCAGAAAAAAGATATATTTATGCACAAGTTAAAGTGAGAGAACACATTTTAAACTTTGTTAACATCTATGCTCCAACTTAGAAGATCCCTCTTTTTGGAAAAACATCACTGCTGAAATAATAAAATTAGACAATGCTCCCCTTGTCATGGGTGGTGATTTTAATCTTATTCGGGATCCATTATTAGAGCATTCCTCTGCTTTCAAATTCCAGCCCAAAAATCATACCACCTTTTGAAGTAATTTTTTCTGCTGCTAAATTGATTGATTTCTGGAGATTGGCACATCCTACAAAGAATTTACCTTCTTTTCGAACGTGCATTGCCCTTTTTCTAGGATTGACTACCTCTTGTCCTCACACAACTTATGCCACATGATTACTGACTCCACCATACAGCCTATAACAATTTCTGACCATGCTTTAATTTCATTCTCTCTATTGTTATCAAACACATGCCCTACCAATAAGAGAAAGAGAATGAACGCTGATATAGTTTTCAATCCAACTAATTCCAAACAATTGGCCTCTGTCATAAATGATTATTTTATTAACAATAACTCTACAGATACTTCCAAAATTATTAATTGGGATGCATTTAATCAGCTGTTCGAGGGGCCAGGATATCTATTGTGGATCATTAAAATAAAGCTTGTCATGCTCATCTGTCCACACTAGAGAAACACATAGCAGATCTTGAAAGGCTTTTTATTTCTTCATGAGATCCAACATACAAATCTCAACTTCAGAAGAACAGATATGAATATAACAATATGCTAAGTAAAAGAGCAAGATTACTTATTTCAAAAGAAAAATCTAACTTTAATTTCTCCTCAAACAAATCTGGCTGAATTTAAGCCAACTATCTATGCATTAAAAAAGAAAAAACTCAAATACTTGCTATTGAGAGGAATGATGGTACATTACTTACTACTACAGAGGAGATATCGAAGGAGTTTTTAAAACCTTTTTATACCTCCCTGTATTATAAGCCTACAATCTTACCAGATGATATAATTAATACATTCCTTAAAACCTGCCAACTACCTCAAATGTCTGATACAGATTGACTCACTTTAGAAAATCTGATTGTTATTCAAGAAATTAATGCAGCCATCAAATCATTAAATTCCAATAAGTCACCCGGCCCAGTTGGTATCTCAGCTGAATTTTACAAATGCTATCAAACCCAATTCGCTCCTATTCTACTCTTACTATTTAAAGAACACACGGAGGCAGCGTTCACGAACTTCAAGCAGTGTCTGCGAATAATTTCGTCTTGGATGACAGACAGCTGTATGAAGTTGAACACTGAAAAAACAGAGGTCCTGTTCTTCAACCAACTCTCTCCCCCACAGTCGGAACTCTGGTGGCCAGCTGAGCTCAACCCCCCTCCGCTCCCGGTGAGCTCAGCTAGGAACCTGGGGTTCAAGTTTGACTCCAGCCTATCAGGTCGCGCCCAGATTTGTAAAGTCTCTTCTGCTTGTTTTTGGAAATTGAAAAGCTTGCGGAGATTTCTGCTTTTTCTGCCAATGGACTGCAGAAAAAATGTGGTCCATGCTTTAGTCACATCCCAAATTGACTACGCGAACAGTCTCTACTTGGGGTTCCCAGATTATCTGATCAGGAAACTACAGATTATACAAAACGCGGCAGCTAGGCTGATCAGAAACGTACCACTTCGCCACCACATCTCTCCCCACCTGCGGAGCCTTCACTGGCTGCCGGTTAAGAGGCGGATTGAGTTTAAGGCATTGACATTGGCCTTCAGATCGACCAGAGATTGTGGTCCCCAATACTTGAAGCACAGACTCCGGAGATATCACCAGACTAGGGGCCCGATTCTGATGCGGGTTGGAAATGCTTCCCGACCGAGGACCTGATTCTGATGCGGTTAGGAAGGCCTCCTAACGGCATTTGCTCCTTCCAAATTGGATCGGGAACGTGTCTTCCCGACCGAGGGCCCAATTCTGATGCGGTTAGGAACAAATGTTCCCATTGAAGTCAATGGGAGTTCAATCAAATCGTATCTGGAAGCATCCGGATGCATCCTACTACGCCGGTCGGACTTTCCCGATCCGAGTGGGTCGGACACCATTTCCCAACCGATTCGGTCGGGAAGCTTTTCCAACCCGCATCAGAATCGGCCCCTAAATCTCTGAGGTCAAATCACCAGGACCTACTGGTGATTCCGCGCTTCAAAAAAGCCAGGATTGGGGGTCGTGCTTTCTCTGTGAAAACCGCCTCCCTGTGGAACTCCATGCCGGAGTACCTTCGGAAGGCGAAGTCAGAACTCCTGTTCAGGAAGGCCTTAAAAACTTGGCTCTTCAGCCAAACTTAGAACCCTGTCCAGTCCCTAAGCCCACGCCCGCAATGTATCTGCTGCTAGCGCCGGGACACTTCCGTTGGAGGTAGCCGTGCGCTCTATAAACTGCAATAATAATAATAATTTACGGAAATACAAAATTCTTCCATGATGGGTGGTTCTTTTCAATTATCATCTGATATCCCTTATTAACCAAGAGTGAAAAATTTACGCTAAATTCTAAGAAAACATGTTATCACCTATACTCTCCTCAATTATCCAACCTGACCAAACAGGATTTATGAAACGTAGATTGGCACCTTATAACACTTGCCTACTGTGCCATGTTCTTTCTTTTGCTAAGGATCTTAATTATCCGGTTGGCTTATTAGATGTGCAGCACACATTTGATTAAGTGAATTGGCAATTTCTATTTAAAACACTAGAAGCATTTCATTTTGGCCCGCACTTTTAAACATTGTTAAAGCATTATACTCAGCACCATCTGCTTCCATTTATATTAATGGTACCCTTTCTATTCCTTTTAAATTATATAGAGGTACGCGCCAAGGTTGCCCACTATCCCCTTTATTATTTCTTATTGTCATTAAACCTCTCTTATGCTCTTTTCGCATTAACAAACAATATACAGGTATTGTTTTTAAAAATACTGAGGTTAAAGTTTCTGCCTATGTTGATGATGTTTTATTATATGTAAATGATCCTGTCACTTCTTTACCTGCTATCCTTGATATTATTCAACAGTATGTAGATGTCTCTGGTTATTCTTTAAATATGTATAAAACAGAATTCTTTCAATTACATTTTGTTTATGTAACTCTGCAATGATAGAGCACATACCGGCTCGGAGCAAGATGGCGGACTGAAGCCGCCACGGAGTGCAGCAAATGGAGATTCCCCCCGTTAGTCTGAGAAACTGCTACTGATAACGCCAACACATTGCTGATTGCCAAAATATGCTGCTGTACCTGTGAATCCAGTTCGAGGGGGAGAAATAACGAGGAGCAGGTCTCGGATCAGCCCGGTGAACACGGGTGAAGAGGTGGATGTGGCGTTCAAGCGGGGCTCGCATCTGGTGGCTGCTGCGGGTCGAACAGCTACCTGCAGGGAGAGCCTCGGGCCGATCAGCGCTCGACTGGCCACGTCTACCGCTTACAGTCGTCCCTGCCACGTTCTGGATTCTGCCGGAGGCTGGAGCACAGGTTGGAGCTCGGGTTCAGATCGGAGCCCAGTCCCTGCTACAACAAGCGATGGCACCTAAGAATCCAGCCAGATCCACGCGTACCGGTAGGACTGCTGCGGCTGGAGAAAACAATAATGAAGGGACCTCATTGGAGAAAACAGGTCAGACTCTGAATAAGTCGCTTATCCATATGCCACAGCTCTTTAAATCGGTTGAGGATACTGCCAGCAAACTTGAAAAGAGAGAAGCGGAGAGGGAGACTAATGGCAACATTGTTACCGCGGTCTCAATCCCAGCAATTAAGCTGGGCAACACAATTGCAGTACTAAGTAGCGAGGCTCTCAGCGATCCCTGTCATAGCGGATTTCTGGTTTTGGAGACAGAAGTAACAAGTGAGATGCTGGTCAGGGGTCTGGGGGCCGAAAATAAAGAAATAATAGCACCAACAGCAGTACTAACAGCACCTGTAGCAGGAGTAATGGACAAAGATCTTGTCAGCCCCTCCGGCTCCCTCGGGGCGGTTGGGGTGGCTGAAGCATTAAATTACCAAGGGCTGTTAAATACACTACAGGACATGTCAGGCACATTAGACCCTGGGACGTATTCCTCTAACATTGGCGCGGATTCACTGGCAGAGTTGGGGGCAAAGATGTATGCAGCTATAGATAACTTGACGGAAGATGCAGATGCGTGTGTGGACTCAGGCTCTAATGAAGAGCGCGAAGAGTTGGAGGAGACCATAACACCCCCTATGGGAGCGAATAAGGGCTCTGTGGGCAAGAAAGGCAGAGGCAAGTTTAAAAATAAAAATAAAAAACTGACCTGCGGGCAATCTACCGTAAGAACTAAGGCTATCGCTGATAATAGTCCTCTACGAAAATGGGTGCAAGCAAAGGGAGGTGTCAAGACGATGGCACTTCGGTTGTCAGGCTCCAGTCTATTGGAGGAGGGCCTCACGAAAGCTAATACAACTAATATAATTCATGCAATTATACCAGGATCATTGGATAGCCCCAAGCTGGATCTGCCTGATCAAATTATACCTCCAGCTATGTCTCCGGCTAATAACTCGGCCCACATTACGGAAAGTCAGAGTTTGAATCTGGATCTGAATCAACCGACTGCTCAGCCGGGAGCTGAGACTGGGGTCAGTAAAGAGAAAACATCATTTGACCTGATACTTCAACTGCTTAGTGAGCAGAAATATGAAGCGCAGCAACACTATGTGCAAGTGCGAGAAGACAATGATAAAATGCATCGCTCTTTATTTGAGATGGCAGGCAAACTAGGGGGCTTGACGCAGGAGATGGCAGAATTACAACAGAGGGTGGTGGATACTGAAGAACTGTCTTCTCGCACAGAAGTCTGTGTAAATACACATGAAGCTCAGATCACAAGCCTACAGGCCAAGGTAGAAGACATGGAAAACCGACAACGTCGACAAAACTTACGACTCTTTGGCATCCCAGAAGGGGCGGAGGGGGGAGATCCAAGAGCGTATATGGTTCAACTCTTTCAAAAAGCATTCCCTGATCTCTCTGACTGGGACTGGGACTCGCAACTGCAGAGGGTCCACAGACTACCGTTAGTACAGAAGAACAAGGGAAGTCAATACCCTCGGCCTTTCTGATCTATGTGGGAAATTTCTTGCTGAGACAGGCGGTAGCACTGAAGGCTTGCCCTAATACTCCAGTCACGACAGAATCTGTAACTTTCTTTGTTAGGTCAGATCTGAGTAAAATTACTATGGAGAAACGCTGGAAACTGCGACAATATATTGACCCATCAAGGCTCTTGGGGGACAAGCTTTTCTTCAAGAACCAGCGCGGCTAAAAGTACTTAAGAGCGGGCATACATATTTTTTCATGGATGATCGGGAAGTTGAGAAGATGCTAGTCAAATGGCGAAAAGAAGCTACAGAGAAATAGCAGAATAATAACATAGAGCGGTGTTTGCCACTAATAATATGTTAATGGTCCAAGTGTATAAAAATGTATAGTAATTCAGGATTGTTGAGGGGGCTGCGATCTATTCTTTCTATGAAGAATATGGCTAAGGCTTACTAACCGGTTGTGCTATCTAAGGTGTTGGAGTTTTGGGATTGGGGGGGGGGGATTTCCATGGCTGTATCTCTTTAAGGCTGCCTAGACCAATGGCAGCTGATCAGATAAAGGTAGTCTCCTTCGTGAGAAAGGGGAGTAGGGTCGGGAGGGGGTGGGGGGTGACGGGTGGGGTGGGAGGGGTTCACGGGGGGGTTAAATTTAGTAAAAATAACATGAGGGAAATGCATAATGAGAAAACAAGTGATGGGACTTTTTTTCTTTTTTTCTTCTTTTCTTTTGAAAAAATTTACGGAATGGATAGAATAAGATGTTTAACGTGGAATGTGGCGGGATTGAATAGTAGGAATAAACGTAGATTGGTCCTTGAAGAGTTAAGGATGTATAATCCGCACATAGTCTTAATTTCAGAAACACACATCTCTTATAAAGACCGGAATCTTTTAAAACAATTAGGGTATGAAGTAGTTGTCAGTTCAGAGTTAAACGCTTCAATCCGAGGGGTCGCAATTTTGAAACATAAACAATTTAAAGCTGAGATCAGTAAGACACTCTCAGATAAAAATGGCAGATGGGCTATAGCTCAGATCATAGTTCAGGGCAGTAAATATACGTTCTGCGTTCTGTATGGACCAAATATAGACGATCCTACTGTTGTGGATAAGGTCAATATGGAATTGTTGGGCTGGGAGGGGGAGCGGTTGGTAATGGGTGATTTTAACTATATTATGAATTATGATGTGGATACTACCAGACAGGGGGCATTTAAGAGGATGCGTAAAACACGGGCGGCAATTAGAGAATTAGGACGGATGCATGCCATAAAAGATGCTTGGCGGGTATTACATCCTGATGTGGCTGGCTATACTTACTATTCCGCTCCGCATAAATTGTGCTCCCGCATAGATATGGCCTGGGTATCAGATAGCGTTTTGGAGACAAGCCAGATGGAGATATGCCCAAGGGTTACTTCTGATCACAACCCTATCCTCATCTCTTTTAAAATTAAGACAGGGAAACAGAGTCCCCGGCTTTTTTCATTTCCCAGACATCTTTTTTCAAATGAGGATTTTACATTTAAACTTAAGATACCTATAAAAGAATTTCTTGAAATTAATATTGGCTCAGCTTTACATACTGTGGTTTGGGATACTTGTAAAGCTAGCATCAGGGGCTTTACTCAACAGTATATATTTAGACAGAATCAGGAACGTAAAAAGAGGGCAGACGAAACCATCGCAAGAATACTCTCAGTAGAAAATCAAATGGCTGAAGCACTTTTGCAGGGCTCAATCGAAGTAGAAGAATTGGGCTACATGCTAGTGGATCTTAAATCTGCTTTAAAAAATACATTTAGGGAAAGAAGCCTCATTAAATTGAATAAATACCGTTTATCCCAGTATGAGGGTGGGGAGAAAGTAGGGAAAATATTAGCATATAAGGTGGCAGATGAAAAAGCAAAAACTTTAGTTAAGGTTATTAAAGGGCCAAATAATGTGACGTATAATAGACCCCAGCAGATACTTGAACAATTTGCTAATTACTATAAGGAGTTATATACTCCTGAAACTAATCCGGTTCTAGGTGACATCGATACATATTTACAAATTAATTCAGTGAATCGTATTGAGGATGAACAATTAGATATGTTGACTAGCGATGTTACATTGGCCGAAATTAAATTGGCAGTTGCTGCTCTATCATCGGGCAAAGCATCTGGAGAAGATTCAATTCCTATGGAATTGTATAAAAAGTGTATTGAGGAACTAGCCCCATTATTTAGTTTAGTAGCTGGGTACATCGGATCTGGAGGGAAAGCTCCTAAATCATGGAATATCACGCAGATTGTATTCTTTTTAAAAAAAAAACAAGCCAGCTGATGAATGTGGGTCGTATAGATCCATCTCTCTTATAAATACTGACGCAAAAATATTTGCTAAAATACTGGCTACTCGTCTTGCCCCAATAATGTCTGGCTTGGTATCTCCACAGCAACACGGGTTTATCCCGGGCAGGGATACTACGACCCATATTAATACGGCCTGTACAGCATTTGATGTTGCCAGGATTAAGTCGACCCCACTCGGTATGATATTATTAGATGCTGAGAAAGCATTTGACCGAGTGGGGTGGGATTATCTCTGGGCTATATTAAAAATCTTTGGGTTCAAAGGTCAGTTTCTACAATGGATACAAGCCCTTTATGATTATCCTAGTGCTAAAGTTTGCTACGCAGGGCTGCAATCGTCATTATTTTCTATACTCCGGGAACCCGTCAAGGGTGCCCTCTGTCACCTTTATTATTTGCCCTGTCTATGGAACCATTTTTAGTGGCATTACAAAATCAGTCACGTATAATTCCTTTTGTCTCAGGTCTGAATACTCTTAAAATAACGGTATATGCAGACGACATTGCGGTATACTCAGTTGATGTAGAAGAAGCTATGGAAGGAATCTTCTTGGAAGCAAGGAGATTCGGGGTTGTTTCAGGCTATAGACTGAATACAAATAAAACTCAAGTAGTGATGAACTATAGACCATTTAATCCGATACAAGGAGTCTGTAATACTGCTACTTACTTGGGGATTAAAGTCCCGGCCAACTCAGTAGAGATAGGTGCATTAAACTATGACATATTACTGAAAGAGACAGCCATCGCATTGAAAAAATGGCACAAGGTCCCTCTCAGTATAAGTGGGCGTATAAATTTAATTAAAATGAAGATTCTCCCTAAATTTATTTATTTATTCCGGTCTATTCCTTTTCGTATTAATAATTCTTTCTTCAAACGTTTAGATGGTATATTAAGTAGTTTTATTTGGAGCTATAAAAAAGCGCGTCGCGCAATTGATTTATTGAAACTTCCATTTAGTCAAGGGGGTCTTGACTTCCCAGATTTTAAATTATACTTCTGGTCGGCCTTCTTGGGACGGATGCGTAGTTTAGTAAATCCTAATAATAATCCCCTCTTCTACTATGTATTTATGCTGGGAGAAGAAGCTAAAATGTTTTTGTATCGAACCAACGATCCAAACTATTTTAAGCGGGTCAAATTCAAGACTGCACGGGATATTGTATTCATCTGGAGGGCTGTCGTTAATAAATACAAAATACCGATGTATCATCCTAAACTTCCCTTATGGGATAATCCAATCTTCCCAGGAATTTTTCATGATGGGGGTGGGAGACAATGGGACAATCTGGGTATAAAAAATTTAGGGGATCTGTATGATTCTAATGGATTTTCAACATTTGATAAATTAAAGCTGCTATATAATCTCACGGAGAGCATGCGGCTAAAGTACTATCAAATTTGTGATTATCTTATACGCAGTATGAAACTTACGGTGTTATTAGATTCTGATATATGGGATTGTATGTATTCAGCTAAAGTTAAATCACTGATTAGTGTTGGATATAAAGGTTTTAATTCTTATAAAGAAGATGATTGTGGGAGATTAGCTGCACGTTGGAGTCAGAAAATGGGGATTACTATTACTGCTAATACTATTTCGTCTGCACTCAGTGGTATCTGTAAATCAGTACACTCATCTAATCTGAGACTACAATTGCATAGAACTATCTGTTCACTGTACTACACTCCTGAAAGGATAGCGAAATGGCCACTAGCTAATTCCAGTAGTGATCGGACTAGATGTCCAAAATGTGATCTATTTGGAGCTGATCTGCAACATATGTTTTTTCAATGCCCGTTATTAACAGAATTCTGGCGAGGAGTCACCAGAATTATGTCTCATAAGCTTGGAAGACCTATATTATTTACAGTGTCAGATGTGTTGTTGGGTGGACAGATTGGAGACCCTAGCCAGAGAGATCTTATAACTATTTTATTAGCTTGTGCTAGGTTAGCTATAGCCCGGGTTTGGATTGCAAGGAGCTCACCGATGACGTTGGAATGGTGGGGTATTGTTAAAGAAATATATAACATGGAGTTCGCACTTGCTAAAACTAGGGGATTCGATCATTGTATAAAATGGAAAAAATTTGGGGAGCATTTACTTAAAGACAAACTTTATTCCTCTCTAATTATTTTTTTACCTTTTTATGTTATGTTATGAAATTGGTATTCCTGTCTATTTTATTTGCTTTGTTATTATGACCTCATGTTAACAATAAAAAGAGTTAAAAAAAAAAAAAAAGAAGCAAGATGTGGCTCTAACGTTTGGCCCAAAATAAAAATGACAGCTTGCCAGTACTAAAATTATAAACATTTGACTCATGCAACATAACAAATTATGGTGTATGGCATAAGGGGTTATACGAGGCAGTGACGGTGAGAGTAAGTGTATTATTTTTACAATTTATTCCCTTAAGGCAATTGACAAGAGATGATAAAGCTGTTCTATTTGCTTCACTTTTCCCAACAAATCACATTTGAAGCTAGCTTATGTTGTTAAAGCTACTTTTGCACGGAGCAGACTGAATCCGTGGTTTAGATATCCGTGCCCCTGAAGGGTGTCAGAGCAGGCAAAGCCGACATCATGCACAAGGGCTACCTGAAGGTTAGAGTTAGTCTGCACTGCTGTAGTACGGAGGCAACACCCGTGAAAACAGGCACACACAGTCACAGACAGAGGGGAAGACACCACCCTAGAGGAATAAGCAGGCACAGGCAAGTTAAAGACAGGGACCAAGAGCAGATGGTCAGAGAGTCCTGGGCCGGATTTTAGTTCAAGAGGTCTTGACAGGTAAAAGTTGGCTCTCCTAATGAACTCAAGCTCTGTTTTTCAAAGCCTCCGCCTCTCAGAATTCCTCTTCGTTAAGCTTAGCATGCTCAAATTCAGCAGACATTTTGTCATGAGTTGCATAAATCTTTACAGAGCTGAACTCTGGACATGGTTCTCAAGAACCTTGAACACCCACTTTGACAAGCTACTACCTGCCACCACAGAATCACCTTATCTGAAATAGAAACCAAGGTGATGGTTTAGCAACAACAGTCAACCTTGACTTAAATTACCCCAAGACTACTTGGCAACTAAAATCTGCGCCTGAGTATTGAATATTTCTCTTCCTATGACTATGATGTACTAAAGCCCAAGGTTATGACAGCAATTTCCTTGAGAACTTCCTTAACCTGGTATCTACTTTTTGAGTGATAGCAAAATGGGTTCGATTATGGAAGATTTACGCCTGTGTATAGATGATGCTAAAAGAAATATACCCTGGCATTGATAAAAAACAAAGGACTTCTGGGTTCAACCAACATGCAAAGGCTTATTTAAAATGCAGCCAGCACAGTGAATTTAGTTTTTACCCACAATTTCACGATAAACATCTGTAATCTATATCTCTTTCATCAACTAACCACTATCTGATCTGTGCCCCCAAATTCCATCATAACCCATCTCAACTCACTTGATCAGAAATCCCCAACACAATTCTTCATCACAAAAATCAATGCACTAGTGAGGGTGTATTAGTCCATAAATTAAAATGAAAAAATTAACTTAGAAAGCTAAATGTACAATGAACAGTGTAAAACATAAAGTTAAACTGACACGCATTTGAAATGTGCTGATTCGCAATAGGCAGTCATAGTTATCCGTGTCGGCCATATAAAGGCCAAGAAGCAAGTTTTCTTTAACTAGAAGTGAATTTAATAATGCTAAAATGTGCACTATGTGATTTAGGAGCTTGACCTTAAAAATGAACTGCTAAGAAATGTTGTCATAACTGCAGATTATTCTGGATTAACAAATGTATTACTTTATAAGCAACATTTCATTCTTAATTGTCATGAACTTCCTATTTTCTTATGTTTCATATAACGTTTGAATAGAATAACGTGTGCATTTTAAAAAATAATGTTTGATTTGTATTAGAAAGAAAACATTGCCTAAGAGTGATTTTGCCTTTTAGTTAGTAGTTCATTGTTCTCGCAGTGAAACAAGTTGAGATGTAGAAGTGTAGAAGGTTGATTGGTGTTTAAGGCCTGTGGGAACCAAGGCCGATGTTTCTAGAATCTAAGTAAGCAAGACTGTCTGTAGCTAACCTTGTGATAAAAAGTATAAGCCGCATGTATTTCCGTGAGAATGGAGGAGCTGAACCTGCTTACCGAAAAACCCTGCTACCCTATTGATCTGTGAAGAAAGGAGCCTGTTACAATGTTTTTGACATGTTTCCTTGACTTTTATATTAGTGTGTGTTTCTAGGTAGTTTCAGATTAGATTCTTTGAAGGATTGCCCCAGACCCTTGATGGTTGTGGCTACTGCTGCTACTGTCTTCCCTCTCTGCCTCCCTTTGCTATTTGATAGATTGCTATTGCAACTGTATGCTGACCTACTTTGATGTATTGAGACTCGGCTTTGTCTTATGAACTACTCTTTTTGGGAAGTTCTGCTACTTTGATTTGGCTTTGAAATGTTATGCTTCTTTGATTCACTCTTTTCCTTGAATTCAAATTCTTCATAGGTTCTTGAAATATAAAGCTCTGACCCTGATCTAGAGAATAGAGAACTTATCCCTTTATGGAATGCACTTAATGCAAATTATATTTTAAATTAAAAAAAAAGAGAAAAAAAGAAAAAAAAAAAAAAAAAGATAGAGCACATACCAACATCTTATGGTCACCATTGACACTAAAATATCTGGGGATTACCCTATGGTTATAAAATATTAATACTTCTAACTCCCCCAAATGGCTTACATTGGAAAAATAATTACTACAGCCTTTTTCTTTACCTGCTTTTCTTAACAATAGCCAACTTGCTGTGTTTGGTAAAATTTCACCCACTATTGCAACCTCTAAAACTGCACTTCTATCTTTTGATAAAAAAAATTCTATTAACATTAAATCATCCCAAAAATGTTTTCCATTAGTTTAACCCCAAACTAAGATTGAACAAACATATTTGTTTCTGGAGCTCATGAATTAATGCTGATATTTTTTATATTACTGATATTTGTCAAGGAAATATGTTCTGTTCATTTGACAAATTATGTATCAAGTACCATTTACATCAATATGAATTTCCTAAATACAAATTACTTTCCAATACCATCCTTAATACTTATTCTGATTCGTTACCTTCTGCTAAATTATCTAATATGCACTTGTGTATTGGACTGTTTAGCTGAACAGGACATATGGGTTCTAAAGTGTATAAAAAGCTTTCTGCTCATCTTGCCCCTTTTATGGCTCTGAATCAAAAATGGTCTTCAGATATAAATACACAATCTACAAATGTACAATGGAAATCTATATGGCTGTCTAATATTGCTAGCCCTCTCCCAGCCACTCTTATACAAACTAGGCAAAATACTGGCTCTGGCATACTTTCGGTTTCTTAACATGGCACACACCTGTTACAAAATACTGCCACACTGGGGGTTAATTCTTGGCATATAGGGCACCAAGGGTAAAATAGTGGTACTGGAATACCAGAGGTAATTCATGGCATATAAGGCAGGTGGAGAAATACTGGCATACATAAGGACATCCTTGGCATGTGGACACCAGTGGCAAAATCCTGGTGCTAGCAAATTGGAGGTAATTTGTGGCTTAAATGTGGACAACCTCGCATATGGGAGGATAGTAACTATGACAAAACGCTGGCCATGGCATACTGCAGTCATTTTTGACATAAGGGGCACCTATGCTTTATGGACAGCATAAACTGGCAGATTTTGGCACTGGTATATTTTATGACATTTGTTATATATGGGGGTACCAATGGAATTTGGGGGCACTCGTGAGAAAATGCTGGTTCTGGCAAAATGAAGGTGATTTTTGAAATACGGGGGGATTAATGCCACATTTGGAAAATAAAATGAAAACACTCCTGTGGAATGCTAGGTTTTATTGGCTTGGCACATCATGAAACGATTTGAAAAATGTAATTAATGCCATTTCAACACCTATGGCACTGTAGCACATTTATGTGAAAATTGTGCTTTAAAATGCACTATTTCACCCAAATTCTTTTCAAATCTTTCCCAGTGGGTGATTATCCCCTACAAAAGGTCTTGCTTTTTCACTTTGCTTGCTCATTACAATTCCGGGCAAGTATTATACCCCAGAAGTTTGAAAAATCAAGTCAACACCATAGTAAAGGTGGTATCTAAAATAGAGATATATCTATGTTATGCTGTTATAATAATGATGCAGTTATTACAGAACTATAGCATAGTTAATTATTGTGATGTTAGCAACATGTGACATGCCTTCCTGAAAAAAATCAGGGTCAAGCATGTATGATGTCACTTCCTGTGATGTCATTAAGGTCAAAGGGTAAGTGATGTCACTACCGCTATCCATGGCATTTTGGTGAATCGACGCCCATGAGTTATCCACTTCCATTTTCAGCACATGGCATTTGTTTTGCGACAGCATGTAATGATTGATTTGCAATGGAGACTTTAGAATAAGCTGCAGCACTGTGCAATTGTCTGATCCTTTTTACGGACTAAAGTCATGCTTTATTCTTCTTATTTCATTTTCAGCTACTATAATATGTGAACGAAACGAATGATGGATGGTTTGGTATAGTTCCAGGTGTTCCTCATTTGTATCACTGAAGACTGCTCTGCACTGTTCCATTCCATTGAGTTTAATCTTTTTATGTATACCAATATCCTATCCATTCATGTCTTTCTCCCTACTGCCTGCAGTGGCAACCTGATTTATTCCCATTAGTGAAGAAAGTAAACACAAGGAGCATGGTAGTATTATGTATCTGTGTCTGAACATGCTTCTAAGAAAATGGAATTGAGAGTTGAATCTGTAAAAATTGAGCTGACTTGTGTCCAGTAGTAAAATGACGATGACTATCCAAAAGGAGCTTCTGGCTATGGAAATGTTACTTGCTTGGTTGATGTGCTAGCGCATTTCCAAAATACCGCATATAGCAGCAGTTCTTGTATTTGGCTGTACCTGATTTCACCAATGCATGAACTAATTCAGGAGAGGGGTGAGCTTTCTTCTTTGTGTCATGCTGATTTTGATGCCATGGCCCTGGATTATGATTGGGTCACTGTTTTCCTGCCCCTGCGCAAGCCCATCTTTCCTCAGGAGTCAGAATTCCGAGTTGGATGGTATTTAATGCACCCAGTTATTACCAAATGTGTCAAATACCTCACCCTTCTTTAATTTTAACAGGGGAAAAGTGTATGGTATACACAACGTATCATGCAGATTTTGGTCCATAAAGCATCAAAATCCACGCTATACTCCAGAAATCAGAATAGGTGCTATATATTGCACCCAATAAATTACATACTCAATTACATCATTATTTATCAGGTGCAGTAAATAGCACCTATATTCATAATCAGGGCTGGCAGTTCTCCAAGCATGATGTGTGTCCTTGTGGGTATTTGTCTGTGTCTAAGTATCTAAGTGTGTATGACATCTCAAGCACTTACACATATAAAAAAGCCAGGCATATTGGCTTTGTCAATGCTTGTTTCAAAATGTATACAGCATCTTCACTTTATTTTCCCATCTTGCCTTCTCAGTTTAGGATATCAATCATATGTTATGATGGAGTAACTTCTTAGGTCGTCATTACGAGTTACAGGCTAAATTCCGATCCCTGTGCAAACGTATTTGCACAGGGATCATTATCACTAGTTGTGTGATAATTATCACACCCTTGTAGTTTTCTCTTGTAAGAAATCAGGTTATTGGTTGAGGAGGGGGTGGAAACCCCACTCACGCAATAACCACAATCTTTTTCAGGGTGAACCACAAAAGTCACTAAATGAACCTATGCTTAACCTTCCGCTAGCAATTTTAAAGTTTTAGGTAGATATTGTGCCTAAAAGCACAAAGCGCCACTGGTGCTCATCTGGTCATGCTAAATTGGAGGAAAAGTCACACGTTCAGGCTAACTGCGATGGAACCCGGGCCGGATACAGGGACTTGGTTAGTACCATTGAAAATGTTACCTTCTCAAAGCTTGGTGCGAAGATCCCAAGATTTCAGTAATTCACCTTTCTTTACAGGAGGAGCTCAACTGATGCTAGCCAAGGGTCCAGGACTTGCAGAGGCACATCTTAAGGATCAGGAACTCACCCCAGCAGAGGCCAACAGGCTCCGGCAGGTCCAGGCAGGTCCAGGGAAGCAGCTCAGCGGGGCAGTTGCAGGGAGGCCTCTGGAGCTTGTTGTGTCCCTGTAGCTCAAACAAGAGGTCAGCCAGCTGACCCATGGAGTCCCTTAGGTAACCTGAAATGAATGGCATGGCATGGCAGTCCTCAAGCAGGGCAGTGCTCTGCTAGCAGCAGGGCAGTCCTCTAGCAGCAGGGCAGTCGTTCTTTTGTAAGAGTGGCTCTGGAGGTCCAATATTTATACCTGTTGTCAGCCTTTTTGTGTGGGGGAACACTCTGTCCAACACCTACATCTGGTAAGTTTTTCCCTTCCCCTGTCAAGGCTCCAAGAAGTCTCGGGTGACAGAAGATTAGTATCAGGTTCCTTTGTCTGTGCTGGAGGCAAGCCCTTTAAAATTGAAGTGGGGCTGGGTACAGCTCCGCCTCCAACCATCCTGGCAGGATAGCCCATTCTGTCCACACCTAATCTGCTTATGTGTCACTGTCTCGAAAGAATATGCAAACCCCAACATCAGAGCCATTCACAGTCATGTGACCCAGAATATAGGCAGAAGGCACAAATGATTAGAAATTGGGTTTCTGGTTGGCTAAAAGTATGCACCCCAGATAGGCAGAATCCACCACTCGTGTCACAGCAAGTCAGATACACACCAAGATGACCTGTGCTCAGCCTCTGGTAGCTTGGCGAAGAGCAGGCTGGGTTATCTACAGAGGCAATATGGAAAGTGTTTGTGCAACACACTCTCACAGCAACACAATGAATACACCACAAAAAGAGACTCCACACAGGATTATATAAAAAATAGCTTTTTATATTATACATAAAGCAAGAAGACCAAAACGACATGTACCAATAACTACTTTGCATGTAATGTAGATTGTTGGGGTAAATCACATAAATTGCAGTGAAAACATAGGGCACAGCACACCTGCGCTTCTATTACACTGTATACTGTCATTTCTGTGAGCCCTATTACAATGATTGCATTCAGAAGCAAACCGTAGGCTAAACGTTATATGGTATTTCCATGTTAGGCAAGCCTGGAAACATCAGGATCACCCACAAGGCAGTTGCTTTGAAAGTTCCCTGCCTCAGTAGGCAGTCTCATGCTTCTCTCGGGGTCCTCCTTGGAGGTATCACCCAGGAATATAGACAAAGAACAATGCCCCTAATTTTGTCAAGCCCAAAAACAGAGCCACCCGCGAAGGAGCGCGGGATGGCTTTACTACCTCTATGGCGCTAGGTAGCCTCCCAGTACCTTTGGGGAAATCAGGTCAAGCTCTGGGGAGTCTGCGACCTCAGGAATTGCCGGCAGGCCTCGGAAACAGGGCCATCACAGAAATAAAGGAAAATGTGTTTTTCTTTACATAGTTTGAGGTTTGCAAGGGATTCTGGGTAACAGAACCTGGTGAGAGCCACACATATCACCCCCTCCTGGATTCCTCTGGGTGACTAGTTTTAAAAAATGTATAGATTTGCTAGGTTTCCCTAGGTGCCGGCAGAGCTAGGGTTCAAAATCCACAGCTAGGCACTTTGCAAAAAAAGGGGCAGTTTTTACTGTAAAAATGTGGTGTGTCCACGTTGCATTTTGGCCCGTTTCCTGTCGCAGGCACTAGGCCTACCCACACAAGTGAGGTACCATTTTTATCGGAAGACTTTTGGTAATGCGGGGTGGGTGGAGTTTTGTGGATTCACGCAGATTCCAGAACTTTCCATCACTGAAAAGTGAGGAAAATGTGTTTTTTTTAACTAAGTTTGAGGTTTGCAAGGGTTCTGGGTAACAAAACCTAGTGAGAGCCACACAAGTCACCCCATCCTGGTTTCCCCTGGGTGTCTAGTTTTCAAAACTTTATAGGTTTGCTAGGTTTCCTGTTATACCTGGCACCTTTGGCGTGGGTCTCCCCTGCTTTTTTTGCCTTTGCCTCCTGTGTTTTTGCTGTATGTTGGACTTTGTTTTTGCTGGTCTAGATGCTTTGGGCACTTTGCCACTACTGTTCAGTGCCAAAGTCCAAGTGCTCCCTTTATAAATTGTTGCTATGGATTGGTGTTTCCATGATTGGCTGATATGATTTACTAGTCAGTCCCTAGTACAGTGTCCTGTGGGTGCCCAGGGCCAGTAAATCAAATGCTGCTAGTGGGCTGAAGCACTGATTGTGCCACCCACATAAGCAGCCTGTAAATGTAACTCTGGCCTGCCATTGCAGAGCCTGTGTGCAGTCTAGTACTGCCATGTCGACTTGGCAAGTGTACCCACTTGCCTGGCCCTAACCTTCCCGTTTCTTACACGTTGGTCACCCCTAAGGTAGGCCCAAGGTACCCCTGTTGTCAGGGTGCAGTGTATGTGAAAGGTAGGACATGCCCTGGTGTGTGTGGCATGTCCTGATAGTGAATTACTGCCAATTTCATTTTTCACTATTGCAAGGCTACCTGTTCCCATAGGATAGAATGGGGAGTTTGTTTATAATATCTTATAAACATAACTACCCCTGGGAACAAGGTAGGACAATAAAGTTTAGTATGCATGAACTTAGAATGTTAAAATGCATCTTTTAGTGAGGGTGATTTTTACATTCTGTGTTTGAAAATACCATAAAGTAGGTATTTTCTTGCTTAGCCATCCAGTGTGCCTCTGCTAGGCTTGTGTATTGCATGTCTGGCTTTTAGATGACAGGGGCTGGGGAGGAGCAGTGGCTACAGAGAGCCTGATGAGTCAGGGCTGGGCTGAATAGACATGGGCTGCATTTAGAGTAGAGGGAGGAGATTTCCTTTCACTTGAATGGGCCTGGTCTGCCAAGGACAATGCTGTCTCCACCTCCTGCCAGGAAGCTGCACCAGAGAGGACAGAACCGGTTTTGACCAAGCACAGGGCTTCTCTGCCACAGAGAACAAAGGATTTTGTGGTATAAATATTGGGGCCCAGACCCCAGAACTTTAGATCATTTCTGGGAAATCAAGAGGAACCTTTGCCAAGGAGAAAAGCCGGAGAAGCTGAGCAGGAATACTGCCCCTGTGCTGTTTGCTGTCTCGGGTTGGCCTGCGGTGGTGACTTGCTTCCAAGGAAAGGAGAAGGACTTTGCTATTTGCTGTGTCCCCTGCTTGAGGAAGATCTCCAAGGGCTTGAAATAGAGCTTGCCTCCTGTTCTGAAGTCTCAGGGTCACAAAGACTTCATTTCTTCTGTCTTTCTGCATCTGGAACTGCTGTTTCAGCTGCCACAGAAGGAAATTCCAACACCGACACCGGCGAGCGACGCCGTAACCTGCACCGAAGCCGTGGACACCGCTCGTGAAGAGCACGACGCACCGCCCAACTTGCACCGCAGGCATGACGCCTGCTGACGCCGTGCTGCATCGACTACGAAGCCGTACCAAAGGCCGCTGCCTGCACCGGAGCCGAGGACACCACTCGTGAGGAGCACGACGCACCGTCCCAACTCGCACACCAGCCCCGACTTCCCCGACACTGGGTCTTCATCAACGCGGAGCCGATACTCAACGTGGGTGACTCCTGAATCCATCGACACCGCACCGTCGTAAGAAACTGCCGCCTCGCCGCCACCGTGACGTCCCCTCCCCGGCACAGTAAGTACCGACGTCTCACCTCCCCTGCATCGCTGTAAGGAACCGAGGCTTCACCTCCCCTGGGGTCGTAAGGATCTGACGCCGCCGGGCGCCAACGAAGCATCACCTCCTCGATGCCGTGCACCGTCTTGCTTTCATCGTTTCCAAGGTAATGTTCTTTGGGGGTCTGCTTCACTCCGCGCCTGACACCGTGCACCACGCGGTCAGTGCCGTACTTTGGGATTTTCATCTGTCACAACATCGTAATAACTCCAGGTGGAGTTATTTGTTGCTACAAACTTTATTTGAGTGAATAGCCTATTTTTAAGGATATCTGGAGAATTGTATTGTGGATTTTTGTCGTTTGGTCTTGTTTTGGTTTAGATAAAGATTACCTTATCTAATCTATTACCAGATTTTTCTAAACTTGTGTGATGTCCATTTGTAGTGTTTTCACTGTATTACTGTATGTGTTCACAAATGCTTTACACACTGCCTTTGAGATACGCTTGTCTGCTCGTGCCAAGCTACCAAAGAGGTGAGCAGGGGTTATTTTTGAGGTGTATCCCCCTTACTCTGACTAGGAAGAAGGGCCCTGACTTGGACAAAGGTACCTACCTCTGCCAACTAGAGACCCCCATTTCTAACATTTCCCTAGGTGCCGGCAGAGCTAGGGTTCAAAATCTACAGCTAGGCACTTTGCAAAAAAAGGGTCAGTTTTCACTGTAAAAATGTGGTGTGTCCACGTTGCGTTTTGGGCCGCTTCCTGTCATGGGCACTAGACCTACCCACACAAGTGAGGTACCATTTTTATCGGAAAGACTTTGGGGAATGCAGGGTGTGTGGAATTTTGTGGACCCATGCAAAAAATTTTTTTGGGGACAATGTTTGAGGTTTGCAAGGGATTCTGGGTAACAGAACCAGTCACCCCTCCCTGGATTCCCCTTGGTGTCTAGTTTTCAAAAATGTACAGGTTTGCTAGGTTTCCCTAGGTGCCGCTGCGCTAGGGCCCAAAATCCACAGGTAGGCACATTTTTTTAAAAAGTATTGCCTAGTGGGCTTTCTGCCACCCTGGGGGTGGGGGGCATCGGAGGGCCGGAGGGGGGGGGTTTGCCCCGATATGACCCCAAGGGGGGCAGAAAGACTGTGGCTATTTTTTTTGGGGGGTGGGGGCATTGGTATGCCCATTCTGGGCAGCCCCCATCCCCACGTATAAGAAAGCCAGCGTAATCGCTGGTGCCTAGTGGACTCTCTGCCGCCCCCGGGGAGGCAGATCAGTGGCTACTGCCCCAATCTGGCTCCTGGAGGAACAGAATGACTGTGGCAATTTTTTTGGGGGGTGGCGGCATTGGCATGCCCATTCTGGGCAGTTCCCACCCCTGAATTTAAAAAAAAAATATTCCCTGATACTTAGTGGACTTTCTGCCCTGGGAGGGGGGCAGATAAGGGGCTATTGCCCCATCTGCCTCACGGGGGCAGAAAGACTATGGCATTTTTGGGGGGCATTGGCATGCCCATTCTGGGCAGCCCCCACCCCTACGTATAAAAAAAATATTAATCCCTGGTGCCTAGTGAGCTTTCTGCCCCCGGGAGGTAGATCAGGGGTTACTGCCCCCCCTCTTCCCCCTGGGGGGGCAGAAAGACTGTGGCATTTTTGGGGGGCAGTGGGGGCATTGGCATGCCCATCTTGGGCAACCCCCACCCCTAAATCAAAATTAAAAAACAATCCTTGGCTTCTAGTGGACTTTCTGCCCCCTGGGGGGGGCAGAAAGACTGGAATTTTGTTGAGGGGGTGGGGGCATTGGCATGCCACCTTGGGCAGCCCCCACCCCTAAATCTATTTTTTTTTTAAATCCCTGGCTTCTAGTGGGCTTTTTGCCCCCCCGGTGGTCAGATAGGGGGCTACTGCCCCAGTCTGTCCCCCGGGGGGGGGAAAGAAAGACTGGAATTTCACTGGGAGGTGGGGGCATTGTCATGCCCATGTTGGGCAGCCCCCACCCCTACATCAATACCAAAAGAAATCCCTGGTTTCTAGTGGAATTTCTGCCCCCCCGGGGGGCAGTAAGACTGTCTTCCCCAAAAACAAATTGGGGGAAGCAAATGCCCTTGTCCAAGGGGCCGCTCCCCCCTCCCTCGTGTCTAGTGGGTGGATCCCTGCTTGGGGATCGCCCTCCTGGGGCAATCTCCAAGCAGGGATCCATTAGGGAGGGGTACCATTGGAAAGGGGGAGATTCTCCTCTTTCCAATGATGCCCCTCCCCTCTTTCTACATGCTCGGGGGGCTGAGATAGCCCCCTGTGCACATAGAAAGTGAAACTGAAATGAGCCTAAAGGCCCATTTCAGTTTTGGTTTCTATGAAATGACGTCAGCGCGACGTGCGCGCTGATCGTCATTTCACAGAAACCAGGGGAACAGCCTTGGGAGCTGGGGAAGCTCTTCCCCAGCTCCCGAGGCTGTTTGGGGGGAAAAGGAAATCCCTCTGGTGCCCGCACCAGAGGGATTTGCGGTGCCATGTGTGAGGACGGCTGGGAGCTGTCCTGAGCACACAAGCACCGTGGCTCAGGAAGGCTCCCGGCCGTCCTGAGCACCGAAGGGGTTAAATGCCAAGTTGAAGTGGCAGTAAACTGCACACACAGGCCTTGCAATGGCAGTCCTGAGGCAGGTTTGAAAGGCTACTTGTGTGGGTGGTACAATCAGTGCTGCAGGCCCACTAGTAGCATTTATATTACAGACCCTGGGTATATGGTATACTACTTTACACTGGAGTTATAAGTAAACTAAATATACCAATCGGGTATATACAAATGTCACCATGTTTAGGGGAGAAGCATATGCACTTTAGCATTGGTTAGCAGTGGTAAGTGCTCAGAGTCCTTAGGTCAACAGAAAGATACAGCAAAAAGTGGAGGTAAGCAGGGAAAAAGTTGGGGGAAGACCACCCTCAGGATGACAGGTCTAACGCATGTCCCCTCCAGCTGAAAGTGGGGAGATCTGCCCAACCTATATGATGTTCTCATCACTAAGGCAGAAAAACATAGATAGACCGTCAGCATCTAAGTGGTCTACCACTGGTCTGTGTTCCACCCTGAAGTCCATACCCTGTATTGAAGTGGACCACCTCAACAATTTTGGATTCTCACCCCTCATTTGCATGAGTCACCTGAGGGGCCTGTGGTCAGTCTGAATCAGGAAGTGAATCCCAAACAGTTACGGTCCCCACTTATTCACTGCCCAGACCACATCAAAAACATTCTTTCTATAGCACTCCACCCTTGTTATCTGGGGAGTAACCTCCTGGAGGTGAAGGCCACAGGTTGGTCCTGGCCCTCTTCATTTAGCTGTGAAGACACTGTCCCAATGCCATATTCTGAAGCATCTGTTTGAACGATAAACTCCTTCGAGAATTCAGGTGCCCTGAGCACAGGGGAAGTGCACATGGCATGCTTCAGGGAGTCAAATGCAGTATGGCATACCTCTGTCCAAATCACATTTCTGGGCTGCTTCTTAGACGTCAGATCTGTCAAGAGGGCAACAATGGTGCCATATCCGTTGACAAACCTCCTGTAGTACCCAGTGAGGCCCAAGAATGCTCTGACCTCAGTCTGTGTTTTGGGGGACTCCCAGGCCAAGGTAGTCTCTATCTTGGCCTAGAGGGGCTGCACCTTCCCCCTGCCCACCAGGTGTTCCAATTACACCACAGACCCCTGCCCTATCTGGCATTTACTGGCCTTGATAGTCAGGTCTGTCTATTGCAGAGCCTGAAGCACTTCCTGGAGGTGAAAAAGGTGGTCCTTCAAACTGCTACTGAAGACAGCTATGTCATCCAGATAGGCAGCTGAGGAGGCCTCCATACCAGCGAGTACCTGGTTTACCGACCTCTGGTAGGTGTCAGGGGCATTCTTGAGTCCAATGGGCATCACTCTGAACTGATAGTTGTCCTCTGGAGTGGAGAAGGCTAACCTCTTCTTGGCACCTTCTGTAGGGGTGATTTGCCAGTACCCTGAGGTAAGATCAAAGGTACTTAAGTACTGGGCAGCCCCTAACGTGTCAATCAGCCAGCTCATCCACCCTAGGGATGGGATGAATATCAGTCTTTGCCACAGTATTGAGCCCTCTATAATGCACACAGAACCTCAGTTCAGCTGTGGTGCCGACTGGGGCAGCTTTTGGTACCAGAACCACAGGACTGGACCAGGGGCTACTGGAGGGTTGTGTCCCCCACCCCTTTCCCAATACCCCCAACTCCAGCATCTTAGAGATTTCACTCTTGATGCTGGCTCTCACCTTATCCGACAACCTGTAAGATTTATTCTTAACAGGGAAGTTGTCCCTTGTGCCCACATCATGGGTACACAGGTGGTAGTCCCATGAGTCTCTAATATAGACTGCTGAATGATTTATATGACTTTCTGTGTTCCAAATTCTCTGCATTTTGCTAGGTTCAATGAATGATTTTTCTTTTGTTGAATCATTAACAGCCGATTACTCTGTATGGTTTATATCAGTGTTATCTGAGTTGCTCTAAAAAAGTGTCTTTTGATTAAAAAAATGTTTTGCGACCAAGATAATCTTCTATGACATTATTTGCACCTTTTATGGTTATAGGTATTGTGTGAGGGAGAAATTGAGCTTGTCTTTTGTTTTATCTTTTATATTTAGTGTGCATCTAAGGGGTTACCCCTGTGTTAGGCTTATTAATATAATTATTTAACTATCTTGTGTTTTCATTAATGCTTAAAGCTTCATTCCTGGCTGGCTGAGGTTATCCCAAGTGAACCATATTGTTTTAATAATATTTAATTACCCTGGTTCTTAGGATTATAGGGTTCTTCATGTCAGTTGATAATTACTTTTAGAAACTTGCCATTTTTGTGTCCTAACCATTTGGTGCCAGCAGCCTGTATCCTGGGTCACATGACTAGGTGTAGTTGGCAGTTGGTATTTATGTATTCCTCCCAGACAGTGATACAAAGGGGATGAGGTGTTTTGAGGATTAGCCATCTTGTCAGGATGGGAGGGGGCAGAGTTGTCACCTACCACACTTGTACTTTGAAGGGGCTGCTTCAGCACACTTACTAGGGACTTCGCAGTAATCTATTGTCACCTCAGGCCCCTCGAAGCCAGGGCAGGGGAAGGAAGGAAATTACAGACCCAGATGTGGGGGAAGTCTAGAAGTTTCTCCTACTTCAAAGCTGGCACCAGGTAAGCTCCAAGAAGATTGTAGTGAGAGTTGATGCCCATGTCTGCATTCTTGGGGTCCAAACACATAAGGATGGACTTCCTGTATTCAGGAGAGTGTAGTGTTGGTGCACCCTATCAGACACACTGCTCTTTGCTCCCATTCTTTGAGGCCGGTGAGGTGAATTGTCTTGGTTGGTAGATGAGATACCACATTGCAACATGTGCAGCATCCTGATCAAGGGGCGTCTGTTTTGAGAACATGATCCTGACAATGTTTGAGGACTCAGTTGATGCCCTTCTTAGGATCACATTCAGAGGAATGAAGAAAGGAGAATTTGTTGGGGTCTACCTCTGTAGTGACACAGGCTTTTTCCTTGAGGCTGGATCGAGGGCATTCGTTCTCAGTGTATATTTGTCTGGTTTGCCCAGGGGTCTATCAAGCTAAAGTCTGGCAACTTGCGACAATGATCTAAGGGAAACTATTCATAGGATTCCAGGTGACAAGTTTCCAAGAGTGAAAAATAAACTCTCCTTCAAGGACAAGGAAGGAAGAAAGTTTTAGAGTGAGCTAACTTAGAGGGGAATTGGTGCCCAACGTGGAGATTAGCAGTAATAAATCACGGGCATATTTGTAATCAGAATCTAGATTCATGCCAATCTCCACCTCCTCACTTCTCACCAGAGGAGAGGAAATTACATCCTCATCATCACTTGAAATCTCCCTAACAGGACGGTTGGGATGGGAAGAGAGTGATTAAGAGATAAACACTTACGTCTCTCAGAAAAACATACTATGGAGTGCTTGGCAGGAAAGGCTTTTGGTAGGACACGTTTTCGCTTGATTGGAGCTTTCCTGACGCCACTGCTGGAATGACCAGAGTGTGGAGCACTGATGAAAATCTCATCCCTAATGTGTGACAGTGGGTCAGAAGGGGGAGTAGATTGAGGCTGATTTTGAAGAGGAAGGAGCGGCTATAGCAAGGGCATCCTGATCAGATTGCCATGTGAGGACATAGGGGCTAATGAGACCTCCACATAGGTTCCTAGTTTCATAGAGGAATCAGCCAGCAGTTTAACTAGCTATTCTCTAAAAAGCTTGTGGGAAGGTGTGGCCTTCATAGCAAATTTTTCACTATCACCCATTGTGTGTAGTAGATTTAATAGTGCCCTCTATTCCATTTATGGTTGCCTCACATCTATATAAGCTTACACAATACTATTGCAGACATGTACAATAATTACATACGGTTCTATATTAATTTGGGTGTCTTATTTACAATTTGAGGATTAATGCATAACTTGGATGTGTCTCGTGGACTAAAAAGAGAATTTATTATAAAGTGTTATGAGTCGGATCTTATATCAATAAATAATAAGCTTTCATACCCCATATACTGAGAAATCAACACGATAGGGTGAACACCTGCATTTATGATCTACTAAGATGCCCACTTGTAAGATGCAAATATATGAGAATCCAGTTTGACCGTTTGTCTTTGCATAGTTTCACAGGGACGTGGACACAGGTGCACTACGAGTGTGCACTTCTTGTCTCTGCAGGTCTGCAACTGATAGTTTGAGGCATGCTTTCTGTGTTTGCAAACCGTACACACATATATGTGGCTGATGGAAAAGACTCACTGAAAGCTGCTCGCTGTGCGCATACATCTGGTTGCCTACATACATTAATGAATTGTGGTACTAAAGAAGAATATTGGAAATCATTAGATTGCTGTTTCTTTCAGATTTGTAAGCTGTGGGTGGGTTTTTTTAACGTTTTTTAAAGTTGACATTTAACCAAGAATATGCTAAGATAAAAAAAGTAATCAACAGAAATTCTGTAGAGTTGAGACACTCGATTTTAGAAAACGGCAGACCTCAAAATTCACAGGCTGGGGTGTGCTGTGTGTGCAATTATGAAAAAATAGTTGACCAGAGACGATTTAAGGCATAGGCAAAGTGGGCAGTTACCTATGGCCCCCACCTTAGGAGGACCCCCTGTGAAAATGAACTTTTTCTCCGTCTCACTTCTGTCTATTTATGTATCATAATCGTTAATGTATAAACCAATATTGTCTGCCATCACCTGTCTTGAATTATTAGAAAATGGGTAATACAATTCAAAATTATTCCTATCCGAGCCCCAAAATATTTCTTGCCCCAGCCCCCAAAAATTCTTTAGATGACACTATTGTTGAATGCAAAAACGTAACAATTACTTTGGCATTTGATTATCACTTCAAATGTAAGGCCCCTTTTACTCCAAAAACGCAGATGTAAAACTAGCCTTCGGCGGAATCTTTTACTGGAGCCAGTCCATCTGACGATACCCAGAGTTCCTGACAGAGGACTACTGTGATGTGCAAAAAAAGTCCACTAAATGAGATTCCTCAAAGCATGAACAAACATATGTGACTGACGTGCGCGCTTCTGGAAGCTTCCGCTGCAGTCACTGCGCTTCACTTAGCAGCAGGCAAGAGACAGAGACAGACATAGGGAGGAAGGAACGAACTACAGACAGCAGAAGCAAAATGAAGAAGTTTGCAGCATTTCTACTGCTCTTGGTCTTACTGGCCGCGTTCACAGGTAGGACATTTTAAAAAATGAGAATGTATACATTATGAATTTCCGAGCGAGTATTTCTTTTATTAATTATGGAATAAACGTGCTTGATATACGTTTCTCACCCCTAAACGTTACGATATAGATGCACACGCATATGTATAAGCGTACATGGATAAGTCGTCACACGTGTATGTTAATTACCGCGTGTGTCTATAATGCAAACACGTTTTATATATTTAAAAAGTCTTTGCAGCTGATTGTAGCAGGTCTGTTCGTTTAAATTGATCAATGAAAAATGTCCACATTTTCTCTTTATACTCACATTCAGGTAGAATGTTTCAACTTTAGAGAACTGACAGTTTGTTTGCATCACTTGTCATGTTGTGTCGGGGCTTGGAATTTTATGTAAAGAAAAACAGTCCTTGACTGATTGTTTCCCCATATAATCGCTCAGACTGGTGCACCAGCATGATAAAGTTGTGCAATATTAGGAGAGTCACTTAGTGCGAACTGACACGACCACTGGGCACAGACACTGCATTCTTCAGCGGAGGGGCGCATTGGTCATATGTGGCCCTGTTGATGGATCGCCTGCGCGCGCTTTACCGCCTCACATAAGTACTTTGTCAGAGAGCGGGCATTCCTCTCGCGCCCTTGGAATGTGGGTTCCCCCGGGGATTGCCTGCAATGAAAGGGGAGTCTGTGCATTGACTGGAAACAGACGGGATAGGAAAGGTATCACGGGCTTGCCAGATAGACTCAGCACTCCCAGCTCCCCTCCGACTTAACCCGTTGTCTTCTCTTCCTAGATGCGACGCCGCTTTTAAGTGAAAAACAAGCTAAGCAGGTCCTGAGAAGCAAGCGTTCCAACAGGCCCAGGAAAGCTGGACATCCCGACGAGCCAATGAGGGTAAAAGCTGATGTTCCATAAAAAGCCGAGGCGCTCTTTTACTGCCTTCATTCGGGTATAGATACATGATGGTACGCAGAATAGAACCAGGCATTTAGAAAGTATTTCTTTGTTAAATACTTCTTGGAGAAGTATTTAACAGAAAACTACTTTCTAAATGCCTGGTTCTATTCTGCACTTAGTGCACTGGTATTTTAAACCATTTTACCTGGTAAGGGACCCAATTTACGAATGGAAGGCGAAAACAGATATTTTCCTGGTTTGTGTGCAGTAGGTCAATCAACGTTCACGTCCTCCTAATTAGACATACAACTGATTATCTATATACTGAAACGTGTTTACAGCAACGTTTATTATGCAGAAAGGCATTTTGAGACTGGTATTACATTCCTTGAAGCAGGTAAAATCACGTCACTCCCAAATGAAAAATTTGCCCACAGGCACATAAGATTCATGCCACCCTTGTCAGGACCACACACACATGTGGATGGTAGCCTCCGAAGCCCCCCAGCTACAGTACCAGCGTAGCCAGGGGCCAATTTGTGTAGAATGATTTCTGGGGCCAAAGTTTTGTTCAGACGTCCGTGGCTGTTGCAATTGAATGAAGGCGTGCCAAGTACCAGGGCTGTGTAGTACTGATTCCATCTCATGCCCCTTTAATTCACCAGCAGACACTCTCTGCTCCTTTTTTTTTTTTTGCACACCTGCAGGTTCTTGTTTGTCCCTGCTTTCTCCCTTTGTCACGTTTTTCCATCTCTCTCTTCCTACTTCTTTCCTCCTTGTGTGGTTTTTCTTTCTTTTGCTCTAGGTCAAAGTCTCATGAAGGAAAACAATTGCTGGTCCCCAAAACAGTGGGGTTCTGACCCACTGCTAGTTTCTGGTGCCTCAGAAGCTGAAGATCGTACCTAATTTGTTAAAAAAAATCATAAGCTTAGAAGCCCATGCTACTGAATAAAAACCTGCCTAGTTTTGATTCCACCTCATGCCACTTTCTTTCACCACCCTACTCTTCCTTCCTCTATCTCGAACAGGTGTTTTTCATCACAGATTTCTCTCTTTGTCAATATTTTACTTTCTCCTCCTCCTTTTTCTCCCTTTTCTGACTTTCTGTAGTGCTTTGGGTCCAAAAATGAATCAAGTCCTGATCCCCAAAAAGTAGTACCCGCCCACTCACAGCAACCAGCAACACAAACTGCGTATTAGTTGTGTGTTTGCAGTGCTTTTTCACCCACAACGCTCGAGGTGAATTGTGACTTCATCACATTCTCATACGGGATTCCATGGATAACACTTTTTGTTTGGTGATGCAGCGTATGTGTGATCTCTGTCATTTAGGCAAAGGTTACCTAAAATTCAAGTCTTGACGTCCCCCCACAGGACTTCATTTTCGCTTTCTAGCGGCCATGGGGGTGCAGTTGCAGCTGGTTACTGTGGGGGTTTAGGCACTTGATTCCCATAGCAGGTATTTCTCAAAACACTGTGGTGGAAATGCTAGGTGGCCAGTTAGGAATGGTTTCTTCTGGATCCAGTTGCTGAAGTATTTTTTATTTATCAAGAGAACTGATATAGAAACAGTTCAACTTATTCCTATTAGCATGTTGCGACTGCGCTTTGTTGTCCTCGACTGTTGGACAAGTTGGTATATTTATTTAGCAACATTTCTTCAAACTAGGAGCTCTGCTCAGTGTAGAGCAGAGATGGAAAACATCAGAACCCTTATTCCAGAACAAATTCCCTTTGGTATTTATTCTCACCCAGTGAAAAACCTTAAGCAGTGGCACAATCAAAAGTAAGCCATCTCTGTCCAGAGGGTGCAGAATTGACTCACAAGTCCTATTCATAGGTCACACATGTCATTTCTGTGTTGTGCTCCACTGGATCACCAAGCATAATCTTCACTGGTTGGAAGAGATGTGTGTGGCGGCCTTCCAGTAGAGGTAATTTGTGCCTCAACGGGTGAGTGTGGTCTGCTAGAAACCACCTCACATCCCCACGGGATTCGACAAGACCCACCAGTGACCCCCTGATTTCCGCCAACAAATCGCTGATCGTTTTTGGAAGAAACACCTCCTTTCTATGTTGACACTGTAAGTATAAGTTAGTACTGAACCCTTGCATTGAAGAATTTCCAGGGTATGCAGTTAGTTATCAGCCTGAGTTTCAATCCTCAGAATCCGGAATAAAGAGCTAATTGTGTATGTTTATCTCCATTACAAGAAGCACAAGCAAAGTCAAGCCTTGAGCAGTGTGCCTGCAAAATAAAACATGGTCAAAATCTCATGGGGAGTACTGCTATTCTGGGATACACAGACGGGGCTGAAACTACGCACAAGAAGTTTCTAGCATTAGGTCTATTGAATATATACCATAACATCGCATTGCATTTACAACGCATACGATTACAACGCGGTCGTTACAACGACCGCTTTGTTACATCGCAGTACATTACAATGCAAGTCGTTACAACGACTTGCTCTAGATGGCGCGCTGGACTTAGGAATAGTATAATTTACTATTCCAACTCCAGTGTGTGCAACAGTAGGGAAGGTGTTGGAATAGTAAATTACACTATTCCTTAGTTTAGAGCGCCATCTAGAGCAAGTCGTTGTAACGACTTGCGTTGCAATGTACTGCGATGTAACAACGCAGTCGTTGTAACGACCGCGTTGTTAAGGTTGTTTCCCGGTCTATTGATAGCAAAATGCAAGGTTGCGTGCAAGTGGAGCAGAGGCAGAGCTCCTAAATTCAAAGACTGGCTCCGGGATATGACAACATGGCAGGAACAACCCCTTATATATGCAGAGCTGCTCCCACCCACGTCCAAACCTAAGGACATATGGGAACCTCTCAAAACTTCCCTCCTTTCCATTCCAGAAACTGCAGCAAACACTCAAGAGAGACGGGAGGTGGAGGGACATTGAGAGACATAACACAGGGCGTAGACTGATCAAAACCCCCCTGCGAGGTCACAACAGGGACCGTGACCCGATTAACCTCAACAGTAGCATGCAGAGCAGATACATTACACTGTGGGATAACATCACAGATATTCTCGCTAGGCTATCATATACCTGTGACTGTAGTGCAAAGTGCAGGCCTTTAGATAGATAGAAAATAATACTGTCACTTTTTGTCTCATTAGCTTTATCCAATGAAGAAAATTGTAACACACCCGTATCAATATGCACTGAATGTAATATGTAATGCTGAGACTGTGAAGTTTTTTCTTCTTGTTATGTTTCGTTTTCATGCTATACATTTGCCTAATGCAGAAATCCTTTAAGAGCTGTACCGATTGTATGCAAATACCAAAAATAAACAATAAAAAAAAAAAATCTCATGGAGAGAACGCTTGCAGGGTACAAAACTAACACTGGACTGATATTCCTGATTTGGGCACAAATGGGGGTTTGCTCACAAATCAGGATATGTGTAGCCCTCAGAGTGAGGGTCTTAATTGCAAACAGCACTGGCATGTGGAAGGAGAGAACACTGATTTGTCTGGGGCATGCCTTATGCATATGAGTCCTTCCCACCTTGGAAATCGACATGTATTGCCATAGCCTCTGCTCATCTGGCAGGTTGGCGGGCCCAAAAGATAATTACAAAAATCAAACAAAATCTGATGAGACATCAACCCTATGGAAGCTTGGGGACAAAGAACTTGACAGTACATCAATATATGAACTGATTGAGATGAAAAATACGATTAAAAAAAACTACTGTCAGCATAATTTTATTTTTGTCCCTGTAAAATATTTATGTTGGAAACAGGGACATATAAAAGTTCGCAACAAACAGTTAACATTATGCAACCCAATAAACCTAATTATGACAAAATTCCCTTAACAAAATCAATTTCCAAACCCTGAAAGCAAAAAACCCGAAGACACAAATGTGTCGTAAATCAACATTATTGGACTAGGAAATACTCACTGAAGAAGGTATTTGAAAAATTATCCGAACATTTCTTGTCAAGTTTTTCAACTATAGGAATTGTTTTTTTGAGCAAGCTGCGGTCTGTTGATGTTGGATTGAAAAGGGGCCTGGTGTAGCAATATTATGCTTCCTTCAATGGTTTTAGCTCCTGCATACCCTAATGTGGGAACAAATGTCTGGTTCTGTGCTCATTACTTTCCATTCTTTCCTCTCACTACACTGCTAATTATCATGTGTCAAAATGTTGCTCAAACAGAGCTATTGGCGACGAGGCCCCTCTAACAGACTTTGCTGCAAAAAAGCTAAAATGGCAGTAAGTGGCGGCTTCAGGGGATTGGGCTTCATATCATCCTAAAGATGGTCTCTGGAAAGACAGAAATAAATAGTTATGACTTTTAAGGCACCAAATTAATAACACAAATTATACATGCTGACTGAAAGAGAACAATGGCTGTATGTTCCGGGAACCTACACTGTCTAGAAGTTAAGGTTGGTTAACTGAGAGCCAGCAGTCAAATTAATGTGGGAACTGGGAACAGCAGTGTTAGAAATCTGGACTCTAGTTGGCAGAGGTAAACACCCTGTCCAAGTAGGGACCACAATTCTAGTCAGGGTAAGTCACTCACACACTTAAATCAGCCTGTGCTAACCCTCTGGTAGCTTGGCACAGAGCAGTCAGGATTAACATAAGAGTCAATGTGTAAAGCAGTTGTAAATACGTAAATACAGTAACACAGTGAAAACACCACAAAAAGACTCCACAATGAGGTATAAAAATAGTGCCTCTTTAACTCTTAAAAAATGTACAATGATGAAAGAGCCCTTGCGCTTTTAGTAGGTTCTTAAGGTTACGCTGGGGAAATGACAGCGATTCACGCTGTGGATCGGGAACAGACGTTCTTCCTGGGCCAGCACAAAGTAAGGCTTCCATAGTTATTCCTTGATGCGTGCAGAGTGCACTGGGTCATGCTGGACTGTCTTCGGGTGCTGTGGCTTCAGCAAAGTCGACAAACACGATGGTCTGCGCTCGAGCAGGTGGTGGTTTTATGATCGGTGCACCGCGCTGATGCATGTGGATGCCTAAAAGCGGCTTCCAAACTCTGCAAAGACCCAGGACTGGATGAGGGAAAGTCAGGCAGAGTCAGACTCTGAGTTAGGAGAGCCGAACAGCGGTCGTTTGTGCGAATGAAATCTTTGATGGCCCCGAGATTCCCTGAATGGGGGCAAGCCAACAAGCCCTTGGAGTTTCTTAGGTTGCAAAAGATTGTAGAGAACAGGTCCAGGCAACAGGCAGTAGACCAACACAGCAGAGCATGTAGGAAAGTGACAGTCTCTTCTGTACCCCAGCAATCAGCAGGCAACCGTCCAACACAGCACAGCATAGCAGTTAGCAAAGTGGCAGTCCCTCCTGTAGCATGGCTCCTCTTCTTAGGAGAGTATCCTTAGGACCCCAAAGTAAAATAGTGAGTGGGGGTCATAGACCCAATACTTATACCCAAATGTGTCCTTGAAGTGGAGGTGACTATAAAGCAATGCCTTTATGGTGCACAAGTCTCCTTTCAGCCCAGCTCTGTCTGCCAGCCTATCTGTGGGGGGTGAATCAGTGTTTTGTGTTAGGACAGGCCACTAGTTTATGTGTCAGCTCCTCCCTTCCCTCTTGCCCAGGAAGACCCATCAGTATGTAGATGAATGCAGATGCAGGTGAGAGTCCTAAACTTGTGGCTGTTTAGAGGGAATGCACAAAGTTTAGGTGCCACCCCACCTCAGATGTGTATTGGAGACAGGCTGTAAGGCACACAAGTAAGCTAACATCAGAGAAATGCCCACTTTCTAAAAGTGGCGTTTCTAGATTAGCAATACCAAATCCAACTTTACCAGTAAAGGATATGATATAAAAAATAAAGCAGGTACTCCTCTGCAATCAGGAATTACACTTAAAATGGGTATTTGAGGAATTCCCAATGTCAACCTATGAGAGGAGAAGGCATCACAATAGTGAAAACAAACTTTGGTGGTTGTCACTATCAGGATATGTAAAACAAAAAGGCACATGTCCTACCTTTTACTTGCACTGCACCCTGCCATTAGTTCTAACTAGGACCTACCTTAGGGGTGACTGATATGTAATAATAGGGGCATGGTAAGTAGTTGGAAATGCCAAGTCGAGGTGGCAGTAAACTGCGCCCACAAGCCCTGCAGTGGCAGGCCTGAGTCAGGTTTTAAAAGCTACTTCAGTGGGTGGCACAATCAGTGCTGCAGGCACACTAGTAGCAGTTGGTTTACAGGCCCTCGATATATGATATACCACTTTACTAGGGACTTATAAGTGAACTAACCATACCAATCATGGATAGGCCAATTGTCATCACATTTTAGATAAGAGCACATGCACTTTAGCAAAGGGTCAGCAGTGGTAAAGTGCTCAGAGTCCTTAATGCCAGCAAAAACTAACTAAAAAACAGGAAGTCAGAAAGCAAAAAGTCTGGGGAAACCTCACCAAAAGATACCATGTCTAACACGCTGCAAGAAGTACAATCTACAGGCTTTGCTTTCAGTGCTTAGTAGAAGGAATACTTATATGATGCAAGACTATCCATGTCCATTCCCTTTTTAAGGAGCTTAAATTAGAAAGGTGGAAGAAGTAATCTGTCTCTGCTCTACTCAAGTGTAGATTGCTGCCCAATTTTACTATCATCCATTTGGGAGTTACACTCATCTGCATAGACTCACTTCACTTGTAAAGATATCACAGGCAATTGTATTCCCATTTATCATCAAACGATACTTAGCTTTCTCACCTCTCCACACATCTCCTTCCTCTGTTGTGGAAATCTTTGAAGACATGGCTCTTTGTCTCCAGCATTAAGTAAGCGTCTTTCTTTCCAGCTCAGTTTCAGCACGCTAGCGCTAAGACTCCTTTGCATTCGCATGCTGTAGAAAAATTCTTACTCACTGAATTGTGCACCACACTACACAGCATACTAAAGTATACAAAAAGTGATGGATGGATTGCTTGAATTAATCTCAGCCACTGGTAATTACTCAGCCCGTGTCCCAGTCCGTCATTATTTTACACACCATGCCACCTCAGCTTGGGCTGAGACATATGCAAATCAGTCTTGACTCTGATCCAATAGGAGCAGTCAAGCCTGAACTACAAAGCCAGATCCTTTCTGAACTGAAACACAAGCAACCCAGGACCGGTTTCGCCCTTGTTATGGGCTCATCACCAGGGTATAGCTTGGTTCCAATGCCACGGTGTGCACGGGACCCATGTCACTGGGCATACCCGTCCCACTTACGGCGACATACAAAAGTATTCAAAATACAATGGATGGAATGCTGAATTAATCTCAGCCTGTGTTAATTACCCGGGCCGCATCCCAGTCCATCGTTATTTTGCACACCATACCACCTCATCTTGGCAGTTCGGGATGGACTGTTCCCATTGGAGCAGGGTCATGACTGATTTGCATATAGCTGGGTCTAAACTGAGGTGGCATGGTATGCAAAATAACGATGGACTGAGAGGCAGCATGCGTAATTACCAGTGGCTGAGATTAATTCAAGTACTCCATCCTTCACTTTTTGTTTACTTCACTACAAAGCAGAGCCATGCACTGTGCTCATCTCAAAACCACCTGTCCAAGGCTGAGAGCAGCTGCATGAGAAAATTTTAATCTCTTCCACAAACATGAACATTCCCAGGTTCTGTGCTGAGATCACCAACCAGCAGAGGTCTGCTGTCATCCAGAACATAAGTAAAATTCTGAATCTGATATTCTCATCAGTCACATGCATACCTCAAGGCACATAAATGTCTTTGCCCTCTATTTCTAGCTCTTGCGTGCCCTCTCAAGGCAATTAATTGCACAATCTTATTAACAAACTGGGGGCCAGATTTACTGACATTTTGCATAGTGGTTGTACCACTTTTGTGGTGCAGCCAGGACCCCAAACACTATTAGATAGTTACAAAGTCACGCAAGGGCGATTTGCATCACCTTGCATGACTTTGTAAAGAAATGTAATGCAATGAAGCGGCTTGCTCTGCATTTCATTACATTTAGTTTTAGGAGGATGTCCATGGGTGGAGCATGGGCAGTCCCATGCATCCACCCGTGGATTTCATGCAATCACAGATTTACAAAGGTGTGAAAACCTGGGATTGCGTCAAATCGTTACACCTCCCAGAAGATGACATAACGAGGAGAAAAATCTTTTGTTCGCCTGGTTATTTCCTCTTTCTATGTTTGCTGTATTCTGCATCAGACATAGAAAGAGGAAATGCCTCAAGGGATTGTTTTTGTGCTGGAAGAGATCCCTTCCTGCACAAAAACGATTCTCCTTGTAACGCAGACACCATTGCATTGTGGTGCTAGGGTGCCTACATTGGTGCTAGGCTGCCTGAAGTGCGCCAGCACTATGAGTGAGCGGAAGTGCACAATATCTTAGTAGATATGGTGCATTTCTGCTATCTCCCTTTCACGCAACACAGTGGAGCATCCCGTGAAAGGTCACTAAATCTGGCCGCCAGTCTCCAATCCCTCGATAATTTCACCTATCAGAGCACAGAGGGCTCTGGACTGTCCTTGAGACTTGAGTATCTCATTAGTTTAATTCTTTCTTGTCTTGCTGTGCACAGACACGGCAGAAAAATAAAGCAAGCCTCTTGACCAAGGCGTATTTGTCATTACAGCAAGCTACAGTTTGAACATGCATTACTTGCCTCGAAATATATAAGACTATGGGGGAGATATTTGGACCAAGTCCTATTCCGGAATTAATAAGAAATACAGACAAAAAGCAAAGGACTTCATGAAATGAAGACGAAGTGTTCATGTGCCTGTGGAATTAAACAAAGGCAACCCCCTGCAAATCTTTGCTATCTGGAGTACAAACACTCACGTACAGAACAGACCTCACTGCATCTTGGTCTACCAATATAAACAAAATGAATTATGTGAGGCTGCAGAGCAAGCTTTCTCCACCCACATTTGGAGAAAAACCTGCAACATGAGCTTAAAAACAGCCATGTGGCAACCCATGCCAGATATCGATCCCAAAATGAAAACAAAAGTGTTTTTACATTTAAACGTCCAGAGTCAGCTCCATGTAAGGTAGCTGTAACTGTGCCTTGATAAGTTAGACCAAGCTGTTTATTGTTCAGATTTGAAATGTAAACTGTGTAAGTAGTTAACATACTTATATTTAACATCCATTGGCAAAGCCGATATGTCTGCTTTTTTGTTGGAAGAAGTGTTTTGGTAATGGTTGGGTGGTCTTCCTACCCTGAAAAGGGACTTGGGACCCTCGACCCATCTCTCTACACTGGGACCTATATGGGCTACTGCAAACCTCCCCCACCTTCCTTGGTTGGGGAAAACCTGAGCCATCCCCTTCAGGATCACTCCCAAAAGCCTCTTCAGACCTTCTGGCATCCACCAAAAGGTTTGCCTCCAGCGCAAGCTCCCTGGGGTCAGAGAACTCATACTCCACCTGGTGTTGGCATAGCTCTGGAAAACTGTGACTGAACATATGCTCTACAGCATTCAAATTGTACAGCCCCTCATGTGTGTTAACCATAGTACCTTTCACCCAACCAGCCAGTGCCTTGGAAAAGTACCCCATATCATCTTCCTGAGACTGGTGAGACAATATCTGACTGTCCCTGAAACGCAACCCACACTCTTCTGGGGTGTCTCCATACATCCTTACCAGGGCTTCTACCATGGGGGAACCATGTCTTTTATAGCCAGTGGAATGCCTTTGTCTGCAGTACTGGACATTACATTTTTGCTGCCACCATCTGAACTGAACTCGCCGTCCCGGCTTTCAACTCTAGCTCTCTCAAGCTCAGTTCATGAGCAAAAAGCATTTTCCTTCTCTCTATCTCCAATCTATTTCTTTCCATGTCCAAAATGATCTCTCATTTCTGCTTCAACCTGAGTTTTCCAAGCTCAAATTCAAGCTTCCTGGCTCTCCCTAAGCTCCAGCCCCTCTGGTGACAGGCCTGGATAGGGAACACTGCTGCCAGCTCTGGAGGTAGCTCTTCCACCATTCAGGCTGCCCCCAACCCCAAAGGTGATGCTGACTCTTCCAGCCATCCCAGGTGCAGACTTTGTTCCTCTTCCCCCCAACATCACTCCACTTCTCTGTGTGCCCACTAGCCTCCCTGGCTGCCAACCAGGCCCTCAGTGCCTTTTGCAGCCCCTCCATTCCTGTGAGGTCTTTAAAGGAACACTCGGTATCCCCGAAGAATTCCTTGAGCTGAGGCACCAACCTCTCTTATCCAAACGCTAACTTTGCAGGTACTGCTGATGGTTCACCAGATGGAGACATGATTGTGGGTCAAACCCAAGAGTTTCAAAAACATAAAGACAAAAAACAGTATGCTGGTACGTAATGGTCAGCTATCTTGTAGTAGTGTACACCAATCATTGTATTCAAAGTACATACACAAGTCCTATCCCACCACTGCCAACAATGTTAGAAATGGGGGTCTCAAGTTGGCAGTGGCATGCACCCTGCCCAAGTGTGGACCTTTATTCTATTCAGGGTAAGGAGATTACACAGCTAAGATAACCCCTGCTCACCTCCTTGGTAGCTTGGCACGAGCAGTCAGGCTTATATCAGAGGCAATGTGTTAAGTATTTGTACATAAACACACAGTAACACAGTGAAACCCTACAAATGAACACCACACCAGTTTAGAAACATAACCAATCTGTATCTGAATAAAATGAGACCAAAAGGACAACAATCCAACATACACAAGTTAAAATATCACTGTTAAAAGATTTAAATAGTTTAGTCCATAGAAAGCTATGGATGCGTCACTTTTATTACAAAATACCTGGGATGTGTCAAAATAAAGACGAAAACAGGTGCAGGGGAGGTGAGGCGCCATAAAAGCAAAGCAATGCATTGGTTCCTTACTCCCAGGGGAGGTGATGCATCGATTCCTTACTGCCAGGGAAGGTGATGCCTCTGTTCCTTAAAGCATCGCAGGGGAGGTGATTCGTCGGTTCCTTACTGTCAGGGGAGGTGATACGTCGGTCCATTACTGTAAGGGGAGGTTGATGTGGTGGCTCGGTTCCTTACTGCTGGGCAACGTCGATGAAAAACTTGGCACACAGGTGCGATGAGTCGAAAATCCTGCTGCACTGGCTCAATGCGGCAGTGGGGAACAGGCACTGCATTGATTATCCAGCCGCGTGGTAGGTGAGGTGTCGATTTCTTCAGCCGCACAACAGGGCCTGCGTCAGAGTGGGTACCACTTACGTTGGTGACACATTGCTTGGGACTCGGGCTACGGCAATCTTTTAGCCGCAGGGCAAGCACTGCGTCGATTCTTCGGCCGCACCGCTTTGATGCATTGGTTTTTCAAATGCACGGCGTTGTTGCAGAGGGAAAAACAGGTGCTGAAGATCGATGCTTGAATTTTTAGGCTACTTTGCGGCAAAAATCTCCTCCAAGGGCCCAGAACTGGAATTGGGACTATTTTGTAGGTCAGAACTCCCAGCAGAGGAGTTCAGGCACTGCAGGCGAAATCATTGATAGCCCTAAGACTTCTTAACAGGGGGCAAGTACCAGGGCCGGACTGGGAACCGAAACCGGCCCTGGCAAACTGCTCGGCCGGCCTCCCCTGGGGTGAGGTGGGGTGCAGCCGAGCAGTTTGCGAGGGCCGGTTTCGGCCGATTTTGTTACAGGGGGTTGATATTGCCGACCCCCGGTAACAAAAACGGCCCCCCAGGGGCCCAAAACCAGCCCCCACCCTAATGGCCCACACAAGCCCTTGGAGAACATCGGCAAGCAGGATAAAAAAAACAAAGTCCAGTCCCTTCACTGTCCAAGACAGAAGTAGCAAGCAGCAGGCCAGCCCAACACAGCAAAAAGCAGAGGGGTAGTTCCCCTCCTACAGCTTCTCCAGCTCTTCCTCTTGGCAGAATCTCCTCTTAGTCCAGAAGCGTTCTGAAGTTATGGTGTCACAGCTCCAGTACTTATACCAGTTTCTGACTTTGAAGTATGCAAACTTCAAAGGAAAGTCTTTGTAGTGCACAAGACCCTGCCTTTCCGTGACTCCAGACGGGTGGCGATAGCTGTGTGAGGACAGGCACAGCCCTATTCAGGTGTCAGTGATAACTCCTCTTACCACTCTAGCTCAGGAAGACCCATCAGCCTGGTGATGGGCCATCAGGATATGTAGGGCACACCTCAGCTCCCTTTATTTGACTGTCTTGAGTGAATGCACAAACAGCCCAACTGTCACCCTCCCTCAGACGTGAATTCCACAGGCAGGCAGAGGCACAGAATGGTAAAGCAAGAAAATGCCCACTTTCTAAAAGTGACATTTTCAAACACACAATTTAAAAACCAACTTCACTAAAATATGTATTTTTAAGTTGTGAGATCAGGGACCCCAAACTCCAAATCTCTATCTCTTCCCAATTGGAAGTTACACTTGTAAGAGGTTACAAGGCAGTTCCAATGATAACCTAAGGGAGAGATAATCCTTGACAAAGTGAAAAACAAAATCAGCAGTTTTTCACTATTAGAACTTGTAAAACACACCAGTACATGTCCCACCTTTCAAATACTCTGCACCCTGCCCATGGGGCTACCTTGGGTCAACCTTAGGGGTGCATTATATGTAGTTTAAGGGAAGGCTTTGACCTAGCAAGTGGGTGCACTATCCAGATCGACATGGCAGTTTTAAACTAGGGGTGGGCGGAGTTCGCGGAGTTGCACTACGCAGAATTCTGTGGAGTTGCATAAAAACTCAGTGGAATTCCGCAGAGTTCCACTCAGTCCTAGATGTGGTAGCAGCGCAAGCGACTACCAGACTCTGCCTGGAAAGTTGTCTTTTTACAGATGCTGATGGCCAAGGTGAAGGGGGAGCGCACCCTGAGGAGTACCTCTCCACACCGGAGTGCTTACAAGTCGGACTTTCACGCTATCAAATGTTCCTTCGATGGGATGAAAGTGGACAAAGTGTCCCAGCCAGTGAGGCCGCCTCCCTGCCTCAGTGAAACGGGAATTTGGGCAAGCGCCCCTGGGGCCGGGCGAGCTCCCTCGGGCCGTGCGAGCTATGACAACCGGGTGCACAAGCCTGTTCATGCAGCTGAGCTCTTTGCCAGCTAAGGGTGCATAGATGAAGATAGGACGGGCTGAGGTTCCACGGTCTCCCACCACCCCAAGCCCACTGTTAGCCCAGAGGAGCCCGAGCTGGACAAGGTGGCGCTGACTGAGAAATTCTCGGAGACACATTAGCTCTTTGAGCAGAGCAGTAGCCGGCATCAGAGCCTTTTCTGAAAGCACGTGCCCCTCCCCGGGCCGGGATCCCGACTTGAGCCTGGGCAGTGCCTTCCCCCAGCTAGCGGGCTCTGAGTCAGCTGCCCCTGAGGAGCCCCGGGTGCGGACAGCTCCCAATGCAGGCCCCATCTCCTGCAGGCTGGAGTGCCTAATGGGGGACAGTGATGGCGAGGAGGGTCGGACCCCGACCACCTTGACCAGCTCTGTGGTTCGGACGAGCTCTAGCCAGCCACCTGAGGGTTCTGCTCCAGCCCGCAGCCTTCCCAACAAGGAGCCAAGCACAGAGCAAGAACCCGTTACTGTACATCGGAGGGTCCCTCCACCCCCGGCCGGCCTCCCAAAGCCACAGGTGGCTGTGGTCCGGACCAAGATGATGGTGCTGCTAAATGAGACTTCGGAAAGCAAGAAGGAGCTGGAAAATGATTACCGTACAAGGGTGGCCTCCCACGGGTGTGTGTCCCTCTCCGTAACTCCTTCATTGAGCGGGAGCCCTCCTCATCTGACACTCTCCACCCACCCCTTCAGCTACATCCCTGCCCCTCTCAGTGCTAGCCTCATATACATACAAATACACAGTGTGCCCCCAACTGTTTTCTCTGTCTCTTACCTTTCACCCCCACTCCCTACATTCCCTGTGCCCTCTTCACCCCTCATCCTCTCTCTGTCACCCGAAACACTGCATCACCTCAGATGTCTCCTCCCCCTCTCCCCTCTGTCTATCCCACCCTCCTTTCCCTCCTGTTATCCCTGCTCTGTCTGTACCGTCTCCCAGTGCTCCTGCACATCCCAGAGCCTCATCCTTTCCATGCTGCCCTCCAGTTCCCTCCCAACCACCCTCGCTCCACTGTTCCAGCCTCATGCCTGATCCTTTCCTTCCGGTCTGCATCACTTGCTTCCGTCTCCTTACTCAATGGGGATCAAAGAAGGAGTGGTTTAGATGCTCCTCGACTTGACCTGACACCACCTGACACCACCAGCCAGAAACAATTCAAACAGAGAAGTCCACATCTGGGACCTCTGTACTTCCTTCCTGGGACCTGCCCACCTGAGTGTTTGTCGTAATCAGACCTTGTTATGTGATGCCAGCGAGAGTATAAATTGCTCTCCCAAGTGTGAAATTTGTTTCTGTGGTCATGGTCTGTGGTTGGGTTGTCAGACAAGATACACGATCATCAAAGGAAGCACAGCAACAAGAAAATAGGAGTGGGGGCGGGGACAAACTCCACCATGCGTTGCAATCAGAGTTTTTTGCTAAACTCCGCGCAGAGTTGGCAAAACTCCGCAAAGTCCACTGGTGGTTCGGAGTTCACCGCCCACTTCTATTTAAAACTGCCCACATAGACACTGCAGTGGCAGGTCTGAGACATGGTTGCAGGGCTACTTGTGTGGGTGGGACAATCCTTGCTGCAGGCCTACTAGTAGCATTTGATTTACAGGCCCTGGGCACACACAGTGCATTTTACTAGGGACTTACCAGTAAATCAAATATGCCAATTATGGATAAACAAATCACCAATACAATTTAGACAGAGAGCATATGTACTTTAGCACTGGTTAGCAGTGGTAGAGTGCCCAGAGTCCTAAAGCCAACAAAAACAGGTCTGAAAAAAATAGGAGGAAAAAGGCAAAATGTTTGGCGATAACCCTGCAAAAAAGGGCCAGGTCTAACAATAACCGACTAGCATGGTTTAGTATCCTGTTCTAGTAACTCCATTTTATTTAGAGAACGTTCTCTTTTTATTTCGGGACATTGGCATTGTATGATTTTTAGTTATTTATTGTTTAATTCATTTTGTCATTTTATAACAGAAAACCCACAACAGTGTAGTCTTATTATTGTACATCTTGACAAACAATTGCATAGTTGTACGCCACATCATATAGTGAGAAATTCGGTTACAATCAATTCCAGTTTGCAGGTCCAATTCAGAAGGCCCCCACCCAATGTTAATCCAAATAGCATGATTAATTCATATCTGGATTCGACATCAAGTAAGCGGTAACCGTTGCTCATATATTTTTAAGTCTGGAAGCGGCATGTAGCCCCTCTGCATATGTATCCAATTGATCCCTACAGGACACTATATCTCGTACCCAATGATCTACCTTAGGGGCAGTTTTTTGCCCCCAGTGCATAGCTTTACTTCGTTTTGCCAGTAGTGTGGTAATGGTCACCAATTTACGATTGCATGGCTGCAGAGACTTAACTGGCCCCAGGAGACAAATCTGCGGGGTACATTCCTCTCTCTCCATAACCATGTCTGTCAACTCCTGCACCACCTTTATCCAAAATTGATGTATTAATGCGCAGGAGCAAGCTAAATGCATGAAGTCTGCCTCTATTTCCCTGCATCTAGTACATTAGGAGCTAGTTCGGAGTCCATAGTTGTGTAATTTTATGGAAGTATGGTATATTTGCTGTAGATATTTAAAATGTATTATCCTTAGATTACGGTTGGCTCTAAGCCTACCTGTCAGTGTGCAACAGGCTTCCCAATCCTCTTGCTGAAGTGGTGCATCAAGCAGCACCGTGGTTGCTTACCCGCCCATGCAAGATTTATCATTCAGGTTTTAAGAGTGTTAAAAAATGCACTCGTTAATAGAATGGAAATTTCCACGAACATAAATAGAAAGTGGGATAATATAACCATTTTCATAATTACTACTCTATCTGCCAAAGACAGAGGCAGCCGCATCCATTTAAATACATGCTCTTCCAGTGTTGTAATTGCTAGCCCATAGTTCTGGCTAATGACTATCTACGGGTCCCTGTGTACCCATATCCCAAGGTATTTAACAGGTTTGTTACACCATTCAAGTGGGAACACCAGAGTGTGTGTTGTTCAGTACTTGCGTGAGTGGGAATATGTTTGATTTGTCCCAATTAATACTCAAATCTGAATACCATTCATATTCAAATTTGTTATATTCATAGATGAGAGGTGCTAACTGCTTCTCCAGGTCAAGTACTTAAAGCACCATATCATCTGCGTAGAGTGATATGGCAAGTGAGCGTTGGCTGAAGCGTAGTGCAGCAGCTACATGTCTTTGCCTAGTCACACAAGCCAATGGCTCTAAGGCGAGGGCAAATAATATCGGTGATAAAGGGCAGCCCTGCCTTGTCCCTCTACATATCTGGACTGGGGCAGAAACATTGGCATTAATTCCTATGCTTGCTACTGAGTCCGTGTATAATAGCGTATCCACCGCAAGAACACGTGTAGCATTCTGATGCGTTGACGCACCGTGATCATATATTCCCACTGTATAGAATCAAAAGCCTTAGCAGCATCTAATAACACAGCCGCTGCCGTAAGCGTTGGATCAAGTTGGTGTAAAACTGCGAACAGCATCCGGAGATTGTGTGAGGTTGAGCGTGCATGTACAAAATCTGATTGTTCAGGCAGTACTAAGCTTGGGAGTAGGGGCAGTAACCTAGCTGCTATTACTTTCGCCAGTATTTTGGTGTCAATGTTTTTTGAGTGATAGTGTTCTTTTGGATTCACAGCGCACAGGATTCTTTTCTGGTTTCAACAGCGTAAATAACAAGGCCTCTCGGAGCGTCGAGGGAAGCGTTTGTTCGTCATATGCTTCTACATAAATAGCATGGAGGTATGGTGCTAATAAGTCAGTATATGTCTTGTAGAATGCGCTAGGAATTCAATCCATACCTGATGCCTTGTCATTCAGCAATGTGCCTATTGCTTCTTTCCCCTCATCAAACATGACTGGCTGGACTAGAAATTCCCACTGTCCAGAGGAGAGCCATGCTAGGGTCACATCATCAAGATATGCTGCAATGTCTGTAGCTGTGGCGGCTTCATGAGGCCTATATAGGTTGGAGTAGAAGTCCACAAATTGCTCTGTAATGGCTGTTGTATCCTGATACACATTCCCATCTTGGGACTTTATCTCCACAATGTATACTTGTGTCTTAGGTTCTTTTACCTTAGATGCTAATGTATGCCCCGGTCTTCCTCCCTCCCCATAGGATCTTGCTATCCATCATCTTGACATTAGTTTCACTTCTTGCCCTGCTGTTTCAGTATATTCAGTGATTTGCTCTCAATTCTCTGCTAATGTGCTCAAGTCGGGATGTAGTTCATAGCTTCTCTCCAAAAGTTGCAATTTGCTCTCTTTGCTTTTTAGTTGAGAGCGAAGTGATCTCAGTACACCTGCCTACAGTTCCAAACACTCTCCTCGAATAGTTATCTTGAATGCTTCCCATAATGTTCCAATCTCCTCTATAGAGCCCTCATTTTCCTGAAAGTATTGTACAATCGCTTTTTTTATACCTTCCCTAAAAACAGGGTCCAGTAAGGAGGCGGCTTGAAGTCCCCATTGGAACGGTGTGTATGCATGTGCAGGAATGGCAAGTTCTAATAGGATAGGCGCATGGTCTGACAATGTCCTGGGCAAATGCTTTACTTCTGTGGTCCATGTACACACCGCATGTGATACCAACCAGTAAACTAATTGAGACCACGTGTTGTGTACTGATGAAATAAATGTCCCTTCTGTGGTGTGAGGGTGGCGCATCCTCCATACATCTAAAATCCCATACTCTTTCATATTTTGTTGTGTTACTTGTGCTGACTGTTTGCTGTGCCAGTCTGTGGAGGCAGACCTGTCCACTGCGGGGCTTAAAAGTATTAAGATCCCCCCAGATTACCACTGTAGGGTGCATTTCATACAGGTGTCCCCAGATTCTGATGTTGAACTCTGGGCCGTCAAACTTGGGGCCATATGCATTGACTATCGTCACCTTGGTGCCTCCCAGTATCCCCTGAACTATGATATACCTCCTTTGATCATCTATTTCTGAATGTGTGAGTGTAAACGGGGTACCCTTTTTAACCAATAATAGCACACCCCTGGAGTAGGATGAGTATGATGAGGTCACCCACTCCACCGAACATCGCACACCTATTTTTAACTCAGCAGAACTTGTGAGGTGTGTTTCTTGTAGCAATGCTATCTGTATATAGTGGCGTTCCAATGTTTGCCTCATTTTCTTGGGATTATTGAGCCCTCTCACATTCCATGTTAGGAACCTAGTGGGGCCTACAGATCGTGGTATATCAGCAGGTTGCGCGTGTGGAATCTGTAATGTATAGATTGTAGTGTAGCATGGTGTGACGTACTTTACACCTGATTAACAATGCACTGTGCCTGCGACAAACAACAAGTAAATCACCCCCCACCCACTTCAGCACCCCAACTATGCTAAAGCCATTCTGATCAAATACAGGAAACATGTTTCAACAGGTAAAGTCAAAAAGGACATAAATAACTCTCGTTTCTTGCATACTATGCAACATCATGTGGGGTATAAACTCGTGGGGCGACTAGGTGCCAAGTAGCCCACCCGATGTACGGGGGTGGCTGAGACTAATGGTGACCTTCGCAGTCTCAGTCATCACCACATGGTGGCAGACAAATGGTGGCCATAGGTAGAAGCCCTACTTCACAATGATGGTCTTTGTGCGAGTGCACCTTAAAAGTCTGAACCTCAGCTGTCCAACCCCAGGTTATCGATGTCGTAGACAGCCAGCATTCACAGTTCTAGATTTCACCTCTGTGTACGATTGCCTCCTTACCTACGTTACTGAGAGCCCTCACCCCCCAACTCTCCCATACTCACAGTCCGCCATTGTTGGTGCCCTTCGGCATCAATCCTCTGGGGCGGTAGAGGGAGATCTCTTTTGGGCTCTTGCGCTGGTGTTGTATCAACCTAAGAAACTCCAGTACCGCTCTTGGGTTGATCAACTCAAAGTCATGCTGGGTATAGCATTGCACATGGTATATTTGCTGCTTGCAGTTTTTTCTTCACTCGGAGGAGCTCTTTGCACGAGCCGTCTGCACAGCCATTGTAAAGTCCAGAAAAAAAGCCACATTATATCCCTGATATTGGATGGATTGTTTTTCCCTGAACAGACGAATTACTGTATCCCTGTCCCTATAGTTTAACAATTTGGCTATTATGGGTCTCGGGGTGAACCAGGGAGTTGGACTCACCAATAAAGCCCTGTGTTCTCGCTCCACAATCAGCACTGTCCAGAGCTGCTCTGCCCCAAATATTTCTTTCAACATGTTTTCAATATAGTCTTCTAGTCGACTGTGTTTGTGGATTCTGACACTCCGATAATTCCGATAATTATTGCGCTGTGATCGCACTTCAAGGTCCTCATGCCGGGCATGGATCATTCCAAAACTTTCTCAATATTCAGGTATTTAGTGGTGGCAATCTGCATTTCATCTTCGACCGTGGAAAGGCGCTGTTCTGCCTCAGTGTGCCCTGTTTGCCTAGTTTCATAGCCATATGGTCCATTCTTAGATTGAGCATGTCTATCTTGCCGTCAGTCGATTGGAGGCTTTGCTGCATAGCTAGAAGTGTAGTTTAAAGCGTTGAGATTCCTGTAGGTTGAGTCTCCTACTCGTAGTCCGAGAGCGCATGCTGCTCGGCTCGGGGAACACACCAGCTTTCAAACGTGAGCCTGGATTGCTGTTTTTCCTATCTCAGCCCGCATCTCCTTTTGCCTTTTGAGTTATCGTAGAGCAATAGCCGCTGGGGTGGCTGACAAGTCACAGAGACACTCTCGGGTCAAGCACTAGCTGCCAAATCACAGTGTCAGTGGGCCATTCCCCACAGAGTGATATTTTTTAATACTGTAGCCCTCCAAGCATTGGCAGCATCAGTTCTGGCTACTCAGCCTTCAGACGGGACAGCATGGGACAGCCCAGTCAGTAATATGTCACTTGTGGGGTCGATCTCTCTGAGGCCCACTCCAGGCCACTTAGGTCATCCAGCTGTCGCCAGTGTGTTTATTTATTCATGCATCTCGGCGCCCGGCCAGCACTGCACTCCTATTCACAGTACCTGGGTGTTGGAAATGGCCCTTTTTGCAGGGTCACCCCTAAACTTTTTGCCTGCCTCCTGTATTTTTGCTGACCTGTTTCTGTTGGTTTTATGACTCTGGGCACTTTACCACTGCTGTTCAGTGCTAAAGTGCATATGCTCTCCCTTGGTAAATATGTCTATGTGAATTGGTATATCCCTTATTGGCTTATTTGGTTTACCTGTTAGTCCCTAGTAGTGTGGCCTGTGTGTGCCCAGGGCTGGTAAACCAAATGCTGCTGGTGGGCATGCAGCGCTGGTTTGCGCCACCCACAGAAGCAGCTTTTAAAGTGTGTCTCAGACCTGCCACTGCAGTGTCTGTGTGCAGTCCAGAACTGCCATCTTGGCTGTGAAGTGCACCCACTTCCCAGCCCCTGAACCTTCCCTTGGCATCCTGTAAGTCGCCCCTCGGGTAGGGTGCATTGTATGTGTAAGGTAGGACATGCCTTGGTGTGTGTAGCATGTCCTGGTAGTGAATTATGCACCATTTCGTTTTTCACTACTGTAAGGCTACCTGTTCCTCATAGGCTAGAATGGGCAGTTTGACTATTACATGCTATAGTCCTAACTGACCCCAGGAACATGGTAGAAAAACGAATTTAGTATGCCTGAGCTCAGAATATTAAAATACACCTTTTAGTGAAGTTTATTTTTATATTCTGTGTTTGAAAATACCACTTTTAGAAAGTAGGTATTTTCTTGCCTAAGCCTTCCAGTGTGCTCTGCCGTTATGTGTATTGGCTGTCTGGTTTTAGAGGGGCAGGACAGGCTGAGTCAGACCTTGGTGGAATAGAGAGATCTGCATTTAGAGTGTGGGGAAGGGTGGCTCTTTGATCTGAATAGGGCTGTGCCTGGCAAGGTGAATGCTGGCTCCACCTCCCACTGTGTGTCTGCTAGCAGACCCCTCTTTCTGAAAGGAAGGATGCAGCCTGGTAAACAAAGTGCTCCAGGCCGGAGCAGAACTGGTTCTGGCTAGGTTCAGGGACTGGTAGCTTCAAGGATCAAAGGCTTTTGGGGTATAAATATCTGTGCTCAAACCCCCTACTTTTGTATTGCTTTTGGATCTGGAGAGGAAACTCTGTCCGTGCCACTGGAGGAATCTGCAGGAAGTGACTGTCCTTGTGCTTGTGTGTTTTTCTTGCACTGGCCTGCAGCAGTGACCACTGGGCCTTGAAGAAGAGGAAAAGGAACTATTGAGAGAACTTTTATTTTTGTACAGCAATCACCCAAGGGCTAGGAAAAGAGCTAGCCTCCTGCTGGAGTCTCAGGCACAACAGACTCCACCACCAACCTCCTGCTTCCTCCCGGCGAGGACTGCTATCTGCTGAGGAGGCTCCTGTGAGTTCCAGGGCCTCTAGTTTGCATCAGAGAGAAGAGGGTAAGAAATCGATGCTAACGCATCTTTGCGGGCCGCTGCAGTCGAGAGCGCTGGGAAAATCCTCGCGCTGCTGCCGCCGAGGGCCCGCAACCCGAAACCATCGCTGACGCCCCTTTGCGAGCCGCTGCAGCCGAGACGCGCTGGAAAGATCATCGCGCTGCTGTCGCCGCGCACTCGCAACCCTGACAGAAATCATCGCTTCGAGACATCGCAGTGCGGACGCCGTGCGTTCGCCACTTTGATAGCATCACACCGAATTTCGTCGCTCCCTCGCGGAGCGTCTTGTCTTCGCATCGCCACACGATCGCACAGCGCAACAGGATCACCGCATCGACTTCTCCCATGCGGCAAGAAAGTCATCGCATCGGTGGTCCAGCGTGCAGAAGTTTGTCGCATCGTCTCCGCACGCATCCCGCAGATCGGCGCATCATCCTCCCTTGCGGCAAGGATTTCAACGCATCGCCGGCCTCGCGTGCCGAGAATCATCGCTACAACTTCTTTGCAACACTTTGTTGGTTTTGCTACTAAACCCCGGTACTTTGTGAGAGAAAGGGTCGCAGAGACCACTGCCTTGAATTTGAACCTTATTTTTGCAACCTTTGAACTATTTTTTGACAGTCCTTCAACAGCCATCCTATTTTTGACAGTCTCATGAGAGAAGGGGTCGCACAGACCATTGCCTTGAATTTGAACCTTATTTTTGCAACCTCTGAACTATCTTTGACAGACCTTCAACAGCTATCCTATTTTTGACAGTCTTATGAGAGAAAGGGTCGCACAGACCACTGCCTTGAATTTGAACCTTATTTTTGCAACCTCTGAACTATCTTTGACAGTCCTTCAACAGCTATCCTATCTTTGACAGTATTGTGGCTTTTACAGTTATTGGTCTTGTGATAAATCTGCCTTTATATAAAGATACTTATTTTTTATAACTACTTGTGTGGTGTCCCTTTGTAGTGTTCCTCACTGGGTTACTGTGTATGGTCATAAATGCTTCACACCCTGCCTCTGAGATAAGCCTACCTGCTCGTGCTACGTTACCACAGGGTTGAGCAGGGGTATTAAAGAGGGTAGCCCTCTCACTCTGACTTAGGAAGAAGGGTCCCTACTTGGACAGTGGCCAGCCATTGCCAACTAGAGACCCCCATTTCTAACATTGGTGGCAGCGGTGGGATCTGGACTTGCATTTATGATCGCATACAGTAATTATAGTGTACACTACTAGTGAGTGCAGACCATAACGTACCGCATACATTTTTTTTGAGAATTGTTTTTTTTGCTCCTATATTGTGATTGATATTGCCGGTGATTTTTCACCCGCGCCCATTTATTGAAAGTTTTTGATCCCCTATTGTGATTAATATTGCTGGTGATTTTTCACCCACGCACATTTCTGAGAGTTTTTGGGATCCTGTATTGTGATTGATATTGCCGGTGATTTTTCACCCGCGCACATTTATTGAAAGTTTTTGATCCCCTATTGTGATTGATATTGCTGGTGATTTTTCACCCACGCACATTTCTGAGAGTTTTGGGATCCTGTATTGTGATTGATATTGCCGGTGATTTTTCACCCGCGCACATTTATTGAAAGTTTTTGATCCCCTATTGTGATTGATATTGCTGGTGATTTTTCACCCACGCACATTTCTGGGAGTTTTAGGATCCTATATTGTGATTGATATTGCCGGTGATTCTTCACCCGCTTACATTTTTTGAGAAGTTTTCTTCTATCTTTTATTGATATTGCCCGTGATTGTTACAATGGGCAAGCCTATGTTTTATTGATATTGCCAGGTAATAGTACCCGCATACATTTTTGAGAATTGTTGGATCCTATATTGTAATTGATATTGCCGGTGATTTTTTACCCGCATACATTTTCTTGAGAAGTTTTCTTCTATCTTTTATTGATATTGCCCGTGATTGTTACAATGGGCAAGCCTATGTTTTATTGATATTGCCGGTGATTTTTTTCCCGCATACATTTTCTTGAGAAGTTTCTTCTATCTTTTATTGATATTGCCCGTGATTGTTACAACGGGCAAGCCTATTTTTGTTATTATTGATATTGCCAGTTATTGCTACAATGGGTCTTACTGAAATGAGACCTACCTTTTATATAGATGATCTGTTAACCTACAGTCTAGAGGAGCTAAGGGGGTTCTGTGAGGAGAGGGGCTTAGCAGTGAGTAGGAAGGAGACTCAGCTATCCCTGCAGACATCCCTGAGACTTTGGCAACAAGACAGATGGAGATTCTTGGAGTCCCAGTACACCTACCCAGAGGGTAGTTGGTCTGAGGGTGGCTCTAGAGAGTCTGAAGAGGAGGAAGAAAGTGTTATGGAATATCTCATAGGTGGGGAGTTCCTTGATGAGCCTAGTGCCTATGGTAGTGCCAGATTCCCCTCATGGTCCCCAGAGGAGTTGGGGGACAGGCGGGAAGGTCCCATAGGTAGGGAGTCCCTTGCTGGATCTAGTGCACAGGGTAGTGCCCAATCCCCTTCATGGTCCCCAGAGGAGTTGGACAGACAGAGGGAGAGGGAGTACCAGCTGGAATTGGAGAGGCTCCAAATAGAGATTGCACAGCTGGAGGCGCACCGAGCGCAGATAGCAGAAAAGGAGAAGTTAGCTCAAGAGGGTAGGTTACCCCTGGAGCACAGTTTTAATTGTCTGGATTCCCCAGAGAGGGTGGGGTCCAGTGGTGGCAGCAAAATTGAAGTGTATAGTGATGACAGTGTAGTACCCCCACCCAGAGATGTAGCACCTGACTTGAAGGAGGGGGTTGATCTACACCAGGGGATTCAAGGATATAAGGTAGCCCCATTAATATGCAGTGGCCCTGAGGTGGATTGGGGAACTAGCGCAGGGGCCCATAGTCCTAGTGAAAGGAGGGATACTCTACCGACTCTGGATGAGAGGTGCAGGGAGAGGGGTTCCCCGTGGTTGAGGTCCTGGTGAATGTGTATGAGGACCGCCCAGAAGAGTGTGGGTTGAGTGATAGAGACAGTCAGTTAATGTCTCGCCCACTTCAAGAGAGTGGTGTGGGGTACGTGTGTGAGACACTGGATTGTGAGGTAAAGGTTAGCACCTGCGTGGAACTGTGTAATCCAATTGTGGGAGAGCATATTGTGAGTTCCTATTTTCCAGAGCTAAACCAACATGTGTTAGAGTGCGAGTTCTCTGATCCTAGGGAACTTGCGCAGGAGGCAGACCTCTGGGTGAGTACCAGAGGCTCTGTAGAGGCATTAGGGAATGACCCTAAGAGAAGTGGTTCAGAAGTTTTCCAACCCAGAGTGCTGGGAAAGGTTAGGAGTGTTACAGCTGGGTCCCCTTGTTGTGAGGAGGTTGTAGGGCCTCACATCCTGTCTCGTGGGAGCAGGAGTGAGACTGGGATAGGTCCCGAAGTGCCCCAGCCTCAGTCCCCAGGACTGGATGGTTCCATGAGGGAACACCAGGTGGGGAGCCTAGTCTGTCTAGATGGACCGTCCATTGTGGGGGGTACCCCAGTGTTAGGTGAGCTGGGAGTGCCTGTAGTCAGGCCTCCATCAGTTCTTGTGCCTGGCAGTGCCACTCCTAGGGGAGGGTACGGAAGTCCAGTCTGAGGGATGAAAGGGGGAAGGAGTCCCCAGTGGAAGAGCCAGTGGGTCAGGGGCCAGTCAGAAGGGCTGAGCCCCCTAGGAGTGACCATGGTGACACCACTTCAGTCCTGGTTGGCCAGGCAGTTGTTCAGCCACAGGGGTTGGTCCCTGGGTTGGTAAGTCAGATCCAGGAGTTGTCTGCCCTGGAGGGAGGGACAACTGTAAGCAGTGTCCCGACCATTTTTTCTAAGAGCACCACTCCAGGTGGGAGGGTGCAGTATGCTGGAAGGGGGTGCAGAGGGAGGGAGTCCTCGCCTCTGACCCCGGTGCAACCTGCGGGTTTTTTCAGGTTGGTAGGTCAGTTGCAGGGTCCAGGCCCTGAACTGGTGGAGGGGTGTGTTTCCTTGAGGGGGCCTGTGTGCTCCCCAGGAAGTCCTGGTTGGCCAGGCAGTTGTTCAAGCACAGGGGTTGGTCCCTGGGATGGTAAGTCAGGTCCAGGTGTTGTCTGACCTGGAGGAAGGGACAACTGTAAGCAGTGTCCCGACCATTTTCTTTTCTAAAAGCACCCCTCCAGGTGGGAGGGTGCAGTATGCTGGAAGGGGGTGCAGAGGGAGGGAGTCCTCGCCTCTGACCCCAGTACCACCTGAGGGTTTTTCCAGGTTGATGGATCAGTTGCAGGGACAAGGCCCTGAACTAGTGGAAGAGTGTATTTTCCTTGGGGGAATTGGTGTACGCCCCCAGAAGTCCTGGGTTGCCAGGCACAGGCCCAGCCCAAGGGTACAGACCCTAGGTTGGGGGGCCAGGTTCAGGGTGTCCCCCTGATCTGGAGGAAGGGGCAACTGCTAACAGTGCCCCTCCCGGTTTGTGTTATGGAGGCACCTCTCCAGGTGGGAGGGTGCCGGGCCCCAGTAAAGGGGGCGGGGAGAGGGCAGCCTCACCCCTGACCTCCGCCCAGTCTAAGGGTACAGACCCTATGCTGGGATACCAGTTGCAGGATAGAACCCCTGAACTGGTGGGCGAATTATGCAGGACACCTGCCTCAGGTGCCCTGACAATTCTGGAAGGGGGTATCGCTCCAGGTGGGAGGGTACCGAGCCCCAAAGAGGAGGACCGGGTGTGGGAGAGCCCACCCCAGTCTCTGGCCCAGCCGCTGGGTACAGGCCCAGGGCTGGTGTGTCAGTGTCCGGGTGCTTTGCCTGACCTGACCGGAGGGAGAGTGTACAAAAGGTGCCAGGCACCTGGGGTTACTGCCCCTCACTCTCTGATGCCACAAAAGTTTGAGAGCCCTGAGAGGTATAGGGCTTGGATTTCATCACTGACTACTGTCAGTGATTACTGGGGCTTGTTGTTTATCTGTTGGGACACACGTGGGGGCCAGTTAAGGTTAGATGCTGCACAGGTGGTGTCCACAGGTAAGGGGAAGAGTTCCCCATTGGTTGCCTTAGTGAGCCCTGAGAGGTATAAGGCCTGGGTCTCATCCCTGACTACTGTCAGTGGCGACTGTGGCTTATTGTTTATCTGTTGGGACACACCTGGGGGCCAGTTAAGGTTAGGTGCTGCACAGGTGGTGTCCACAGGTGAGGGGCAGAGTTCCCCATTGGTTATCTTAGTGGGCCCTGGGAGTGTGGACAGAGGGATCCACCAGGGTTCAGATTGGAGTAGAGCTGGCATAGGCCCCTGCAGTTGCGGGCCAGTTCCGTGTTCTATCGCCCGAAGCAGGGAAGCCCATCAAAGTAGTGATTGGTCTACCCTGCGTTTTGGCTGGAAGGGGGTTGTGTTGGAAATGGCCCTTTTGCAGGGTCACCCCTAAACTTTTGCCTGCCTCCTGTATTTTTGCTGACCTGTTTCTGTTGGTTTTATGACTCTGGGCACTTTACCACTGCTGTTCAGTGCTAAAGTGCATATGCTCTCCCTTGGTAAATATGTCTATGTGAATTGGTATATCCCTTATTGGCTTATTTGGTTTACCTGTTAGTCCCTAGTAGTGTGGCCTGTGTGTGCCCAGGGCTGGTAAACCAAATGCTGCTGGTGGGCATGCAGCGCTGGTTTGCGCCACCCACAGAAGCAGCTTTTAAAGTGTGTCTCAGACCTGCCACTGCAGTGTCTGTGTGCAGTCCAGAATCTGCCATCTTGGCTGTGAAGTGCACCCACTTCCCAGCCCCTGAACCTTCCCTTGGCATCCTGTAAGTCGCCCCTCGGGTAGGGTGCATTGTATGTGTAAGGTAGGACATGCCTTGGTGTGTGTAGCATGTCCTGGTAGTGAATTATGCACCATTTCGTTTTTCACTACTGTAAGGCTACCTGTTCCTCATAGGCTAGAATGGGCAGTTTGACTATTACATGCTATAGTCCTAACTGACCCCAGGAACATGGTAGAAAAACGAATTTAGTATGCCTGAGCTCAGAATATTAAAATACACCTTTTAGTGAAGTTTATTTTTATATTCTGTGTTTGAAAATACCACTTTTAGAAAGTAGGTATTTTCTTGCCTAAGCCTTCCAGTGTGCTCTGCCGTTATGTGTATTGGCTGTCTGGTTTTAGAGGGGCAGGACAGGCTGAGTCAGACCTTGGTGGAATAGAGAGATCTGCATTTAGAGTGTGGGGAAGGGTGGCTCTTTGATCTGAATAGGGCTGTGCCTGGCAAGGTGAATGCTGGCTCCACCTCCCACTGTGTGTCTGCTAGCAGACCCCCTCTTTCTGAAAGGAAGGATGCAGCCTGGTAAACAAAGTGCTCCAGGCCGGAGCAGAACTGGTTCTGGCTAGGTTCAGGGACTGGTAGCTTCAAGGATCAAAGGCTTTTGGGGTATAAATATCTGTGCTCAAACCCCCTACTTTTGTATTGCTTTTGGATCTGGAGAGGAAACTCTGTCCGTGCCACTGGAGGAATCTGCAGGAAGTGACTGTCCTTGTGCTTGTGTGTTTTTCTTGCACTGGCCTGCAGCAGTGACCACTGGGCCTTGAAGAAGAGGAAAAGGAACTATTGAGAGAACTTTTATTTTTGTACAGCAATCACCCAAGGGCTAGGAAAAGAGCTAGCCTCCTGCTGGAGTCTCAGGCACAACAGACTCCACCACCAACCTCCTGCTTCCTCCCGGCGAGGACTGCTATCTGCTGAGGAGGCTCCTGTGAGTTCCAGGGCCTCTAGTTTGCATCAGAGAGAAGAGGGTAAGAAATCGACGCTAACGCATCTTTGCGGGCCGCTGCAGTCGAGAGCGCTGGGAAAATCCTCGCGCTGCTGCCGCCGAGGGCCCGCAACCCGAAACCATCGCTGACGCCCCTTTGCGAGCCGCTGCAGCCGAGACGCGCTGGAAAGATCATCGCGCTGCTGTCGCCACGCACTCGCAACCCTGACAGAAATCATCGCTTCGAGACATCGCAGTGCGGACGCCGTGCGTTCGCCACTTTGATCGCATCACACCGAATTTCGTCGCTCCCTCGCGGAGCGTCTTGTCTTCGCATCGCCACACGATCGCACAGCGCAACAGGATCACCGCATCGACTTCTCCCACGCGGCAAGAAAGTCATCGCATCGGTGGTCCAGCGTGCAGAAGTTTGTCGCATCGTCTCCGCACGCATCCCGCAGATCGGCGCATCATCCTCCCTTGCGGCAAGGATTTCAACGCATCGCCGGCCTCGCGTGCCGAGAATCATCGCTACAACTTCTTTGCGACACTTTGTTGGTTTTGCTACTAAACCCCGGTACTTTGTGAGAGAAAGGGTCGCAGAGACCACTGCCTTGAATTTGAACCTTATTTTTGCAACCTTTGAACTATTTTTTGACAGTCCTTCAACAGCCATCCTATTTTTGACAGTCTCATGAGAGAAGGGGTCGCACAGACCACTGCCTTGAATTTGAACCTTATTTTTGCAACCTCTGAACTATCTTTGACAGACCTTCAACAGCTATCCTATTTTTGACAGTCTTATGAGAGAAAGGGTCGCACAGACCACTGCCTTGAATTTGAACCTTATTTTTGCAACCTCTGAACTATCTTTGACAGTCCTTCAACAGCTATCCTATCTTTGACAGTATTGTGGCTTTTACAGTTATTGGTCTTGTGATAAATCTGCCTTTATATAAAGATACTTATTTTTTATAACTACTTGTGTGGTGTCCCTTTGTAGTGTTCCTCACTGGGTTACTGTGTATGGTCATAAATGCTTCACACCCTGCCTCTGAGATAAGCCTACCTGCTCGTGCTACGTTACCACAGGGTTGAGCAGGGGTATTAAAGAGGGTAGCCCTCTCACTCTGACTTAGGAAGAAGGGTCCCTACTTGGACAGTGGCCAGCCATTGCCAACTAGAGACCCCCATTTCTAACACTGGGGAGGTCCACCAGCCAAGCACCGCCGCTGAGTTCACTCCCAGCACCACAGAGGGGCCACAGTCTCATGGGGTCAATGGGAGGTCTATCAATTGGCCAAGTCTATTGTGTGCCTCATCTGGAGCAACATTCAGTTATTTCGGCCCTGGGGCACTCACTGCACACCAGTCAAGGCTGGCCTCCACCCAGCCGAGGCCTGGTGCAGCACGTCTGGCAGATGCTCCACGATCGCGGTCCATCTCCTAGACGCAGCGGGCCGATTCAATGCACTGCACCAGCCGACCCACAGTCGCCTAGGGCCTTCTGACACCGCAGGCCGGCGTCACCCGGAGGTGCTCTTCCGTTCACTTCTCAGTCGTCGTAGCAAGCCTCAGGTCTCTCCAGACTCGAGGTTGTCCGTCCTGCACCTCTAGTATCAACTCTGGACCAGCAGCAGCGCCAGGCCTGGTCTCCCAGTTCAGGGTGCAGGCGCAGTCAGTGCAGCCGACACAGGCTCATGATCCCAGTCAGCACGGCTCTGCCATTTTATCGCTTAGTCCCGCACTGCCTCGAAAGACCCACCGCACTCTCGGGCCAGTCAACTTCCTCAGGAGCCGATCTTAGCACAGTGCGCTCACCACAGGATATCTCTACAATGTGCTCTGCTCCAGGGCTGCGAATGGCGGTCTATAGTGTGGATAGTTGTGGGATTGCTGTGCCCAGCTGGCAGAGCTGCACTAGGGGACAGCCATCTGCCCATGGACTTTCTAGCACCCCGTTGGGCATTGAATGTTGTGTATCAGATCATGAATGTAATGTCATCTGAGTGATTTCTCAGAGCCACAGAAGAAAAAAAGCTTCTTTGTGAGTCCTAGATACGCTGGCGGAGCAGTTTCCAAAATTCGGAGAGTTTCTCTTCTGGTGATGTGGGAACTACCTGAAATGGCAAGCCACATGGAAAGCTAGATGATGTTGTCCCATAACAACATCTTTCCAATGAAAAATGTTCGGACTGAGTTGTTATGATTTTCATCATAAAATCGTGACCAGGATTGTTACCCTGGGAATATGGATTTCTAGTGAACCTTTTTGTAAAGGGCTGGTTTTGGGGATCCATCATTTACCTTCTTGAAGAAAGGGCTTCCTCTTCTAGGATCCACTTTATCTTTCCTGGCATTACAATGGTTTAAGGAAGGAAGGTATCTGGAAAGTAGAGCCAAAAATCACCAGAAGTAAACAAAAACATTAAGGCAAGCAAACTCCCTTTGGGCTTCTTGTCTACTTCCACGAAACCGTAATGTCTTGGAAATATTGGAATCGGGTGGCAGATTTCGAACTGCATCTTTAGGTCCGAGTAGGTGTGAAATTCCAGTAGCAGATGAATGGCTGTGTCATCCCTACCATTTTCCCTTGTCCTGGGCCGTTTACCTAGATTTTCCAATTTTGGGATAGAGTTCCTATTCTCAAGGTGCCCCTCAAACCGACAGATCTAATGCTCAACAGGGTCTCTAATTTTAGGCGAATCCTGGGAGGAGGGACGCCAAATGGTCTTCCCACTCGTTCTTTTAAGTAGATAGCCCCACTTTTTAAAAAACGTTATCATTTTGTAACACAAAAACAGCGAAGGCAGTTACTGGGGAGAGGAGTTGGCCTAACGGCTAGGGCGGTCGACCTCGAATCTGGGGAACTGGGTTCGAGTCTCGGCAATGACGCTGAACATCCTGTGATTCTGGGCAAATCACTTAATCTCCCCATGCCTAACAAAAATGAATGTGTCCTCATGTAACGCAACTGTGCTATGTAAAGCGCTCTGGTACCCGAAACCTACGGGTCAAGTTCGCGCTATATAAAACTCTGTATACTGTAATTGCGATAAATGAAACATTCACTTAAGGTACAGTCGCTCACCCTGAGAGGAAAATTCCATAGCAGAGAGACATAGGTCAATAGAAATACAGCAGATATCATGCATATCACACAGAGGGAAGATAGGAGGCTCATTGGCATTTGTACATTGATGCAAGCCGGCTACCTGGTGACATATCATGGGGGCTCGCAATTAAACTGAGGAGGAGCTGCTGGCAACAAGTAGCTCATATATCCTTGAGCCTAGATGCAATGGGTTGAAGGGTAGCATAGAGCTCATTCTTAGTGTCACAATAAGACAGATCCTTTAGCCCGCCAGATTAGGGAAGGTGTGCGCGCCCCAATGTAATGAAATATGTCTCTTGGCAGGGCTATAGCGACCCCTAGTGGTAATAGTTTGACGTATCCCAACAATAATAACAGGGAATCGGGTGAGAACGGCTGCTCAATCATAAGTGACGCAGTAGGGAAAAAAAGCCCTCCAGAAGGAAGATACGTGCTCGCACGTTCATGTCAAATGGGAGAAGTCTGCATGGTGGGCGTGGCATTTAGGGCATTTGTGTGATCTAGTAGCTTCCAGTTTAGCCAATACATCAGGGGTGACATACGCACTGCGGTGGTACTAGTAATGCAGTATTTTGTGTCTATGGTTCCCTGACACTAGTCTAGTTTGCGTACAGCAGTAATATCAGACCGTATCCGAGAGTGTAGTGCCGAAATTCCGCTCCCACGCCGCCTAAGCCCTCTCCACCCTCATAGGCCTCAATCTAATGGAAACATGGCAACGTTTAGAAACTAAATGGCTGTTGTCCGGGGACGTAATCAGCAGGGAGAGGGGAGCAAGCTCCCTGAGTTAGGATGTGCAAGTAGGCAGCACCGTCTGGAGCATGCTATGTAGAGGGTGGAATGTATACCTGTCCAAGATTGACAATCAGTCTCTGTTGGCCATCGCATAGCCGGCCTTGATGACTCCCTCATGAAACAGGTCACCCAGAGTTTGCACTTCGATTACATCAAGCGTATGTTGTACCTGGTGCTCGAGGATCAACGGAAGCCAGGGGTTACCCCGAAGTAGGATATGTGGAGAGTACAGGACGTCCCCGCCTAGATATCGCAGGAGTCTACCCCATGCCCTGCTAGTAGTCCCACTATTTGAATTCTGCGAGGATCGCGTGGCAGTCCCTGGGGAAGGTCAGTGTTGTGGGAAAGTTGTGGTAGCTTCGCTCGTTCAGGTTTAGAAAAAGAAAGGCGAACATTGGGATGGTACCAGTAGTACGCATAATTTGCCTGGGCTATATAGAAATAGAGTTGGAGGTCTGGCACCCCAAACCCACCGTGCTCGTAGGGGATTGTGAGGATCTCGCAGCGGACACGTGGCCTAGAGTCAGCCCATATCAGTCAAAGGAGCAGTCCACATAGTGAGGCAAAAAAGGTCCCTGCGAGAATAATGGAGATGTTTACTAAAAAAGGTAAAGAAAGCGAGGCAGTACTATCATTTTAATAAGTGCTATACGACCAGCCATGCCAAGCGGGAGCATGATTCATCTCTCCATTTGTGATTCAAGTTTAGTAATGGCGGGCCCATAATTAGGGTGAATCACTTCCGAGCAGTCCCTGTGGATATGAATGCCCAAATATTTAGTGGAGTCTGTGCACCATTGTAAAGGGAAGTCGAGTTTGCACAGTATCGTGGAATCAGTGACAGGGAACAATTCGGATTTGCTCCAATTAACGCCTAGCCTGGAGAACACACCAAACCGCTGGACCTCGCGTATCAATGGGGACAGGTTAGCTTCTGGCTCACGTGCAAATAATATATCATCTGCATAGAGGGAAGCCAACAATATCCCATGGAAAAATCTAAGGCCTCCATGGAGGTGCCTTTCCTGAAGCTGGCGGACCAGTGGGTCCATGGGGATAATAAACAACAATGGAGAAAGTGGGCATCCCTGTCAAATGACCCTTATTAAAGGAAAGGGGTCTGTGAGCACTTCATTCAAACGAAATCGGGCCACCGGGCCCTGATATAACAGTTTTATGAGTTTTCCATTGGGTATTCCCAACTTTGCCAGCGTTGTGTGTAAAAAGGCTATTCAAGAGAGTCGAATGCCTTCTCCGCACCCAATAATTCAATCACTAAAAGTACTGTGGGGGAAATTTGATTAATGACCGCAAAAAGGGTACGAAGGTTTATATAAGTACAGCGTTGCGGTATAAAACCGGCCTGCATAGGGGAAATGATGTGATCCATCAATAGTGACAGAGGGGCAGCTAAGATTTTGGCTGATATTTTAGTATCAAAATTAAGAAGTGATAGCTGCCTATATGAAGAACAGCAGTGGGCCAGTTTATTGGGTTTGAGCAGGACCATAATAACCATTTCATGCAGTGTGGGGGGTAGGAGGCCTCGTTCAAGGGACTCAGCGTCCCTTTCTAGTAAGTGAGGGGTCAGCAGTTGTTTATAGGCCTTGTAAAAATCACTGATAAACCCATCTAGTCCCGGTGCCTTGCAGCCACTCAAATTCTGGGAAATCTCCTTGCACGTGATCGGGGAGGATAGACATTGCTGCTGGCCCGTCTCAAGCCACACTTAGCAACTTCAGACAGATATTCAGCCAGTGCGTCCTCGTCGGCACCAGACATGACTGTGTAAAGTGACTTGAAGTAATCGGTGAATTCCTTGAGAATAGCAGTGGCATCTGTAATCACTGTGCCATCTGTACGGCACAGACGTGGCACATAAGTAGCACGGTCCCAGCATGTGCACCAGCGTACGGCCCGGGCGCTCGCCCTCCCCGTAGGGATGCTCCCAAGAGTATTTACCCAGATACGCCGCCTCGCGTTGAGCAAGGTTGTGAAAGTCATGCAACATCTTCGGTCTATCGAATATCTGAGAATAAGAGGTTGCGTCCCTACTGGCACAGTCTAAATGCCGTAGCCTGCCTTCCACTCTAGTGAGGTCAGCCCGTATACTACGAAGTACCCCCGCGTGTTTGGAAATGCATATCCCGGATATGTAAGCCTTGAAGGCTTCCCACAGTGTGGAGGGACTGTCTACCGATCCAGTATTGGTGGAAAGAATTTGATGATGGCCTTGCAGACCTCATAGCGAAATACTGTGTCATATAACTCGGTGGTGGGAAAGCTCCACTGCCTAATTGCAGGGTCAGAGACCGGGACATGCAGTGTGGTCACAACGGGCGCATGATCCGACTTTAGGAGGAAAATGAGGAATAGAGTGTAGCCATAGAGTGCGTTTGGGGCCATATACTAATGATCGATGCGTGCCCATACATTGTGCGGAGCAGAGAAAAAAGTGTCGTCTCTTTGTTGCGGATGCTGAGATAGCCCCCTTAAGTTGCTTGACAGAGCACTGGCTGGCGGCAGCGTTTTTTAGTGTTTAGGGGTGCTTGGCACACCCAGAGTTGCGGGCCTCTCTATGTAGATCTGAAGCTCAGAGACTCGAGACACAGGGCCTATGTGTGTGTACATATTTTTATTAAATAAAATGGTCCGAAACTCTTCTCGAACATTCCTTTGTATGAAACGTGATAAGGGATCACAAACATTACCCAAATACCTAAGTGAAGGTTACTAGTATATGTTTGGAAGAAGAAGGATGGATGCTGCCAACTGAGGACAGCTCCATCCCCTCCTTCAACTCCTTGCTCTTCTCTTACTTTCATTCAGATGGTGATGTTTTCTTGTGGGAAGAGCCCCTGGAGGGTTCAACTTTAGCCCCTGCACGCACAGAGGCAAGGGTATTTCAGAACTAATATTTGAGGAAAGAAAACTGTCCCCATTCTAATTGTATGACAATTTTGCATTGTAAAGATACATTTCTACTGATTAGTCACTGGTATGCTGCGGACTGCCGACCTTTGTGTATATAAAAATGGGGTTTATGGAACTGCTTCTGAAATTAGACCTGCATGGACTCCTTGCTGTTGAACTGACCTGAGTATGCTGTAGGCCTTACGAGAAGACGTTGTGATGCTACAATATGATGATAATAACAGATATTTGCAAACAACCCCTGAACTCTTCATGTGCCTCAGAGATAACCTGCCTGGGAGATGGAAAAGGTAAGTGTATGTGAGACAGGTAGCCAGATTTTTGGGCTGTTGCCCATGTGTGCCTATTGCGACACCCCAAGTCCTCTTAATTCCACATACCCCCATGTACTTTTATGAACTCTGAGACTCTGTCCACCTGCCTTGCAGGTACTTGTGATACTGTTACTACGGTTGTATTTACTGTTTGTTGCCTTAATGTTTATCGGCACCTTAAAGAACCTTAATAGATGCAAACTATCCCATTTTGGTGGAAAAATATTTTCTGTACTCCTTTTTAGTCAACTCTATCCGTATCCACTTATCCATAGGTTTTCTGAACGCTTAGGTTTCCGAACACCGGGTACTGTATTACAGAGATGTTTTAAGGCATCGGCAAAATGGGAAATTGCCCAGGGCCCCACCTTCCAAGCCCCCCCCCCAGGAAAATGAACTTCCTCTTTATTTGACCACTGCCTATTCTGTTTCTCAATCTAAAGGTCTCTTCCTCTCCACCTACCTCCTCCTCTGACTCTTTTTCTCTAGCTAGTGTCATCTTAAGGATTTTTAGGGTCCCAGGGAAGACACATTTTAACTGTTTTTGTGTGACCCTGTTAACTTTTAACATGTTATTTAAAACTGTTTGGCATCATGCAGGCTTGAATTGGCATGAAATGGGTAAAACTTTTAAAGGTGTTCTGTACCGAGGCAACCAAAATATATCTTGCCCAGTGCCCCCAAGATCCTTAAGACGACACTACTGTAATCCTACTACATTGCAGTGCTTCTTTGTCTTTCTGTGCACATTCCGAATCCCAGAACACCAGCAGGTTAGAAGTGACTGCAAACATTAAATTGTGGTTAGCAGTGGTCCTGGTTTTATTTCTTTTTCTTGCATTGTGTTTACAAGTATTCTTCTTGCATTCAATGATCCCCTTGAAATTACCATTATCACAATGAGAGCTGCAATAAACCAGAGAAGTTCCAAAGCTATGAACCCCCAACTCCTCCCTTTGTATCCAGTAAAGCACAACACTCTATGTCTGTGCACCACCTTTCAAGAAACCCGGTGCCCCATGTCACTGACACCAATGCCAGTAACTCAGCCATAGAAACCGGAACACCCATTCATCCATCCAGCCACTGGGGAGCAAGGCTCCGGCAAACATGAGATCACCACCCTAATGAGTGTTTTTTCTGCCAAAGAGGTTATTCCTTGAGTGTGCTCAGATGACCAGTCCACCAATACGGGTGTTTCAGGACTGTTTTCAGACACAGAAGTCAAAACTACTCTCAGGAGATCAGCAAGAATAAAAAGAATGCGCAGGGGGTACCCTTGCAACCAGAAAAACGTAATTCAAGATGTCCTCTAGTATGCCAGGACAAGAAACAAGCACTCACTCAGCAATTCCAAACCCCACTGCAAGCCTGAGCTGGGGGCTGTAGTGTCGCGCTCTAGTGGTCGCGCGTAGGCGCGATGACGTCGAGCGCGGCCGCCATTTTGGGCGCGAAGTTAGCGCCCGATATCGGAGCGGCACGGACGTATTTCCCGGCGCTCTTCTGCATATTGCCTAAACTCGAATAAACAGAGTTGAACCAACCCCTGTGTAGTGCATAATTGGAAGGGGTAAAGTAGGATATTACAGTGGCGACGAGATCGGGATTTGAAGAAAAAAAAAAAAAATATATATTTTTTTTTCGGAAAAGACAAAACGAACCACAACGAGTTCAGTAAGAGGACACAAGGACCCACCGGAGACGAGGCAAAGCGGGAGAGCGTGGCAGAGGACGGTCCTACTGCGAGTCAGCACCACCGGATCAGGTAGAGGTGATCAAGGAGAGCGCACAGCCCCAATACATAGGAGGGTGGAAAACAGGGGAGCAGGAGGCGAAACCCCAGATCCCGCAAGACATCCACGGCCCTGGCGGAGGTGGAGCAGCGCAGCGATGGGGGAGCCCAGGGTCCCCACCACGACCACACACCTCCTAGGAGCACGGGCACACCGGGCAGTCCAAGAGGAAACGTAGAGGCACCGGAAGGTAACGCCACAATGTGCGCGCAGGCGTCTACACTCACGACGCCCATACCCTTCCTACCGAAACCTGGCGAACCTCTGATGAAATGGGAGGACTGGAGGGAGTACTTCAGGAACTACCTAGAGGCCCTAGAAGACGAAAGTGGAGAGGCATTCCCCAGCAAAAGGATATTGCTCCACAACTTAGGCCCGGAAGGAATCAGAGTCTTTCAGAACCTAGTCCCCACGCCACGGCTGGCCGCAGACGATGATGTATACCAACACGCGATTGATGACCTGAACAACCATTACAGACCGGCAGTGTGCACGTCTATCGACAGATACACCTTCCAACAGAGGAAACAAGCGGGAGAGGAGTCCATAGATGACTACGTGGCAGCGTTGAGGAAATTGGCGATCACATGCAAATTTGGCACCTTGCACGACGAATTTATCAAAGACCAGATCGTCATGCACACGAAGAACACAGCGATCCAAGACAAACTGTGGGTTAACGGGGACGCCACACTGAAGGACGTCATAGCCATGGTAAAAAAGGCGGAGCTGTCGAAGAGATGCGCTGAGGCAGCGAAAAAAGAAAGTACAGAGCGGACCATGGTCAATAGAGTCACGGAATTAGAACCGCCGGACAGAGGAAAACGTAAGGAGGCGGAAGGGAGAGCCCAGAGTAAATGGACTCCACGATACACACAGGCACAGAAATCAAACAGGGAGGGCACCACCACGTGCTATAGGTGCGGCAGTCCATCCCATGCGGCAAATGACAAGCGATGTCCGGCCTTCCGAGCCAAGTGTATGTACTGCGGAATTGTTGGACACTATGAGAAAGTGTGTCGCCGCAAGGTGAAGCGGCCAACAGTCAAGTACGTTGCACACGACGAGGGAGGTGCAGAAGGTGAAGAAGAGGAAGACGATGTGTTGTGCATCGACGGACAAGTCCTAGGCATTGAAGGAAGTCGCTCCAAGAAACCACAATGTGATATGGTCGTAGGAGGTGTTCAGATCAAAATGGTGGCGGACTCCGGCTCTCCATTTACCATCATTCAAAGGACGGTGTGGACCGAGAACTTCAAACCCAGCCTGGGATCACACCTCGAGCCCCCAGACATACGTCCGGTCACATTCACAGGAGAACCCATCCCGATGGTGGGATATCGAGTCCTGAGGTTTGAGTTCAAGAACCGCAGTGCGGAGTGCAAATTATATGTGGCAGAAAAGGGGCCTTCCGTCCTGGGATGGATGGACCAGGGCGAGCTGGGCATACAATTGAACCCAGGGGGATACGCAAGTCCTGATGACCAGCGCAGACAACCAATCGGACTTCGATAAGATGAAAAGAGAATTCCCCACAGTATTCGGAGGCAGAGTGGGTAAACTAGCGAAGTTCACACATAGAATTGAACTCAAGGAAAACGCCAAACCGGTATCCCACAAGGTGAGGAACATACCGCTAGCAGTCAGGGAAGCAGTGCAAAAGGAGTTGCAAAGATTAGAAGAAGAAGGGATCATCGAACCAATTAACAGTTCGGAATGGTTGGCCCCGTTGGTGGTAGCGAGGAAACCCAACGGCAAAGTTCGGTTGTGCGTGGACCTGCGCGAATTGAACAAGTGCATAGTAGTTGAAAAATTCCCATTACCCAGAATAGACGAAATGCTGGCGAAGACGAAAGGTATAAAATGGTTTTCCACCGTGGATCTCGCCTCTGCCTATCATCAGATAGCACTGCACAGCACGAGCAGGAAACTTACGTCCTTCATTACGCCATTTGGATGCTACCAATTCCGCAGGATGCCGTTTGGCTTGGCATCAGCAGCGGCGGTATTCCAAAAGCTGATGCACAAACTATTCAAGGACATAGAGGGAGTACAATACTTCCAAGACGACATCTTGGTAATGGGAAAAGACCAAGCCGACCATAACACAAAGCTAGCAATGGTGTTACAAGTCTTGGAAAGGAATGGCCTGACAGCCGAATGGGAGAAATGCGGACTAGGGATGGCGTCTGTCACATACTTGGGTCATGAGATTAGTGACCAAGGCATCACACCCAAACACGCAAATGTCAGAGCAATATGCGAAGCACCGGCACCGACAAGCAAGGAAGAAGTGAGATCGTTCTTAGTGATGGCCGAATATTACAGCAAATTCGTGCAACACTTCGCCACCAAGACACACCACCTGCGACAACTGGTACGAGACAAAACTGCCTTTCAGTGGACAGAGGAAGCGCAAGGAGAGTTTCAGAAAATCAAGGAGGATGTCAGCAGAGCGGTCCCCCTGCAAGGTTATGACCCGCATGGAGAATCCATATTAACCACAGACACGAGTGATAAAGGCCTAGGGGCAGTCCTCATGCAGGGAAGGAAGAACGGAGAGCAAGCGACCATCAGCTTTGCATCAAGGACATTGTCATCCACAGAACAGAAGTTCAGCGTGATAGAAAAAGAGATGCTGGCTGTGGTATGGGCCATGTCGAAGTTCCGCCAATTTCTATGGGGCACAAGATTCCAACTCCGGACGGACCACAAACCCCTTGTCAAGGTACTAACGTCCTGCGGGCACGCAAGTGCCACACCCCGCATCGCAAAAATGACCCTGAAATTGTTGGACTACAGGTATGATGTGGAATACATCCCAGGAGCCAAGAACAAAGTGGCGGACTACCTCAGTCGAGCTTCAGCCATGGAGGACGCACCCGCAAGTACGGACGAGGATGAAGTCAGAGTGGCATTCACGGAAGATCAGGAGAAGGTGATAAGTGGGCAGGAGTGGAAGCTAGCCTACGAAAGGGACACAGACCTCGAAGACATCAAGGCATTCATCATACAAGGGTGGCCAGAAAAAGGCACCTGAAAGCGGAACAAAGGAAATTCTTCGAAGTAAGGGAAGAGCTATCAGTAGGAGACCAAGGAACTTTCCTGTTTAGAGGGGAGAGAGTAATCCCTCCAGGGTCGTTGATACCACACCTGCTGGCAGTGTTGCACGAAGGGCACTTGGGCATTGTTAAAATGAAGTTAAGGACCAAACAGATGTACTGGTGGCCCGCAATGGATAGTCAAATCGAGAGACATGTAAGAGAATGTGATCAGTGCCAAAGAGCGGACAAGTCACAAACATTACTACGTCCGTCACTAGGGAAGTTTGACAGTCCAGCCAACCCGTGGGAGGAATTGTCAATAGACATTCTCGGTCCGGTGTTGGATGCGGAAGGGAACCCAAAATATGTGGTAGTTCTCATAGATAGGTATTCTAAGTGGCCCGAACTGGACATACAGGAGGTGATGGACACAGAGACAGTGCTGAAGTTTCTTACAGCTACCTTCCTCAGAGAGGCATTCCTCGTTCCATCTTGAGCGACAATGGACCTCAATTCACATCAGAGAAGTGGAACCGGTACATGGAACGAAACGGCATCCAAATCAAGCACACATCGGTCTACCATCCGGCAGGGAATGGTCTTGCAGAAAGGTTTAATCGAGTAATAATGGGGTCCATCCAATCAGCCATAGGAATGGGAAAGGACTGGGAGAAGGAGGTGAGAAGTATGCTGTGGGCCTACCGAATCACACCAACCGGCACAGGATACAGCCCGTTCCAAATCCTAAGAGGACGTGAGCCGTTCACGAAGGACAATCTAGCATGGAAAGAAAAAACGGTCACGAGTAAGTGGTCCCCGGCAGTCGTGCACCACAACTTAGAGAGAGCCCAGAGAACGTACACAGAACAGTACAATAAGAGACGCAATGTGAAAGGAACATCCCTGGAAAGAGGGGAATGGGTCAGAGTCAAACTTGCCCAGTTAAGGAGGAAAGGAGACAGCAAATACAGCCTGCCCCTGAAAGTTGAACAAGTGTACAACAGAGCTGCTTTACTCAGTGATGGGAACGTCTGGTCGCAAGATCGCATGTCCAAGTGCAACAAGATATTACAGTGGGACAAAGAAGAAAGATCAAGGTCACAAGAGAAACAAAGTTTGCCTGCAGGGAACACAGCTCCAGGAGAAGAAGAGATGGACCAAGGAGTAGAAGGCAATAGGGAGGAGCAGGACGAGAATGGTAATCTAATAACAGAGGAAGAGCAGGAGGACAATAGCAGGACTCCGGAGAGAGAGAGCCCTAAAGGACGTGAAGAACCGCCGGCAAGCCGAGCAGATGGAAGGGGAGAAGTATCCACCTCCACTCCGGTAAGACGTACAAGGGCAGGGAGACTCGTGGTAAGGCCTGCCAAATACAGAGACTATGATTTGGGAGAAGTGAAGTAACTCCTGGCCGAGAGACTCTGGGACTACCTTCCTATTGTTATGTTTTGTGTGTTTGATAAAGAAGGGAGATATGTAGTGTCGCGCTCTAGTGGTCGCGCGTAGGCGCGATGACGTCGAGCGCGGCCGCCATTTTGGGCGCGAAGTTAGCGCCCGATATCGGAGCGGCACGGACGTATTTCCCGGCGCTCTTCTGCATATTGCCTAAACTCGAATAAACAGAGTTGAACCAACCCCTGTGTAGTGCATAATTGGAAGGGGTAAAGTAGGATATTACAGGGGCCAAATCCAGGATTGACTTTAACACGTTTACAAACAAAATAAAAAATATCAAAAATGTATGTATGCATGCCTCGATGCTTTCTTAATATGGGTCACTAATCTTCAAATTACAAATCTGCCCTTGGCTTCTAGTGACTGAGCACCTATTGTTCGTCCCTTGATAGACTCCTATACTAGGCCCATAACAACTTCTGTTTGTATGACTCACATACTTTCTGTGCCTCGATCCCTGAATAGAATGAGCTTCAGTAGGAAAAAAAATTCAGGATTGCTTTTGTTAAATGCCCACTAGATGTCACTAGTGTTTCAGGGAAACGGAGACAAAGCTGCGACAATGTCGTTTTCTGTAATACTCTGCATCAACAGCGACGTCGATTGTAATGTGCAATAGATGCTCAAAAATAGTCAAATCCATCAACACAGCACAATAGGAAAATATTTTTTTAATTTATGAAAGACAATAAATCAAAACAGTTATCAACTCAGGAGAACATAACGCGGCCTTGGTTTCTCTTTGTAATTAACATTTCCAGGTAATTTAAAAAACTACGGGGCATATTACCAACAAACGGAGAAAAATATCGCTAACCGCGCTTAGCGCTATTTCAGTTATCGCCGGCTATCGCTGGAATGTATCGCCTGGATAGCGCGTTATTAACAACACGTTTCTCCAAGGCGATATAAATTCCAGCAATAGCGGCGAAATCCAGCGATATTCCTGCAGCGATAGGGAAAACCTTGGGGCATATTAGCAAGGGCACTATCGCCGCTTTAGCGGCACTTTTTGCCGCTAAAGCGGCGATATTTATATCGCCCTATCAGCAAACTGTCTCTAACCGCAGTTAGCGACAGTTTGCGGGCATTAGCGCCCGTTTTTACCGCTTTGCATGTCAGCGATATTTATCGCTAATGACATGCAAAGTGGGCGTTCCCGACGAACAAACCTGGGAAACACTCGCTAACAGGCCTATCGCCTATTAGCAAGGTGGCCATGGCCCCAGTTAGCGACGTGAAAAGTCGCGCTAACCGGGGTCATCGCCATTTATTTAACACCTGCAATTAGCAGGTGTTAGCCATACCTAACGTGGGGGTGGATTATGCTGATACGACCACAGGGTCGTATCAGCAAGGTGTTCTCCCTTCTCCATGCAACATCGCTGGTTTTTCAGCGATGTTGGCTCATTTCCCCGCTATCGCTGGAATATTCATCGCCATAGCGCTAATCGTTGCTAATACAGCGTTAGCGTGGCGATATATTCCAGCGATAGCCGGTGATAAAAAAAATCACGCTAAGCAGGGTTAGCGATGATTATCGCCTCTTCTTGCTAATATGCCCCCTTGTAAATATCCCCTGGTGGTCGTAGCACGACAATCCACCCCCCTTAGTAAAGATAGCTAAGTCTGAAAATTATCAGACGTTAGCTTACGGCGATAACCGCTTTAGCGCGGATTTTATTATCGCTATGTGTGTCAGGGCAATGCTTGTAAATATCGCGATGTGAAGTCAGCGATATTTTACATGTTGTTATGTGTGGAAACGCCCACTTTGCATCTCATTAGAGATGCAAAGCGAGGCGTCGGTAAAAAGGCTGCAAACATGCGCTAATGCATGTTAGCACTGCCTTGTAAATAGGGTGAAAACATTGGGGCATATTAGCAAGGAATAGCGATATTTATCGCTAAACGCGATTAGCGCGAATCCTGTTAACGCCGCCTATCGCTGGAAAATATCGCTGAGATAACACCCTATTAGTAAGGTTTATCTCCATAGCGATATTATTTCCAGCGATAGCGGCAAAATGCGAGAATATCGCTGGAAAACCAGCGATATTCTTGCATTAACGCTAAGGTGGATTCAGCATTAGAATCCACCTCCTATACCTTAAACAGGTAAGTCATATTCAGTAGCAGGTGTTAAAATCTAGCGATAAACGCGCTTAGCGCGATTTATATTACCGCTTCGCCTGCCTTGATAATAGGGGTTAGTGGTGTTAGCGACTGTTTACAGTCGCTTTTAGTGGGGAACGCCTACCTTGCATGTCATTAGCGATAAATATCGCTGACATGCAAGGCAATGTAATTCCCGGCCTCTAACGCCTGAAAGCTGTCGCTAACGCCTGTTAGCGACAGCTTGCTAATAGGGCGTTAAAAATATCGCCGATTTAGCGGCAAAAAGTGCTGCTAAATCAGCGATAAAGCCCTTGATAATATGCCCCATTATCTCCACTTTTTTGGCTTTTAAAGCCAAAAAACCGGAGATAAGGCCCGTGATAATATGCCCCTCGGGGCATATTATCAAGAACGGCGTTAAAATTATCGCCGCTTTAGCGGCAGGAAACTGCCGCTAAAGCGGCGATAATGGGCTTGATAATATGCCCTTGAGAATTCCAATAGAAGCCGCTAAAGCGGCGATAATTTTAACGCCGTTCTTAATAATATGCCCCCGCGCATTTGTGATGGCCCCCGCTCATTTATTGTTTATATATTTGTAGAAGGAAAACAATCATACAGAAGTAGTAAGAAAGTTAACAAAGGAGGCTTCAGACGCCTCTTTTGTTATGGTAATTTTGCTTCACGTTTATATGCCTATGAATTGTAATTATTAAAATGAAAGCCCTTCGACGTGTATTAGAAATTAAAGACCTTCGAAATATGCTAAATATTAAGAATAAGGACTTTCAATTTATATTCGAGATTAAAGGCCTTCAAAAATATTCAGTTTTCTACTGTCCTATGGGGTAGGGAAGTCCCCCAGAGCATTTAGATTTTTGGTGTGCCACTTTGTTTTGGGTATGTCACATCGACCCTTCCGTCCTTTCACCAGGTCCCCAAAGGCAGGGGAAGGGTATTTTATGTATCTTGTTTTGCATGTGCGCTGTCTGGCTGTTATATGTGTTTATCCATGAAGCATCTGACAAATGCCACTTGCTGCCCACCGAGTCCTTCAGGAGTGTCTATCCTTTCACCAACTTTGTGAGGTGCATTCAAGAAAAAAGGACTGGCAAAGCCAATCGGTCTTGGCAGTGCCCGAACTATTGGCGTTGTCAATGTGAATGTCTTTTAGCCATGTTGTAAAGCAGCACATTTGCTGTTCAGCATGGCTGAAAGTCACATAAAAAAGTGTTATGACGCGGCCTGTGCCGGCCATGTTATAGCTCTTTTTTGTGTGTCAGGAGGGGCGGGACACTGAACTCAAAACGAGAGGTGGGGTCTGGGGGGCGAAGAGACAGCACACACGCTGTGTAGCTGAGACCTAAAACTCAATGCATCCTAGTGTAATTTTTTTTGCAGGTTTATAAAGTGCAAACTCGACCTGAAGGTATTGGACTGCTTTACCTGAGCACCAGTTACATTACACAAGGTCACATCCATTGTTGGTAGGCATCAGGAGTGGCCGGTACAGGTAGGAGCGGTAGAGCGGTGGGGCGGGGCAGGGAGGAAGTCGCCATATGACGGGATAGGGAAAATAAATAAATAAATAAAACCACTTACCTTGTGCTCGCTGCATCACAGTTAGGGATGTTGACTCCACCTGCCCCACCACCGTCCCATCGCTCTTACCTGTACCGGCCACGCCTGGTAGGCACGGTGGTAATAGGTGATTTGCTTAGAATCACAGGATGTTGATCCAATGCTGATAATCGAACCTGGCTCCCCAGCTCCAAACTTGGTAGCTGTGGCCTTTATGCCACATCCTCTCTGCATTAATGCTATTATGCTCAAGAGGAGAAAGAAGCAACAGGGATGGAGGTGGATGGAAGGCAGGGCTGGACTGGCTGTAGCGGGCAGTGGGCATTTCCCCGGTGGGCCGCCAGGGTGGGGGGCAATTTTGGACCCCTGGGGGGCCCGTTTTTTTTGTTCCCGGGGGCCTATTTTGCAGTATAGCTGCAATATCGGCCCCCTGTAACAAAACCAGCTGCAGTGTTTTCCATGTGCAAACCCCCCTCGCGCATGGCTGACCCGACTCAATTGCCAGGGCCGGTTTGCGTTCCCAGTCCGGCCCTGGTGGCAGTGAGAAAGAAACATGCATGGATGGCGGGTAGGAGGGGACGGAGCGAGTGAAAACACGTGTGTTTAAGCACTCGTATGGAGTGCTTAAACACAAATAAAAAAGTAGCTCCAAAACGGGAGCAGCGGATGGACACAAGCACTTAGTCCATGCTCTAGGGGAGGGCCAAGCGCAAGAAGAGGCACAACGCATGCCTGCCATGGACAAACGGGAATGAAGGATGCAAGTGTGCTGTTGAAGTGAACAAATGGTAAGCCTATCGGCAGGCTATAGCCCACTGACTGTATACAACATGTCTCTAAGAGACAGCACATGCGCTGTCTAGCCGAGACCTAAAACAACATAGTCATGCTTTAGTTGCCAATCTGCTAGCCGCACTAGCGAGCTCTCAGACTTCAGGGAGTGACATTTATTAATATGGATAACCCACATGTGAGATAGTAATGATAGTATTCAATATATACAGTTTGACAGACTTTTTGTACTTTGTACAATTTGTAAATATGTTATATTATTAGTGTATTTTGTTTTTCCCCCTTTTTTTGGACATGGTCACTGTTTGCAGCTATCTTGTCTGCCCACTGAAAAAAAACTAGAGTTGAAACTATGAAGGGCAGATGGACAAAGGGCAACCTTTCGCCCACTAAGATTGCCCACCACCATCTCCTCAGTGATATCTTGACTTGAGCTCAGCCTCTCTGTGCTTGCTTGTCCTGTGAAATGACTAACGGGGTCATTACGATGGCGGAAGGCCCGCCACCGGCAGCAGTGCAGTGGCGGGCCTTCCACCATCGGAAAACAATTACGATGGCGGGAGGAATCTGACCGCAATCGTTACGATTGCCTGGGTGAGCGGTCAGCATCAGTAAAATGGCGGTGTTGCCTAGCAGGCACCATCCGCCAGATTAGGATGCTGGCCGCAGCCAGCCTTTCTGTTTCGGGTAAACCACCATTGCGCAGTTCGTGCAAGATGTACGGCGAGGAGGAGGAGATCAGCCCGGGGACGCGGCAATACAGGTAAGTGACTTTACTTCTTTTAAATTAGGTTGTCACTATTATTTTATTAGGGGGGTGGAGGCGGGGGCCAATTTAGCGGGGGGATGACTAACTCTGCTCCGCTGCGGAGTCGGAGTTTTTTTCTCTACTCCGCGTTCTCAGCGGAGCGGGGAGTAGGGAAATCTCCGCACACTCCGCTGGCGGAGCGGAGTGCTCCGCCCGCGCCTACTTTTGACAAGGATTCATGTTATCACAGATTTGTGGATGAAGACGCTGCAGGAATAATCACATTGTCAAATTTCATGCACACAAGGTCACAGGACACATTACCTCATGGTCCTTTACGCAGCTGTAGTGAAGAATATGCACTAGACATTTACCCAACGAGGTAGCACTTACTAAGCAACCAGTAGAAAGTACTCCAGTTGGGTCGACATTTTCGGCAAAACTATGGACTCTTCTTGGAAAAAATGAGGTTCCATTCTGGCCCAGATGCTCATCTCAGAGAAATTAAACCTTAACGGGAAGCACTTACAAATATAAGCACAGCAGGTGCCCCAGTTGAAGCTCCACTTCTGTAAAGCACAAATTATTCTAACCACTTGGAGAAGGCAAACCAAGTGTGTTTTCTCTCATATTCCATGTTGAAAAACAATCTGAAATCCTTAATGGAGGTGAATCCATCGATCTATTGGAGCGCAATCAGATCTGTAGTAACTGCGATGAGTAGTTTCATTCTTGTCTTGAGATCAGAGTCCATGGTTCTCCCTTTTAATTACTCTGAATTTGCAAATGCCCAAAATCATTTGCCAGGCCAGACCGTTTGGCCCACCACATTTTCCTTAGTAGTATGCAAAGTTCTTCCTGCCTTTTTCCACGTTGGTGGACAGCTTACCAAAAGGCCTCTGAGCACGTTTCCCGCCGATTTTGGCAACACGTTCTTGATGAAGAGGAATTTTTAGGACATCTCCACCAAACAAACAAGCAACTCTCCCAACATCTGCTGCAAAGCCCCACGCCCGCTCACATGGTCTGATCACTCTCTACTTGGCTTTCAAATAAAAGGACCTAGGGCCATCCCCGCCATGCCAAAGCTCCCTACAGTCTTCAAGACAATGGCATAAAATGACGCCAGATCACTTCGTGGACACATTCCCGGCCAATGTTAATCTGGAATTAGGAAACATCGAGGATTGTCTGGCCAGTTATAACACCATAGTAGGAACAACTATAGATCATTTGGCCCCATTAAAATTATACCCCAATTTGGCCAGACGCCCACATGCAGCGTGGTTCTCGCCAGACCTACGGAAGGAAAAAAGCCTCTGTAAAAAGCTGAAAAGACGCTGGCATCTCTCCATGATGCAAATGACAAAGAAAGGTACAAGATTTCTCTAGCCCACTATCACAAGAACTTAAAGAATGCACGTAGAGCCCATATTGAGTCACAACTTAACCAGGCAGGGAATACCTCTAAAGAACTATAGCATATCCTTAATTCCTTTACTAATCCCAAAGCCTGTAACAATGAAGTTACTTCATCAAAAGGACTCTGTGATAAGAGTGCCAATCACTTTGTACAGAAAATTGAGATTATCTACGACAAAATCACGAAAGATAGGAACCCTCTGAATGACACTTCAATCCTCTATCCCGCATTCTTACCCAATGCGCATTCACTGGAAAGCTTTCCCCCTCTCACAACAGATACTGTGGAGACTCTGCTGAAAACAGTCAAATCAGGCTCTCCTTAGGACATTCTTCCTGCTAAAGTATCTTCTCTACTCTATAAACAGTTGTCACCTATCTGCACAATTCTCAATCTTTCCATGAGTAAGGGCCATTTACCACTCGAATGGAAGAATTCCATCCGGAAGAAATCTAATGCACCGTGGGAAGACCTGACCAACTTCCGCCCGATTTCTTTGCTACCTCTTCTGAGCAAACTCTTGGAAAAATACATCAATAAACATCTCTCTGAGTACATTGAAGCAACGGGATGCCTTGACTCCTCTCAGTCTGGGTTTAGACCTAAGTTCAGTACAGAGTCAGCATTGATTGCCATTACTGACAACATAAGACACTCCATGGACAACGGACAAGCAGAACTACTAGTGCTGCTGGATTTGTCAGCGGCGTTTGACACGATATCCCATTCCATCTTACTTAACAGACTTAGAGATATTGGAATCTGAGGACAAGCCTTTCAGTGGTTTTCATGTTTTCTAACTCACCGTACCCAGACTATCAACCTCGGCTCCTTCCGATCACAAACTTCGGAGCTGACCAAAGGAGTATCTCAGGGATCTTGTCTTAGTCCCACACTGTTCAACATTTATGTGGCTCCATTAGCGGACTTACTCAGAGAACTGTACTTCACTCCGATCTCATACGCTGATGACCCCCAGCTTCTAATATCATTTGATAAAAACTCCCCCAATATCCAGTTGGCCTTCTCGGAAGGCATGACAGCCATTGCTACTTGGATGAGGAACAACTTCCTGCAGTTAAATGCGGGTAAAATGGAGATCATGCTATTTGGAGAAGCCCCTCAGCTCTGGTCCCCAGAATGGTGGCCCCCGAATTGGGTGTCGCCCCGATTCCTAAAGCCACGGTAAAGAACTTAGGCATACATCTGGACCAAAAACTTACAATGAAAGAGCAAGTCACAACCACTGTAGGCTCATGCTTCCATACATTAAGCCTTCTACGTAGGGTTTTCCCTTTTGTCCCTCTGACTGTATGTAAATCGCTCCTCCAAGCATTAGCGATAAGCCGCCTAGACTACTGTAATGCCCTCTTGATTTCAGCTAACAAGTCTTCCCCTAATAGATTACAGGTGGTCCAAAACACCCCGGCTCGCCTTGTCTCTAATTCTCCTGCCAGGACCACCTCTCTTCCGCTACTACAAGGACTAGATTGGCTACCAATCCGCAAGTGGATCAGATTTAAGATTTGCTGCATTGCGCACAAGGCACTAAATGGCAACGGCCCTAGCAATTTAGCAGATAAACTTACCCATCATCAGGCAGCCAGACCACTCCACTCAGGATCTAAGTCCCTGCTCCTGGTGCCACGTGTTAAGAAATCCTGCATAGGTTGGAAAGCATTCCACTATCTAGCCCCCTCCTACTGTAACCAGCTCCCCAGCCACCTCCGGAAATGCCCAGACTATCTACTATTCCCGAAAGCTCCTTAAAACAGAGCTTTTCTGAAATCCTTCCTTCGCCCTAACGGTAGCACCTCTGTAGAGCGGAGATACCCCTCTGGGGGTGATTCGGGCGCTTTGCAAGTCAATAAATAAATAAATAAAAATTAAAAAAATTACTTCATATAGTTTGGAAGAAGTACCCTTGTTTCGTGGAGATTCCCTCTTTGTAGTCTCGTCCTGGTCTCTAGACGAGGATTCATGTTGTCACAGATTTGTGGATCAAGACGGTTGAGGAACAATCACGTTGCTGAAATTACATGCACACAAGGTCAGTTGAGACATTTTCTCATGGTCCATTATGCAGCTGTAGTACAGAATATGTACCAGCTATTGCCTGACGAGGTAATTAACTAGTAGAAAGTACTCCAGTTGGGCAGACATTTTGTGAAAAACTGTGGACTTTTGTTGGATAAAGGGGAAGGTGAGGTTCCTTTCTGGCCCAGTCACTCACATAGCTCCTGACACACCCAAACAGATGCTTAGACACTCACTCACATACCCATTCAGACACTCTCACATCACTCACAGACTCACACAGCCACTCGCACTCACACACCCATTCACATATCCAATAAACCACTAACACAGCCACTCACAGACCCATACAGCCACTCACACACCCAAATAATTGCTCACATATCCGCTCATACTCCCATAAACACACCCAGAAAACTACTCACACACCCACTCACACCCATACTGCCACTCGCATACCCACTTACAGATCCATACAGTCACTCACACACCCACTTAGAGATTCATACAGCCACTCACAAACTCACTCACATACCCAATACAGCCACTCACAAAACCTGTCACACACCCACACAGCTACTCACGAACTCACTCACAGACCCATACAGCCACTCACACACCTAGTTACTGACCCATGCAGCTACTCACACACCCACTCACAGACCCATACAGCCACTCACATACCCACTCACAGACATACAGCCACTCACATACCCACTCACTGACCTAAACAAACATTCACACACCCACTCTCAAAGGTTACAGGTTACAGTTAGGAAATACAATTGGAAAAACCTTAAAAATTCACTAAAAAACAAAGGTTATGAGGATGTTATAGTTAGGAAATAATATTAAAAAACCGTCGAAATTTACTGAAAAAGTAAAGGTTACAGGGACGTTATAGTTAGGAAATAGAGTTGAAAAAACCTTTCAAATTCACTGAAAAACCAAAGGTTACAGGGATGTTATAGTTAGGCTCAGATTTCACTCATACAAAACCAGTGAAATTCAGCAGTTATAGTTAACTCAGCTAACTATAACTATATACACCCACCCCCGCAATGCACTGCTTATGACCTCACATATTACATAACTCATGACATGGTCAGTGATATCACTGATAAAATCACTGATGACATCTCAAATGATATCACTGATGACATCATCCACAGAACAATTCACACACACACTCACTCACACACATACACAGCCATTCATACACCCACTCACACATCCATACAACCTCTCGCAAACCCACTCACTCATCCATAGAGCTACTCATACACCCATTCACTCACTTCAACAGCCACTCACACACCAACTCACTTGCCCCTAAAATTAATCAAACAATCAATCACTATTTATATGGTGCAACACTATAACCCCAGGGGTATCTGGGCACTAAGGTTGCTGCATCTGCGTCGAAGAGTCAGGTCAAGAGTAACTTTCTGAAATCCACCAGGAAGGGTGCCGTTCAGAGGGGGAGGTCATTCCAGGTCTTGGCAGTGACGTGGGAGAAGGGGCGGCCCCTGCTGTGGCTGTGATGCATGTGGGGTTGTGTGTGCATCTACACCTACTCACACAGCCACTTACTCACCCATACAGCTACCCACATACCCACTTATTCACCCATACAGCCACTCACACCCCCACTTACTCACCCATACAACCACTCATACACCCACTCACACACCCACCCAACCCCTTACATACCCATTCACAAATACATACAAGCACTCATATGTCCATCCACTCACCCATACAGCCACTCACACAGATACTCACTCTCTAATACAGCTGCTCACACATTGACTCAGTTAACCAAACACCCACTTAAACAGCCACTCACTCACCCACCTGTACAGCCACTTACACATCCAGTTTCTCACCCATACAGCCGCTCACACAGCCACTCAGTCACCATACAGCCACTCACACTCCGACTCACCCACCCATACAGCCAGTCACACAGCCACTCACTCACTCAGAAAGCCACTCACACACACACACACACACACACACACTCACCAATACAGCCACTCACATAGCCACTCACTCACCCATACAGCTAGTCACACACCCACTTATTCACCCATATAGCTACTCACACACCCACTCATTCACCCATACAGCCACTCACACACCCACACAGCCACTCACACACCCACTCTCACACAGATACAGATAGTCCCACAACCACTCAGATCGCATATGTTAGAAATTGTATCACTTATTAGTAGTACAGAAAGAATAGTAATTTAACTTATGCAGTAGCTTAGTATATATCTTTAAGTCTCAGAAACTTTTACGAAATACTTACACTCACTTGATGATGTCATCAGTGATGTCATTTGAGATGTCATCAGTGATCACTAACCATGTCATGATTGATGTAATATGCGAGGTCATAAGCAGTGCATTGTGGGGGCGTACGATATAGGTTGCTGAGGTATCTATGACTGCAGTATTTCACTGGTTTTATACAAGTGAAATATGAGCCTAACTATAACGTCCCTGTAACCTTTGTTTTTTTCAGTGAATATATACACACACACATGTACGCACACACACACATGCACACACACACACACACACATATATACACACATAGCTTCGGAGGTTATTTACCAAGGGTTGAGCAGGTGCCCACATGGCTCTGTGCAATTTTATGATGTTTCCACAGGTTTTTATAATGGTAAGTAAATACAATACTTTGTGTGACTTTGTGCATGCGAGAGCCTGCACAAAACCTTAGAAAATATCCCTCTGCAAGTCATACCAAACTAGCATCCCCTAATTACATTACACTTTCCACTACCTACCACTTTTCCAAAACTCTCTCATAACATTTGCTCATCCTTTAAAAATAAGTATTCCTGTAAGTTTTGCTACTTTGCATCTAGTTATTTGTAATAAACTCAGATTATCTGTGCTGTTCGTGGCATGAAACGGTGCATGATAAAAACTTTTCTGAGGTGATATTATTGTCAGTTTCCGGGCATCCTTCCTCCCTGTGAAACCTCTGGTGGAGGCGGCCTCCAGGGGAAAGTCAAGGACCGTCTTAAATCTGTGTCTTGCATTTGTCTCCTAAGTGACACTGCCTGTGATTTATGGAAGTTGGCTTGTACTGGTAGCTGTGAACCTCCAAAGAGATGCTGGAAAGTGTGCATGGGGAGTCAACTTCAAAAATTTATCAAGTAACTTTTCTGAAAATCTGAAAATAATTCTTCCTTACTTAGCAACAATCCAAATTGTGGCGGCCAGAGGAACATTAAATTCATTTAATTACCGTTTTTTTCCAGCACATATATTATCACTTGTTAACATTTTTACAGCATCCACCTGTATGCATGTAGTTATACTGAAATATGCCTCAAATTAGCATTTAGAAATGACCAGCTGAACCAAAGAATCCATGAATGTTACAGATATGTGATGCCGGGGTACAAATTAACAAAATGGAATTTCATGTTTTATCTCGTGGTATGCAGGAATACAAGTTGCGGAGCACTCTAAGGGGCTGGATTACGAGTCATTCTTTATTTTCCCGACCCGTGGGTAAACCCCTGTTTACACTCAAAACCAAAGTATTCCTTTGCCAAAGACCCAACTCCTGGTCCTTCTCTCAGTAACCAGAGCTGAATCAATAAAGAAAAGAAATATTTTCTTTATATGTGACGCTCACCCACTCTGGTAGGGGCATGCTTCATCATCGGGTCCACCCCAGGCCCCAAAAGCCAGGGTGGGCTCTACCCTCATTCCAGGAGCACTTAGATATATCCTACCGGGGAGCTAAAGAATAACAATACCTCACTTTTGTAGTGAGCTGGGGAAAGGGGGCACTAGGACCCTGTACCCGACTGGTGGGGAGGGGACAGGAACCGGACACCACTTCCGGTCAGGGGAGTGCATTCTGGACACGAGGGCACAGGAGACGGACGTGCATGTGGGTACAGCTGCAACCAAAGGAAATAAAGAATTACATAATCACTTACCTGTCTCAGCGTGCAGTACTTGGAAGATATGACAACTGGTGGGATCAGGAATCGACATCAGAGGCGTGCGCTCCTCGACGATGTCCAAACGGAGCCAGGAGCCCACCCTGGTCTGCCGACCACCTGAACAAAAACCGCGCAGTCGGGAGCTCATTTGACTCCAAGAAGACGAAACCAGGAGCCTACCCTGGTCCGTGCGCCCCCAAAAGAAGAAGACGCGAAATCGGGAGCCCACCCCGATCGCAAGAAAAGCAGAGCCAGGAGCCCACCCTGGTCCGCGTGCTGGCTCCTGCAGTGACATCGGGAGCCTACCCCGGCCGCATCAAGTGAGGTGAGGAGTAAGGGAGGCAAGAAAACACCCGACCGCGAGAGAAGCCGACTGCCGACTGCCAAGACAGCTTTGAGCCTCTCGCGAGAGCTCGGCGGCCATCTTGGAGTCAGGCAGAACAACCAATGAGAAGCTAAGGAAGATCGGGCGGCCATTTTGAGGTCAGGCCATACAAAGAATACCTAATCTCGCCCACCGAAATCTCGGCGGCCATCTTAGGGTCAGGCGAAAGAGCCAATAAGGGGCAGGAAAGAAGAAGAGGCCATTTTGGAGTCAGGCAAACAGAGAATAAAGCACAAGAATGAAGAACAAGTGGGATTTGAAAAGAAACAACAACAACAAAGAGTGAAAAGAAAAGAATAAAAGGAATACACAAAGAAATTAAGAAAATAAACAAATAAATAAACAGGAGAAAAATATAATAAGGGAATTAAGCACCGCATAAAGACGAAGACCTGCACGTCAACAAAATGACCGATGCCGCAAGTGACAAGAATAGCGCACAGGCCATTTTTCGCAGGCCACTACCATTCAGCTTGTCGGAACCACAGATAGGTTTCAGGTGGGAAAGATGGATTCGACAGTTCGAACGATACATGCACGCCACAGACATCGCACAGGCCAAACACACAGATCTATTTTTTTATTTCGTAGGAGATGAAGTGGAGGACCTGCTAATAACATTTCCCCAAGATCAGACAGCAACATACAAGGGACTGATAAAGTGCCTCACAGATAAGTTTGACCCGCAAAGAAACATTGATTTCGAAAGGTACACCTTCAACACAGCGTGTCAACGAGCAGAGGAGTCCCTCGACAACTTCGCAACAAGACTGCGAAAACTGGTCACATATTGCGAATTCGATAAGTTTGACAATGAACAGGCGATTCGACTGCGCATCATTAAAGGCTGTCAGTCTGTGGAGTTCCGCGCACGAATTCTGAAAGAACCGACCTCGCTAGAGAAAATACTGACCATGGCCCGTGCGGAAGCCAGAGCAACAACACATGCAAGACAGATGGAACGGGGAAAAGAAAGAAGAGTGGAGCAAACGAACCGCATGACTGGAAACAACAGGAAGAAAGAAAACACAGCGCCACTGCCAAGAAAAACGCAAGAAAGAACATGTTATCAATGTGGACTCGAGTTTCCACATGTCGGCGCGTGCCCGGCGATGGGCCAGAAATGAAGGAAATGCAACAGAGACAATCATTTTGCAAGCGCCTGCATGGGTGCACAGTTTAAAAATGAGCGAGGAAGACCAGCAAGACCATGAACGGTAACGAGCAGGTATGCCAGGCACATGGAAACGGCGAATCGCAGCTCCTCAACTGAATCAGAAGGAGCAGCCGCGCCCGAGACCGTGGAACGACTATATCTGATGTCCGACGCCCCTGCGGAAGACCGAGGGCCAGAGCACATTCATCTTATGGAGAAACATCAGATAAAGAAAACAGCGACAGTGGACATCGAAGTAGGAAGACACAGCACACGTTTCGTGCTAGATAGTGGGGCCACATGCAACATAATGTGCATGTCAGAGTATGAGAAGATGAAAGTAAGACCGCCACTATCACCGTCCACTGTTGATGTATTCACCTGGGGCTCGAAGAAACCAGTGGTCAACATCGGGAAGTTCACAGAGACACTGACGTACAAAGACAGGTCAAGCAAAGAGGAAATACATGTGCTACGGGGAGACATCCCAGCACCATGTCTGCTAAGCAACGTCATGGCGCAGGTGATGGGTCTCCTCGCAATGACGTACCACATGTCAGAGAAACGGAACATTTTGCGAGACTATCCGGCAATACTACAAGGCCTAGGCAAACTAAAAGGAAGACAAATAACACTGCACATCAACGAGGCAATCAAACCTGTGGCTCAGCATCACCGACGAGTGCCCATACACCTGCAGCCACAAGTAGAAGAAGAAATACAAAACCTGCTGAGCCAGGACATAATAGAGCCTGTAGACGGGCCGACCCCATGGGTGTCTCCAATAGTGGCGGTTCCGAAAAAGAACACCTCCAAGATTCGCATATGTGTGGACATGAGGATACCAAATACAGCGATTGAAAGGGAAAGACACCCTGGGCCACACCTTAATGACATGATCAGCTGTCTCACTGGCGCATGCCGATTCTCAAAGCTGGACCTGTGTAAAGGGTACCATCAACTGGAGCTTGACCCACAATCAAGGTACATTACCACTTTCTCCACGCACATGGGCCTGTTTCGCTACAAACGGCTGAGTTTTGGCATCTCATCGGCAGCAGAAATATTTCAGGAGACCATAAGGCAGGTAATAAAGCCAGTAAAGAACAGCTTGAACTACAGTGACGACATTTTGGTGTTTGGTCAGTCAGATGAAGAACATGACAGAGCTTTGCGTGAAGTATGCCTGCATCTGGAACAAGCCGGACTAACACTGAACGAAGAGAAGTGTGAACTGGGGAGAAATGAACTGGTAGTCTTCGGACATATCTTCTCCAAGAAAGGAATGAGGCCGGACTCCAGCAAGGTGGAGACGTTGGAAAAGGCGGGTGCTCCAACGGACGTCGCAGAAGTGAGGTCATTTCTTGGGCTTGCCAGCTACTGTGCTCGCTACATAAAAGACTTTGCCACGGTGAGCACACCGCTTCGAGACCTAACGAAGCAGGGTCAGAAGTTCATCTGGACACAAGAATGCAATCGGGCATTTGAGGCCATCAGACATGCTGTAATAGCTGTGGATCATCTTGCCTATTTCGATCCATTGCTATGCACGGAGCTGACGGTGGATGCCAGCCCGGTCGGATTAGGAGCAATTTTAGCGCAACAACTGCCGGGTAGGGACTCTCCACGAAAGATTGTCGCATATGCAAGCAAAAGTCTGTCTGACATTGAAAGGGCATACTCGCAGCCAGAAAAGGAAAGCCTAGCAGTGGTATGGGCATGTGAACACTACCACATGTTCATCTACGGGAAACCATTCACCATCGTAACTGACCATCAGGCCCTGGTGACAATATATGGCAATCCAAATGCAAAGATACCGCCTCACATTGAGCGATGGGGTATAAGACTGATGGACTATGATTTCAAGATCGTGCACAAGCCGGGGAAAGAACACAACCCGGCTGATTACATGTCACGGCACCCCTTACCGCAGGCACCTGAGAATACATCAATAGCGGAAGAATACCTAAACTTTGTGCTAAAACAGAACACTCCGGCATCAATAACAATAGCGAAACTAGAGCAAGAAACAAGGAGGGATGCCACAATGCAAGCGGTGAAAGTGGTGACAAGACAGCAGAGATGGAGACACGTCAACAACAACAGCACCATGGAAGAACGAGTCAACAAGGAGGAGATGTTAGCATTCAAAAAGATACATGAAGAACTATCAGAGACTGTAAACGGAATAATAATGAGAGGAACAAGGATAGTCATGCCAAGTGCACTACGTAGACAAACTGTAAATTTGGTACACGAATTACACAGAGGCATGGTCGCAACAAAGAAATTTCTACGGGAGAAAGTATGGTTCCCTAGCCTAGACAGAATGGTGGAGGACACTATCATAAATTGCCACATCTGCCAAACAACAGGGCAGCCAGCAAAGCCTGAACCGTTACAAATGTCGGAACTTCCAGGAGCAGTGTGGACAACCTTGGCAGCAGACTTCTATAGGCCTCTGGACACGGGCAACTACTTGCTCGTGATCATTGACGAATATTCAAGATTCCCCGTAGTGCGACAAGTCTCATCGACATCAGCGAGCGCAACACTGCCAATACTGGACGACATATTTGCAGCCTGGGGCTCCCCACAGACATTAAAAACAGACAATGGTCCTCCATTCTCAGGGGAGGAGTTTCGAAAATTCATGGACTACCTAGGCATTCATCACAGGAAGATAACACCTCTGTGGCCACAAGGGAATGGCATGGTGGAGAGGTTCATGGGGAACATAAAGAAGGCTGTCCAAAGAGCAAAGCTGGCGCAGATATCAATAGGACAAGCACTCTGTCAAGTACTATGAGATTATCGAAACACCCCTCACAGCTCCACGGGATGATGCCCCGCTGAACTAGTGCTGGGAAGGACAAGCAGGACGAGGCTACCACAACTAGAAGCAACGGCGCCACCAGAGCACAGCAGCATTGCTGTCAGAGACCAGGAGGCCAAAGAGAAGATGAAAGCTTATGCCGACGCCAGGCGACATGCCACTCCGTCGCACCTCAAGCAAGGGGACTCAGTGGTGGTGCGTCAGCGGCAACTGAGAAAATCAGACAGTCCGTTCTCAAAGGAACCATTAACAGTGACAAATGTCAAGGGGCCTATGATAACGGCGGCGGCAGGCCCCTACCGAATAACAAGGAATAGTTCTCACTTCAAGGGACTGAAGATCGTGGATGAAGACGGAGAGGACACAGCAGCAGTGAATACAGACAAAGATGAGAGACATGAAGCTATGGACAATAAAGGAAGAAGACCAGACCACGGTGAGGGACAAGAAGAGGGATCGCAGAAAGGAAAGGAAGGAACTTGTCCAAGAAGAGTGAGCAAAAGACCAAAAAGACTGATTGAAGTAATGTAATGATGGGGATAACGAAACATCTCTCTCTCTCTCTCTCTCTCTCTCTCTCTCTCTCTCTCTCTCTCTCTCTCTCTCTATCTCTTTCTCTCTCACCGTCTTCTCTTATCATTTTCTTGCAACAAAAGGGGAGATGTAGTGACCTGGGGAAAGGGGGCACTAGGACCCTGTACCCGACTGGTGGGGAGGGGACAGGAACCGGACACCACTTCCGGTCAGGGGAGTGGGGAGGGCATTCTGGACACTAGGGCTCAGGAGACGGACGTGCATGTGGGCACAGCTGCAACCAAAGGAAATAAAGAATTACATAATCACTTACCTGTCTCAGCGTGCAGTACTTGGAAGATACAACAACTTTCACCAAGGTGTCACTGTATTAATAGTAAAAGTTGGTATACTTTAAAAGAAAATAAATGGAGGTTCACTATGATTCTATGATCCTAAGACCCTCACTTAAGCCGTCGACATGTTACAAGGTCCTGGGCTTTCATCAGGATGAATATCATGTAGTAGGCCCAGTGTCAACGTGAATTTATTTCAACATGCAATTCTAATCAAAATCATGCAGTGAGTATAATAACTCGCCTTATCTTGGTATGGAGCACGATTGTGGCACCTGTTTTGGGGTCTGAATAGGTGTGTTTGCCCTTGACGACTAAGTGACTACAGGGGCACGCCTCCCGCCTCCCACTGAGAATATTAGTGGTTACCCAAAAAGGGTGCCACAAACATGTTGCCGGCTTAAGTGAGGTTCTTAGGACACAACATTTCAGCAGTGGCACAAGCATTAAGTGATTAAGTATTACAGAAAGCACAATAAGGACACTTTTGTAACAGTTAACTCCTCAAAAACGCTTTCTACACTTGAATTTCTCTCATTTCCATGACGAAGTTCTTCAAGTAAATTAACGTTTTTCTACCGCCACTAAGCAACATGGGCATGGGAAAACCTTGCATCTTGGTTGGTGATTGTAAATTGAACCCCCATGAAGATGGTTTATGCTTTATGATCACGAAGGTATGGTTCTGTAAAGGGTGCAATGAGGGTCACGTTGAGAGTTCTGGGGGGCCTTATGTGGTCACAGACTGCTCTGTCCTTGGGGAGATTTGACCCCATGTCATAAGTAGGCTGAGGTTGCTCTAGTTCGACCAGTGGCCTCACTCTGTGTGATGACCTTGTGCACCCCATTTTCTGAATTTGAAAGGGTCTGAGTAAACTGCAAGGAGGGACTTAAAGGCCTACATAGCACCTCTTCCACACATAACTCGAGGTTCGGTGAGAGTGCCTGCTCATTCCTGTGTGCTAGATGTGGTAACAATGACGTACACACCGGAGTGTAGGACTGTCCCTCCCTTGCCCCCCACGTAATGTGGGAACTAATGGCTACCCTCAAGCGTCCAATAAATAAAGCAACTTAATTGCTGCATTATGGCGTAATTTCCTAAGTAGCCACATACAGAGCATAAGCTCGCAAGGATGAGTACATAGAACATCAACAGACTGCACTGCAAGAAAGACAACACTGAAAAAACCTAGAAATCATCATGTGTCAAAACCTATTCCACAGATCCACAAGGAATATTAGAGTTTCGTGTCTAGCCTTTATTAGATGTAGTGGACAGTGACTTGCCAGAGGATATCAAATCCTTGCTCCTAATGTCAAATGAAGACAATGTTGGCTGTTGATATTATACTAAAGTAGTTTTTTTTCAGATTTTACATTTTTTTAAACTATTTTGCGGTTGCATTTGTGGACTGAATTGCCAAAAAAGCAACAAATTCTCATTGTGGGGCTCTGATCTCAGCTTCAAAGAAACAATTTAGCAGATGTTTCCACATTTTTATAATTGTTGTACTTCCTCCTTCTGAGCATTCTACAATGTTATAGCTTAACTAGATGCCTTCCATATACAAGCCAAACCAGCGTGCTTTCCACTATTCCCCCCATCAGCGAACACTCTGTTCGTTTTATAAATATCACAAAGGGTGTGTGCAACATTTGACATTGCGTTTACCTTACATTGGCTGCAAGGTAGTATGTAGCCAGGCATTGTACAGTTTTCCTCAATTTTTAGCTGTCTACTTTGCTCCCAAATGTAAATCATATCCAGATGGAAAATGTAAAAGTTGTAAATGTTGTACTTTGGGCAGATACAGGAGGATTCCTGCTTTTCTAGTCATTGCATACCTTACACACAGGGTCGTACTGGTGCAGAAAATCGGTTACGGGCATCAAAATAAAGGTGGCCCCCATTAGCGAATCAGCTAGCTAAAAAAGTGGCCTAAATTTACAAATCAGAACAATTTCGAACGAGTACGGACACGCAGTATAGGCTGTACATGTGATTTGAAAGGTATGGGAGACTGCATGCATTTGTGCTTACTGCAGGCAATGTTTGTGGTAATATCCGGGAAATCAACTGTAAAAACCAGGCCACCAGAGCATGCAACAATCCCACAGACAAAAAACCGTCCCACACACTGACCTGTTAGTCTTGCCCTTCTAGCAGTGGCAGGTTGCCCTATTGGCCTATTCAACCATATTTACTCTGAAAGAGTGGGGCACCAAGCAGATGGGAGGAGGAAGAAGCAATAAAAAAAACACAAAACTTGGATGAGTTGGAATGGGGCAAGGCTTGTTAGAGGTCTTGTCAGATAGTTCTAAGGGCCTGCTTGAAATAAAATAAGACACGAGACATAAATCAGAGTTTTAAGTGAATAAAATAATGTGAAGGAAGTAGACTTGTAGGTGCAGGATAAAGTTGCCTCCATTTTGTTTCAATATTTGTTCATAGAGGTTTAGAACAATTGCTTAACCAAAGGCCTTGTCTCCTCAGTGTTTGATCAAAAGGTAGGGCGTGCATCAATCACATCCTGTGCTCCTTAACCCAGTTCGGTGAGATTTATTTGAGTGCTTCGAGTAATAGGTCGCACTTAACGGTCATTTCGTTCTAATGGGATGGAAAGTTAACAATGCATTAGGAAAATAGGCGCCTTACTCCTGAGCGATCGCCTGGAGCTCATGCGCGAAGCTATTGAGGCTCGCTGCTCAAATCATGTTACACTGCCCTGGGTCGTGGCATTGTTCTGAGCTTCTGTTTAAAGTTAATGGAGGAAAAAACTGAGCATTTCTCATTGTCATTTTCCATGTATTAACCTTTAGGTTTTCTTATAGTGAGCAAATTACGAGCTACACAGAGTGCTTCTGCCAGAATAGTAAATATGTTTAATATTAGCGAGCTAGGAGCATGATTTTTATCGCATTTGCACCACTACATACTAAGGGAAAGATTTATAAACACTTTGTGCTATGTTTGTGTCACCAATGCAAAGTGTTACACTCTCTTATGTGTGCTGGAATGGAGCCCCAGAGTAACACAAAGGAGTGCTAGGCACCACTTTGCATCAAGGGGACACATCATGGGTGGTAAATGAGCATTGCTATGCAACAACCTATGGATTTTGCCACAAATCCCTATCTACTAACATTGATAACCAAAGATTTTTCATCAAAAAATTATGCCTCCTCTAGGCAGATGTTATGTATGAGAAACGTTTTCTTTTCTCCAAAGCTTTCCAGCTTTGCATGTGTGCTGTTCTGCACACATATAAAGTAGGCAAAGTGGTAAACTTTGTCAAAGCATGGTGTGTTTTTTACTGGAAGCGTATCCTTCTACTACAAAACCTAAGCTTAAATTGACGGCACACCCTTGCGCTATGGTGCGAGGATGTGTGTTTGGCACAAGACAGCCTAAAGTGTGCCAGGGCTGGGGAGAGAGCAACAGTGCTATAGCTTATTACATATGGCACTTTCCTGCCCTCTCCCTATCACACACTGCATCACAGAAACTTTGTTGCTGTGCAATGAAAACGTAGTAAATCTGCCTCTAAGTCCCGGGCAGGACCTAAAGTGCACACAAATATCGACAGTTGCTTTCTAGAGATGTTTTATTTAAAAATATAATTTTTCTAATCTGTTTGGAGTTAGCAAAACTCACACATATATTTTCCTCAGTGAAACATGCAAACTTTTCCTATTTGCAACAAATCAGTGGCGTATTTTAAAACTTTTGAAATCGGATTATTGCGGGTTTCCTTCTTCGACATGAGCAGGTGCCTGACTTTTTGCTGATTCAGCCCCTGAATACTTAAAGAAATGTACACACTTGCGAATTTTTGAAGACTACCTCTCAGTCTCTTGGCTTACCCCTGTAGATTTTCCATTAATATGTGTGGCAGAAATGGCCATTAGTACCGTAGTTCCTGATTTATATGTTGGTTGAATAAGTATTGCATCACAACAGCGGTGGAGTACTCTTATCGACAACTTGAAGATCCGTCCACCTCATTTAGAGTCAGGTGGGCCTTCAGTGTGTAGGCAACAGAGACGTAAGGTCCATTAGAGGTTTGGCTATGTGTCTACCCGCCCTATTTAGAGTGGGCGGACGCATGACCAGTTTTCACTGCCAAATACCACCATGAAAAATGTGGCAATGAAAACTTTTAAAAGACCCCAGCACGATGGGAGAACTCTCAAATGATGAGGGGGCATTGTTTTTTTTGTTTTCAAAAAGAAAATCCAGCTTTGGGATTTTCTTTTTGAAAATAAACAAATATGTATGTTTGGCGTACTGCTTTGTCATGTTGACGGAGCTGTCCGTCAAACCTACAGTGCATTTCCAGGAATCGCCGTCACAGCGGTTCGAGGAAATGGAAGAGATGTCCACAGGGGCAGCAGACATCTCTAAATATAATGTGGGTTTGTTTCATTTTAAATCTAGTTGGAAAAGATTGTTGTATTGAACATACCCTTGCCCTGCATCCATACGGTATGGAGTCTTTACAGTGTTTTTTTTCATACCCAATTAGCAATTTTGCCTTCCTTTTGTGTGGTGGCACATCCATTAGGAATGTTTGTACCTACTCACAAGGTTCTTCCTTTGTGAGAGTTCGCTACCTTCCCAGTCACCACCTTCTGCCCCTCTTAAGAAAAAAGCATTTTTCCCTCTACTTTATAAAGTTAGGTTCATGCTATATAAATTAAATTAAACTGAGTCCCCACCCAATCACCATTATTTCTTTTCAACTGTTTCATAATCTCATGATCATTTTCTAAAATGCTTCTATGCACCCTGTTTACTCCTCGCAGCCACCTCAATCTTCCTCTTCCACATCAACCACAAAAGACCTCCCTAAACCAATTGGGGGCCACTTATTTTCATATTTTCCTCACCTCGATTCAAAGAAATGGCAGTGGGAGTGTGAGGCAGTGACCATACCAACACTCAGCACCCTGCTTAATGATACTCTCTTAGCCACTGGCAATTGCAAGCAGTTTTTTAATATGTGCTGCACTCTTTCAGCAAGCCTATTTGCTTAAAGGCTATATGGAACCATCTGTACATTTCCTGTGGAAATATTTTTGATTAAAGTTTGGCTTTCATCTTAGCTAAATCGAAGCCTATTGTAAGTAATGATTACCTGCATCACTTCCTCAAATAAAACATCCCTTTATGATCTGATGATAGTTACCTGGTAGACACCTAATTGCCAGTACTGTTTAAGGGATAATTCATTAATGCCAAAATGTATCACGCTCTCGCTTCCAATGAATCAAAATGGTCAATAATGTCAAAAATATCTGATCCCATTGCCAAGACTGTACTTCTACTTGGAACAGTTATGCACTGATCACTAACTTCATTTTATTGCTGGCTGCACATAATTTGCAATTTCACACTTATTCCCCCCACTTGTTCATTCAGCGGAGCCAGCAATATGTTCGCCACACATGTATCTTGGTAATGATCTAGCTTGAAAGTACGTCATGTTTAACATTTAGTATGTATTCCGACCCCCTCTACAATTTCTCATCAACTACACTGAGTTCATCATGCACATGAAAAAAAATAAAACACCACCTTGGCATCCCACACCACTTTACAGACACATTTTGTTCAAGGTTCTGCAGTATTAGGTATTCTGTTCCAGTCTATCTCAATCTCCCACTCCAAATAAAACATCCTGAATTACATAGACCGAAACAGACGTCACAGGGTAGTCTACCTCACATGATTCATTGGTGTTCTGTCACCAGGACAAAGTGCCAAAATGGATAAAGTCAGCACAACACATATATTTAAAATTTGTGAATAAGTCTCTGAGAAGCTCAGATCAGTAATTAACTTATGCTTTACCTGTTACATCCTTGTCCTAAAATGACTTCCACCCAATTGATCTAAGAGTTACAGATTTGGTTGAGATAGTATGCCCAAGGTCTGACATGAAGGGAGACATTCTTTGGCTTTTTGTCTTGTCACTCAAGAGACCGCTCTTTTCAAGACTGCATCGGGCCCTGTTACATTCTTCATCCCATTCATGTGTACCAGAATGTCATCTTGTAGATGTGGCACTTGGATAATTCCCTAAACAAGCTTTTGAGTCTCTGGAAGATCCCTGCCCTGAATGGCAAACTCAAGAGAGTCCTACAAAAGAAATAAGCTTCAAGTGGTGTTAAAAAAGTAGTCTGATTTTGGAATGGCTGCAGAAGTTTATTTGAAGATTTCCTGATAAAATGTTTACCATGCTAAAACATTGGCTTTTACTAATGTAGCCAGTATCAACAGCTAATTGCCAGGAGATGCTCTCCAAACAAATGTTGCTGTTGTAATCTCTCAGGTGAACTACCAAGTAAGCCTCCTCCCAACCTTGAGACCAAACAAAGTGTCATTCTTTCTGCAGTCCCTAGAGTAATGGACTCACTCGCCACAACTACTTGCCATTTGCCACTTGCCACAGCATACTCTAAAATGTATGTCACACTCGTGCTGCTTAATAAATTGCAGTGTTATTATAGTTGAATCACTTCCACTGTCCATTAGGCCTCATATTTTTACAGTTCACAGTGTTGGCCTTAAATCTCTCTTCTACTTTTCTGGGTATATTCCTCACTGGGTCTATTACATTTACATTGATTTTGTAGACACTCTAACTCAAATCTGAGATCTCTTCGCTCCAGATACAGTGGATTTTCAACTTGTGCTAACTTGTTCACAACTGGGACCCCCATACAGTGGCTTTACAGGCTGTCTTGCAACAATCTTCATGTTGCAGATCCAAATTCAGTAAAGAACACAAAGCTCCTTAGCTTCATGTACAGGGAACAATCTGATTTAAAAGTGTAGTAAAGCTGCCTTTTCTGCATCATCGGCCTGGGCTGTTTACCTTTTTCATGGCCCAATTTTAGCTGGAATTAGAAGTATGGTGTGTCACATTGAGTGTTTTCTGCCCCTAATAAGGCACTGTAATACTGGTTTTGCCCAATTGGAGTTTTTAACACTCCTGTAAGGCCATTGTAAGTTGGTGCAGAAATTGAACCAGTGGCCTGAAAGTTAAATGTCATATGTGGGCTGTAGTGTGTATTTATACATATGCAACAAAGATTCTTAGCTGCCAGGAGCACCAGTGTGCTTTGGCAGGCCTGCAATTTAAAAGCATTGCATTGTATTAGTAAAAGGACAAATGCATTTACCATGTAGTTAAACCTATTTTTATATATTAATATCACCCCCAAAGTTTGCCTTTCAAACTCAAAGGGCTTGGTACTTAAAGATTTAAAAAAGTGGCACACTACTTGAAATAGTGTGCCCTCAGAGTGACTAAATATCCAAAAGCTGTTTTCACTGTGTAGGTTAAGCTAGATTTCCCATAAATATGGATATAGTATAGATAAATCCTTAATTTATTTCTCTGCTTGGGAAAATTCTAGCAAACTGATTCGAAGTTATTTTTGACTCAGTTTTCAAAACTTTATTTCATGGTCAAAGCATTTTTTTGTTGTTGGTAACTTGAAGAAAAGCAACTTTGTATTATGTGCTACCTGAGCAAAACTGGCTTAGAATTGGTTTTGCCACTGATCTCACCTCCAGCATCCCAGTACACATTTCTGGATGGAGTTATCAGCCCTGCTCTCCAGAGTGCAATGGCCTCAAAGCCAGTGTTATGACCCAGAGTCTGACAGCATTGAGGCTGTCGAGGCCAGTCCATCTTCGTCTGCAATGAGGGAGCTTAGGAATAGGGGCACACAATTAACAAGCAGGATATTGGCATGTCACAGGAACAATAAGGGCTAAGGTACTAAGAAAACCAAGAAGGGGAAAAACAAAACAAAAAAAGGTGAGTGAACGAATAGACTTAGGGGCCGATTCCGATCTCGGCCGGTAGGGCTCCGAATCGGATTCGGCTTAACCGGATCCGATTCGGAGCCCTATTGCCCGACCGATTCGTACGCGCGTCCGGGCGAGCGAGTACGATGCTAAATCGCCGACCGACTCGTCCGGGCGTCCCGACCGACTCGTTCCCGGGTCTAACCGCACCGACCGACTCGCTCGGACTCGACTCGCACCGTGCAATGGAGACGTTCCCCGGCCGGGTAAGTACGATGCGCGCCGCGAGCAGTCCGACCGAGCCGCTCACTCCGGCTCGAAAGAGCAGTCAGAGCCGTACTTTGGGGGTCCATGTCGGACCCCCCTGAATGCGTAACCATGCGAGCCGCACACAGGGGGGACCCATGGGTCCCCCCTACCTGTGCGTGTACGGCGCGAGTTGCTTCGCCGCGTACACGCTGTACGGGGCGCCCTTGTCCGCCTCGCACCCATTGAGTCAATGGGAGCCTGCATACGCGTTGTACGACAGGCTCCCATTGACTTCAATGGGTGTCCAACCGACTCGAGTCTGATGGCATACGTGCGCATCGTACTCGTTCGGTCGGGCTGCACGGGTCCGATTCGGTCGGAAATCTCTCCGGGTCCGGCTCGGTCGGAGAGATTTCCGGCCCGAATCGGAATCGGCCCCTTAGTGTAAACTGAAGCATAAATACTGCTATTGCCAGATATCTTGCTTTTGCACATGGTTGGTCTTTATATCATCTCTGCCCGTACTCACACTGAAGTGCTGCTGCTAAGACTGGTCCTAATGTGGCAAGTGTAGCAACTGAGCTGTATGACTCTGGAGATGTTGGCTCTTACTATGTGTGTCTATATTTTCTATTCAACTGCTCTCCACCTTCTCCAGGGTTGAGGTCTTCGGGGTCTTTTAATAGCTACAGTGTCTCAGGCTGACACCCAGGAAGGCAGGTTGTTGTCAGCAACTCCTCACGTCGCAGGGATTAGCTATCTATGAGGAGGGGGTACTGGCCATCTGTGAGGGGGACAGAAGCAGCTGGCAGAGCAAAAGACACCTTTCATACTACCTACCTCATCTGACGTAGTGATGCCAAATGTGTCTGGCATAATTTGCCTCCCTTCCAATGATCTTCCTAGACTTTTTGGTCCTAGCCGCAGTACGAGAAAATCCAGTTCTTAGGGCTGACAGATGAAGACCTCATCTAAATAGGGGAAAGGTTTATGAAGATCCAGAGTCTCCTCTGGTGGAAGAAGTGGTGAGACATTTTAAATTAGAGCTTCTGGGAATTTTTACAGTTCAGCAAAGAGGAAGTGCTGCAAAAGGAGGTGGTCACAGGGAGAGAGAGTATACAGGATTAGGTTGGGTAAATTATCCAATCACTGACTAATGCACATATTATTACTGGAATCTCACCAACAGTTCCTCAGAACATCCTTGAACCATGGAAGACTACATCTAAAGAAGAAGGCTATTCTGGAAGAAAGAAGGCTCAGGAAATCATGAATCTTGCTGGCACCTGGGATCACAATTGTTCTCCAAGGTTCAGGTGGCTGACCTTCTGTTTGCCTGCCCTAGCGACACAAAAAGCGAAGGACTGCTGACTTCAGAAAGGCTTAGCTGGCAACTGAGTACTGGATTCTGCAGAAGCCCTGGCTGGAGGGAGAAGACCTGGTGCCTAGAGGCCTACCCTGAGGACCTGAGGGCTGCAGGATTGACCAGCAGGATCTTTTTCAGTAGTTTGAGAAACATGGGACTTTTTCAACTTCCAGAGGTCTGAGACAACATGCTGAGACTTGTCCAGGAAGTCACACCCTTAGTGGGCAAGAAAATCATATTTGTCCTGCTCAATCCATTTTGCCACACAGACAATGTGGCTGGCAGGACTTTTCTAGTAACACACATGCTACATGCAAACTAGGCGTGATTGTATGTACCAGGAAGGGCATTAATTCATTAGAGTGTGCTCATGCAAGGCTTAGGACCTAAAACGTTAATATTCTAAATTGTGATGCTAACAATATGTTTGTGAGCTTGGCATATTATTTTTGCTGCAGGTTGATATTAGTCACACTAACAAAAACAAGCATTGGCAAGGCAAGTAGGTCTAGCCTTGGCCACCAACCTTTTGGCAATTCTTGTTTTGTTTTTTCATGGTTTTTGTAACACTTTAGTGTTCGAGAAGCTGCAGGGCCCTCATCAAATCTAAAAAAAATGCATTGACTAAAGGGCAACAATATTTTTGGGTTTAAAAAATGTACACATTGCCATAGTACTCCCTGGCACTCAAGGGAGCTTCTTTGTGTGTGGATGTATTCCTTGTGAAAGGGCAGCATGCCTTAATTCATAGTGAAGTCAGTCAATGGCTGAAGTGGGCTGACAAATTGACCCTAGATGCATGCTGGAGTAGGTGGAAGAACAATGTGAATGACTCAATCACAGACTAATGCATGAAGTCTGGCTAAAAACCCCCTTGAAGTAACTATGTTATACATACTTTTAGTAAAATAAAAAGGTCTTCATCAACATAGACCTAAAAAAGCCAATCGGTCTGGCATTGGCTGCCATCTTCTGGAAGCCCGACAAGAATGGAAGGAAGGCAAAAAAGGTAGAAAGGCAAAAGAAGGAAGGCAAAAGGGAAGGTAGGCAAAAAAGGAAGGAAAAATGAAAGAAGAAAATAAAAAAGGCAAGAAAGGAACGAAGAATGAAAGAAAGGAGGAAAGACAGAAGAAAAGAGGGAAAAGTCCAGAAAGAAAGAAAGCTAGAAGGAAAATAAGAAAGAAAGGAGAAAAAAAACACAAAAGAAGGAAAAAAGAGGAATGAAAAAGGAAAGAAGGCAAAAAAAAGGACAAAGAAGGCAAAGAAGAAAGAAAGAAGGAAAGAAAGAAAGAAAGATGGAAGGAAAGAGGTCAAATATGAAATAAAGAAGAAAACAAGGAATAAATGAAGGCAAGAAAGAAAGAAGGAAAACAGAAAGAAGGAAAGAAAAATGAAAGACAGAAAGAAAGAAAGAAAACAAGAAAGAAAGAAAAAAGAAAGAAGAAAAGACAAAAGGAAAGAAGGCAAGCAAAAGAAAACAAAGAAGGAAAGAAAAATGGAAAGAAGAAAGAAAGAAGGAAAGAAAGAGAGAAAGAAGGAAATAAGGGAAGAAAAAAGGAAAGAATGCAAAAAAGAAAGGAGGAAAGAACGAAAGAAGGCAAGAATGCATAGTGCAGAGGTGCCAGAGAGACCCCCTTGTGGCCAAAAATGTATATATAAAAAAAAATTACCGCAGATTTTTAAAGGATCTACGGATTTGTGGTAAAATAAAAAGAAAAAAGCAGGCTCCCTCTCATAAAAAACCCCAAAAAGAAACAGGGTGGATCAATGCCCAGTGGGATGTGTAACATGATTTTTAGTGGGGGAAGTGTGGTTCTGCTCCCTGAGACTTATTTCGGCCTGGGGACCCCATCCCTGGCACCGCATTCATTTATAGGGGAGGAGCGCATGCCACCCACCCACTCACCAGGCCTTCTAGAGCTCCCCTCATTAAAAAAAAGGAATTGGCCTTGGTGATGGGATGCCTGGGGGCATGCTCCACCCTCCAAATAAAAATCTAAACAAAAGTGAATGTGAAATGAGCAGAGAAGCTGCTTATTTCACATTGACACCTCCAGCTCTGGAGTGCCTCATAAGGCCCTGCAAGGGCTTTTAAAAAATATTTTAAGGATCCTGGTAGTGCCTCTAAAACGGGCAAGGGCACCACTAATTAGTTTCTAATGTTGTGGAGGCCTGCAGGGAGTGAAGCAGCCCCAGCAAGATTAAAAAAAACCATAATAAATCACCTGGGTTATTGAATACATGACCCCAGAAGATCTTACCTTATTTTTTTTTTCAAACAGTCCTAGCTGGAGCTGTATGCTTTTCAGCTGGAGTACGGTGGCCTCTTGTGGTTGGTTCTGTGGCTGTCCTTTGTGGGCTGAAAAAACTGTGAACATTTTTAAAAGACTTCTGGTCTTTCAAGAGGTCTTTATTATAGAGGTTGATGCGATTTCTATAGTGGACGAACTCACCAACCCGGACAGAGTCACTGTGAAACCTGTTCCCTCGCAAGCTTTATGTGATTCTCTCAATTCTTATTTTATTGAGAAAATCGCTACAATTAAGGCTAGTATTTCCCCTCCCATGTCTCCACTGCCAACTCCAGATTTTTGTAAAAATCCATTTTTATTAGATCAAATTCCCCCAATCTCAAAGGAATTTTTTTTTGCTCTACTTAAAAGAGTCAGCTCGGGTTCCCCCACTGATTGCTGCCCGCCTCATATTCTACGTGAAGCTTTCCTTACCTCTCCGGATCCTCCCCTTTTATTTCTGAACAATTCCCTTAAATTGGGTATCGTCCCCAGTACTTTCAAAATTGCTGAGATTGTTCCCATCTTGAAGAAACCTAACTCGGATCCCCTGGTCCTCAGCAATTACCCCCATTTCTCTTTTGTCTTATTTAGGTAAAATTTTAGAAGCTCACGTCACAGATTGCCTTTGTTCTTTTATTGAACAATCTCACTTTCTTGACTCTCGCCAGGCAGGATTTAGACCTGCCCATTCCACCGAGTCAGTTATTCTTGCAGTCATGGATGAGCTCAGAGGGGAGCTGACAAGGGCCTCACCCAGGCTTCTGGTACTCCTGGATCTATCGGCTGCATTTGACACGGTCGATCATGGTCTCCTGATCGACCGTGTCGGCAACGCCGGGATCCAGGGCCTGGCGCTGAAGTGGATCACTTCCTACTTCAGCGATCGATTCCAAGCAGTTCGCCTCGCTAGTTTCTCTTCTCATAAAAAGAAATTAACTTGTGGGGTTCCCTAAGGGTCTTCCCTTTCGCCCCTATTGTTTAACTTGTACCTCTTAACTTTGATCCGGTCCTTACGTGGAAAGATGGTCGAAACTTTCAACTATGCTGACGACTTACAGCTAGTGTTCGACATCAATTCTTCCACTTCCTCAGTGTTCAATTTCCAATCCACCTTGAGTTTTATCAGTGCTTGGATGAATGATAATCACTTGAAATTAAATCCTTATAAAACTGAGCTTATTCTTACAGGTGGAATTGCAAATCCGTGGAATTCTAACTTTTGGCCTTCTATGCTGGGCAGCCCTCCACTTCCAGGAAGCTCTGTTAAGAGCTTGGGGGTCCTGATTAGTAGTGACTTATCCATGAAGGCCCACATCAGCTCAGTGGTCTCCGCCTGCTTTTACCATCTACGAAGAATCCGTAAGATTAGCAGATTCTTGACCACTGAGGCCTTGACTCTGGTCGTCTTAGCATTAGTAATTTCACGCATTGACTATGCAAACTCATTATATGCCGGTATTCCGGCTTACCAACTGCATCGTTTACAGTTGGTGCAAAATCATTCGGCAAAGCTGATTGCCCGCCAGCCTATATGACATCATGTTAAACCTCTGATGAAGAGTCTTCACTGGCTTCCGGTAGCCAAACGCTGCGCCTTCAAGCTGGGATGCACCATTTTTAAAGCCTTAGCCGGGAACAGCCCAGATTTTATTTCTTCGAGGATTCAACACTACATCCCTTCTCGGAATCTACGCTCCTCCAATTTAAATCTGTTGATCACCCCCTCATTTAAACGCAAAAAACATGGGGGGCTCAGATTTGCGGTCTTGGCTCCGCAATTTTGGAACTCACTTCCTGTGGAAGTGAGGCTGGCAACCCCCTATGTGCAGTTTAGGAAATTGCTAAAGACTTTCTTATTTTCTCAGTCATATCAGTAAAGTCAACTGTGTTGTTAATGCAGCTTCCTCTATTGTTCTCAGCGCCATGAAACCGCTTGGTGTACTTGCGCTTTATAAGCATTTTTAACATAACATAACATGACCCCTTGATAAAGCCAAATGGCCTTCTTTTTATATTTTCGTGTTCTGACCCTTTGACAAAATCAGTTGGCCTGCCTTACTTAAACTGACACCCTTTATATTTTTACATCATATAGTCAGCAATGTGCCAACCCCGTGCCGCTCACCAAAGGCCATGCGCACTATGGGATTTGGGCGCCCGTTTCACTTGCGATAGACATCGTACTTTATATAAAAAAACGTGGAAATTTACTAAAAAACAAAACAAAGGTTACATGGGTATTATAGTTAGGTGACAGTGACAGTTAAAACATACCACTTTAGTTGGACAAAACCACGGAAAATAACCAGTTAGAGTTCTCTCAAATTAGCTCAAATGTTCCTCTATTTGTCTACATTGTTTTGGGAATTTTATTTTGTTGTTTTCTTGACTTTAAAGTTGTAGATACTACTTGAACTCAGAGCACTTTTCTCTGTCAAATTGCCTGCTGCTTGTGGCATTGCTACCATGGGTCGAGCAGAGTTTCACTGAGACTTGTGATGGGTGTGTTTAATAAGCATTGTATGCACATTCCCTGTAAACCTCTCACTGTGAACCTGCTTGGCAACAGCAACATCTGTCTCCCTGCCTGCGTCTTTGGAGAAGTTCACCTCATTCTGCAACACATGCTCCAGAGAAAGGATTAATCATGATCTCTATTCTAAAGCAGTATTCACTAAATGGGTGGCACACATGCTTATGCACTGCTAGCTTTGACATACTCACAGCGGATGCACTTTCACAGATATTGGTCACTTTCACACATACACAGAACTCAAAAGGCTGGAAATGAGCACCTTGGCTGAGCAAACAACTACAAGGTACCACATGAGCTTACAAAAATACCTTGACCAGCTTTAAAATGTTGCTCACACGTTCAGCTACTGCTCCTAGCAATGAAATAACTAGCTAGGCATATGTATTGATCACAGTGACAGAAAGTACACACTAATAACTCACAATAAAGAGCACAGGCTGGTTCTTGGGACGGGCCCAACAGTACAAACCTTCAGTCATCTCTCCAGGGCACAGATGACAAAGGGTATTTTCTGGAGGGTACACCGCACCAACATATCATGTGCAAATATAAACAAGGACCCTAGCTGTGAATATTTATCGCAAGGATGATTATTATATAATTTCATTCATGCCTCATATGGTCAAGAAAGTAACCCAGTAAGTGGGTATATCTCTTGATAAGAAAATGTTCCAACGATAAAAAGTATAATGTAATTGAAATGTTCTATGCTTTCACTAAAGAACTTGACAGTAAGTAGTAAAACTAATGCAAGACTCTCAAATGTATTTAGTTTACAACACCCAGGGACCAACAGGTGCCCAGTGCGTTTCTAGGGCACCTGCCCAAAAAAGCCCATAGATGTCATTGGGGTTCATCCAAATATCATTATCATTGTCAACTCACAGTGGGACTCCTTGTTGCTAGGTTACATATCTCCTACATTAAATATTGGGAACAACTTTCTACAATTTCATACTGCCTTGATACTGCATAACTCAATATCACAGTTCAAAGTTGTCACTTAACATCTATCTATGCACTCTGAGGCAATGTTCCCTCTAATGATTTCTCTTGGTGTGTGGCAGCACAGAGCCCATATGCATTCTTTTCAGAGCTGTGTGTGAAAATGAAACTCAACAGGAACCATAATGAGAATAAATGTGCTACACTTAAGGTTGATTGGTGGCAACCTCTTTCATTTTTTAAAGAAATGGTCTGAAAGGTAAATATTAACCTATTATTTGTCTTGCTAAAAGCCACAGGTATTACAGAAAAGTCCAGATAAGGTGGCAGAGTTTCTGAAAATATTCCAGTGTTTCATGATCTGCCAGTACACCCAGAAGGATTATTGTTCTGAGACAGAAAATTCCTTTATGTACATTGTTATTTATCTGTAGAGTAAAACACACAAAACCGGTTGCTTGTTGTCTGGCTCAGAGAGGACCAGACTTGGCAATTCAGGCTGCACTGTTACTATTGTAGCAGGCTCAAGACTGATTTGCATATGGCTTGGTCTAGGAATAGTGGGCAAAATAGTGATGAGTTGGAATGCTACCTCGAGCGATTGCCAGTGGTATGCCGTATTGCAAGCATCCTCCAATCCCCTTTTGTGTGTTTGATGTGATGCCCTAAGTGGTCAAGGGTATGCCCAGACATGGGTCCCTTGGTCACTGTGCCATTGGAATCAAGTTACACCAGACTGAAGAGCACCAATCAGGAGAAACCAGTCTTGGGTTGCTTGTGTTCCGGTTCAGAGAGGACCTGGCTTAGCAGCTTGTGCTGGACTGTTCCTATTGGAGCAGGGTCACGACTGATTTGCAAATGGCTGGTTCTAGTCTGAAGTGGCATGGTGGGCAAAAAGAATGATGGGTTGGAATGCTACCCGAGCGGTTGCCAGTGGTTAGACTTATTGCAAGCATCTTCCCATTGACTTTTGCGTGTCTGATTTATTTGTGGAGTGGCAGATGCTGTTCAGGTGCATGGTAGAACTTTTTAGTAGCACAGGATTAATCAAGGTAATCTGGGAAATTAAGCCATGTCTTATAGCAAGAGAAATCACATTCCATCATATATGCTGGGACATCAATCAATCAATCAATCATGTCACTTATAAAGCGCACTACATACCCGCGAGGGTCTCAAGGCGCTGGGGGAAGAGGGGGGTGGTGCTGCTACTGATCGAAGAGCCAGGTCTTGAGGAGTCTTCTGAAGGCCAGTAGGTCTTGGGTCTGTCGGAGGTTGGTGGGGAGGGTGTTCCAGGTCTTGGCGGCGAGGTGGGAGAAGGATCTGCCGCCGGCGGTCGTTTTCCGGATGCGGGGGACTGTGGCGAGGGCGAGGCTGGTCGAGCGGAGCTGGCGGGTGGGGGTGTAGAAGCTGAGTCGTCTGTTGAGGTAGGCTGGTCCGGAGTTGTGGAGTGCTTTGTGTGCGTGGGTGAGGAGCTTGAAGGTTATCCTCTTGTTGACAGGGAGCCAGTGCAGGTCTCTCAGGTGGGGTGTGATGTGGCTGCGTCGGGGGATGTCGAGGATAAGACGTGCAGAGGCGTTCTGGATGCGTTGCAGCCGTCTCAGGAGCTTAGCCGTCGTTCCTGCGTAGAGGGCGTTTCCGTAGTCCAGCCTGCTGGTGACGAGGGCCGGGTGACTGTTTTTCTTGTTTCGGTGGGGATCCACTTGAAGATCCTGCGGAGCATTCGGAGGATGTTGAAGCAGGATGAGGAAACGGCGTTGACCTGCTTAGTCATGGAGAGGGTGGGGTCGAGGATGACCCCTAGGTTGCGTACGTGGTCGGTGGGTGGCGGGGCTGTTCCCAGTGATGTTGGCCACCAGGAGTCGTCCCAGGCTGAAGGGTTGGAACCAAGGATGAGGACCTTCGTCTTGTCCGAGTTCAGCTTCAGGCGGCTGGTCCTCATCCATTCGGCGACAGCCTTCATTCCTTCGTGGAGGTGGGCTTTGGCGGTGTGAGGGTCTTTGGTGAGGGAGAGGATCAGCTGGGTGTCGTCGGCGTAGGAGATGACATGAAATGGAATGGCTATCTAATGTACTATGACAGAAAAAGTCCATCAGAATTCATGTGGCAGGAGAATACATCCATCAGTATTACCATGCCACAAAATATGTTGATCAGAATTTCTTTGCACTTTAAAGTTATTGTGTCCTAAGAACAGTGCAGAGAAACTATATATATATATATATATATATATATATATATATATATATATATATATATATATATATATAGATAGATAGATAGATAGATAGATGCTATTTCTATAATAAGCTTATGAATATCTAAATGAAGCTAAATATGCAAATCAGAGATAATGTGTCAACAAGCTTTTGCCACATGATTGCAACACTTCAGTTACTTCTCTACCAAACAAATCTCTGTGGGCAGCCATTTCCAGCATGTAAAATTAGCCTTAGCTGCATATGTGCCCATGTTATTGCCACTGTTCAAAACTAGATTCTTCTGTTTGTATTGTAAAGACTAAGAGCCATCTGTGCTCTTACATTCTCTCAGATATGTGCTCTCTGTCACTCAATCAAACAAATTCTTTCACTCATTCCAAGTCTCTCTTGCTCGCTTTCTAGCCTACAACAAACACTCTTACTGTTTCATACTTACTTTTGCCTTTTTACCAACTGGTTCACTCATGCTCTGAATGCAATTGGGCTGCTAATTCTATTTCAAGTTTAAAATTCCACTTGGACCTGAATTTGTATTATCATTCAAGAGGTTTTCCCTCTGGATTTCACCAGGTAAATCCTAGCAGAAATCAGGGGGTAATGCATAAAAATTTGAAAATTACATACAATGTATGTATTCCTTACTTAGAGGACTGCAACTCAGAAGTGAGTGCAGATTATGCACCTGCTAATTCCTACACTCTGTAAAATATTGTTAGTGGGTGCGCACTTTGCACCTCATTGTAATCAGGCCCTTGCTTTCCTTCGCCTCCTATCTTTCTATATCATTCAATTTTTAGCTTAGCTATAACTCATACTTTCAACCAAAAACACTTGCAATGTGAGCTGTCAGTCACACACATATTTGCTGAGTAATTAGCCTTCCTAACAACTAAAGAGAAACATTTTGGCACAGCTCTGTAGTCTAGGCGACTGCCCAAATTTCAAAACGTATTAAAAACACACACTCACTCGTCTGCATAAAAGCAAATCAGATTCCGGTGTGAAATGGAAATATGTGGATAATCATCTCCTGGACGAAGAAAAGGTGCAGCATTGCAATGCTACTGGCAGACTGTGTGTTATAAGAGTGCTATTTAACAATAACAAATAACTAAAACCCTCTTCTTCTCAAATACTTAAGAAATAAACAGAAAAGTAGAGGGTGGAGCACTGTTAAAATACGTACACAATCTTTGTTGTTGAACTGAAAACTGTACAAATACCTTTAAACAAATCTTTCAAATTAGCTAAATATAGTTTTCAGATGAAGATCTAACATAAGCTGGACATGGTTTAGAAGCACATTTGGTCAAAAAATGTATGGTTTTATTTATTTTATTTTTGTAGTATTGTATACTGTGAGCAAGGCCTAATGGCTATCAAAGCGCTTTGCACAGACAAGAAAAATGTGAGTTTGAAAATAAAGACAAGAATGAGAAAACACAAAGAGGAACAGCAATATTTAAAACAAAGTGCACATGGAAAATTAACTTTCAAGAGAAGAAAGAGAAAACGTGTATGCACCATTTTCAAAATGGTTAGACTAAGTAAATATTCAATTGTGGTGCATTCAATTAGTACCCAATACAAACTCCAGTCCTGCCATGTGTGACAGAAATCAGCTTCTTTGTAATGCGCGCTCGTGCAGGCCCCCTGCACGGACGTTAATGACAGAATGCGCGGCCGCCCAGGGGCGCACCTTACAGGGAACTGTGCTCTGAGGTACTAATAAAATTGTGTAGGAGTCGGAATCATTTTTTTAATTAATGGCTCCTATGCACAGTGTTAAAATCAAGAGGGTCAGCTCCTACTCTTCACATTTTTGTGGTCATTTTTCAATGTTTCTTTATTAACATTTCGGGTCTCGCTCCCTTATGAAGATGCTACCTGGTAGAATTACCTTTCCTGTAACTAGTCAGGTCAATGTGTTGACGTTATATAAAAGAAATCCTCCCCAAAGCCAACCAGATGACTCTTTATTTTAGCTTATAACTAGATCCACAATTAAATTATGTTGGTTAGGCTGAATGTCAGGATATTATCTACTGAAATATTGTTTGACATAAATATTTCTCCTAGATATCCTTTAGAAAAATATTGTTCCATTGGGTGTAGATTTTATTTTGTTAGTTCTATTGTGGCGATAGTAAATGACGTTTAGGACACAATATTTACGATAGACGATATTCTGACATCCATATTCTGGTATCATACTGTTATAGCACAGCAGAGTTGCAGTGACAGGAGCAAGCATCTCCTTGATTTGAGAAAGGCTGGTGCCAGGGTGCGGTAGTAATATCGAATCGATTTTTATATGTTCCCTCAAGGCACTGACCTAACTGGTTGCACATAAGGTACAGGTAAGGTGCTTAAAGTTTAAGACCTTGATACATACATTTTCTGCATCAATATTCCAGAACAGAGCTTTCTAGATTCCCTGGTATTAAGGACTTTGTCAATGAGTCAATCCGAGACAGAAATCCACTTGGACTGCAACCACCTCACAAACCACTGAGCAATATCTGATTGAGATTTCAGGTGACAATCAATTCTGTCAGATATCACAGGGATGATTAGTGGAACCCAAACCCTCTTTTATAATAGAAAGGCACCCTCAGGAACAGTAGAAAACAATGGATATATTTCAAAGATTTATTTTAAAATCAAAATCCTATCCAAGGCCACAAAATATGAATCATTACCATGATATAAACAAACAGAATACTAGTTGCACTGTTTACGAGCACTGTGAAAAGAAGGCAGAAAATATTGTAATATACTGGATAATGAAAGAATCATTCTTTATGTCAATGTGTACAATCCCATCCTCACTTCTTTGGCTAACTAAGCAAATTTTAGCACCAAGGAATGAGCCTAATTTGAATTCCAAGATGGTTCCCACCACATACCTGTTTTGAGCAATGAGTCTAATGTTTAATGTAATAGCATTGTATGCTATTCTTGTCAGTGTTTGCTAGCAGGCTGATAAGCCCAGCAGGCGAAGGCTAAATGTGCCTCTCATTAGCCTTCAGCAAAAGTAGATTGTACTGCCTCAGTCTTAGTTCTTCTCTCACTCACCACACTCTTTTCTTAGCTTAACATAATCTGATCATTTTTCTAACCTTTTAGAAGAAACAATCAACAGAAAAAGGCCCAGGTAATCAAACACTTATTTTCATTCTGTGAAACAATGCCCTTTATAGTAACAAAAAGAATCAAGAAATGGGATTATCATCGTCCACGAAACCTTGTTCAAGACTCAAAAACAATTATTTATAACAGAAAATTCCATTCAGATTAAAACCTCGGAATAGCAGACCTGATTATTACAATACAATGAAAACAACATTAATATATGTGTATGTTATATTCGAGAAATGTATACAAAAAATCTACAAAAATAAACATATGTAGGTCAGAAAAATTGGTATCTAGAAAAGGGAAACATTATAATTATAACAACCTGAAGTGGGTATGGCGAAGCACTGAACCGTGTTGTTGGAAATCGCCATCTTATGCATGGTATTACCCCAGATTGTTTGCCTTCTTTTTCTGAATCTGTTTTTGCTGGACATAGGAGTCTGCACACTTTACTCCTGCTAACCTGTGGAAAAGAGCTTGTGCTCTCCTCTCTAAACATGGTAGAATTGCCATATCCCTAATGGGCCCATTTAATTGACTTATAACTCCCTAGTTAATGGTACCACCTGTACCCAGAGCCTGTGAATTAAATGTTGCTAGTGGGCTGCACCTCTCATTGTGCCACCCCATAAAGTAGCACTGTAAATCATGTCTTCAGGTCTGCCACTGCAGCCTGGCTGTGCAGTTGTAAACTGCCATTTTAACTTGGCAATAGAAACATTTTACCAGGCCTAAACCTTTCTTTTTAATACTTATAAATCATGTGCCCATAGTGTCGATGCATGGTATTTAAAAAGTAGAATATGCATATTTAATGTTTGTCATGGGCTGGCAGTGAAAGATCTCCAAAGTAGTTTTTCATTGTGGCAAGTGTGGCTCTCCCATAGGAAAACACTGGTTTGCACCATACCAACTTATAGTGCTTAATTTCATTTTTTGAACAGCTAGAAAAATGATTCAGGGACTCATTTCATTAGTCATTTGAAGTCCAACTTAATGGTCAAGTCGGATCTTGTATTACTATTTTGGAAGTTACACTTTTAGAAAGTTATTTTCCTGCCTAAAATCAAATAGCTTTCCTGCTAGTATGCAGCTGCCACCTGACTTCTGATAGCTCTCCAGTGGTGAGATGTGTATTGCTCCTAGACAGTGGAGAAAGGGCTCTGGGTGTGGGGAGAGAGACTCCTTCCTTGACAGGTTGGCCTGAGGGCTGTGCCCAGCCCCTTCCTGAGTTTCAAAGGTTGCCTACCTTGTAACTGACAGATGAAGCTAACACCTGGGCCTGTCTCCCTTGTGTATTACTAGTCAGGCTAGCACCAAACCCAGTAGGAGGGAGGAACTGACCAGAACTGGTTTACGGGTGGCAAAAGACTTGACCTCCACCGTTAGGCTGGCACTGAGCATAAAAATGGAGCCTACAGACCTCTCCTCAAAATACTCCTGGACCTGTGAGGAATCAGAAGGACGTACCTGCTGTCTGAAGAACCTAAAGAAAGCCTGGACCTGCTTGCTTTGAACCCAGGACCCCAGAAGTGACTCTAAGAGTCAGTTGACTCATCTGTTCGAGCTGCAGGGACACAACAAGGGTCCAGATGCCTCTCTCCCTGCCCAACTGCCCAGCTGACCAATTCCAATTGGACCTGCCTTGGACCCTACTCTTTTGCAGTGAGTCCCAACCATCAATTGTTGCCCCCTAAATCCTTGACCTTTGGTTGATGTTAGAGTGTACTCTCCCTGTCCCCAAACTCCAAGAAGTAGGACTTAGAAACTTTTTGTCAACTTTTTGCCTGGAGAACCAATGGAGATCCTGTCAAAGCGGCAGTTTTTGAAGTTAAATTGCCTGTCGGCCAGAGCCTGCTGCTTTGCCCCTCTGAAGGATATCTGATTTCCAAAAAGGTTTCTATGTCTGAACATAGAGAGCTTCATTGAGACCGACACAGAGAAGCATCCGATCGACATCGAGGCCTACCCTGACACAGACTTCAGCCCCTCAGTACATTTCCATCTTTTTCGACAACCGCACCAGACCTTTGCTCTTCAGCAGCCTGCCATCGTCGAGCCTCGCTTCAGATCCCACTAGCAGCTTGCTCTGCCGACTGCTTGTCGACACCCACTTTTTCTCCATTATTCTCTAATTCCAAAGGAAAACTTTCCATCGGGATGAACTTGGTCGCTCCATCCGACCGGTGATTCATCATAGTTGGCTGTAACGTTTGACTATAGTGCAACCAGATAACAGCGGTTGGCACTTTGTGCTTTTTGCTGCTATTTTTATTTCAAATTTATTTTAAAAATTCATATCTCAGGTTCTACTTATCTTTGTCGTTTTGTTGCGATTTTATTTATTAAAAAATTCTCTGTTTTTCAAAATTATTTTGGGATTTTTCTTGTGTTGTGTTTTCACGTTATTACTGTTTGAGTATTGCATAAATACTTTACACATTGCATCTAAGTTAAGCCTGACTGCTTTGTGCAAAGCTTCCAGAGTATTAATACAGGTTTATTTCGTGATTTTAGGACTGTGATTATTGTTGGAGGTGGGTTTCCACCCTCCTAAACTAATACTCAAATTTCTTACACATATCAATAGAGTTAAAGTACCTGACTGTATTACCTCTGGAAGATTGAAACCCATCACTGCCTTTGCTGATCGTGTTTCCTAACATTAGCCTCCCAGCATCTTCATCTGTTTATACTGGTTTACAACATGCAAACAACATCTTGGACCTGCTTTGCTAGCGAGCTCTTAGACCTAATTGACATGTAAAGGCGTATCCCACCTCAGGAGAGGCAACACTGCTAAGGAAATCAGTAGTGAGGTGTTTTTCTTCCTACGCTCATTGGTTGGTTGAGGAATAATCCTGTGTTTACTGCAGATAGACATCAATATATGAGGTGGGTCCACATATTTATATGTTCCTGTGCAGTTACTTAGTTCACACTCAACAGACATTTTGTAAAGTGAGCGAACCTCTCAGACCAGCCAGCCTCACTGAGGCACACTCAACTAATAGTGTCAGTCTTCAGGAGGTGGTGTTTAGATTTATGAATATCCCTGAAGGCACAATCTGTTGCTTCTTTTCATCCAAGTTAGGATTATCTTCTGCTGAAACTCTACATAGAAAAATAACAAGCTTTACCTAAAAAGTGCCTGATTGGATGGGGTGAATTGAGACACGCACACAAAATAAATGTACATGGTTCCAGATACTGTCAGTACGTGTACACTCAAAACCAGCTCAGGTGGATGAAATCCTAGATCATGCTCACTTAATGACTGACTTCTATTTTGATTGTGCCGAAAAGAATAACAGTTTGTGCTTTTTTTAAATGCTCACCTATCCACTGATGGAGTTAATCATTTTACATAGTTTTGGAAATATATTGTATAGTAGTAATCATTTTTTTTCCTCAAACAATTTTTATTGCTTTCTTTCTAAATATTACAGCAAAAGGGGATAGCGTCCTATAAAAACAGTAACCAATAAGAATGTATGTTGCCCAAGTATGTAGAGATAAACTAGTAATAATTGTTTGCCATTATCAATGAGGGTCGTATTTAAATTGCTAACATATAAGTAAACATTTCTGCATCGGAAGACCTATGACAAATCAGTGACCTATTGATTTTGCCATTTCGTAATCTGATTTTTCTATGGCTTTCATCTTTGTTACCTTGAATTATCCAGCAAAGAGTGCGGGAGGAAAACTATTGAGCTGCAAAACTGGAAAATGGGATTCATAAATGAGATGAAAATTGCTACCAAATAGATCTACAGCAACCTACAGTACAGTCACGTATAACTGGGTAATTTAGGTAGAAATATGATGTGCAGTGAGAGAAAACTCCACATAAGATGACAAAATGAGGGGGACTGAGATCCATGATCAAAGTCAAGATCCTTTGGAAGGGGAGGATCTGCTGATGTATTCAGAGGCATGGTGTCAGTGTAGGGACACAGAGTAGATTATATTCTTCGTTCTTTACTTCAAATCCTTCAGATCCATGCAATATGTTACTGGCTTCCATCAGATATGGTGCTGAGCAAGTAGCTATTACATTCTGTCCTTAGATGGAACAGGAGTAGCTGAGGGAGCTACTCTTGTCCAAGTAAATAGATGCTATAGTACTGCAAGACGGACCAGTGATTCTTTTATTTTTTTCTGCCACATTTATATATTCATTTATTGAAATACAGCTGCGTAACGGAATTTGAGCAACAGTGATAGAATTAGTACATGTCAAACATCACTTAAATAAAATAACAAAGACATCTGCCTAGGGAAGCAGCCCACCCCACATAGGCCAATACATGATATTCTAAACCCATATGATGTTAATAACAATAAAACTGGGGGGAAATCCGAGAGGGGTGAAAGGGAGAGAGGTTGGGGTACTGCCGGGTGATGTAATCAGGGACCCAGGAAAATACCACACTGGATCCCGGGTATGTGAACAAGGCCGAAATATTCCATACAATACATGGCAGGGCATTGTTGTCTGATACAATAAAGGCCAATATATGACAGTCCAAGACAGCACAGCAGCCGCCTCCAAGGTGCATCAAAGAGGGCATGGTAGCCGATAAGGGTTTTAGTTGTGGGACCGTCCTTGATAACTCGGAGGGGGAAAGGATGGACAAGGCCGGCTCAGGAGGAATAATGTTGGTCACTTGAAAGGAAGGACTCCAGAACCACTTCAAAGACATGCAGTTTATCATTGAATTTATAAGTAGTGCGTTTGTGGCTGACGATTCTCTGTAGATCAATCAACCACTTGTTACCCATGGGCGTAGTGGATTGACACCAATGGTGAAGCATAGAAGTTTGGCAACTGCAAGCGTAGTTGGTAATCAACAGTGTTCATGGGATGTCAAATCTTTAGGGTCAGCCACATCATGAAGACTGGCTAACTGGGGTCAGGATGTGACCGGGTAGGAACTGAGTCACCGGATGTGGGTCCAAATCGTTGCCCAGTAACCAGCCCATGAGCAGAGGAAGTGGTAGAGGTTACAGCCATCTGCGTCGCATCTCCAAGAAAAGCCATGGAAGAGGAGCTTGGCCAACCAGTACAAGTCATTTAAGATTTTGAAATGTAGGAATTTTAGTACAGACTCTCTAGGAGCCATACTGTGGTCCACCAGTAAGATCACCCAATCCTCTGGTGACTACACCATTCCCAAGTGCATCTGCCAAGAAAATCTGTTCATATTGATGGAGGGTCCTGAATGTAAGTTTTTAATAAGGTCTTTGTGGTTCACTGACATAATATCGATGTACAAAATATCGTTGTTAAAAATATCGATGAAAAAATATAGAAAGCAAAAATATCGACTTCCTATACTTAAACAAGTACAAAAATATTGAAAAAAAAATATCGATGTAAAAAATATAGTTAGACAAAATATTGATTTTTAAATATATATAAAATAAATGAATCAATATTAAATATGTTAAATAAAATTAATATAAAAAATAAAGTAGATTTAATATATATTTTAAGAAAAAAACAAATAAACTTAGTTAAAAAAAAGTTAAACACACATACATAATAATTAATATATATATATTTACTTTAAAACAATTAATAAACTATTAATTTAAATATATTTTATCCTTTTAAAATTATATAAAAATTTACAAATATATATATATATATATATATATATATATATATGTTCCAACAAAGTGCCAAGAACCAAGAACATCAAATCTAATAAAAAAACCATTTTATTATAAATTAAAACATTAAACTATTTAAAAATCTTTCAACTTAAATTTCCCACTCCAGTCAGTGCAACAGTAGTGAAAGTGTTGGATAGCAAAGGGGTAAAAATTACTATTCCCACTCAAGTGAGTGTAACAGTAGGGAAAGTGTTGGATAGCAGAGGGGTAATAATTACTATTCCCACTCCTGTGAGTGTAACAGTAGGGAAAGTGTTGGATAGCGGAGGGGAAAAAATTTCTATTCCCACTCCAGTGAGTGCAACAGTAGGTAAGGTGTTGGATAGCAGAGAGGTAAAAATAACTATTCCCACTCCAGTGATTGTAGCAGTAGGGAAAGTGTCGGATAGCGGAGTGGTAAAAATTACTATTCCCACTCCAGTGAGTGCAACAGTAGGGAAAGTGTTGGATAGTGGCAGGATAAAATTTACTATTCCCACTCCAGTGAGTGCAACAGTAGGGAAAGTGTTGGATAGTGGAGGGGTAAAAATTACTATTCCCACTCCAGTGAGTTTAAGAGTAGGGAAAGTGTTGGATAGCAGAGGGGTAAAAATTACTATTCCCACTCCAGTGAGTGCAACAGTAGTGAAAGTGTTGGATAGTGGCAGGATAAAATCTACTATTCCCACTCCAATCAGTGCAGCAGTAAGGAAAGTGTTGGATAGCGGATGGGTAAAAATTAATAATCCCACTACAGTCAGTGCAACAGTAGGGAAAGTGTTGGATAGCGGAGGGGTAAAACTTACTATTCCCACTCCAAGGAGTGCAACAGTAGGGAAAGTGTTGGATAGCGGAGGGGTAAAATTACTATCCCCTCTCCAGTGAGTGCAACAGTAGGTAAAGTATTGGATTGCGGAAGGATAACAATTAATATTCTCACTACAGTCAGTTCAAAATTAAAAACAAACAAAATATTAACACAACAAAAATATTTAAAAAACAAAATAAATACAAAAATATATAAATATGTTAAAAATTAAAATACAAATATATTTAATATTAAAAAAAAATAAAAAAATATTATAATGTTAAATACATATGACAAATACCTACAAATATTATATTAAAAAAATCAAACAAATAAATATTTTTAATTACAAATTATTTAGAAACAAAAATATTAATTATTACATTAATTTTCTTTTTTATTTTCTACCCTATAACACCACACAATTCACGAACCACATCTAAATAAAAAAAAAATGTACTTCCATGATTAACATAATTAATTACCAATTAAAGAAATATTATTATTTATAAAACAAATTGAAACTCATAAAAATTCATTAACTTCCCACACTTAACCCCTATAATGCCCACAATGCACAGCTAAAATTAAACAGTAAAAACATTAATTACAAAATTAAAACTTATTTTCAATTAAAAATCAAATAGTATCTAACAACTAATTATAAAGTAAGTAAAATTAATTTACTCCCCACCCTTTACCCCTATAAAAGTAAAACCCACACACAATAAAATATAAACAAATACCCTAATTAAATATCAATTAATTAATAATAATTAACAATGAAATAGTAATTGATTACCAATAACTTACTTTCCACCCTTTAACCCTATAAACCCCACAACCCACACCTAAAATTAATTACACAATTTCCCTAATTCATTTTCAATAAATTAATTAATATAAATTAACAACCAATTATTAATTAATCAAAATTTACTTCCCACCCTTTACCCCTATAAACCCCACAACCCGCACCTTAAAAAAAATTACACCATTACCATAATTAATTTCCAATTAATGAATTAATATTAATTAACAACCAATTAATAATTAATTACAAATAAATTACTTCCCACAATTAACACTACAAAATCTCAATTAAATAAATATTATTAAATAAAAAATATTAATTAATTTATTATAATTAAATTACTTCCCACACTGCTCCCCTATAAACCCACAACCCACTACGGAACTAAAAAACACAAAATTTAATTAAAATAAAATTACTAAAAATGTAACGCATATATTAAAAAACATAAACAATACTTGTACAAAAAACATACATCACATCCATATAAAATATAAACTAAAATACATAACACTAATTTAAAAAAATCGATATTTTAAACAACTATGGGGGTCATTAGGATGGCGGGAGGACTTCAGTCTGCCCGCCATCCTAGCGGTGCTGGGACCGTCCGCCATACATGCGGCGGTCCCGCTCCGCCAATTAGGATGCGACCGCCACCCTGGCGGTTGCATTCCGCATTTCTAACATTGCGGCGGGTGCTGCTGTAAGCAGCACCCGCCGCAATGGTGAAATGGCATGTTACGCATTCCGCCGCGATACCCCCCACCATAATAATATGGCGGGGGGGTAAATCTAGTTGGGATGGTGGGCGGATCGCCACCACCGAGCCGGCGGTGGCGATCCGCCCGCCATCCTAATGACCCCCTATATTTTTTGCAAACGATATTAATGACCGATATTTTTTAAAACGATGGGGCATATTCTCAAGGACTTATCGCTGATTTATCGGCACTTTAGCGCCGCAAAAGTGGCGATAGATTTATCGCCCAATTCTCAGGCTGGTGCAAACTGCCCATATCGCCAGTTTTCCAGCGATAGCTTCCGCAAAAAACATCGCCACGGATGAGAGTGACAACTAACACTAATGATATGCAGAGTAGGCGTTCCCGTGGAAAAACACACGAAAACACCACTTCGCGATATTCTCAACGACCAGCCAGATCTGCGATGCGATCCAAAAACAGGCGATAAGGCGCGTTAGCAGCAGGGATTTAACACCTGCCTTCTACTGGTGCAAAGCAGGACGACAACCTGCAGCATGAAAGGGAGCCCAGCCCAGAGCCACATCTGAAGACCAACACATGTCATGGAGCCACTGATCATGCAGCTCGGAGACCCAAGAGGCCCACAACACCCACCGCCACCACCCCCAGGCTCCCCCCCTGGTGCCCCCGCCCCCGGACTACCACCGAGGCAGCGTGGAACAAGACAGCTGACCTTCCAAAAACGGCATGCCCCCTCAGCCACACAATTGCAGGATGTGGGGAGAGGTGGGAACCAAGTATGTGTGAAGGAGGCAAGTCACCCATGAATAAGAATGTACACAATGCCAATTGTGGCGGTGATGTGCTGGACAGACTTCAGTATGCAGAGCACAGACATGTCCATGTTGACATATACTGCTGGTGTTTGTAGTGTTGTGGACAGTGGACGCAACCATGTCACCTCAGGCAGTGGGGAAGACCTCGGTCATGTAGCTGTGTCGTCCCCCCCTGTAAGCGTAAGCGGAGTGGGCTTGTCCGGCGTACGCCAGTCCAGCGTAGGGGTGTGAAGAATTTGCCCGGGGCTCTGGGCATGGTTCAGTTCTGGCCTGGACAAGGAAGTAACTAATGCGTGTGTCACTGTTGTAGTGTCGGCGCCACCTGGCCCGCAATCGACAATGTTGCAATGTAGCATGCACCCGGAGAGCGGGCTCGCACGAACGGAGAAATGAAAGAGCGCAAGACCGCTCGGGGTCTTGGCTCATACATGCCAAGTGCTGTGTGTATCTGTAATGCCGCAGCATGAGCCAAATGCCTAGCCTTAATCGCAGCGCGAGTTCAGCCAGGCATGAACTCTACATCTGTGTCCGCCCTATCCTTACCATAGGCCTTCACTCACGTGGCCGCCCACCTTCAACAGCCAACATCACAGTGTCGTTGTCAGGCTTGTGGACATGCCCAGACAGGCATGACAATGGTGTGCCGTAGGAGTGCAAGTGATGCAACCGCGCAGCGCACACAAGTAAATAGGCTCGGGGGGAGGGAGGAGCAGCTGTGAGGCAATGTAACACACAGTGATGCCGCTCATTTGCCACATGCAAGACATGTCAAACATGTATCCCAAAGTCACACACATCCCACCCCACCCCCAACAAGCCACATCACATTTCCTGAATGCAAGCAGATGACAAACTAACATTAGGGATGAAAGCTCCTTTGTCTGAACTATCAGGCGGAAGCACATCTGCACCTCCGACCTCGGAATTGCATGTGCCCGGCACCCCCTGACAGATACTATAGCAGCTGATGACGACTCCCACACATTGCACAGCCCGACGAAAGCCCAACATATACACACCCCACACACAGAAGTCCTTGCTCGAAGTTATCTTGCATGGAATGGCCTTCACACTTACTCCCACACCATCCCAGGCGTACAACCGTTGCACACTAAAACAACTCATTGATCCGAGCTGTGGCATTTCATCCACAGAACTGGCGCAGGTCAGAACAGTGCCGCTTCAACCAGAGCCACTAACGCAATGGCAGAACATCCCGGACACATGCACAAACCCTGTCAGGTGGAACTGTACCGTGCACGTATGCTGCGTTTACTGGGGGCACTGCCATTGGCAGTGCTGCAGATCAGTTACCGGCTAAGCTTCCGCCTTGCCAACGTCACCTGCGTTCAGCCTGTGTTGTATTGTCGATCGTGCATATTCGAGTGGTCCATGGATGTCTGCCTATCCAACAGGACGGTAGCTGAACTGGATTTTGACATGTGTGTGCACCCCCTGTTGGCCCACGACCAGGAGTGTCACCGTGATACCCGTTTATGGGATGACTTGATACGTGGCGTACATGCTGGCAGCTGGACCTGGGAGATTGCACAACTCCTCGTGTGCAGTGACCACATTGAACCGCTCCCCTATTGGGCTGTAGTGCTAACTGGTGAAAGGGGGTGGACGCAGCACATCTGTCCGGACCTGCTAATGGATCGCCTCGCCGTCCTGTTTGATGAAGTCGACAACGACCTCATGTTGGAAATGATAGCCTACGAAGCTGCAATCGCTTTCATTGACGAGTAACTACGTACCTGCAGCCACAACAGATTGGAACCCATTGATTGCACATGTCCCAACACCTTGTTGCATCTTGGAGATCTGGTCACATGTCCCACCACAACAGTGGACATGGCTGCATTCGCCTGGACTCCGAATACATGAGCGGACAACAACGCGGGTTAACACACACCTGTGAAAGGTGAGGCACTCCCCCGGAGTGGACAGCGATGCTTGGCAACGTTCCTCATCCTGACATACTGCTGCATTGGTCTGCATGTTGTGGCACTTATCTTGCCCGTACTGACACGCATATGCTAATAAAGTCTACACACCTTCACTTGTATTCAACTGTGATGAGTGTTGATTTGAATGACAATGTGTGTCTCACTGCCTATCTGGGTCACGGCCATACATGCGCATTGATAGCATTACCCAGGGAGCACCTTTTTGTGGAATCACTGTCCCTACATTCATCCATACTTTCATACTTGATTGCTCATAGCCATGACACATCTGTGTGAATTAGAATGTTTTATTCGCATTCAGTGGAGTGTTGAAGCTGGACCAGTACAGGGCCATGCAAACCCCACTTTACATTGTTGCCCCGTGGAGGGCCAGCCAGAGTCCTTTAGGGATTGACAAGTTCATCGGAAGACTTCATTCCGCAGTGTGATTGCTGTGTCATTGGTAACCAAACAAAATATGGCAGTCCATGTTGAGGTCCAAGGTGAGTGTCGCTGAGTGTTTCGGGGGACAGTGGAAGGTGTTATTCCAGGGCATGATGCAGAGGGCAGAACCAAGCTGAAACAGGCCATATGGCGGAGATGAATGCTACCACTTTATTCTTACCACAAAGCCAGATTCATCATCATCTTCGTCCTCTGATGTGTCAGGTGCCTCACATGTGGGTGGTGGTGTTTAGTCTGCATCACTGTGTGGCACTGACACATCAGGGGCCGGAGGTGGAATGTCTGCCGCACTGTGTGGCACTGACACTTCAGGGGGCGGAGATGTGGATGGAGTAGTAGCAGCAGCATTCATCCGCGCCAGGCCTTGTGGCGGCAATACCATGACGAGGGTCTGCAGGGCATGGAAGATCACAGCTACATCTCGCTGGTGTGCAGCCGTGGCAAACATTCTTTCCGCCTGCATCCCCTCCAAGCTCACCATCCTTCTCCTTATGTGTCCCAACTCCCGGCTGACATCGCTGGAGCCACTCTGATTAGACAGTTGTTCTTGGCTCAGAGTCATGACTCCAGCGATGTCAGCCATGGATTGTTGGTGAGCATGGAGCGGACAGTGGGTGTCCGTTAGGGACTGTAAGTGGTCCCTGATGGGACTTAGACACCCACGTATGGCATCTAGTTTGGCTGCCATGAGGTTGAACCCCACCCGCAGCTGATCAGCCATCTTTTCCTGGCACCCTAACACATGGCGTTGGAATGCCATGTTTTGGTCGTGGGGGTCCTGGGAAACAGCTGTGGTGGTGGGTGCTTCCTGCTGTGTGGTCTGTGCAGGGGGTGGGGTCTCCTCGATGCAGCTGGGCTGCCCTGCTCCTGGAGGTGGGGTGCCGAAGCTGTCCATGAGCTGTTGGAGGGCGTCGGTGTCGATGTTGGGGAGGTCCTCTTCATCATCAGTGCTGAGTTGTTGGGTCTGCTCTGCAGGAGGTGTTGATTCTCCCTCTGCAATGTGAAGGGGAGATGCAGATTGACATTGTGTTCACATGTATGTTCACGCATTGTAAAGTTTACTAACAGACTGCATGACAATGTACATTGTGACTGTTTGTGAGGAGAGGCCTATTTGATGCGGGACAGTTGACATTTCTACACCATCAGGAATGTGAGGTTGTATTTGTACATTGTCATCTCACAGTTTCCTGCTATGCCAAATGCGAATGGCCATTTTCTACACACAAGCGGCAGCAGTTGTGTCCTATGTTCTGTTGTGAAAGTGTTGCAGTTTGTACCACATTGTTGTCAATGTTGAGGTGCTCTGATTCTTTTGTGTGTGTGCTGCATTGTGTGTGTGTTGCCCCTTCAGCTCTGATTTGGCTGGCCCTTATCCCTTTCAGGCGGTGTGCCTTTCACTTCTGTGCTTATACAGTGCTGAGATGTTGCAGACTTGGGTATATTGGGCTCTTGGTCGGAGTTGTGACTCTTGGGCATCGTTTGTCCGCAGATGTGCTATACTTAATTGTGCATGTGTGCCATTGTGCCCATCTCCCCCCGTCCTCCCAGTCCCTGGTCGTTACTCACCCTGTTGTTGTTGGCTCAGGTCATGTTGTGCAGTGTCCGGTCCCCCAACTCCTGCCACCGTCTCCCCAATGATGACTCGGGTCACCATTTCCTTCATCTCATCCAGCTCCTGGTGTGTCGCTGGACTCCCACCTCCAGTCTGCATTGCTGCTTTCAGGTTGGCTGCGAGTTTCAGCTTGGTTTTGCGCTTCACATCAGTCCAGCACTTCTTGCTGTCGTCCACTTCCCTTCTCTTCACTCCGACTGCATTCACCTTGGCCAAGATGGACCGCCATATTGTATTTTTAGTTGACAATGACACAGTGGAGGTGATGATCAGTTGGTGGTGGTGTTCTATCACCTCCGTAGTGAGGATCTGGTTTCCTGCGTACTGAAACGCGGGTTCCTCTTCTTCTTCTCCTTGCCCTTCCCTGACCCCGAGGTCCCAGGCTGGTCCTCCGTGGGGTTTGTGGGGTTCTGGTTGTCCTCTGTACTTGCTCCGGCTACCTCCATGGTGCTTCGCAGTTGTTTGTGTTTTTTGTTGCCGCTTTTATAGTGGTTTTTCCCGCCTGACTTGTGGGACTTGCAGGCCTGGCGCTGCTTATTGCTGGATTTTTTATCGCAGTTGGGCCCATCGCAACTTTTTTCACGTTAGGGTTTAGATTTTTATCGCCGTCCCGGTAATTTTATCGCGGACATTTGACGCGTTAACGGGGAACTATCGCATGTTACAGCCATGTTGAGAATACGACGTTAACACGGCGTTATTTTCCCGCGATGGACTGCGATATGTAGAATTGCGTTCAGCCTATTTTGGCGATGATTATCGCACGTTCTTGAGAATATCCCCCGATATTTCTTACCTTAAATTCGATATTCTTGACCACGATATTCTTGCTGTCGATATTGCTGTGTCACGATATTTCCAACTCAATATTTGTGTAGGTCGACATTTCCAACTTGATATTCTGTCTGTATACCGGTCTTTGTATAGCCTAGAGACCACCCCACTGTACTGGCCCAGTGCATCTAGGTACTGGAGGCTAGGCGACTGCCGAAGTTCTTGTGGGGTTGCTCGGCATATGGAACACAAGCAATGTGTCAGTTACCGATATCGCAAGTGATCTGAGATCTGTAACCCAAACTCCAATTGCAATGTTGGGAACATTTTGTCTGGCCTGATCAAACATCTTGTCCACTAATAGTAGTCCTTTCTCATGCCATGTCCCCCAATAGGCCAGTTGTCCTCTTATACACAGGGCAGCATTGTGCCATAGTAGCAGCGCCTTAAGATGTTCCAGTGAGGAGATCCATTTAACTTGTGGGCCTCACACCATGCCGCACCCATCACATGCATGGCTATTCTGCGGTCACAGTAGTAAGATAGATCAGTCAGAACAAGTGCGGGTGGATAAGAAGATGGCGTTTAAGGTATTCTCATAGCAGTGCCTCTCGAGGGGGGCCCAAAAATGCAGCCAATTGTGACAAAAGGAAGGCTAAGTGATATGGGGTCATGTGAGGCAGTCTCAAGCCTCCAGTCATAGTGTCTGCCCACAGACAGGATGTTCGGAACCTTGGATTGTGCCCACTCCATATGTAGGTCCTATTTTCCAATTCTATACCAGCCAGAAGCGGACGGGGGACCCTGGCCTGCCAAAGAGATAATTGAACCAGGGTGCCACCATAATTTTCACCATCTGTACTTTTCCCAAATGTTCCATTTCAGGAAATCCTGCTTGGTAAGTTCTAGAAGGGGAAGAAAGTTATCCTCAACCATATGGCCGAGGCCCTTAATAATTGGGATACCCAGGTAAAGAAACTCTTCTGGCACCCATAGCATTTTAGAACTATGTATGCAGTAGGCCTGTGTGAAATTGTAATTACGCCTGAATAATCGAAGTAATTTTAGCAATTTCATGTTACCCTTTGATATTAAATTATTGAAAATCTGGGGATTATGCCCATTTGCATAATTATTAGAAATTTGGCTCAAAAATCTTACTGCAGGAGCACAGGAACAACAAACTTACCGAGCATGACCAGCTGCTGGCTGCTACTGTTCATGTTCTGTTTCATTTAGCGCTATTTTCTCAGCGCACTATGCATCCTTGGGACCATTTTGGACAGGAGGGTGCATTTTGTACTGGGGAAAATAGTACTAAATGCTGGGTTATGCTCATTCCAAAATTTTGTGTAATCTCACTTAATTTTGATGAAATATATATTAATTACACTTCAGAAAACTACACAAGTTATGCCAACCACTGGTAGTATGCATGCATCGGTTGTGATTCTGGAAGTATAGAGGGCCTCACACTTGGACCAACTGATATTGTAGCCAGACAAGAGGGAGAAGTCCTCAATAATGGACATCATAGCAGCTATCGAGGAATGTGGGTGGGACAGGAGGAGCAGAATATCATCAGCATTAAGCAGGACTTTCAGTTTGCCTGCTTCAGTATGGATACCCTCCGCTTCCGGTGCTAGGCAGAGTGCCGCCACAAAAAGTTCTAGAGCTAAAATGAACAGAGGTGGAGATAGGGGGCATCCATATTGGGTGCCTCGGTCAATCCTAATGAGTGCCTCGGTCAATCCTAATGACCTCCAAGAGAAATCCCCCACAAGTAATCTCCACTACCGGGGCTACATATAAGAGGCTGATCTTGTGTATGAAGTCCTCTCCAAAACCCATATGAGACATGACATGGAAACAATACCATCATTCTTTTTCTGTGCCCATTAAAAGTGCCAACATCTCCACCAGGTCAACCTTCATAGACAGCAATAGATGGGCCAGCGTCCGCTTGAGAATGTGAGAGCTGCAACCGGGAACAAACCCCACCTGGGATTCATGGTTGACGAGAGGGATCACCTTCTCTAAATGCATTTCCAGAACCTTAGCCATGATCCTGGGCTCTAAATTGAGTAGATTAATTGGTTGCTAACTGCCACAATCCTTTGGGTCTTTGTTTTCCTTAAGGAGGAGATTAGTATAAGGTTTGTTGGATATGGTTCCCAAGGAACTGCGCTCCTCTACCTCCCAGAATGCTTGGGTTAAGAGGGGCACCAATAGGTCCTTCTTTATCCTAAAAAATTACCCCGTAAAAAAACCTTCTTCCCTCTGGAACTTCAGAGAGAACTATTAAATACATTGGTGTCAAGAAGTCCAGTATGTGCGCGGGGTGGTCCTCGATTACGATATGCATAGAGAAGAATAGTAAGAGGCAAATCTGTTCACAATCCCCTGGGGTCGTGTTAAAAGGTTCCTCTGTGCATCATGGATTACGGGAATGGCTAAGTGCGATTTCCGTTACCGAAGTTGCGCGGCCAACAGCCTCCCTGGGTTTTCCCCATGGTCATATTTGAGCCATTGGAGTTTGAGCAAGGCTTTTCTGCTGCTGCCAAGTAAAAGGAATTCAGGTGAATTTAGGCAAGTTCGAGCTTCTTTTGTAAGGAATAAGTTAAGGAGAGGAGTTGGCCTAACGGCTAGGGCGGTCGACCTCGAATCTGGGGAACTGGGTTCGAGTCTCGGCAATGACGCTGAACATCCTGTGATTCTGGGCAAATCGCTTAATCTCCCCGTGCCTAACAAAAATGAATGTGTCCTCATGTAATGCAACTGGTGCTATGTAAAGCGCTCTGATACCCGATTCGGGTCAAGTTCGCGCTATATAAAACTCTGTAAAAAAAAAGGGAAGCAGTGTACTGGGCCGTCAGTGTGTGGACGGTTGTCTCCAACAGGTGGAGATCAGTGTTAGCTTTGCACTTAACTATTGCCAAGTTCTGTATCAGTCTCCCTCTCAAGGTGGCCTTCCCACTGCCCGAGGCCCCTGTGCGATTTTCCCTACCCTTCATTGTCGGAAAAGTATGAACGGATGTGGTCACACAGATGTTCCTTCTCATCCCGGTGTTTGTACCCAAAGGCCTTCATCCTCTATCATACTGGGGGTTAAGGTGTTAATCCTGGATCCAGGCCCAAGCTAATTGGACTATGATCAGTAAGCCCCACCTCTAAAATGTTAGAACAGGTTACATGGGGCAGCAGCCCCCCATGGATGAGAAAATAATCCATGTGAGAGTGGGTACCGAAAGGGCATGAAAATAAGGTGAAATCCCTATCAGAGAGGTGTAGTAAATGGCAGACGTACCCCAAAGCATGATCCTCAATTAAGTCTTTAAGAATGGTCCTGTCTTTGCAATTGTATATATCTGAGTGACCAGATCTATTCAATATTGGGTCTGGAGTGAGGTTCCAATCGCCTCCCAATACAGTATGTGCTTTACCGAATGAAGGTGGTAATCTGGATAATGATGCAAGGAAGTGTTTTTTGTTGGTGGTGGATGCGTCGATGGAACCCACAATAATAATTCTGTCATGGACCCATAATTTAGTAAAGACCCACCAGCCCTCATCGTATTTCTAAGTCGTTAGAATCTTACATGGGAGTCCTTTCCAAATTAGGACTTCTAAACCACATTTCTTCGAGCAGTCACTCAAGGAGGTATTCTTGCCCTGCTACTGTAATCCCAATCCTGTTTAAGTTTTAATGAATCTTCCAGGGAAAGGTGGGTCTCTTGCACCAGAGCAATCTCTGCCCATTTTTTATAAAGAAAATATATAGGATTTGCTTATGCTCAACAAAATGGGATGGGCCATTCATGTTCATTAATGTTTATTGAGACTACAATAAGTGGCTTAGCTGTCTGAATGTAATGTCCGTAGGAGTCAGTTGTTGTTTTTGAGCAGTCAGCCTTTGGGATACATATGGCCCCTAAGGAGAAGCAGAGGGGAGATGCTAAGGCAGCGCTGTGTAGGGCAAGTTAAGGAGATGTAAGCAGGGGTGTGGCTGATTGGGCCTTTGATTCCATGACAGCGAAGCAACAATCTCCCACATGTCCCTCAGAACTGGTGCTGAGCATCCAACTGTGTAGAATCTGGGTTGCAGTGTCAAATCAGTCAGCTATGGAATATGTGTAGTAGCCGATTGATGCAGCCAGGGGAGGGTGTTAACTATGGGGCAGTTAAAGGGCCACATAGCTTCTAGCTTTCAATCAATCAATCAACGATTTGTAGAGCACTGCTTATCACCCGTGAGGGTATAAAGGCACGGGGGCTGCTGCTGGGAGTTATCAGCCGAACATCCAGGTTTTTAGGCCATCTCTGAACTTCTGTGGGGTGGATGCAGTCCGGAGGTGGAGTGGGAGGCCATTCCAGGTCTTGGCGGCCAGGTAGGAGAATGTGCAGCTGCCGCTTCTGCTTTTGTGGAAGCAGGGCATGTGGGCGAGGGAGAGGGAGCGAAGGTGGAGAGTAGTTGTCTGCCAGGTTGGTGGAAGTTCAGTCTGTGATTGAGGTAGGCTGATCCTTTGTTGTGCAGGACCGTGTTGGCGTGGATCAGCAGTTTGAACTGGTACCTTTTTTGGATGGGGAGCCAGTGGAGAGCTCTGAGATGGGGGGTGATGTGGGCTCTTTTCGGGAGGTCGAGGGTGAGCCTGGCTGCAGCATTTTGGGCTGTTTGCAGTCTGGTCAGTAGTTGTGAGGTGATGCCCACATAGAGGGAGTTTTCGTAGTCCAGGCAGCTGGTGATGAGGGCTTGGGTGATGGTGCATCTGGTGTTGATGGGGAGCCATTTGAATATTTTCCAAGCATGGAGAGATGAGGAAGCAGGCTGAGGAGACAGCGTTTATCTGCTTCTTCATGGTGAGCTTGTTGTCGAGTATGACACCGAGGTTTCTGGCATGGTTTGTGGGAGTGGGCAAGGGGCCCAGTTCTGCCGACCACAAGGAGTTGTCTCATGTGGAGGTGTTGCTCCATAAGATGAGTACCTCTGGCTTGTTGGTGTTGAGTTTGAGGCATTTGTTTTGCATCCGGCTGGCTACGCAGGTCATGCACCTGTGGAAATTGATTTTGGTGTTACTGTGGTTTGAGGATAGGGAGAGGATGAGCTGAGTGTTGTCAGCATATGATATGATGTTCATACCATAGGATTTGATAAGCGTGGACAGGGGTGCCATGTATGTATTGAACAGGGTTGGACTCAGTGAGGACCCTTGGGGAATGTCGCAGATGATGTCCTTTGGTCCTGAGTTATAAGGCGGGAGGCGGACGCTCTGGGATCTTCAGATGAGGAAGGAAGGGATTGATTTAAGGGCATTTCCTTAGATCCCCATCTGATGGAGTCCATGTAGGAGGGTGTAGTTTGGCACAGTGTCAAAGGCTGCAGAGAGGTCGAGGAGGATCAGGGCTGCAGTCTCACCCTGGTCTAGGAGAGATCGAATATCATTTGTGGCTGCGAATAGGGAAGTTTCTGTGCTGTGATTAGCACGGAATCCCGATTGGGAGGGATCCAGGAGGCTGTTGATCTCTAGGTGGTTAGAGAGTTGTCTGTTTATTGCTTTCTCCAAGACTTTAGCCTGTAATAGGAGCAGGGCCGGTAGTTCTTGAATTCTTCAGGGTCAGAGGTAGTTTTTTTTTAGCAGAGGTTTTACTTCTGTGTGTTTCCATCCTTCTGGGAAGCAGGCAGAGGTGAAGAATGAGTTGAGGATGGTGGTAAGTACTCCCCAGGTTGAACATGTGATGGGGGAAGGGGTCTCTGGGTGCTCCTGAGTGGATGGAGCTCATGATGGTAGCGGTGGTTAGTTGATCCCACGTAGTGATTATAGTGTTTGAGGTGGAGTCTCTGCTGTTGAGGAGTTTCTCGAAGTTGTCGCTGGTTGATTGCGGGTCGATGTATTGGTAGATGGTGGCAATTTTGTTGTAGAAGAAGTCTGCAAGGGTGTCGCTGAGCTCCTGCGAGTGGGTTACGCAGTGCTTAATGTGTAAAATATTAAGTGCCAGGGCTCTGACCAGGAGGTTACTGCAGCTTACACCACCCATCGTCCTTGTCATCGCTGCCAAAACAACTACTAACCATCTCTCTCGCATGTAAATGCGACAGTTCAGATTATTCCAGGTCCCCAAAGCTAAAGGAATGGCTGGGGAGGCAGGTACTAGTAATTTTTAATGTGTATAGTATTCCTAAACAACCGTTGTTCTGCTCATCTCTAAATTAGATGAGCAGCGCCACCATGTGGTACACTGTTCTAAGTATGGTGTTGACAATTAGGTGCCGATGCCGAGCACCGGAAACCAATTAGGTGCTGGTGCTGAGCCCTGGAAAGCACCGGCTCAAATTAAGCACTGGGGTTATGGTGTTCTCTGTAGCTATGGGGTTGGTGAACTGGGAGTTTTGTTGGGGCGCCAGATTCTTTCTAGTCATTTGCAGTTGCATTTGGAGGCTTTTAGTCCTGGAGTGAACCAGCAGGTGTGTTTGTAGGGTCTGCCTTGTTTTACTGGTTTGAGGGGTGCGACTATGTTGGTGCATTCGGTGATCCAGGTCTTTAAATTTTGGACGGCCACCTAGAGGTCGGCGGTGGTATCTGGGGGAGAGATGTTGAGGGAATTGATTTCCCCTTACCTTGCTCCAGTCACTATGGGCGGTGCTGGTCTGGTTGGTGGTGGTGTTGGGGGTGGTGCAGAGGGAGAAGTGGACAATTGAGTGGTCTGGCCAGGTGATCTCTGAGGTGTGGTTGTATTTGATTCTATTGTGAATATCGGGTCCAGAGTGTGTGTAGCTATGTGTGTGGGGTCGTGACAATTTGGGTGAGGCCGAGGTTGTTCATGCTGTTTATTAAGTTTGCCGTATTAGTGTCACTTGGGTCGTCGATGTGGAAATTGAGGTCTCAGAGGAAGTTGAAGTTCTTGGAGCGGATGGCCAGGGGGGCTAGGAAGTCAGAGAGGTCCTTGTAGAAGGCGGGTTGTGGCCCTGGTGGTCTGTATGCTAGGGTGCCCCTGATGGTGGACTTGCTGTCTGTGTTGAGTTTAAAAATTGAGATGTTCCATAATGGAGGTGGTGTCGTTGGCGGCTGCTGTGCAGTGGAGGGACTCTTTATGGATGATGGCCATACCACCTCCGTGTTTCTTGACTCAGTCTCAGTGTATGATCTTGTAGCCGCTGGTAGTGGGGGCGGCGATGTCCGCTGCAGAAGCGGGATTGAGCCATGTCTCTGTGAGGAAGATGACGTTGGAGGGGAGGGAGGTGATGGTGTCCTAGAATTCTGTGGCGTGTTTGTAGAGTGATCAGGCATTTATCAGGAGGCATTGGATTTCTCTTTTGTCAGTGGGTATGGGGTGGGTTCTGAAGGGGGGTCGGTAGACGTTGCAGGAGAATCAGCAATGTCAGCAGGAGAAGGGTCCTGCCGTTTGATCGAGGGGAAGTGAGGCTGCAGAGGTCGCTGCGAGGTCCTGGGATCAGGGCAGTTAACTGATCTCAGGAGTAGCTGTGGGTGGTTAGAAATCCAGGGGTTCTGGTGCTGGGAGCAGTAGAGGCATGGACGGGCGCAGACCGACTTGCCTTTGGCTCTCCGGCAGTGCGTCATTCGCACGGCCGCTGCACGGCCGCACTGTGGTCTCCATTAAGTAGGTTCCTAGGAGGGGGCGGGGCGCTGTGTGGGGTTAGGAGAAGGCGAGAAGTGGGAGGGGAAGGAGGTTAAGTTTAGGCAGTAATCAGAAAACACATGTAGGAAAGTAGGATCTGCTTCTATGGTTACCCCCACTTTTTGCTTGATGTAATGCTGTTTATCACTAGTCTGACTGGGATCCTGCTAATCAGGACCCCAGTCTCTCTGCTTTCTCCCCTGAATTGTTATGGCAAGTACTTAGGTACATCCCAGATTGGATACTGGGGTACTCTTATCAGTCCCTAGGATATGGTACTAAGGTACCAAGGGCATAGATACCCCATAGGTCCCCATAGGCTGAAGCATGTACTATGCCACCTATGGGAGACCATTCAAACTATCACTACAGGCCTGCCATTGCAGCCTGTGTAAGCTGGTGTTGGCACCACTTACGAAAGATCTAGGTTTCCCTATATCCAGGTTCACTGCACTTACATCCTATAAATCACCCCTACAGCAGGCCTTTTCAATCCTGAGGGCAAGGTGCTTGGTTCTGAGTGTGAGGGTGCTCCTGCATGAGCAGGACACCCCTGCAGCCTTCGGGGTCCATTCTCCCGGGTTGTAAGTGAGACAGCCATATAACATATAGAGGGGCACCGCATCATTATGCGATGACCATCTCGAAACTGGCTGTAACTAACCCTGTCGTGTTTGGTATCAAACATGTTGGAATCATACCACCACAACGTAAACGGTGTGGGAGGTATGATTCCAAGCAACTAAACAGTGTGGGAGGCATGATTCCAAGCACTGTAAAGGCCCTCCGTTAGGTCTCTGTGTTCCCGGTACTAGTCTTCTAGACCCGAACATCACAACATGGCTGCTGCCGACCAGAAACACGATTCTGCCCTCCTGCTGCTGAGCCAGGCTCGAGCAGGGGAAGGCAGAACAATAGGCATCCTGTCACAGGGAGGTGTGACCAACCAGACATGGTTTAGTGTGTTAGGGCAGGGTGGGAGCACTTGCCAGCGCCACATAGTCTGCGTGCAGGGCACATTTGGTGCCCTTCATGCATAGTCCAGTTCAAACCAGTTCCGGGAGCCGTTGGCTCCCGCTCTGGTGTGAAACTGGACAAATGACAGGGGAGTATCCTCCCCCTTGTCCAGCCCCTCCTTAGGGAGGGACCCCTGTATTGTCCCAACCCTTTCCTTAGGGTACTTAAGGGCTCACCTGTGGGTGGGTCCCTAGATTTATCGTGGGACACAATACAATTCAGACACTACTTCAACTTTGACCGTCTGGGCACTCTGGACTTCGCTGGACTTTGCTCTGGGCATTGAGGCTGCAACCGGGAAGACTCCTGCTGCTTCTGATCTCTTCGCCCTGCTTGTCTGCTGCAACATCCATGCCTGTGCTCCATACAGGATCCCGTCCAGGGCCTGTGGACATCTAAGACACCTGAAGGAATCTCCCTTGAAGTGAAAGAGTCACTTCCCTGCATCTGCAGGCACTGCAACTAAGCTGACTGGTCTGTTGATCCTGGGCCCCTACAGATTCTGGAGGGCTAAGCAACACAGGTGGTAGTTTTTCACATCCCTTGAGGCCTGCCCTGTCCTCTCACCAAGTTTGAGGCCAGTATCCCTCATCGGAGCCGCAGGAACTGAACCCCTGTGCACCGCATTGACTTGCAGTTGCACAGGCTTGTTGGCTTCTTTCCACCAAGATCTTCGGGCTCCAAGTAGCCCCAACCTCAAGCATCTCCAACGACCAATATCTTCATCCTCACCTCATCACTTGCACCGTGGGCCTGCATCTTTGGTGAGCTGCTCGAGGTCCTCTGCGACTCTAGTGCCTCCGGGCTGTGGGTCCTCTTGAGGGCCACTTTTGAATTCTTTTGGGCTCCCCTAATTGCTCGGGGCCTGCCCTGACTCCCCTGCTTGTGGTGAGTCTCCTGGACCTTGCTGGTCCCAACATTGCACCTTCTTCTACTTCCACATTGGGTGCAGTTGCCAAGGCTTGTTGGTGCTCCCGCCGGACACCAACCCCTCAACTCTCGACATCCGACGTAGGACAGCTTGTGAATGGCTCCTGGTCTTCCACAGCATCGCCTGGTCCTCACAGCTGCAGCTCCAAGGGCACCGTCAACTCTGTTACAACACCCAACATCGGTGGGCATTCGTCTTCCGTGCCTCGTGGTCACTTCCAAGTGGCATAGACTCTGTCCCCTCTGCTTTCAGGTACTTCTCAACTTGAATCCACCTTTGGGTTCCACCGGACCCTTTCACTTTCTCCAGCAGCGGCATCTTCCTGAAGTCCTCCATTGGGTTTGACGGCGGTTTCCGACTCCACTTTACACCTATGCACCTGGCTCCCCTGATGCAGGTATCCTGGTGCCTAAGGTATCCATAGGTGGGGTGGCTCTCCAACCTTCTGTCTTCCACAGGGTTTCTTCAGGGTCCACTGAGAAGGGTCCTTATTCTTTAAAATTGCAACCGCGACTTACACGTTGATTTGTACAGAGAACGCAGTTGTGTTCTCACACTGCACCCGTCCTCCATGGGGCTCCTAGATACTCACCTTGGGTGGTTCCTTGGGTCCCCGTCACTTCTACGTCCTCTGACTATTGTCTTGACTCGAGTCGTGGTTTGCATACCACTATTTTAGGCTATGGTTTGGTCCCCCCCGGTGACCACTGTGTATTCTGTGCTACTTACCTGTTTCTATTCTAAAGTATTGTCTGCACTGTGTATATCTCCAGATAGGAGATATCTGTATGTGTTAGTGAGTGTCTCATAATAAATACATATTTTTATAAATACACTGTGTGGTTCTTTTTCACTTAATCTATTCCTATAAGATTGTGTTCTGGTAAAACAAGCTGCTTTACACTCCTTCTGGACTAAGCCTGAAGGCTGCTCTCCACAGCTACTACTTAGAGAGCTTTCTAAGGTTGTCTAAGACCACTAAAATCACTATAAGGGTTGCCTGGATCAGTGCAACGTGTCCACTTACATAAGTGTACATCATATACTGAGCCAGCCTCTCACAACACGATTAAGTAACAGATGTAATGTTATAAAACAGGAGAAAAAGAGTCGCAATTGGCGGGAGAGAAGGTCATGAATAGGCGGGAGAAAAAGAAGGTTATGGAGGCAAAAAGGAGGCAAGAGTTTTATTAGGTGGGTGGAAAACAAGGTTTAGGGAGGCACAAAGGAGGCAAAAATGTTAAGTTTAGGCGGGGAAAAAAGACTGTTTATGGAGGCAAAAAGGAGGCAAAAGGTTAAGGTTAGGCAGGAAAAAAGACTGTTTATGGAGGCAAAATGGAGGCAAAAGGTTAAGTTTAGGCGGGAAAAAAGACTGTTGAAGGAGGCAAAAAGGAAACAAAAGGTTAAGTTTAGCTGAGACAAAGACTGTTTATGGAGGCAAAAAGTTTAAGTTTAGATGGAGTCTGTCACTTTGCGAAGAAGGAAATCAATGTTGTGTCCCCAGTCTGGGAGGTGGTCATATCAGGATTCCATCTCATCCATTTATTTGCCTGCCTTATCCAGCCGTGAGTGGATGGAGGACATCTCCTGCCTAAAGGGCTTAACTTTCGACGTGAGGTCCGTCATTTTGGAGTCCATAGCAGAGACGTTGCTTATGGCCATTATTTCTTCCAGGAGTGTCTCCATGTTCTTATCTGGTGGGGTAACAGAGGTATGTTTTGCAACTCCCTGCGAGCTCTGCATTTCTTCTAAAAACAGGAGAAGGCTAGATGGTTCTCTTTTTGACGACATATGGTGCAAGGCTGTAAATGGGGATCCGGGGTACCTGGCAGCCCCTCCATGTGGTCCAGATGAACAAAAGAGGAGTAAAGTAGTGGCACTGGGTGAGTCGTGTTTGGGGTAGCGTAACAACTGGTGGCAGTTTACATCAGGGATAGTTCTGTGCCTATAAGAAATAGAAAGCCACTCAGCTGTTGGCGGAGGAGGTAAATACCTGTTGAGCTGCCCCATGTCCCAACAAGAAGAATGATATAGGCAGGTATTCCGGGGGCCAAATGAGGTCAGCCTTTTGGCCACGGTAGGTCCATTTGCTACTCTGCTGTGGACTAAGCCAGTGCATGGAACCACCCTATTACGTAGTGTCAGGCCCATGGGCACGTGATCAAGGGCTGGATTGGGAGGCAGTAAGCCTGATTGTCAGGTTCCCTGGATGTCACCCAAAGTCTGGTGGGTATTCACGGTGCACAGACAGAATATCGAGTTTTTTATGTCGACCTACCATAATATTGAGTTTTAAATATCGTAGGTCAAGAATATCGACATCAAGAATAACGTGGTACAGAATATCGACAGTAAGGTAAGAAATATTGTTTCATTTAATATCGAAGACAGTAATATCGTTTGTAAAAATATCGTTGTTAATAATATCGATGTTTATATTAGTGTTCTGTATGTTAGTATGTGTGTTAAAAGTATGTGAGGCAATTTTTTGGTATAAGTGTAGTTTTTTTTATGTATGTGTTACATTTTTAGCAGTAAATATTTTGATGTAAAATAATATTTGCGTAATTTAGTTGTGTAGCGGGTTGTGGGTTTATAGGGGAATAGGGTGGGAAGCAATTTAATTATAATAAAGTAATTATTAATGTTTATTTATTAGTATTTATAATTACTTTATTAATAATTAATTATTAATTGGTTATTAATTAATAATAATTAATTAATTGACACATATAAATTGTGTAATTTTTTTTAGTAGCGGGTTGTGGGTTTATAGGGGAATAGGGTGGGAAGTAATTTAATAACAATAAAGTAATTATTAATGTTTATTTATTAGTATTTATAATTAATTTATTATTAATGAATTATTAATTGGTTATTAATTATTATTAATTAATTAATAGATAATTGTATAAATTGTCAAAAAATTTTAGGAGTGGGTTGTGGGTTTATATGGGAATAGGGTGGGAAGTAATTTAATTTTAATAAAGTAATTATTAATTTTTATTTATTGGTATTGATAATTAATTTATAATTAATTATTAATTGGTTATTAATTAATATTAATTAAATAGATAATTGTATTAATTTTGTTATTTTTATAGGAGTGGGTTGTGGGTTTATAGGGGAGTAGGGTGGGAAGTAATTTAATTTTAATAAAGTAATTATTAATATTTATTATTATTTATAGTTAATTTATTAATAATTAATTAAAAATTTGGTTATTAATTAGTATTAATTAATTTATTGATAATTATATTAATTGTGTTTCTTTATCAGTGGGTTGTGGGTTTATAGGGGAATGTAAATGTAAATCCGTATTTGTAAAGCGCAAACTACTCACCCTTACGGGTCTCAAGGCACTGGGGGCCGTCGTGGAAATTAAGTGAGCTATTGCCCAGAGTCACAAGGTGCTGAGCTGAGCTGCGGATCGAACCGTGAGCCCTGTGCTCCGAAGTCAGCTGCCCTGGCCGCTGCACCACACCTCTCCACGGAATAGGGTGGGAAGTAATTTAATTATAAAAAAGTAATTATTAATAATTATTTATTAGTATTTATAAATAATTGATGAATAATTAATTATTAATTGGTTATTTATTTTTAATAATTATTTTATTGATACGTATGTAAATTGTAACCCTCTGGTATCCAACACTTTCCCTACTGTTGCACTCACTGGAGTGGGAATAGTAATTTTTTCCCCTACGCTATCCAACACTTTCCCTCCTGTTGCACTCACTGGAGTGGGAATAATAATTTTTACCCCTATGCTATCCAACACTTTCCCTACTGTTGCACTCACTGGAGTGGGAATAGCAATTTTTACCCCTACGCTATCCAACACTTTCCCTACTGTTGCACTCACTGGAGTGGGAATAGTAATTTTTACCCCTACGCTATCCAACACTTTCCCTACTGTTGCACTCACTGGAGTGGGAATAGTAATTTTTACCCCTACGCTATCCAACACTTTCCCTACTGTTGCACTCACTGGAGTGGGAATAGTAATTTTACCCCTACGCTATCCAACACTTTCCCTACTGTTGCACTCTTTGGAGTGGCAATATTAATTTCACCTCTACGCTATCCAACTCTTTCCCTACTCTTGCACTCTCTGGAGTGGGAATAGTAATTTGTAAATCTCCGCTTTCCAATACTTTCCCTACTGTTGCACTCACTGGAGTGGGAATAGTCATTTGTACCCCTCCGCTATCCAAAACTTTCCCTACTGTTACACTCACTGGAGTGGAAATAGTTATTGTTACCCCTACGCTATCCAACACTTTCCCTACGGTTGCACTCTCTGGAGTGGGAATAGCAATTTTAACCCCTACGCTATCCAACACTTTCCCTACTGTTGCACTCACTGGAGTGGGAATAGTAAATTTTACCCCTTCGCTATCCTACACTTTCCTAAGTGTTGCACTCTCTGGAGTGGGAATAGTAATTTTTACACCTACGCTATCCAACACTTTCCCTACTGTTGCACTCTCTGGAGTTGGAATAGTAATTTTTACCCCTACGCTATCCAACACTTTCCCTACTGTTGCACTCACTGGAGTGGGAATAGTAATTTTTACCCTTACGCTATCCAACACTTTCCCTACTGTTGCACTCTCTGGAGTAGGAATAGTAATTTAATCCCCTCCGCTATCCAATATTTTCTCTACTGTTTCAGTTAATGTAGTGTAAAATGTATTTTAAAAAGATTAAAAATATTGTAATAATTTAATTAGTTATAAATATTTTTTTATTTTAATTTATATTATTGGTGTATGTGTATATATATATGTATTTATAATTTTTAATGTTTTAAAACAATTTATGTTATTAAAATAATTATTTAAAAATATTATTAAGTAAGTATATATATTATATTTTATAGATATATATGTTTAATTGATTTTTACATTATATGTATTACTTATCATTTTAAACAAGTTTTAATATTTTTAACTATGTTTATTTTAGTTATATGTGTTATTTACTTTATTTTACATTATTTTCTGTATATTAAAAAAACCGATATTTTTAACAACGATATTTTTAACAACGATATTTTTTTATCGATATTTTTGTACTTACCATTATGTAGATAGAACTTCGATATTCTGGACATCTATATTGTTGCGTCGTTATTTCTGTAGGTCGATATTCTGACTCTCGATATTCTGTCAGCGATCCGGTATTCACATCCAGTTCCCCCTGCACCCACTCCCCAGGGCAGACTGCTCTCACATACCTCACAGTCTGTAGTGTCCTTTCTGATAGTGTCTGCGTCAGGAATAAACTCTGAGATGGGCCCGACCTCCACAATCAAGACCCTAGAGTCTGCTCTGCCTGTCTGTCCACAGCTCCCCCCATGTCTGGCAGCTTCTGCATGAAAAGGGCTCCATAAGTTATTGCAGACGACAATGCAGTATCGACAGCTGCTGGGAAGAGGCAGGCTCTGCTGTGTCCACTTGATAACGGGACCAAGGACAGTTCCCAGTTGGTATGGGAGGGTCACCGGCCAGAATCACTTATGGGCTGGCGCCAACTGAGGCACCAGGCAGATTTAGGCTTCGGAGGCGGCTTCGCAGTGCAGTCCCTCTCAGTGCCGAGAACAGACAGCACAGGGAAGCGGAGTGGTCGGCATTCTTTGACCTTAACATGTTCTGAATTGCGGACTCCCTGAATGGCAGTATGTGGGTACGGGGCTGTCAGCGGATCGAGCAGCTATGATGGTCATCTCTAGGCTATGTCTCCTGAACCAGTGGTTCTAAAAGACTCCTCCAAAAAGTCTTGTGCAGTTGATGAACACTCACTTTCATGCCTTTTTGCATTCTATGTCTCAGAGCAGAAGGTGAAGGAGACTTATTTATGGATTTAGTCAAAGCATGCTAATCTTTAGGTTCTACTTGTGCTATATAGAAACCATGATGAGATATATGGAATTTGATTCGGAATTAACAAGAACAACAAAACTAACAAGATTTATTAAAATATGATCAAGGGAACTGAAGACATGAGGGTTTTTTTTAAAGTCAGAAAAATGGAGACATAAAAGTCACTGTCTACGTTCACTACCCAAGAATAGCATCAGAGGCTGCTCTAGCACCACAAAAAACAAGTACAATTTACCACTGCTCCCTCTACATAGAGGATTCCCAATTTGTTGAAGCTGTTGGAAAAGCATTTTCTCCTTTGGCTCTCTGGTGCTAAGGGCAGGCTTATGTGGTCCTGATCGCACTCTGTCAGGGCTTTCTACAGGATCCAGTGAGGCCCATTCCCAAATGGCAGCTGTTTTTCCACACACAATGGAGCTTTTCTTCAGCCTTTTGTGTTGACTCTTAGAGAACATTTGCAGTTTTTTGAGGATGCATGTAAAGAAGAAGAGTCTTTCAGTTGTCTTTCCTCAGCAAATCAGTTTAGGACTCTTCTTCCTTCAGATGTTGTTATCCATATTCAATAATGTTCCCAGTTCACTAGCCAGCTATTAGAGATTCGCCCATGCCCAATATGTGCAGAAATCCTACCTGAAGTTAAGGCTCTTTTTCATCACTTCCTGTCTCACTTGATCCCATTAGATCAAAGGCTGCTATCATTTGGACCTCCTTATCATGGGAAGAGAAATACTGCTGCTCTTGTCTTTTTTAAGTGCATCTGTTACTGTCCCCAGCAAAATGGTGCATCCCAGCTATGTGATCAGTGATTGTACCACAGCAGTCTTCCTGGCTCTAAATGCTGGTTGTTTTGTTTTTTGGCAATTCAACACTTTATTTGGAATGTCAATTACAGCCAATGGGAGAACATCAGTTAAGCAGAACTGGCTCGATTCTACTTGACTTTCATGCAGCACGAACCGTACTTTTTAGGTTTTGCTGCAAATCTATTGTATTTAATATAAATCTTAAAAAGGGGCTGACATCCCCTCTTACTTTTCATTTGTTGCTTATGCTTTCCCCTTACTTTTCTTACGTTTCTATTGGTTGTAGCATACTATTTCCTGTTCTTTTTTTGTGTGTTTCTCCTACTATTGTCCCATGGCCCAAGTACTGCTTTTTATCTGCTTTGGAGTGGGTGGAACTTCTTTATTAGGTTTGCCTGCACAGTGCTAACTGTTTATCTTTTCCTAATGTTGTTATTTTGTTTGTCTTACGTCTTTTATGTAATGTCCTTGTGTCAGCACACATTTCAAGCGTGCCTGTAAGCTGCATGTTTTTTTTGTTTCTCTGACGCCTTTTAACTAATCTTCTCATTTTGTTTGTCCGACGTATTTTATTTAATGTTCTTATGTCAGCATGCATTTCAAGCGTGCTTGTTTTCTTTTTGTCTCCAACACCTTTTAACTAATCTTCTAGTGGCAGCATGCATTTTAAGCGTGTTTGTTGGCTGCATGTTTTTGGTTTGCTTTTATTTATTGTCCTTGTTTCAGCACCCAGTTTTTTTTACGGCGGTAGGCACTGTGCTTTAACTTCTCTCTCATGGTGTTCACATGACATAGTTTCGACTTTCCAGCTGTAGCCCACTTACAGCTCAGACTCTGCATTTCCATCTGTGAACCTGCACGAAGAATAGAAAAGAAATGCTCCACCAGGAGTAAGGAAAAGTGAGTAATCGTTTGTATGGAATCTGACTTTGGTCGTGCAGTCGCGATAAATGTTGTCTCATGCACAATAAGTAAAGTGGTTTGCCCGTATCTATGATGACTCATTGTCACCACTCTTCATGCTTGAAGTTGCCGTATGACACCATATGACGAAGTAGGGGATGTTCAACTTCTTAATTTCCGTTGAACAGTAGTGCAGTCTGGGAGTTGTAGTTCAAATCATGCTTTTGCAATTGTCCAAGGGCAGGCAGAGGAACAATGTCAGTGTTTCAATGAACATAAGGGCCATTGCTGACGAGCTGTATTCAGGCGGCATGAACTAATTTTCACCAAACTATCTCGCCACAGCCACTACCGACTCATGAAGACAAAAATGTAGGCAGCGTAGGGTTTCCTAGTTGTTTACACAGCACTGCCCAGATTGCCTCAGCAATGGTTTGTACTGTGCTGCGCAAGTGGCTGACACAAAAATATCATGCAGTATTACTGCATGAACGGATCTACCAAGCGATACAGTGCAGTAGCCTGTTTACACCGAAGTAATCCTTTTTTTATCTAAATTATTTCTAGCCGGCATCATTTAGTTGCAAGCAAAACCTTTTTTATAAACACCAGCTTTGATAAAAAATACATTTTCCCGTGGTTTAAACGCATCCTCGTGGTTACTTTTCAGTGGGACTCTGCTCACTGGTTACCTTATCGAAATAGAAGGCAACACAATGTTGGTTCTTGATGTTTTTTGGGACATGGCAGCTGACTTCGGGGAGGGCCGTGTTTCTTTACAATTAGGATAGGTACATGGGTGGTGGCTTGGTTGCATTCTCCTTTGCTCGTCCACATAAATGAAAATCCCCCTCCAGAATTGGTTGCTTTTTTTGTTCGTGATTTGGACATCTTTCTGACTTTTAAGAATCGCAGTCGTGCAGAAGGGGCCGTTTGTGTGTCACCGTCTTGCACTTGCTGTCGTCGACATGTCCTGCTCGAGTTGCCAACGTTGGTGGCTGTGTTGTTGTGTTAGATATATTGTGTAGGTGGATGGTGGTATTTTATTGAAAGATGAGGTTTGTTGTCTGCTTTCACCTATTTAGGATTGAATTGCTGTTTGTTATGATCAGGCCACTGGAATTATGCATTGGGGAAAAACAAATGATCTGGCATTGTTGACTAAATTATGCTGCAACAAGAGGCTAATTGTGCCGGCAATGCAGTACATTATGAAGCAGTATTTTTCCATTTTTACATGTTAGCACAGTTTGGGCAGAGGTTTCATCTTATTAATATGTTTAACACCTAAATGAGGCAGTCAGCATCTGCGTCTGTTTAGCAAAAGGCCTGACCCTGCATGGCAAAACGTGTGGTTGTGTTTTTAGAAATCTTTGAGTCATTTGATCCAGAAAAATCTTATTTTTTGTTTTGTTAAAATGTACAATTTATGCAGAAGATGACGAATCATGTGGCTAATGCAGCAAGTCAGTAATTATGTGCAAAAATCCACAGTTGCGGAATCGCATAATCTCTGTGGCTCTGGTTATAATACAGACATGGTTTGTTTTGTTTTCAGATAAGTTTTGTAATGGCTACTTTTAAAACTTAACCAAAGACACAAACTAGCTCAGTGGGTTGAGCACCTGATTAAGAGATTTGTGTGCAACATTTAAATCACTGATTTGAATGCCCTTCAGATTTGCATGTTTGAGAGGTTTACAAACTAAGAACCAATATGCCTGATACCAAGAGCATCCAATTATTTTAGGGGCAAGATAGATTTTTGGAATGTGTAGTAGTGTGTATATATATGATTAATAGTCTATTATATAACATCTATAGATAATGTTATTGCATGAATTGCAGTGTTTGAAAACCCACTATTTAATGGCATGCTATTATCAATCGTTGCTTTTCGTAATACATAGGAATTGCATAATACCAGTGAATTACGGCTTTCAAACATCAGAGAGGAAGCATTAAAACACGTTTTTAAGTATCGCCTGCCGAGCGCTTGGACTGTGCTTGTAAAAGTTAGTTTTCCACTATAGATATCAAAAATCCACCACTGAAATAGATTTTTGCTTAATTGGTCAAAATAACTATTTATGCAAACTTCTATATTTTCCCAGGTGAAATTGTGAAGTTAGACTATCATTCACAATTATGCCCTCGAATAGGACAATGTAGCATAGCTTAGACAGCGTCAAACACCTTTTGATAGTCGTTCACTGTGGGGACATACTTTTCTTTAACATTTAGCATGTTCTACATTCAAGCATCTAGCACCCGACTTTATATGTTCACTGACTGCACATGGTGGTGACTTAGCCAGTGCTGTTAAGTAGAATGAATACTTTTCTATAATGTGTACTACTACAGTGGTTTTAAACAAAAAACGGTCAGGTCATCAGGGTAGTCCCTGGATCTATACATTGTAGTTACATGTGTGAAGAGTGTATAAGTACAGCTCACGTCTTACATTTAACTTCCACATCACTTATGAACTTTCCATGGGATTACCGGAAAGTTAAATAAGCCAATCGAGTTTAATCAATTTAAACTCATGCCTATAGGGAAAGCACGTTCACACTAATAATCAGTCCATGGGAAGGTGAAAATCGAGTTTTATATAGTGCTTGTGTACCCTGGGATATTAATGTACTTTATAAGTTATCTAAAAAGGGATGCAATAAGGATGACAATAATGGCAAGAAACAACAGTGGCAATGAACTTCCCTGGAGCAACAGAACTGTGGAGTGAGAAGCACAAATGCTCAGGTGAAAACAGATGAGATTAGTTTTTAGTTGTTTCTTGAATGACGGGAGAGTGGGTGGGAGTTACAGAAAGATGTTGTTTGGCCTGTGAAGGATAGGTTCAATGATTGGTAGGCTTTACATTTAGTTGTTTGCAGGTTGTTTAGAGCTTTTTCTCCTGACACCTTTCTGACTGCCTGGAATGTTTTTTTTTTGTTTATTAAAGTTTTATTGATTCTTATGTATACATAAGTTACAGAATCAAAAAAGTTGCATATATTTCAGTGGAAACATAACAATGTAAACAACATGTGGCTATACATTACACGGAGTCATTTGCCCTCAGATGCCCACTTATTAGGGTGGAGTGGGGGTGCCATCCTCTACATCTTACATCTACAGTACTACTGTTCTCCATTGTCCGATGACGTGTCTTGTGTTGTGGAATGTAAATATTGCAGTAGGGGTTCCCAGATATCCTTGGGCCTTGAGGGGGCAGGTAGTTCTTCTGCATACAATACAAGATTTTCCCTACAGTATACTAGGTCCTGTATCCAGTGATCAGGGTTCGGGGCAGCTGTACTCTCCCATTTCATCGCCACCTGCCGCTTGGCTAACAGTAAAGCAATTCTCACGAATTTACTCATGCCACCTTTCAGGAACGGTGTAAGGCATAGCAAACATATGTGTGGAGTGCACTCTATTTCAATGTTAGTCATAACGTGCAGCCTGCGTGTTACCTCATCCCAAAACTCAGCCACCCGTCTGCATTCCCAGGCCAAGTGCCAGAAGTCAACTCCAAGTGAACCACAACATTTACATGCATCGTTATCTCTCAGACCGTATTTAAACAGTTTGTGCGGTGTGTGATAAACCTGGTGAAGAAATTTGAAGTGGATTATACGCAAATTTCCATTGGACATGAGCGCATTTGTGAGTTGACAGCAGTGCTCCCATTCTTTGAGCGTAAGCTGCGGATCCAGTCTCGTGTTCCAATGCTCCAGGCTCTTATTGTGGGTCATAAGAGTCTCATCTCTGGCTATTCGATACAGTTTGGTGACCAGTTTGTGTCGCGTTGGGCTAACCAGCAGCGTCTGAAGGGACTGCAGCGCCGGTGGTTCGGCGGGAAATGTGGTGTAATGTGCCTGCATTGCCTTTTTTAATCTATGAAAAATGAAGACAAAAAGTGGGGTCCTGTTCTTTACATAGCTTAATTCGTCTTCCGAGAGAAAAACGCAGTTGGAGTAGACATCCTGCATTTTATCTATTCCCGCTAACGACAAGGTGCGCATGGCTCCCGTTTCCTGTGCCACTGACAGGTCCGCATGATGTGCAATCGGCAGCAGGGGGGTGTACAGTGGCAGCTTCGCAGCCCTTCGGCCTAGCGCCTGCCAAGCAGCTATTGTGGTGTCAATCGTATTGATTTCATTTTTGGGTGTGCCCCTACGAGTGTGCGATAATATTGATCTCAGTGGGACGGGGTGTGCGTCGCCATTCTCGACCGCAACATGTGGGATAAAGTCGTGGGTGTTGTACCAGTAGTGTGCGTACTGTGCTTGAGCGCAGAGATAATATAAATGCATGTCGGGCACGCTGAAACCACCCCTATTGAAATCTAATGTAAGGGTCTCCCAGCTCACTCGAGCCTGCTTGCCCCCCCCCAGACCAGCCTGATCAGCAGCGACCGCATCGTTTTAAGAAAGATCGTTGGCAATTTTACAGGTATATTGCTGAACAAATATAAAAAACGTGGTAATACAACCATTTTGATGAGGGCTATGCGGTCTGCCAGCGATAAAGGTAGTTTTGACCACCTGGCCACCTGTTGCTCCAGCACAGTGCACGCTGTGCCGTAATTCTCTCGGATAACTGTTTTGGGATCCCGGTGGACTCACACCCCTAACTATTTTACAGGCTCTGTCGACCATATAAGCGGAAACTCCAGGGTATGCAGGGAGTATTCTCCGTCAGCAGCACTACCACTGATTTGGCCCAATTAATGCTTATTCCCGAGAACCGTCCGAAACGTATATATTCTCGCAAAACTGGCACCATGTAGGTTTGTGGTTCCCTGATAAAAAGCAACATATCATCCGTGGAGAGTGATATGCTCACAGGCCGGTGTATAAATTACAATGCCGCCGCTCTATGTCGTTGCCTAATAACGCAGGCAAGAGGTTCCAGCATCAAGGCAAAAAGGAGCGGTGAGAGGGGGCATCCCTGCCTTGTTCCTCTGCATATCTGAATAGGGTCCGATGTGTTTCCCTCCATGCGAATTCGGGCTGTGGGGGCAGTGTATAACAGTCGTACCCAATTGCTAAATACGGGAGGGAACCCATCCTCTGTAGTATATGGAATAAATAGCTCCACTCTATCGAATCGAAGGCTTTGGCTGCGTCAAGCATCACAGCCACGGCCTGTAAGTCGGGATCTAGTATGTGAAACATTGCAAAAAGTGTTCGCAAGTTATATGATGTTGACCTATCAGGAATGAATCCGGATTGGTCGGGAAGGACCAAGTTCAGCATCAGGGGTTGGAGTCTAGTGGCCAGGATTTTTGCTAATATTTTTGCATCTATATTAATAAGCGACAGTGGCCGATAGGAGTCGCATCGGGTAGGTGGTTTGTCTTTTTTCAATAGGGTGATTATTAAGGCGTCCCTAAGCGTTGGCGGTAGTAGTCCCGATTCATAGGCTTCGTCATACATTTCTAATAGGTAGGGTATCAATTCGTCTGCGAATTCCTTATAGAATTCACAGGTAAGGCCGCCTGGTGCTTTCTTATTTGGGAGAGATCGAATCGCTTCACGAATGTCAGTTGCAGTAATTGGTTGACTCAGATACTCTCTCTGTCCGTTGGACAGCCACGCAATAGCCACGTCCGATAAATAGTCGTCAAGTTCCGTTATGGCAGTCCCACCCTTCGAGGTATATAGTTCTGCATAGTTATTCCTGAACTGTGTCACAATGTCTCGTGTGGTGTAGTGATCTATTCCAGTCGCATCCGTAATCTTAGTGATTGTTTGTCTCTCTGTGTGGATTTTGATCTTGGTGGCCAAGTTGTGCCCGGGTCTGCCACCTTCTCCATATGTGCGAGCTACATGTCTTTTTGACAGATAGCGTATCTCTCCAGCCGCCAATTCCTGATACTCCAATATCAAATCTTTGATGTTTGCTAACGTCTGTGTACAGGGTAGATTCTCATATTCGCGCTCAAGCCGGGACAGTGTGTTCTCAACTTTGGATAATTGACCCCGGATGTCCTTTAGTATTCCCGCTGATGTGCCAATGCATTTGCCCCTTATAGTGACCTTAAAGGCCTCCCAGAGAATCACAGCGCTGTCGACAGAGCCCTTATTTTGGTCAAAATATTGTATTATGGCTTCCCTTATCGTTGTAACATACAATGGATCTAGCAACGCTTCAGAGCGAAAGCGCCATGTAAATTGACGATGTATAGTTTGTGGGATGCGCAGCCTAAGCTGAACGGGGCTATGATCAGATAGCGTTTTAGGTAGCACCTCAATTGCGCAAACTCAGGCGTTCGCGCCGTCACTCAGCAACCAGTAGTCCAGTCACGACCAGCTACTGTGTACCGTGGATGTGTGAGTTCCTACTAGTCTCTCCACATTGTGCAGACGCCACACGTCTATTAAGCCCAGTTCAGCCATCCCCTCATTGATGACCCTAGCAGCGTTGGGTGATTGCCCGCCCCTTCTGCTCGACTTGTCCTTACTGGGGTCTAAATGTGTGTTGAGGTCCCCTCCCCATAGTATTTCGGCATCAGGCCAGTCCTGTAGTATAGATATTATGTTTTCAAATAGGCCTGGTTCGTCTGTGTTAAGGCCGTAAACATTCACGATAGTTAGCAGTGTACCGGCTAGCTTACCATGTACAATTGCGTAGCGGCCGCCTGCATCCGTGCAGCTTTTGATCATAGTGAAAGGAAGATTTTTTTTTATCAGTGTGATCACCCCTCTAGCATATGTGGAATACGAAGATGCCAATCTATACCCGGCCCACTGCACGCCAATTCTGGACTCAGAGTGCTTCGTCAAGTGTGTTTCCTGAATCAGGGCTATCTGTATATCATGGCGATCTAAATATGCTAACACCTGTCTTATTTTTTTGGGCGAGTTCAACCCACATACATTCCATGTCAAGCAGCTAATTGCTTCACAGTCTAGTTGTGACATCTATTTGTACTGCACATTTTGCATGTTATATCTGAGGTTGTAGGCATACAAACGATAATCATTTTGACATCTGAGTCGTATCTAGCCACGTAAAAACATCTCCCAATCCCCACCCTCCCGAAGCCCCCCCCCACCCACTTCAGCAACCCCAACTCGCTAAAGCCATCCCATACCTCCCAACACAGTTCCCAAATGCAAAACAGATCTATAAGTACTGTGGGGATCACCCGTGGGGGAACGCTGGAGCACAGTTAACCTCCCAGTTGCAAAGGGAGGTGGCCGAACTACAATAACAAAGGTTCCCAACTTGATTACGATAGAAAGTAGTGAAATGCAGTGGTTAACATTGGTTTAAACAGTTATGTGATATCTTATCTGAATAGTTAGAGTCCATATCCCAGTCCGTTCTGCAGGGAAGGGTGCGGTGTCACAGCCGTCTCGTTCATTGGTACTTTCAATGAGGCAGTGGGCAGGTACTCGGGATTCAGAATTAATCACCCATACAACTATTTTATCCCTTTGCCGCAGCGTTCGGAGATTCGCAATGTTCGTCCTCCGCGGTGCTGGAGGACTCCCTGTGCCTGCGCTTGAGAGACTTTGGGGTGGTGAAAATTTGTGACTTTCCCTCCACTTCGATGCGCAGCCGCGCCGGGTAGAGCATGGCGTAGGGGACCATCTTATTCATTAGAAGTTTCTTGACAGACTGGTACTCTTTCCTTGCCGCTTGCACGGTTGCGGTGAAATCCGGGTAGAAAGCCAGGTTATTCCCTTTGTGATTTTTTGTGCCTTTTTCTCTCGCCAAGCGCAGAATTGTGTCCCGATCTCTGTAATTTAACAGGCGTGCGATTATGGGGCGCGGAGGGGCACCTGGGGGGGGCAAGCAGCAAGAGAACGATGCGCCCGCTCCACGATCAGTACTTGTGATAAATGTTTCGCCCCAAAAATCTCGAGGAGTAGTGCTTCTACGTAGGTCTCCAGATGACCGGTGTTTGTGGATTCCGGCAGGCCAGTTATCCGTAGATTATTGCGCCTGGATCTGGCCTCCAGATCTTCGTTTTTTGCTTGAATAACGGCCAGCACTTTTTCCATGTTGAGTGTCTTAGAGGCCATTTGCTGCAAGCCATCCTCCGCATCCAATATGCGTGTCTTTGCTTTGCTTAGTCGCACTGCATGTTTGTCCAGCTTTGTTGACATATGGTCCATCCTTAGATTCAGACTGTCTATTTTACCATCAATGGATTGCAGGCTGGTCTGCATGGCTAGGAGCGTTTTTTCAATGGAGGTTAACTTGTCACTGGGATTCTCTAGTTCCGAATCGGAAGTGGCTCGCTGTTGCGATGTGCTGGTTTTCCGTGGCTCAAACGTGAGACGTGATTGGCCGCGCTCAGTTCTCCCCATATTGGCGCCGCTGTGCACGTCTGCAGTGTAGAGAGGACTCGCACCCCAACAGGAGAGCATCGCACTCCCAGTGCCAGGATCCCTTGCACTCAGCCTGGAGACTCAGCCCTGTTAAAGGATCGAACAGTAGTAGCCCCTCTTAGTGTGCACCACCTGGCTCCATCCGTTGCACGCCGTGCTCAGCAGCCTGGGATAAGATAGAGCCTGCCTGGCACCACCACTCCTCAACGGCCCCCACCAGTGCTGTATATCAGGAACAACACCGCGTATAGCCAGCCGTCTAATCAGCAGCTTCAGACGCGTAGTAGGCCCCCGGAGTGCCAAAAATGTTCCTTTCACCCCCGCGCTGGCAATGATAGCGGCCTCTACACGTGCCTTGCCAATCCGGGCCCCCACATGAAAAGGCACTATGCTATGTTGAACTGGCACTCGCTGTAGTAAGGGCCTCCTCAGTGCAAGCTATAATGTCTGCATGGGGGCGCCTAGAGAGTCAGCAGCCTGGCACGGGGAGACGTCCATAATATAGCTCGATGTGAGGGTTCTCATGCGCGTCTAAGTTATTGTAAAGTTTATGGCAGATTCATAACCTTGTCAGCCTCGGGGTGCACCGTGATCCGCTGCTCGCCGTTATCGTGCCGCTCGCTGTTATCCGATGACAGGCCTCGCTGGGAGGCAGACGTGAGGCCCAAACATGGGCGCTGGCAGCCTAGACCACCTGCGTCACCCCACGCCCGCACCGCAGCACTCACCCAGCCAGCCGTGGGCCTTTTGCATCAGTCACCAGCAGCCTCAGCACAGCTCCGACCGCCGCTCCGGATCGCGGAAGGGGGCCGCACCGCCCCCGATGCCCGCTGCAGACACCGCACACCAGCAGGTGGGGGGGATGGTTCACGGCACCGGCAGCGCTGCTCAATCTGCCAGGCCTCCCTCCATGCACTCACTGGGTGTCACGATGGGCAGCGACCCCAAGGGCAGCAGCATGAGCCTCCGTTCTCGGCTCCTGGTCGCGGGCACCTCCACCTGTCGCCCGCTGCGATGCGACGATCAGCGGGCTCGCTGGGCCGCCATGTTGTCGACTCGGGCCTCGCTTCCTTAATCAAATATCTTGGCAAGCAGGTCTGTTTCCTTCAATATTTTGCACCCAGATCGTCTGTCGTGGCGCCACTGCATCGCCCTATGAGTGCAGACAGTGGATGCAATCGGGAAACGCAGGATCTTGGACGGATTAATTATTCGGCCAGCGGAGCTGCTCTACAGCGCAGCCATCTTGCCGTGCGCCTTCTAGTGCCCCCGACTGCCTGGAATGTTGAGAATGTTTGCCAGGTCAGTGATGATGGATGACTTTATAGGAGAGACAGGTTATTTTAAGTTTAATCTGTCTTGTAGTTCCTATAGTACCCATTCAGGACCTGCGCGTTTGGATAACATAAACTGTGGGCTTGGTGATAGACTGGCTCTGTGCACCCCCACCGCGTATGTTAGCCTGATTTGCATTAGCTAGCTCACAGTGCCACTAGAACCTCCTCTTATCGGGGAGAGACTAGTTTCTGGCAACCTTAGATCATGACAACCCTGATCCCTCAGAATCGTGGAAACAATGTACTACTTTTCGCTCAGTCACTCGTGCTTACTTATTCGGTTTGTCTCAGAGAGTTACACAGAATAAACAGTCTGGGCGTTTCAATAAGTATTTATTGAACAGTTGTTATTCTAGTGTAAAATATATGTGCTGCAGTAACCAGCAGACAATAGCAGAGATATATTATCAGCAGTACGATAAAAGTGAACGGATAGAACAGTTCTACCATGTTGCAATAATCATGAGTACATACATTAATATAAAAGCATTATGAAAGTGCGCGTACTCCTACGATGCCTAACTAGATGTACCTGAGTGTACCTAGCATATGTGTAGGTCTAAAAGCCTAAGAGCCAAGAATCCTTCTAGGATTTAGTCGAACCCCCATACCTGAATAGAGAGAGTGTGGGACCCCGTCCTGGTCTCGAGTTGGACACCCCGCAAGGGCTGTGCTAGACCGCTGTCAGCTGGAGCGACAGCATCCGGGAGCCTCAGTGTCTCTGGTCAGTGTGTCAGCATGGAAGTCTCGGTTCCCTCTGTCTTACCGGGGTAAGATGTGGTGTATTTATACCCTGAAGACTCTAGTTGCTTCGTATGGTTTGTATTGGGCCTTGTTAGACTTGAGAAATACGTCAGGGGTGAACTTTGTACATACATATTATGCAGGTGGTGTATTCCTAGAGAGTCATGCATAATTGATGAGTACAGTGTGGGCCTGTGTTTGGGAAAAACCCTGCTGTATTCAAAACCACAGGCGAGATAACGTTCAGCCCACAGAGCTCGTTGTGTACTAGCGAGGACCAATGTAGGTGAAAGATCATGCCTATATAAGGAATCATGACTATAATAGGACATGTACAGTTATGACCGTAATAGGGCATATGCGGCTTTGACCATAATAGGGCAAGTACGAATATGACCGTATTAGGGCAAATATGAATACGTCCATTTTAGGGCATGTATGAACGGGTCGACATTAGGGCCTCTATATGGGACATAACACCCACTCCTCTTGTTTCCGGTTTACTTGGTGCCGGATAATTGAACCACGGGGTGTACTCGCCTTAGCTGGTCAGCGGCGGATGATGCTGCATTTCTAGTGACTTGTATTGAGGAGAATTATTACCTCTTTCGATATACGAAGTTCGGATATAAAGCTAAATACTGGACATAACACACCTTCTGTTTTTAGATTGCCAACCACGAGAAGAGGTTTTGGTTTCTATAATTGGCTTCTTTAAGACCCGCTGGGTTGGAATTATCACCAGCTGAGAAGGTCTGAGGTACGACCATTACAATTGAAAGCCCTGAAGAAGTCTTGGGATTTTACACCCACTGACGAAACACGTGTTGGCTGGCCGTTTGAAGTAATCTACATTAAATCAATACTTGGAGGACAAGAACTACTTTCTATTTCTTTTCTGTTTGATAAATGACTATTGATTTTCTGACACTTTGAAGCGTGTGCACAGGATTTGATGCAACTTAGGTGAAAGATCATGCCTATATAAGGAATCATGACTATAATAGGAAATGTACAGTTATGACCGTAATAGGGCATATGCGGCTTTGACCATAATAGGGCAAGTACGAATATGACCGTATTAGGGCAAATATGAATATCGTCCATTTTAGGGCATGTATGAACGGGTCGACATTAGGGCCTCTATATGGGACATAACACCCACTCCTCTTCCGAATAGGATGACAATGACCATAATTAAAATCTGGACAATTTAAAAACATTTTAAAAGCAAGTAAAAACATGGTTTTAAAATCGTTAAAAAACAATTTCTTCCTAAAATGTTAATAATTCAGCTATTTTCCAATTGCCACTAAAAGAATGTCTATTTTGTTTCTCTATATAAGTTGCTTCACTCAAAGCGGAAGAAGACCATGCTTTTCTCAAGCGAAAGTGTCAATTTAGGAAATGTTCCAAATTTACTCTGTTATTATGAAAACGAGTGGAGAAGCCGAATTCTTTCCCAGGACGCGATGAGCCAATTCAAGATTAGGTGTCCTGGCTGGGAAGCACAACATTATCGGTGTTAGCTACTGCGGACGACAAATCCAACGCCTCACAGAGAACGTCAATCGCACATAGATGGTATGTAGCACTGCCAACAGTCGGTGCTGCGGCAGCTTGTGCGGCAGTTGTTACCTGGGTGCCTGTGGAGGAGTCACCTACCCCAGCAGGAGCAAACGGCACCTGTGGATTCTCCAGGAATGCGTTCATCAGAATCGGAAGCCGCTGGGGACAACGCAGAGCGTGGGCCTTTATGGGGTCCAGCATTGCATCCGTGTCCGGAGGCGCATCTGATGGAAATGTTAAACAAAGAGTCAACGTGCATTTTTCTCCGCAAAACAGGCATCGAAGAACAGGTAAGATGCAGTCTACCCAGACTGGTCGAAAGGATAGAAACCAGGAGGCATTGAGTTCTCGTAGGCAAGAAATGTCCAGAAGTTGTACCATGCGTTCACGGTATTTCCTCTCCAGGAGCATGTTCGCCATTCCCTCGGGAAATTGGGCCGTCCATTGCGCAGCAGTAGTATTATAAATAGGACCCCTGCAATCAGCAATAGGATAAGCGGGAGTCCTCCAAATACGCTTCCCAATACGGAGTGTATAAAATTTGGGATTACTCCGAGGACTGTCTGAAAGGTGCTTAACAGTCCTGACCCTATGGTCTTAAATAGGTGTACAATACCGCTCGTATCAGACATATTGAAGATACGACCCACCATTTCTGCGAAATGAATGGGGCAGTTTGTACGTATGAGCGCCTGTATCTCACTCGAGGTCCTTGCAACTTGAAGTTCATAGGTTTCTCGAGCGGAGGTTAAGGGCACGGGTTGCTGTAAAAGCATGGCTTGCAGTCTGCTCAGAGTATCAAATTGTATGAAAGAAACGTTCAGTGAAGGCCATAGCGGCGCCTCCCTGACTGTGTTCAGTGGCGGAAACAATACTTGCATACAGCAAGTAACCCTGGAGTTAATGGTGACCAGATAGGCGACGCCCGGAAGCATCCCACAGCAACCTTGATCATTTAGCATCAAGTAACTCCCATTCGAGAGTAGCTCGAAAACCGGCGTGATCACTGCTGCTGGGGTCCCAGTCATGTGACACGATAGGTTTGCTACTGAACCGCTACAGGCTCCGTGCAGAGAAATATCCTGACACATGAGAGAACCGCTTAAAGCGTTCTCGCAGTTTGCACCGCTCAGAAATACTTCTCGATCCCCATTCCGGCATCGATATCTATATGGTAACTCCCAAGATTCCTTAATGTATCCCTTACCCATTTTTTCATATTTGCCTGCCTGCCTTTGCTCAAGGCAATATTGAAACTGAAACTTAGTGACCGGCAGAGTGATTTGGCCATGAATTAGCCATTCAGTTGATGGTAATTCGGCTACAGTAAATGGTAACCTTTCCAATTTCTCAATACGCAGCATTGTATATTTGGCTCCCCTTTGTGCCATTTCTGTCTGTTTATCAGTTAGATTGTATTCTGAAAACAGAGACGAGGTGTTTATAAAATGCCAGGGCACATAGCCTGCACGCAATGATTGTAGCGTCCAGCTTAGCATCATAATAGAACGTAGCTGAGATTGCCTGTGTTGTAACAAGGCCAGATCTTGTTCTAATATGTCAATTGCCGAAGATACAATGTTGCCTAAGGAGTAAATCCTGGAGGTCAAAGTTGTTAACCCATTATCCATTACAGCTAATGCCTTCTCTAGGTTAATACGGTCTATTTCCCGTATTCTTTCCTCGGCCTCCTGTTGGGATATTTTCCAGTTTTCATTATAGTAGGCATAAATGCCAGCATATATGAAACGTTTCTGACGTGTTTTCCTTGGGCCTGACAAGAAATCCCTAAGGTCTACATCAGGTGTGAGTAAGGTCAAGTGATGTTTCACTTCTGTGAGTGTTGAGGTCTCTAGCCAATCAAGGCACAACTTCCCAACACTATAGGATGTCACTACCCCTGGGTGTTGTCTCTGGTCATAGCGTGTATCTGGCCTATGGATACTAAACCCTTCGGTTGTATTCATAAATCTCTGTTGACAGGTGTTTGTGTCAATGGGCCAAATCAGCCATTTTGTCCAATCAGGATCTGATCTGTTGTACTGGAGAATGTCATCTAATCCTACCCCTTGTGTAGTTGAATTCTGCCCCCCACCCATCTGTGATGGTGTAGGAAACCCGGGTGAGTTCAGTTCCTTGTTCTTGGCTAGTCCAAGACAGGATGTCTGTTGCACAGTTTCATTCAGAAATATAATCTGCTGTGGAAGAGGCATGCTCTAAATAGTGCTTATGTCCCCTGGACTTGCCAGTCCCTGGAACCCCATATTGATTTTAAATCTATAGTGTCCTTCCATAGGTCGAAACCCTGTGTAGACAACTGGGCCATAAAGGAAGCAGAGTAAATCTGTTTGGTGTTAGTTAACATAATTTTCTGTGCTGATGTTTTTGCCACTTTGTAATAAAATGACTTCGGGTCAGATGTATTAAACCCTGAAAAGTATGTGAATTTCTGTGCAAAGGTTTGCCAACTACCTTTAGGAGGTGTTGTGGCAGTGTTCCCACTGGTGGTATTCAAATACATTTCTAGGTGTTATAAATTTGTGTAAGAAATGATGACCATAATGTTGGTAACAGTACAATGTATCATAGTCTGAAGTACCTTCTAACATTTCATTGTTCAGAAATGCTGCAGTTTTTTCTAAATCAGACATCATAGCATTTACAGGTTCAGTGTCCCAATCATCAGATAATGTATTGGAGGTAATGATATCACTTAAAGAAATTTTAAATACATGTTTAAGCTTTAAAAGTTCAGTCGGACCAAATATATCAAAATCAATCTTGTCCCACACTATACCGTCCGGTATAGGAACTGCTGTGATGTTCACTGAAGACAAGTCTCTTGGTTCACGATGTGAAGACTGGTGTGGTTTTAAAATCAAATTGACTCTTTGGTCTGTAGAGCTCTGCTGGATATATCGTCCATTAATAAGCATACTAAAAGTTATAATTAAACCTAGCCAGAAAAGAAAAAATAGAATCCCAGTGATATACCATTGTTCTATCCAAGGTGACACCAGGTAAGTCTTTCTAAGAAAGTTCAAAAAGTCAATGAGTTTCTGTTTGTGTGATTTTGTGGCTGGCGTCGTTTCCGGCTCGCTTGGATCCAGTGAAAACGCATCAAAGTTCATGAAATAGCCAGAAGCAGTTCGATCAATTGTTGGAATTGCATCGGGATTTGTTGAAATTGGATTTTGCTCTTGACGAGGAATGTTGACGTAGATGTCTGTAGTCGGTCTTAATGTAACTTGGTTGTTAAGTTGAGTTTCTTCTTGTTGAAGTGGAACGAGTTCCATAGCATTGTTGTTTAGTCCTTCATTCCGTACAGGTGGCTCTTCAAACGTGATGAGTCTTTCTGTTTGAACTTCTTGTATTGTAGCGAGAGGAGGGCGTCTGCTACTGTGGAGTTCACGAGGCCTACTGTTTAGTATCGGCCATATAGTGTGGTTTGATTAAGTCAATTGAGACAAATCTTTTTCTCCTTTTTCCCGGCAAGAGGTGGCAGAAGTACTGTTCTTGTGCCTTGGATTGCTAGGACCGGTACAGTTGTTCTGTATGATGGCCCAAATTCTTTCTTGTCTGCAATCTTTTCTCTGACCAGATCCCGGACTTTTGGGATCCAGACAGGTCTTGCCGTTACTGCCTTAACTTCCTCAGTGGCGGTCTGTTTTAAGTGGACGTTGCTTAGTCGTGTCCTGGATTAATTTAGATCCTGTAAAACAGCCAAACGATCATGGATATCAAACGGTTTTTCATCTGCCACTGTGCCTTCACAATCAAGATCAGGTACCCACATTCTTGCCCAAATAGGAACTCGTAAGGGGTGACACCCCCTAGAGAGCTTCTTGGCTGATTGTTTATTGCCCTTTGTACCCCATATAAGTGATCGACCCATCTACCGCCCTTGCCTAATACCCTAGCTGTTAAAGATTGCTTTAAGTCACGGTTTTTCCTCTCCACGACCAAATTACCCTCAGGATGGTACAGAGAGGAGTACCTCAAAGCTACGCCCATTCCTTCCATGGCCTCTTTGTAAGCCCGAGAGCTAAACGCCGGGCCATGGTCAGAATGTAACGTGCCAACTGCGTATGTGCCGATAAAGACTTGCAAATCTTTTATAACAGCTCGAGCATCAGCCGAGCGCTGAGGCCAAACCCATAGGAATCTAGAGCAGGAATCCACTGCAACCATGATATATTTCTTGGCCCCATCAGATTGTAGGGGTCCACAGTGGTCCAAACACACACATGCGAGAGGTTTGTCTGATTTTAGTAATGGTGTCTGCGCTGGGCATGCTACGGTGGAGCCTTTCATCTGCTGGCAGATGTCGCACTTTAAGACATAGTCTTTGGTCTGCTTTGTTAACCCTGGCCACCAATAGCGCTGTTTCAGTAGAGAAATAGTCGCTGTAAGGCCAGTATGCGCAGAACCCAAACCCTCGTGTGCTGCTAGAATTAAGCCTTGCCTACGATCCATATTTGGTATTACTCTATCCCCCACTCCAGGAATCTGAGCATATGGAATGTTGTGTGCATCTAACTTGTAGGAGTACTTGAGTGGAAATTTCTTTGGTACTGCTGTGCTGCCTTTGCGTGATGCATTGACAGCTACCATAATTTCGCCGTCAATTCTCGTTTTTGAACGAGTGACTGCAGCTACGGACGCTGTGCGTACAGCCCCCTTTGCGGCTTCATCAGCCAATGAATTCCCTTCAACGTGAACGTCATCACGCTGATGACTCAGTGTATGTATCATGTGAGCCCTTGGTAGTTCGTTTCTCAACTCCACTACCTGTTCCCAAAGCATTTTATACTTAATTGTGCCACCTCTTGCGTCTTTAAACCCGTTTTGTTCCCAATGATGTAGATATTCATTGTACGACTGTACACAGTAAAAGGAATCACACACAATTAGTGTGGGGAATTCGTGTTCCGTGTTTACAAGTGCCAGTATCAGTGCTTTTAATTCTGCCAACTGAGCCGTGCAGTCTCCTAGAGATTGCGTTCTAGTGCAACTTGGATGGAACTTTCCATCACGCATGAGACCTTTAACGATTGCACACGCCGCGCTGTAAGCTTGCTTACTCCCTATGGCTGGTTGAGCAGATCCGTCAGTGTAAATAATGTATTCATACTGATCTAGAGGCAAAATCGCATTCGGTAGAGGATATTCTTGTTCGTATTGCAGAAATGCTAGTGTTTTTAAACTTGGATCAAATCTGTATTCAACATCCGTTGCAGTAAGAGAATTAGCCCATTGTATCAATCTGGGATGTAATGCTTTCGCATTTGGAATGCTAGCCTTTGTAACAGCCTCTAAAGCCGGTACTGGGGTTACGACAATTATGCATTTCCCCTGAGCCAGAGCTCTTTCTCTTGCTACAGCGGTCTGCACTGCTGTCAGGATTTTTTCTGTTGAAGTGAAGCGCATCTCTGCGTTCGTGTACAGGTGTGATTTATATGTGATTGGTACTGTTTCTCCTTGATTGAAGGTCAAATAAGTGTACCTGCATTGACCCGCTATTACTCGGATCACCAAATTGTGTGCGTTTACGCGTGTCTGTAAATGTTTTGAAGCTATCATGTCTTCCTGTAGTGAACGTAGGATATTTGTATGTTCCTGTGTCCAATGTCTAACTGAAAAGTCAGGTTTTATTAAGTCGTAGAAAGGTTTTACTCTTTCTGCGTAATCCAAAATGTATGTTCGACCAAAATTTAGGAATCCCAGAATTGATTGTAAATACTTTAATGATTTTGGAGGTTGGAGCAGCGCACACTTTTCTAAAAGTTAGCTGCTAGGCTTTTCCTTCACTTGACATCTCGTATCCTAAGAATAGGACACTGAGGTGGGCAATTTTTGATTTTTTGAAATTAAATTTATAGCCCTCAGAGGCGAATCCCATAATAATGGTGCTCACCCTGGTCAAGTGCCTCGGTAAGTCATCGTCCGTCAGATAAATATCATCTACATAGGACAATGCTTCTTCATCCAAATTTTGTAGTAACTCTGTTACCCTTGCTAAAAATACCCCCGGGCTGTTCTTATACCCTTGGGGGAGTCGACAAAATTGCCGTTTTGACCCTAGCGCTGAGAATGCGGTCAGATACCTGCTTTCAGGCACTATATTTTGACAGAAAAATCCATTTGAGATATCAAGTGTTGTTTTGTATTTTTTCCGCACAATGTTGTTCATGAATGCGGCACTGTGTGCATTTTGAACTGCAAATGTCTTTGTGCAAGTGTTTAAATGACTGTAATCCAAAACCAAACGATATGTGTTGTCAGGTTTTGATACGGGGAACAAAGGATTGTTCATAGGGGAAGTGCAATTTTCAATCACCCCCTGGTATTCTAGTTGATCTAGGATCTCCCTGACTTGTTTTTTAGCTTCCTGCTTTATTGGGTATTGCCTTTGAGCATTTGGTGAAACTTTTAATGGGATCACGTGGTGGGTTGAATCCTCATCCCAACCAGCATGATTTTTGTACAATGCTGGAGCTAGGGCAACCGCACACTCCTGCGCTTATGCATGTTTTAAATGTATGGGAACGAGGTCGGAAAAGGCTGGAAAAATCATCGTTTCTCCCCTAGGGCACTCCATGACGAATGCTGGCGGCCAGTCTTGCTCTGCTAATAGGATGTCATATCCAGATGACAGATTTTTCCAAAATCGACCCGTAACTTTCCTGGGCTTGTCCCCCTCCATCCGGAGTGTTATCTCATGTAACTTATGTGGGACACTTACCCGAGTATCAGGTGTTTCCACTGTGATATACTCACTCAACTCCGCTGTACTATTTGCTGCACCTGGTGCAGGTTGGATTGTTAAAGTCCTCATGACAAATTGTGTCAAGTTTCTGTAGATTATAATTAAATCTGTGTGTTGTACGAGTAAGTCTGGCTGTGGCATTGTGTCAATGTTAGGGTGCGGTGTGTAAGCCGCTAGTATTGGCCATGTGGCCCCGTCTCCTCCGAGCAGGCCTAATCTTAGTCTTTCTCGTACGTGGGGTAGGGCGCCATTAAACCAGTAATAATGTTCCTGGTAATTGAGTGGAATCTCTATGTCCTCAAACGGACAATATTCCCGTGGTGCATCTCCTTCTATATAGTAGTGAAATGAAATGTCCTTGTTATTGCATTTGCTGCAGGGAATGTAACCCATGAATAGAATACCTCTGTTTTGTTTGATTCGTGTGCCTCAATCACGAAAACTACAATGCCACCCTTAGCTTGTAAACCATTTTCTAATAGTCTTAGGGTGACTGTCCTTCTGAATTTTGGTGCTATCTGTATTGCATCCGCAGGATCTTCTCCTTCTTCTGAAAAATTCAGTTCAACTCTCTCTGCCCTTACCTCGGTATCAGACATGTTTAGAGGAAGAAGTGTTCCAAGGGAACTAAGATAAAGTGTTATGCACACTTTTTAGGAACACTATGTCCTTTCAAGCTTGAATAACCAACAGCCAATAAATAGTATTTTTGTACTACTCAGCTGCAGCGGATTTTGTGCCCACCCGCTCCAGACGTCTCTGGGGTTTTGTGAGTAGGTTCTCTGAGAATAGCACGATTGAACTACTCAGATTCTACTGTTAAATAAGTACCCAACCAACGTTGGTGGCGCCATGTCGTGTAGTTCCTATAGTACCCATGCAGGACCTGCGCGTTTGGATAACATAAACTGTGGGCTTGGTGATAGACTGGCTCTGTGCACCCCCACCGCGTATGTTAGCCTGATTTGCATTAGCTAGCTCACAGTGCCACTAGAACCTCCTCTTATCGGGGAGAGACTAGTTTCTGGCAACCTTAGATCATGACAACCCTGATCCCTCAGAATCGTGGAAACAATGCACTACTTTTTGCTCAGTCACTCGTGCTTACTTATTCGGTTTGTCTCAGAGAGTTACACAGAATAAACAGTCTGGGCGTTTCAATAAGTATTTATTGAACAGTTGTTATTCTAGTGTAAAATATATGTGCTGCAGTAACCAGCAGACAATAGCAGAGATATATTATCAGCAGTACGAAAAAAGTGAACGGATAGAACAGTTCTACCATGTTGCAATAATCATGAGTAAATACATGAATATAAAAGCATTATGAAAGTGCGCGTACTCCTACGATGCCTAACTAGACGTACCTGAGTGTACCTAGCATATGTGTAGGTCTAAAAGCCTAAGAGCCAAGAATCCTTCTAGGATTTAGTCGAACCCCCATACCTGAATAGAGAGAGTGTGGGACCCCGTCCTGGTCTCGAGTTGGACACCCCGCAAGGGCTGTGCTAGACCGCTGTCAGCTGGAGCGACTGCATGCAGGAGCCTCAGCGTCTCTGGTCAGTGTGTCAGCATGGAAGTCTCGGTTCCCTCTGTCTTACCGGGGTAAGATGTGGTGTATTTATACCCTGAAGACTCTAGTTGCTTTGTATGGTTTGTATTGGGCCTTGTTAGACTTGAGGAAGACGTCAGGGGTGAACTTTGTAAATACATATATTAGGCAGGTGATGTATTCCTAGAGAGTCATGCATAATTGATGAGTACAGTGTGGGCCTGTGTTTGGGAAAAACCCTGCTGTATTCAAAACCACAGGCGAGATAACGTTCAGCCCACAGAGCTCATTGTGTACTAGCGAGGACCAATTTGGATGAAAGATCATGCCTATATAAGGAATCATGACTATAATAGGACATGTACAGTTATGACCGTAATAGGGCATATGCGGCTTTGACCATAATAGGGCAAGTACGAATATGACCGTATTAGGGCAAATATGAAGACGTCCATTTTAGGGCATGTATGAACAGGTCTACATTAGGGCCTCTATACGGGACATAACAAATCCTTGCTTTGATGCAAAGCCAGTGTAGTTCCTTGAAGTTAGGTGAGATGGGGCCAGATTTCACAGATGGTGACAGATGTCGAGTAGTTGTATGAACCTTTTGAGCTCAGGTTAATAAAGGTCTCACCAGAGACAGCACATGCTCTGTCACTTGTGAGACATTTCGCTCACTTACAGTGTGGGTTTAGAGCTCACCCATTGCTTACCACTGGTTGGCTTCATTGTCATCCTCATTTACTTGCTTCTAATTTGTGGGGACTTTACGTTCTCTTATTGTGTTTGACCTTCTCCTGCAGCATGGCAAAGTATTTGTGTCCTTTCACTTCTTGCGTTTCGGAGCTACTTAGGACCAGATTTCTATCTTGGCAGACGGGTTACTCCATCACAACGGTGACGGACATCCCGTCTGCCGAAATGTAAATCCCATAGGATATAATGGGATTTATATTTCGGCGGTCAGGATATCTGTCACTGTTGTGACGCAGTAACTCGTCCGCCAAGATCTAAATCAGGCCCTTAGTCTTTTTGTTGAAGCACACCACGCAAGTGGGTGTGTTTATCTGCTTGCTCCCGGCTCCTCCCACACATCATCCATCTATCCGTGTTGCCACCCACTCCAGAGTACAAAAAAGTGCTATGAAATGGCCATCACTGGCCACATAATAGCACTTTTTTTTAACCTTTTGTCCATGTTGCCTCTCTAAATGCCCTCCCTCCCGTCTTTGTGCCTTGCCCTCCCTCCCTCCCAGCACTTGTTTTAAAAAAAGGCTATGGCTCAGTCAGTGCTGGCACATCATAGCACTTTTATTTTCATTTTCAGCCATGCGCTGCTGTACAACATGGCTAAAAAAACATTGAAAAATCCAGTAGCTTTTGTAAGCAAGAACTATTGACCTTGCGAATGCTTGTTTTGAAGATAATCACTAAAATCCTTGAAAGGGGATTTCACCAGAGGCAAAAAAATGTGCTTTAAATTTACAAGACTCATCCAACCTACTAGTGTTATAGTTTCTGAAAGGCACAATTACAAGTCTCTGATGCCTAAAACCACTGTTAAGTTTCTAGTTTGAGTATATTATCTGGAACCCAAGAGACGTTTTTCAAACCCTGGCATGCTAGTTGTAGAGATGAAGCTTTGGAGGTCCTTTTGAACAACCATGTGTAATGGGCAAAGAAATGCTAACACTTTTCTCATCTGTACCATTAGCCTTTGCCAATCTCAGTAGAATTCAAAGCATATTGTCTTAGTACAAATGTGTTTTCCTTATTTTACAAAGCTCAAAATATGGGAGCTTAGCTTTAAAAGTTGGTGAAAGAGAGGCACGCTACACTGGAGAATTGCAAAGGTGCACATTAATTAAACATACATAAAATCAACTTTATGAATAACTTCTCCATAACATAATGTATATATATATATATATATATATATATATATATATATATATAACCTACTGGCGGTCGCCAGTAGGTAGTTATAGTTAGGACCACGTTTCCATAGGAAAAGCATTTTTTGATGTGCTTATAACTTTGGCGTCGTTTGACGAATCTTTACGAAATTTTCCATAAAGTTCCTCTTTTCAGGTCAGCTCCTATCCTAAAAGTTTGGGACCATAGCGATCTTGGAGGATTTACAGGCGGAAGGCATCTCCAATGATGATGACGACATAGGGGGAACATTGTGTGTAACACAAGAAAGTATGAGGAGTCCTTTCAGGCCAAAATCAAAATTTATCCCCCAAACATCGAATGATGCTGTAGACGTGTTTGCGGACCTGATGATAAAGGATCTCAACGCTTTGAGACTAAATCGAAAAAGGGGACAAGGGAAATGTAACCTGACAAAACCACAAAGGATGGCATTGAAAAATCTACAAAAAGATAAAACAATAGTATGTAAACCTTCTGATAAAGGTGGAAATATTGTGCTGCTGACTGTGGAGAACTATCGTGGGGAGGCTTTAAAACAGCTGCAGGACACATTAAATTATACACCTATCGCCATGAAAGATCATATGAACAGCGTGAAGGAATACAGAGAATTGATCAACAAATGGAAAGAGAAAGGAATGTTGAGCGTTGAGGAACACACATTTTTGAACTGTAAACATCCACGTATCCCAACGTTCTACCATCTCCCGAAGATACATAAGGACAGCTTGAACCCACCAGGTCGTCCAATTGTTTCCTCAATAGGGAGTTTGACAGAGAACATGTCCATTTTTATTGATCATTTCCTGTTTGATTTTGTGGTAGAGTTGGCTTCTTATCCTCAAGATACTGGACATTTTCTCAAACAAATTGAGGGGATATCATGGGAAGATAATTTTGTAATGATTACATTGGATATCTCAAGTCTCTACACGAGTATTAATCATGCACAAGGTCTAGAAGCCATAAAATATTTCCTGAATGGCCGCTCCCTTAAATATATGGAGCACAATTTGATGCTGTTGGAATTTGTCCATTACTGTCTTAATAATAACATATTTTTATTTCAGGAACAACTGTACAGGCAGATTCGCGGCACGGCCATGGGCACCTGCTTTGCCCCCAGCTATGCGAATCTCTTCGTAGGCTGGTGGGAGAAGCGGGTGGCCTGGTCAGATGCCAATGTTGAGTGGACCAACAGTTTGATCAGTTGGAACCGCTATATTGATGATCTTTTTATCATCTATAGTGGGACAGTAGGATCAGCACAGGCCTTTGTTAATCAACTGAACATCAATAATTTGAAATTTAATGGAGAGATAAGTAGAACATCTGTTAATTTTTTGGACCTATGTGTTTTTGTATCTGATGGGAAATTATGCATGACTTTGCATCGCAAGCCGACAGCTGGAAATGTGGTCCTGCATGCCGGCAGCTGCCACCTGGATAAATTAAAAAGTAGTATCCCCTACGGGGAGCTACTTAGGATAAGAAGAAATTGCTCACGGGATTGTGACTTCCAGGTGGAGGCTGCCGACTGCATGGCGAGATTTCAGGTCCGCGGATACTCAGATATAACCCTTTTGAGTGCTAAAAACAAGGTAGACACGAAATCAAGAACTAGTTTGATCAGTGGAGCACTCAATGTGAGGAAGAGAGGGTTTGTCAAACATAATAACTCATTGGACCAGTGGAGAATGATCACCGATTTCTCTAATAACGCTAATGACATCAGAGCCTTAATGAGAAAAAACTGGCATATTCTTAAAGCAGATCCTGTTTTAGGAGAAAATCTGTCCAAAGTTCCCTTACTTACCTTCAGGAGAAACAAGTCAGTCAAAGATCATCTGGTACAGAGTCACTTTGCACTAGATAAAAAACAATCGTGTTTTCATTCCATAAAGGCTTTTTTCCTTGTGGGAAATGCACAGCCTGTAGATTTAGTTGTAAAGTGACTTCATATATCGTACCAGGGCTCACGAATCCCAAAGCAATAGAGAAATTCATGAATTGTAATACCAGTCACACTGTATACTGTCTTGTATGTCCGTGTGAACTTCGGTACATCGGAAGTACTATTCATCCGACTAAGATTCGGATTTTGGAGCATCTCCGTGCTATTGCCTCTAAGGATAGAAATTATCCAGTGGCCAGACATTTTGAGAGTTTCCATGCAAGCAACAGGGATCTGTTACGCTATTTTTGTCTGGACCACGTCCCCAATGACATAAGAGGGGGGGATAGAGAATTAAAGCTCAGGAGACTGGAGGCGAGATACATTCTGGACCTACAATCAAAAATACCCTACGGGTTGAATAGTGGGGAGGAGTTGGCAGTACATCTCTGATTTATTTTTTGAAGAGGAGGGTAGTAGGTTTCAGTGATATGTAGCAGAATGGTACCTTTGTAGAAACATGTATATAGTAGGTTAAGGAATGAAATACTGATCACCCTTATTTTTGTTTTTTGTTTCGTTTATAATCATGGTGGATTAGGAAGTAATTAAAATTAGTACCATTTTTTTGACTTAGAAAGCATTGAGTACAGGCTGATTACCGGCAAATTAATGAAAGTGTCCTTGATTTGTTAATTATTGAATTATGGTGACTAAATGTACATAGACATATGCCCATTCAGGGCGTGATGGAAGTTTGTGATTATGATTGAACTATTCACAACAATTATGAATTATAATATTATGTTTATTCATATGATTATTTGATTTGTCAATATGCAAATATATATGTACAGTTGCTTAAGCCTATTTGAGGCAAGATGAATTTTGGACTTTTAACAGTGCATTCGTGTCGTGGAACTGCAGTGATGAGCTCAAAATTGCATGTTCCAACATGGCCGAAATGGTTGTTATAGGGCTTGTAGTCCTTGTTTATTTTATTACTTCATTACCACCAATGCATTGAATGTTTGTATATAATGGCGTGGTCTCCGGCTGCCGCTCGATATTGAGGAAGGCAGTCGCCGAAACGCGTCTTGTGTGTGTTTTTCACCAATAAATTGGTTGAAATTTCCCCCGTGAGTGCTGTACTTTATGTACAATGGAGCTGCAATATATATATATATATATATATATATATATATATATATATTACCTACTGGCGGTCGCCAGTAGGTAGTTATAGTTAGGACCACGTTTCCATAGGAAAAGCATTTTTTGATGTGCTTATAACTTTGGCGTCGTTTGACGAATCTTTACGAAATTTTCCATAAAGTTCCTCTTTTCAGGTCAGCTCCTATCCTAAAAGTTTGGGGGATTCGTCAAGGGGGGCTAAGAAAAAGGGGGTCCCAAAACGTGTTTTCTCCATGCAATTTCCATAGGAAACTTTAGACAAGGCTACAGGTCAAACTGCTGAACGGAATTACGCCAAATTTGGCACAGAGAAAGGTCTTGGTCCAGAAAGCACGCTTTTGTTAAATCGGGTAAATCCGTTCAGTAGTTTTAGAGAAATATCAAATTTTCCAGATATCGATATTTAAGAATTCTGACATCTGATTGGCTGAAGCGTTACGAGCACGAGCTTGCGGCTCATTGGCTGCGAACTGTTGAAACTAGGAAGTCATTTTGTGATTCAGTCCGTCAGCTCACAACTCTCCCTCTACAAGGCATCAGGTCCGTAGTTCTACCTCTGCGAGGCAACACTAAAAATATACTGCAGCTTTGTCTTTCACGGTCCCTCTCCCCACATTACCAGCTCACGGCTATGCCTTTAGAAGCCAGTCCGTTGGCTCGCAGCTCTGCGACTGCGAGCTGTGAGCCATTTTGTGACTCAGTCCGTCAGCTCGCATCTCTCCCTCTAAAAGGCATCGGATGCGTAATTCTACCTCTGCGAGGCAATACTGAAAATATCCCGCAGGTCTGTCTGTGCGAGATACTCTTTTTACGCTCCCTCTCCCCACATCATCAGCTCGCGGCTATGCCTTTAGAAGCCAGTCCGTCGGCTCGCAGCTCTGTGTCTGTGAGCCGTCGGGCCCGCAGCTCTACCTCTGTGAGCCACCTCGTTAGCTCATAGCTGTGTCTGTGCTAGCAGGCCCGTCGGCCCGTTACTCTCCCTCAGTGAGTTAGCCCGTCGGGTTGCAGCTCGGAGGGCTCGCAGCTGTATCTCTGCGAGCCAGCCCGTTAACTGATAGCTGTGTGTCTGCTAGCAGGCCTGTTGGCCCGTTGGTCTCCCTCTGTGAGACAGGCCACAGCTCTCCCTCTGCGAGCCAGTACGGTGCTGTGCTTTTGCGACCCAACGGCTCGTAGGTCTCCCTCTGCGAGCTGAGCCCACGGGTCGCAGCTCTTCCTCTGCGAGCCTGCCCGACGGCCCGCAGGTGTCCCTCAGCTAGCCGAACCGCAGCTGACACTCTGCGAGCCGAAATTGGGAATATAAGGCGGCTCTAAAAAGAGCCCTTGTGTTTATTAGTTGGAGCTACATGTAAGTGCGAATGCACAGCTTCAGGTTAATCAGGAAAACTCGGTTTCCCTCATCTATGAAGTGTACTCCATCACTTCTGTAGATATCAGCCATATCAAAACGTATGTTGTTGTTGTAAATCGACCCCATTCTATGGTCTCTGAGGTATGCAGACACAGCTTTGTTGACATTCTTCCTAGATTTTTCAATCTTATGACAAAATTGGTTTGACCATTTCCACTTCTGTCTTTGGCATATATTGGAATATACAAAGACAGTTTGAGGCAAAAGTAACATCAATTGTCCAAAGGTGTACTTCATAAGCATTTCCAAACCTACCCCAGTCAATGTGCCTAGGTCGTTACCACCACAGTGCACAATCATGAGATCAAGGTGTTGGAGATGCAAACAGGTTTTAACCAAAGGGAGCGATTGGTGCCACTTCAATCCTCTCTGTGCAAACCATTTAATGTGCACATTTTGTAAACCTAGGTCTAAGTCAATACGTCTCTGTTCTGCATACCTCTTGCACCAGAAAACATAGCTATGTCCTACAATCCACACTGGCATTTTGAAGGTATGGCTAGAAGATATGGATAAATCTCTGTAGCTCATGCAGTCCGTTCGTAGAATAAGAGATATGTTTAAACATGGGGAACTACTTTTTTACATACAAAACGTTAACCGATTGGGAGATGAAATGTATTGTATCCTAAAAGTAGGGTGTATATTAGTTTTGATGAAAAGCATCTTTGTGATTGGTTAATAAAAAGCAGTTTATACGTGGAGTACATATTATAGGATGAAATTTGCTCAGCTCAACCACACCTGCTAATTGTATTTGGAAGGTGCAGTTCAAACTTGAAAGAATGGTGAACGTTTGACCTCCACGTGCCGTTAAATGTTGGAGAAAATGTTGCAAAAAAAATATCTGTAGGTTTAAAAAAATGAAGAACTTTTAACCTGCACATGTCGTAGAATGTTCTAGAAAGTGTTGATACAATACCTTGAACTTTTCACCTGTATGTGTCCTTAAAAAAATGTTTATATGGAAAGTTCAAAAGAACAAATAAAGAGAGGTTTTGCAATCTAAAAAAATAAGGAACTATTCTGATTTGTTCTTTACATGTATTTATGTGTGGAGCAACAGGGAAATTGTGCCATTACTGGTTCCATTCTTGATGAAAGCGGTGCATTACATGTACTGTGTGACAAGAAAAGAATTGCATGCGTTTGTGACATTTGAAATCTGCATACCAACTACGAAGGTAAATTAGAAATTAAGAAGGTGTGTTATGTGTTTTGTAGTAGTGGTTAAGTATTTGAGGCGATATTTTTAACTTTGAAAGTATTTTTTATTTCTAAATAACATAGTGTTAGTAAAGTCTGGTGTTTTATTGGTTCTAAAATATGCATAATGTAAAACTAGTTGTTAAAAAAGTACTTTATATATGTTTAGGAGTTTTTCACAAAGAAAAAGTGTATGTTGTCATCTGTAAAAGACTGGGGGCCATATTCTCAAGACCAGCGATAACATTATCGCCGCTTTAGCGGCAGTTTCCTGCCGCTAAAGCGTCGATAATGTTATCGCCATTCTTGTGAATATGGCCCTGTATGATTTTGAAAATTCGATGTAGCGTTAATTTCGATTTGTATATCTATTCCGGCGAGAGAAACAGAATGTGGCACGTTTGGAAATTATGCTCAGTCTGGAAATAGTGGAGAAGGGGTGACAGAAGAAAATTCATGTGTTATTAACTTAACAGATGGAATGTGGATCAGTTACAGGCTCAGCTTCCGCATTGCCCACGTCACCTGCGTCCAGCCCTGGTTCCACTGCCAAACATGCACATTCGAGTGTCCCATGGATGTCTGCCTATCCAACACAACTGTTGATGAATTGGACTATGACTTGTGTTTGCGCCCCCTGTTGGATTACGAACAGGAGTGTAACCGACACAGCCGTGCATGGGATGCCTTGACATACTGCGTATGTATTGGTAGTTGTGCATGGGAGATGGCACAATTTCTCGTGTGCAGTGACCACATCGAGGCGCTCCCCTATTGGGCTGTGTTGCGGATCGGTGAGACGGCATGGGCTGAGCACACCTCCCCGGACCACCTAATGGATTGGCTCACCCTGGTGTTCCTTGAACACGACAACGATGTACTATTGGAACACATTGCACATGAAGCTGCACGGGCATTCATGGACGAGTAACTACGTACCTGCAGCCACATCCTATTGCCACCCACAGCACATGGCCCAACAACTTGTTGCACAGTGGGGATTGCTCACATATCCCACCAAAACAGAGGACACGTCTCCCTTCGGTCGAGCTCTGGATGCATGTGCGTGGAATAACGCGTGTGCACACACACCTGTCCAAGGCGACGCAGGTCCATGGTCCGAGCAACACAGCGTCGTTTGGCAACTTTGCCAATTTGGACACATTGCTCGGTGAGAGCACACACATGGCGATGTAGCACGACATGTGAACCTGTCGGACCCTCACACCTGATCACTGTCGGCAGAGCAGACAATTGCCGCACCCCGGAGGCAGAGCACCATGCAGACCCCACGTACAGTGAGTCGTGCCCCCTCACACGGGGCACTGTGCAGACGCCAAATAAACCATCTGACTTATCCACAGCCCACACATAGAAGCCCCTGCCTGTGGTACCCCCACATGGGATGGCCTTGACACCCACGAAAACAGCAACCCATGTCCCACAACGTTGCACACACATTCAAATCATTGCTCAGAGCTGTGGCATATCCTCCACACAAAAAAGAAGAAATGTTATGTGCACACTTTGTGGTCTCATTTTTTATACTGAGAGGTAGATTTCAATGTCAGTCAAGGCTGGTGTGGTACTGCGAGGCTTTGCATTTGGGTGTTCTTAGGAAATCTAAGTTGTTGGGGAGCAAGGTAAGGTGTCCATTTCAGCCCCAACATCATCTGCCCCTCGACATGTACCCATGCTGCGTGTAAGTGTCTTAAGCATGTCCGTGCCTGTTGTGGCTGTTGCCTCGTCCGTACTCACACACACATGCCAATAAAGCCTATGCCACTCCACTGGTGTCTAACTGTGAGGTGTGTTGTAAAGATTGTCCACTCGTGTGCCACAATGAGCCTCGTCCCAACCCAGGGAAGAACTGACTGTCGCATGTGCAACAGGGGTGTATCCCTTTGGCAAGCTCCGCCTCTGTGAGCCAGACATTGTTTTTGCATAGGTGCTGGACAACATCTGATGCAGCCCCATCACCTTCGCAGTCTGATGTGTCAGGGGCACACAGCCATGCAGCCATCACCCCGCCACACACCGGACACAGAACCCGTATGAGGGGAGTTTTGTACCACATTGCCTTCATTGCTGATGTTCTGTGATTGCTATGTGTGTGGGCTGCATTGTGGGGGAATTGCCTGTGCACGGATGGCGATGCACACACACATGTTGGCATGTGGAGCCAGGTGCCCGTGCGGCCTTGCGCTGCTTGTGCTATCTCACTCCGTCTCTCTCTCTCGCTCTCTCCCGCCCTGTCATAGCAAACTTGTGAAAGCGATGGGTGCGCAGCTCTCAGCGCGGCACTCGAGTACTTCTTAAGTTTTTCAAACACCGAGGGGTATATTCTCAAGGACATATCGCCGAGTTAACAGCACTTTATCGCAACCAAAATGGTGATAAATTTAACGCACCGTTCACAAGCTGGAGCAAACAGCCCATATCACCAGTTTACCAGCGATAGCAGCCTCAAAAAGCATCGTCACGGATGACTCCGGCAAATATTGCTAATGAGATGTAGAGTAGGCGTTCCCGTGCAAAAAGCAGCGAACACATCACTTCGCAAGTGTCTCAACCACCAGCAAGATCGTCGAAGGGAGGCGATAAGGTGCGTTAGTAGCAGAAAGTTTACACCTGCTCTGAGCTGGTGTAAAGTCGGACTACAACCTGCAATATGAAAGGGAGCCCAGCCCAGAGACACACGTGAATGACAACAGATGCAATGGAGCCAACGATCATGCAGCACGGACACCCAACACTGCTCCGCCACACCCCGCCACCAGCCCCTTGTCCGCCATCCCCCCTCACCTCCCCCCCACACAAACAAACAGCAACCTTAGGAAATCTGGAACGTAACAAATTGGCTGATGTCGCACAATTATAGTAAAGAAGATGCATGTGAGGTTGGACAAATAAGAATCTCAGTCATCTATGGATTTACATATAAAACATTTTATTTAAACAAAACAACAAACTAAAAGTAGGTACAGGTATGGCGTGTCATCCCTCGACAATTTGTGAATCACAGCCTGCAAGACAAAAAGAAAGATAAGATTGTGCGTCATGCATCCATGAAAGGAGAGAGAGAAAGAGTGAGAGAGAGGAAGAAAGAGAGAAAGAAAGAGTGAGACAGAGAGGAAGACAGAGAAAGAGAGAAAGAGTGAGAGAGAGAGGAAGAGAGAGAGAAAGAGAGAAAGAGTGAGATACAAGGAAGAGAGAGAGAAAGAGAGAAACAGTGTGAGAGAGAGGTAGAGAGAGAGAGAAAGAGTGAGACAGAGAGGAAGAGAGAGAGAAAGAAAGAATGAGAGAGAGAGGAAGAGACATAGAAAGAGAGAAAGAGTGTGAGAGAGAGAAAGGAAGAGATAGAGAGTGAGAGAGAGAGAAAGAGTGTGAGTGACAGAAAGGAAGAGATGGAGAGGGAGAGTGAGTGTTGACACTGTGGAGAAAATCCTCACAGCTCACCTTTCTGCCACCGATGTGTCTCCAACCATGTGCCGGGACATAGTGCAGTCTTCAAGTTTAGTCATCTGAAACATAGTATAGAATCAGTAATGGCAGAGTACATACAACTGCCCACGCCAAATTCTCTGTTTCGCCCCTGCGCACCTAGGCTGCTGCACCCCATTGACTCCCGCCGCCCAGAGGTGTCTGCCCACCTCTGCGCACCCAGGCTGCTGTACCCCATCCACTCCCACTGCCCAGAGGTGTCTGCCCACTGCTATGCACCCAGGCTGCTGCACCCCTTGCAGTCCCACTGCCCGGAGGTGACTGCCCGTTCCTGCGCACCCAGACTGCTGCATCCCATCCACTCCCACTGCCTAGAGGTGTCTGCCCGCTCCTGTGCACCCAGGCTGCTGCACCCCATCCACTCCCACTGCTCGGAGGTGTCTGCCCGCTCTTGTGCACCCAGGGTGCTGCACACTATCCACTCCCACCGCCACCGCCCAGAGGTGACTGCTCGCTGCTGCGGAAACAAGCCTCTCTGCTCACCTCCCACCACCAGCGTGTGTCTAAGAGGGTCCACCACGTGCCGAAGCAACCTCCTCAGGCGTTGCGTGCACGCGGTCAAGCCGAGCTCACAATTCAAAGTGGGTGTTGATTGCAGGATGGCCATGCATCATCGCAGGCTGCACACGCGCTCAGCTCTGGTGGCACTAACTCAGTGGAACTGAAGTCATCGCCTCATGGCGGGAGGTCCGTGTCGAGGGGGGTCGTCAATCTGTGAATCACAGCCTGCTAGACAAAAAGCAAGATAAGATTGTGCGTCATGCGTCCATCAAAGGAGAGAGAGAGAGAAAGAGTGAGAGAGAGGAAGAGAGAGAGAGAAAGAAAGAAAGAGTGAGAGGTAGACAGAGCGAAAGAGAGAAAGAGTGAGAGAGAGAGGAAGAGAGAGAGAAACAGTGAGAGAGATGAAGAGAGAGAGAAAGAGAGAAACAGTGTGAGAAAGAGGAAGAGAGAAACAGAGGAAGAGTGAGAGAGAGAGAAAGAGAGAGAGAGGTAGAGAGAGAGAAAGAACAAAACAGTGTGAGAGAGAGGAAGAGATAGAGTGAGAGAGAGAGGAAGAGAGAGAGAAAGAGTGTGAGGGAGAGAAAGGAAGAGATGGAGAGGGACAGTGAGTGCCCACACTGTGGACAAAACCCTCACAGCTCACCTTTCCGTCACCAGTGTGTCTCCAACCACGTGCCGGGACATAGTGGAGCCGTCAAGCTTACTCATCTGAAACGTAGTATGGAATCAGTAATGGCAGAGTACATACAACTGCACACGCCTAATTCTTTGTCCTGCCTTGGTGCATCCAGGCTGCTGCACCCCATCCACTTCCACTGCCCAGAGGTGTCTGCTCGCCGCTGCGCACCAGGCTGCTGCACCCCATCCACTTCCACTGGCCAGAGGTGTCTGGCCACTGCTGTGCACCCAGGCTGCTGCACCCCATCCACTCCCACTGCCCGGAGGTGAGTGTCCGCCGCTGCGCACCCAGGCTGCTGCACCCCATCCACTCCCACTGCCCGGAGGTGACTGCCCGCCGCTGCGCTAACAAGCCTCTCTGCTCACCTTTCGCAACCTGCGTGTAGAAAAGAGGGCCTACCACGTGCCGCTGCAAGCCCCAAGCCTGGGGCCCGCGGACACGCCACCCTGCATATCACAGGTCTCACATTTGGTGCTGGGTCTTGATTTCACCATGGCAGAGGACATACCAGTGCACCGGGCTTTTCATCGCAGGCTGCACACCCGCTCAGCCCTTGCGGTGCCACTAACTCTGTGACCAGCGAGGCGACGCCACGTGGCGGTAGGCCTGCGCTGTCTGATATCTCAGGCCTACAGTGCGGTCCAGCAGGGCACACAAAACCTGAGCTGTCCAGACCACCGGGACGGGCCATCACCGCAGGCTGCACACCCGCTCAGCAGTTACGGTACCCATACCTCAGTGGACCGAAAGTCACCGTCCCATGCCAGTGTGCCTGTGCCGGCCGCAGTGCATCCGGTGTGAGCAACTCTGAAATGGCATCGAGCACGTGCGCCCGGTCTTTTTTATTGCCAGGGTCACGTGTCCTGTGACACCTGTGCTGGATGGGTGTGGTGTGGGTGTATACTAGCCATGAGGGAGTGGCTGTGGCGTACTGACAACTAGGGTGTGACCAGCAGATCACTGCAATGAAAATCTGGGCCATGTAGCGTTGTTGTCCTTCCCTGTAAGCGTAAGCGGAGTGGGCTGGCCTGGCGTATGCCAGTCCTGCGTGAGGCTGTGAAGAATGACTCCAGAGCTATGGGCGTGGCTCCGTCCTGGGCTGTATGAGGAATCAACTGATGCGGGTGTCCCTGTTGTAGTGCTGACGTCACGCGTGTCGCAAGCGCCAATGTGTCACTCTGTGAGCCAAGTCCCACAACATGGCCAACATGGAAGGTACGGGGAATCACTGACCCTACATTCATCCATAGTTCCACACATGAAAGATGGTGGACATGACACATCTGTGTGGATATGAATGTTTATTGCACATTCAGTGGAGTGTTGCAGTGTTGCAGCTGTAGCATTACAGGGCCATGCAAAGTTCAAGTTTCAGTTTCAGTTTTTGGCACATGGAGGGCAGCCAATTAGAGCCAAGCTTGTGTTCGGGGTTAGGCTGCACCAACATATGTACTTATACAATTACTCCCCCAATCCCCAAGCACTTATAAATTCACTATACACTCTCCTTGCAGTACTCTAATGATCCAGTCTCTACGTACGTACTTGTACAATGACCGAGAGAAAGTTACATAACCGAAGTTTTCCCCACTGCCAGAGGTAATATGGTTGCATACGCTGACAACAGCACAATGTAATGTGGTAGGGCCCAGGGGCGGCATCTTGCATACATAATGAACACACGGAGACAGATAGATAGTGGAACTGGGTACGGGCACGTGCGCTCAAATCATTTTTATTACCAGGGTCACATGTCCAGTGACGTCTGTGCTGGATGCGTGTGGGGTTAGTGTAAGCCAGCCCTCCGGGAATGGTTGTTGCTGGCAACAAGTACAACAGTAATCATTGGATCAGACACACAGATTCAATCATAAAGGGTCAATGATTTGTGCTGCACTAAGGTAGGGGCAACAGATGTGAAATAATACACACAAGATTATATCGTAAAGGGTCCATGACTTGTGGTACACTGAGGTAGGGGCAGCAGATGTGAAATTATACACAAAACATTGTATCATAAAGGGTCCATGAGTTGTGCTGCACTGAGATAGGGGCATCAGAAGCCTTCCGCGTGTGCGCAGCCAGCGATGATGCGTGGTGCGGGCGAGCCGCACTGGGAGCAATGTCTGTTGCCTACTGGACTGAGTCTTCTGCAATTGCGACTCGATGTGAATTGTGAGCCCTGCTATCCGCAGTGTAGATCGAAGGCAGTAGTCAGCACAGACATCGAAGAATGCTTTTAGTCACTTCCTGTTTAGAAAATTCGAGGACATAGAGTACAATTCTCTCTGCAATAAATAAATCATGTCTCAATTTAAATTGTGAGCTCTGCTAACCGCAGTGTAGGTGTATGGAACAAAAGATGAAACATTTATGGAATACACTGTCGAAATATGTAGGTTTCAGGGACGTTATAGTTAGTTGCCTACTGGACTCTGAAATTAATGAATGAAGACTGAATTTGAATTGTGAGCCCTGCTGAGCACAGTGTAGGCCGGAGGCAGCAGTCAGGAAGGGCCTACAGCCACGTGGTGTTGACTTGAGCTGCATACAGTTAGTGGTAGGTGTGGCGCTCAGCGTGTGCGCAGCCAGCGATGATGCAATGTCTCTTGCCTACTGGACTGCGTCATCTGCAATCGCGACTCGATCTGAATTGTGAGCCCTGCTGACCGCAGTGTAGGCCGGAGGCAGTGGTCAGGAAGAGCCCAGAGCCACGTGGTGTTGACTTGAGCTGCATACAGTTAGTGGTAGGTGTGGCGCTCAGCGTGTGCGCAGCCAGCGATCATGCAATGTCTGTTGCCTACTGGACTGCGTCATCTGCAATCGCGACTCGATCTGAATTGTGAGCCCTGCTGACCGCAGTGTAGGCTGGAGGCAGTGGTCAGGAAGAGTCCACAGCCACGTGGCGTTGACTTGAGCTGCATAGAGTTAGTGGTAGGTGTGGCGCTCAGCATGTGCGCAGCCAGCGATGATGCAATGTCTCTTGCCTACTGGACTGCATCATCTGCAATCGCGACTCGATCTGAATTGTGAGCCCTGCTGACCGCAGTGTAGATCGAAGGCAGTAGTCGGCACAGACATCAAGGAATGCTTTTTGTCACTTCCTCTTGACAAAATTCGAGGACATAGAGTACAATTCTGTCTGCAATGAATAAATCAAGACTGAATTCAAATTGTGAGCTCTGCTGTCCGCAGTGTAGACTGCCATTCAGTGTTCCTTTGGACTTGCAAGATGAATTTGGTCATTGTACTAAAGCTATAACTGATATAAAACAAGTTCTTGAAGCAACGATACTAAAAGGATATTATGTAGGTTTTAGGGACGTAATACTTAGTTGCCTACTGGACTCTGCAATTAATGAATCAAGAGTCAATTTTAAATGTGAGCCCTGATGACCGCAGTGTAGGCCGGAGGCATCGGTCAGCAAGGGCCCACAGCCACGTGGCGTTGAGTTGAGCTGTACAGTTAGTGTCACCTGAAGCAACCAGCGAGTGTGGAGCCTGCGATGATGCGTGGTCTGGGCGGGCCACACTGGTAGCAATTTCTTTTGCCTAATGAATTCTGTCTTAATAAGTCCACGTGGCGTTGACTTGTGGTGCACTGAGTTAGTGGCACCTGAAGCACTCAGTGTGTGCGCAGGCTGCGATGATGCATGGTCCGGGCGGGCCGCACTGGGATCAATGTCTCTTGCCTACTGGACTGCGTCATCTGCAATCGTGACTCGATCTGAATTGTGAGCCCTGCTGTCCGCAGTGTAGATCAAAGGCAGTAGTCTGTACAGACATAAGTCTGTGGTGCTCTGCTGCTGGGTTCGCAGGGGGCCTGTGTCGAGGAGGCCGGTGGTCACGGCGGAGGCCTCGTGGCATGGTGAGGGCTGCCGCCCTGGCAGACGCTTTGGCCTTCCCACAAGTGAACCACGCCCAGAGCCCCAGCCTATTTATTCATATTCCTACGCTGGAGTGGCGTACGTTGGACCAGCCCACTCCGCTTCCACTTCCAGGGGGGACAACACAGCTACATGACCGAGATCTTCCCCACTGCTGAGGTAACATGGTTGCGTCTATTGTCCACAACACTACAAGCACCAGCAGTATATGTCCACATGGAGAGGTTTGTGCTCTGCATAGTGAGGTCTGTCCACCACATCACCGCTACACTTGGTATTGTGTGCATTTTTATTGATGGGTGACTTGCGTCCTTCACACATACTTGGTTGCCACATCTCCCAAGATTCAGCTATTGTGTGGCTGAGGGACCATGCTGTTTTTGGAAGGTCCGCTGTCCTGTTCTGCGCTGCCTCAGTGGTAGTAGGGAGGGGGGTGGTCCGGGGGGGAGGCCCTGAGGGTGATGGCAGTGGGTGTTGTGGCCTTCTTGGGTGTCGGAGCTGCATGGTCAGTAGCTCTATGACATGTGTTGGTCTTCAGATGTGGATCTGGGCTGGGCTCCCATTCACACTGTAGGTAGTTGTCCTGCTTTATACCAGTAAAAGGCAGATGTTAAATTCCTACTGCTAACGCAGCTTATCGCCTGTTTTTGGATCACACCCCAGATTTGGCTGCTCATTGAAAATATCGGGAAGTGGTGTTTTCGTGTTATTTTTGCACTGGAACGCCTACTCTGCATATTATTAGTTGTCGCTCTCATTTGTGGCAAATTTTTTTGCTGAAGCTATTGTTGGAAAACTGGCGATATCGGCTATTTTCACTAGGTTGAGAATGGAATGATAATTTAAAATCACTGAAAAAACCATAGGTTTAATGAACATTATAATTAGAAATTAGCATTTAAAAAACGTTTTAAATTCACTGACAAAACCATAGGTTTCAGGCACGTTATAGTTAGAAATTAGCATTTAAAAAACCTTAGAAATTCACTGAAAAAACCATAGGTTTCAGGGACGTTATAGTTAGAAATTAGCATTTAAAAAACCTTTGAAATTCACTGAAAAAACCATAGGTTTCAGGGACGCTTTTGGTTAGAAATTAGCATTTTAAAAACCTTTGAAATTCACTGAAAAAACCATAGGTTTCAGGCACGTTATAGTTAGAAATTAGCATTTAAAAAACCTTTGAAATTCACTGAAAAAACCATAGGTTTCAGGGACGCTTTTGGTTAGAAATTAGCATTTTAAAAACCTTTGAAATTCACTGAAAAAACCATAGGTTTCAGGGACGTTATAGTTAGCTGGACATTTCACTCGTACAAAACCATAGAAATTCCACTGTTATAGTTAGTTCAGCTAACTATAACTCGCGCCCCCGCAATGCACTGCTGATGACATCACATATTATATCATTCATGACATGGTCAGTGCGTGATTCGCATAGGGTGCGCGAATCCCGCAGAATTTAAAAAAAAAACGAAGTGCGGTCTCCCACGCTTCATTGCTTCTAAGCCCCCGGGCCAGGTCCCGGGGGCAAAGTGTTAATGTTTTAGCAGGGGCCGTGGGGGCCCCCGCAACCCCAGGGACTGCCACCTCCCCGGGGCATTGTTAATAATGTGCCCCCCTGCAGCTCTGGGGACCGCAACCTCCCCGGGGCATTCCTGATTCGCTTAAATTATATTTAAAAAGTGTGGGGGCGGGCTCCTGCCCCTCCCCACACTGCCCCGGGGACCACCACCTCCCCGGGGCAAATTTAAATTAAGGGCGGCGGGCTATTGCAGACCCCCGGCCCCAGGGACCACCACCTCCCTGGGGCTTTAATTATGATGGTAGGGGGGCCGCACGGCCCCCCTCCAGGAGCCCTTCATGGCCCTGGGGACCGCCACCCCCCAGGGCCAGCTCCAGCAATGTCCTGGGGTGCCCGCCCTGTCATAGCAAACACTGCTTTGCTTTGTGGAAGCGAGAGCAGGAAAACTGCTCTCACTTCCATGAAGCAAAGCAGAATTGCTTTTGGGCAAAGGGAGCTGCATGTTAGCAGTCCCCCTTGCCCAAAAGCAATGCCGGCTTCCGCAGGAGGCGGGGAGCTGGCAGGGACTCCGGGGGCATTGGGGCTCCCCGTGGCCCCCACGTTGAGGCCAGGCCCCAGGGGATGGGGTCCCTGGGGCCAGAAGTGGCCCAGGGAAGGGGGGCCACGCGGCCCCCCTCCCGTAATATAATAAAAAATATATATATAAAGAGGCAAAGGCCCGGGGATGGGGTCCCTGGGGCCAATAATGACCTCAGGAGGGGGGGCCACACGGCCCCCCTCCTTTAAAATGATTTTATATTTTAAAAAATAAAAATATGTGGCCATGCCCTGGGGGATGGGGTCCCCGGGGCCAAAAATGGCCTCCAAAGGGGGCCGCGCAGCCCCCTTCCCGTTTTTTTAAATAAAAAAAATAAAATGCCGCAGGCCCTGGGGGATGGGGTCCCCAGGGCCCAGAAAAATTGAGAAAAGGGGGGCCACACAGCCCCCCTTCTAACAAAAAAAAAGAAAAAAAGGGCATCTCGCCGGAGGCCCCGCCCCCTCCCTGCACCACTCTGCAAACGCGCCTCCTGACGCGTTCTGGGTTGGAGGATTAAATCCCCTAGAATCTTAAGGGTCCTTAGGGGCCAACTAGCCCACCAGGTACCTCCAGTAAGCCCAACACAGTGCGGTTGCTGAGAGGTGGTCCGAGTCCACGCCCCTTTTTACACCACTCTGCATACACGCCTTTTGGCACACTGCTGGTGGGCCGATGAGGTCCTCTTGTGTCCTGAGGACCTCAGGACTAAAGTGGACTTCATCCCCAAGCAGCAGTGCACCAGGAGGTGCGTTTGCAGAGTGGTGTAAAAAGGGCGCGTGGCCTCAGAGCACTCTCAGCAATCCAGCTTTGTGGGGCTTACTAGAGATAACAGGAGGGCTAGTTGGCCCGCAGGGACCCTCAGGAGGCAAGGGGACTTCATCCCCCAACCAAGAGCGCGCCAGGAGGCGCATTTGCAGAGTGGTGCAGAAAGGGGGCGTGGCCTGTGTCCACCTCTCAGCAATCCCACTACCAGGGCTTACTGGAGGTATCAGGTAGGCTAGTTGGCCCCTAAGGACCCCCAGCATCGAAGGGGACTTTAATCCCCATCCAAGAGCGTGCCAGGGAGCGCGTTTGCAGAATGGTGGGCAAAGGGGGCGTGGCCTGCTATGAGAACTTAACAATGCTGCTGTGTGGGACTTACTGGAGGTAATAGGAGGGGTAGTTGACCCCCAAGGGCGTACTTGAGGGCCAACTACCCCTCCTGTTACCTCCAGTAAGTCCCACTCAGTGGTATTGCTAAGAGGTCTCCGGAGGCCATGCCCCCATTTCTCCAGGAGTCTGCAAACACACCTCCTGGCACACTATGGGTTGAGGGATGAAGTCCACTTTACTCCTGAGGGACTTTGGGGGTGATGCAGCGCGTACAATGAAAACTATTCTCCTCCCAGGTTACTTATAGGTCATCCAGGGGTAAACTATATTTCTCATATCCTCATGACGATGGGGCCCATAAACATCGCCTAACACACACACACACACACCTGGATTTCCTTTTACACCTGTATGAAATTCTGTACTCCTAGGAGAAGCATGAGAACTAAATGGAGAACACCATTTTGTGTACCGCTGGAAGAGCAAGGATATCTATTTACCTTAATTTGTCACTTTCTTTTAGTTATTTCTTAAGATATTCCTGCTCATTGTTTTGTCGATGAATCATTCATTTAAGAAATTAGTTCATAGTGATTAAGACCAGCTGAATCACAATCAACCAATTACTCATGTCACAATCATTTAGGAAAATAACCACTGAGTCATTTTGGGTTTAAAGAATCTTAAATTTTATATAATTTTAAAAGCATGGAAAGAATTTAATACTTTATTCAATTATTCATTTTTAAATTCACAATTTTATTAAGCATAACCAATTTATTGCAGAAAAGGAAATTTTGTCATGAAGCCAAAAACCCTAGTTACCTGCCTAGCTTCCTAATTTAGCCTAATGATTTCTAACCTAACTTTGGGATTAGAAATAGCCTGATTCTCATACTCAACTGTAAAGTTAAGACAGCAACAGCAACTTCAGCTCGTCAGCATCAGCTACCTGCAACCCGTCTCCTCTACTGCAACCACGACTCTCGAACTGCTTGGAACTCTGACTGGAACTCTCTGGAACTGCCCCCTCCCACTAAGAGTAGGCCCTCTTATACCCTAATTCTAACTTTGCTCACTAACTGTTGCAACATTAATATCACGCTTTTCTTTCATTGGTCCATGCATGTCAGCTTATTCATTCTTTAATCAAGTTCTCTTGGATTCAAGGGTCCTTGGATCATTTCCTTTCCCATACGCTTAAACATTTCCATCCGATTCGATCAGTCCATTTGTATCTTCTTTTGACACATTCAAGAACTCCGCAGTCATTGTCCTTTCTCTTGGGCTCCTTTCCCACGGACTCTCTCCTGATCATCACGGCACACTATCAGTTCAATTAGGTCACACCAGCCTTGACCATTTCTTGCATCCTAGCCTCTCAGAGACATCACGAGGTTCCAGATTTCTTCAATCTCATCCCGTACCACGTGTCCCCTTGCGCCTGCGCACATCTTCCCACTGGCGGCCATTTTATCTCGCCACTCGGTTCTACTTTAGAAGCACTAATTTGAGGCAAATAAAACATAATTAAAATAGAGAAAAATATCCCTTTCGTTTCCCTCCCGTCTACGTACCCCAATTAGTTGTTACCTAGCAAAAAGCGACATTTAAGCTGCTCCTTACTTACCATCACTATTGTTTTTGCAACGACACATTTTATTTCTATGAAGCACAAACATGCATTTATTTTATTTAGTACGCTTTTTATTCTTACGTTATGATTAGACACACGGACATTCATTAATAGATTATTTAGCACATACATTGGCATATTACCATTCCCACATATACAATGTTGATTAATACATTTAAACGAACATTTTTAATTAATTAATTATATAATTTGTTAGGGGTTAAAAATTTTTATTTTCCCTGCTCCATCAACTCCCCCTTTGGTGATTTTTAAATCACCACATAAAACCCAAGTCATACTTCTTTTCAGGCAGCATGTCTTTCATCCTTTACTTTCTGTTATTCATATCTCTGTCTCTTCTTCATCTTGCCTTTTAGTCTCTTTATACATGCTTTCTTTCATTTTCTCCAACTCAATTTCACCCATTTCTCTCTCTCTTTCTCTCATTATTCTGTTATTTCTTCTTATCTTATTCTGTCTTACTTTTCTCTTTATACATGTTATTACTATTTTCAATGTCATGGCTAACAATATCACTATAGTTGCTACTATTATAACTTTCCCTATTACTAGTTTACTCATCCTAGTTAACCAATTTGCTACTGAGGAAAACCCTCTACCAAGTTTTCCCAAAACACTTTCAACCTCCAGTGGAACTAATTCTTTGTGCAGACTTGTAATATTTGTAATATACTTCTGTATATTTTCACTGTTATCCGGAATGTAAGTACAACAATGTTGGACTTTCAACATTCCACAGACTCCACCCTCTTTTGCCAAAAGAATATCAAGGGCAAGCCGATTTTGCATCACCATAGCTCTCATGGCAACCATTTCGGTATTTACCATTAAGAACCCTCCCGCAGTATCTGTAGACAAACGATCTACTACTGTGGATAACATCCGAATTTTAAATGCATTCAAAGATATTCCCACTGCTGGTATTAATGCTCCAAAAATATCACCTACAATTTCTGAAAAACTTTCCCTTTTTCTACGTGTAAATCTATTAATCATCTTGTATGTTCCCTTTTCTTCTCTGTCCATGTGAAAATTTTTTGGAAAGACCAGGCCTACATAGCAAGTTCCATACCAATGGTCCGGTAACCTGTAATAAGCTCTATTCCCACAAATATAATAGATACCTGGAAATATTGGGTCCTTTCCACCTTTGAATCCCCAACCTCCCAGAATTTGATAATTGTCATGGCAGATACTGGAACCTACAAAGTAATTGTCATAGACTGTCTTATTTCTCTTAATGCACAACTTTCCTGTTTGTGGCCAATCTAAAGTCATTGCTGCATTTATCCTTTTCCCTTCATGATTTCCTTCCTCAAACGTCCATAAACGTTTTCCTTCCTCCTTTATTGCTTCTTTTTGAAATTTCATTCTTCTTTCTTCAACCATATCCAAAAATACTTTTTCTTCTTTCTTTAACTCACAGGTAAGGTTGTTACTAACTATTTCTTCTAACGTTAATTTTCTATGTTCTAAAAAGAATTCTCCTAAAACTTTTGCTGGTTTTACTTTGTTAAGTTCTGGTACTACTGGAATGTTTGCAAATATCTTATCTATATCAGTATAATAAGATTCTAATCTACCTGTTTTATAAAATAAACTTGCTATTACACTACATGTTATTCCATAAGTCAAAGGTAAGTGATGATAAGTCACACCTTCCGATACTGATGCAGGCAACTGCATACAAACATAACAATCTCTTACTTCCATTGTTTTTACGTACTCATACAACAACTTTGTAAAAACATTCTTTGAGAAATCTGTTACTGACCTATCCTTATGCAACTCTGCACTACTTCTTAAAACAACTTGTTCTTTAATATTAGTTTCTTTTTCTTGTTTAGTATCATTCTTTGCTTCTATCACAGCTACACTAATAGGAATTGTGATTGCTAAAACTATCCATATGGTCATTAATAACCCTGTACAAAAGCAGCACATTTTGCACCATCTCTTTATAAATTCACATTTATCTCTTCTATCGCTATTATTTTCCATTTTGCTTTTTCTATTTGTTAAGTTTCAGAAAATTGTGTCACTACACCTCAAGATGACTTAGACGCCACTCTGCTTTCAAAAAGTCTTTGCTTGGTACTTTCTTTAATTCTCTCCAGAATTCTTTCGTTGTCACATCCGGTGATTTGTCACGTCCAGTAAATTTGTCACGTCCGGCAGAAGCACTATAAGTCTTCACTTCAGTTTCGTTGCATCTCACCTTTTCCCATCCGACTTCTCAGTCTCTGGTTTCCGTGAGTGTTTTCTTCTTCTTCTTTGTAATCAGTTAATGCAATATACAGCCACTCAGGTGACTTAAATTTTGAATTCACTTTCTTTGTCCTTTTGGACTTTTGTAATCTTTTTCCACTGGGTTTTTCTTGTCCCTTTTGACTTGTCACCTCATTTACTTGTTCAGCATCTTCATCTTCTGCTCTTATTATTCTATATCTCAATTTTCTTACATAGCTGTTGGGCCAATTATCTCCTTTTCTTGGCCTTTTGGCTTCACCTTCTCTTTCTTCTCTTTCTGATTTCCAATTTCTTTTTCTTGATTCAGTCTTTGCTTTTTCCTCTCCTCCACTTTCTTCTGTTTCTGTTTCAACTGTCTCACTATTGTCTCTTATTTTGAAACTTATAATCTCGTCATCTCCTACTGGTGGATCTGTCTTCTCCTTTTTGTTTTCCCTTATCACTGTCCCTCCTCGGGGTTCTTCCGATTTGGTGTTTTCCTCCTTATCTGTTTCTGAATTTCCCTGTTCTCCTGTTTCTCTATCTATCCCTATTGCTCCTCGGGGTTCTTCTCGATTTTCTAACTTTTTGTGTACTTCTTTCCCTACTTCATCTATTAATATTGTTTCTGAAGGATTTCCACCATAACTTGTACTTGGTTGTTCATCTAACTCAATTTCTTGCTCAGTTTCTTCTCTAATTGGTTTATAACCCCAAGTTCTCTTTCGGAATTCTTCCCAATTTGCAGCTGAATCATCAGATCCTGAAGTTGTGTCAGATATTTCCAGATGTCGACTTACAGGTCGATCTTCAAGTTCTGGAACTTCTGAATTTCTTTCTTCTTCTTCTTCTTGTTCCTCTTCTTCTATAGAGGTGTTTTCCGTTGGGGTCTCCAGATGTCGACTTTCAGGTCGATCTTCAAGTTCTGGCACCCTTTCTTTTATCTTGGTTGTTCCAGCCGTTAAACTTTTATCCCACACTTCCAGACGCCGACTCACATGTCGATCTGTAGGTTCTGGAATTCTGATTGTGTGGCTGGCATGAACCCAGTTCTTCACTCCTGCACACTTGACAGCAGTCGTTGTTACTAGGATTACCTGTCTTGGCTCATCCCAACGCGGAACTAGACAGTTTCTTCTCCTGTGGACTTTAATACGGACCCAGTCTCCTGGATTCAAGTCGTGGGCTGGTTTTCTTTCAAGAGTGGTCGCATCCGGTCCAACCTGATGAAACACAGAACGCACCACATCAGCCAGTCCTTTGCAATAATCCAGTATTAGATCATCAGTTATTGTTAATAACTTGTTGACTGGTACGTGGGCTTGTCTCATTGCTCGTCCCATGATCATTTCATGAGGACTGAGTCCCGTTTTCTTTTCAGGGATGCTTCTGATGGTCATCAGAACAAGAGGCAGTGCATCTGGCCATTTGAGTCCTGTAGCTTGACACATTTTCCCCAATCTGTTTTTAATTGTTCCATTTATCTGCTCTACTACCCCAGAAGCCTCTGGTCTGTAAGCACAATGTAATTTTTGTTTAATACTCAGTGCTTCACAAATCAATTGGATCAACTCATTTTGAAAATGTGTTCCTCTATCTGTCTCAACTGTGACTGGAAAACCATACCTCGGAATGAACTCTCGTAGCATAAGTTTTGCCACTGTTGTTCCATCATTCCTTCTTGTGGGGTATGCCTCCACCCAACGAGAGAACAAACAGACGACCACCAGAACATATCTTAATCTGTTACTAGGGGGCATCTCAATGAAATCCATCTGTATCCTTGTGAATGGACCTCCTTCTCGTCCTATTGTTCCTAGACTCACTACGGTTTTCCTTCCTGGGTTAAACTGTTGACAAATAAGACATCTTTGACAAAGACTTTCAGCAATGGCTCTGAATTTTGGGTTATACCAGGTCTGTCTAAAAAGTCTGATCATTGCATCTCTCCCAATATGAGCTTGTCCATGGTACATCCGTGCCATGTCTGCAATCATGCTATCAGGCATAACTGGTCTTTCATCTCTGTATACCCACACTCCATTATCTTCCTGTCTTCTACATCCTGCTTTAATCCAGTAATCCTTTTCCTCATCTCTTGCTGTTTCTTGTAACTGCCTTACTTCATCCCATGTTTCGACTGCGTTAGTGAAAAGCAAAGGACAAGAGACATGCTCCCTTTCTCTATTTTTGTTCAGGGACGCCATGTTTTCCGCACAATATCTAGCGATCTCATCAGCATAATTATTGCCGACCGCTATGTAGTCTTCGTTTTTCTTATGCGCCTTGCACTTCACTACAGCTATTTGTTTAGGCAGCTGTATCGCCTCAAGCAGTTTTTTAACATAATCTCCATTTCTGATAGGTGTTCCTGCAGATGTCAAAAATCCTCTTTGTGACCAAATCTGGCCAAAATCATGTACGATGCCGAAACCATATTGGCTATCGGTCACAATCGTGATTCGTACATTTTTTCCCAATTTACATGCTTGAATCAAAGCAATTAGTTCCGCAACTTGGGCTGACCTAACTCCTTTCAGACAAGACGCTTCCATCACAGTTGCCACTGTGCATACTGCATAAGCTGCGCTTAACACTCCTTCCTTTGTGCGTAAACATGAACCATCTACAAACATGACATAATCGGATTCCTTTAACGGTTCATCTTTTATGTCAGCTCTTGGTTTTGTGCAATATTCCAGCACATTCAGACAATCATGATCTACTTCATCTTGTTCAATTATACTCTCTTCATCTGGCAATGATGTCGAAGGATTTACATTTATGCATCTATCTATGGTCACATTTTCTGCACTCAAGATGACTTTTTCGTACTTAGTCAGCCGACTATGTGTCATGTACTGTGTTTTTGTTCTTGTCAAAAGAATTTCTACTGAATGGGGAACATATACTCTCAGTGGATACCCCATCACTATACCTTCACTTTGTTCCAGACTTACACAAGTAGCAGCAACTGCTTTCAAACATCCAGGCAATGCTTTTGCTATAGGATCTAAAACAGCTGAAAAGTAAGCTATAGGCCTCTTCATGGTGCCGTGTTTTTGTACCAGTACTGAAAATGCACATCCATCTCTTTCACTGCAGTATAACTCAAAATCCTTCTCATAATCAGGCATGCCTAATGCAGGGGCCTCACACAGTTTCTTTTTCAATTCTTTGAAAGATTTCATTTCTTCTTTGTTTAACTCAAAAGGGTCTTTTACATCTTTCTTTGTCAGTTTTTGTAATGGTTTTGCAATCAAAGAAAATCCACTTATCCATTGTCGACAATATCCAACCATTCCCAAAAACATTCTTACCTCTCTTTGAGTCATTGGTGCTCTCATTCCTTGAATCATTCTTACTCTTTCTGTCGCTATTTTCCGCACTCCTTTCTCAATTTTATGCCCTAAATACTGGACTTCTTTCTGACAAAACTGTAATTTTGAAGGGGACACCTTATGTCCTCTTTTCTCCAAATGGTTCAGTAAAGCAATTGTGTCACTTACACATGCCTCTTTGGTTTTCGATGCTACCAATAGGTCATCGATATACTGCACCATCACTGATTTTTCTGGCATTTTTAAATCTTCCAGAGATCTCTTTAGAATCTGATTAAAAATTGAGGGGCTTTCTGTATACCCCTGTGGAATTCGGCACCATGCCAAAATACGCTCTCCGAAACGGAATGCAAATAATGGCTGGCTATCTGGATGCAAAGGAATAGAGAAAAATGCATGACACAAATCTATCACAGTGTACCACTCAGCTTCATGCGGAATTTGATATAGAATCACTGCAGGGTTTGGCACTATTGGACAGCATGGTACAACTATTTTGTTGATCTTTCTCAAATCCTGTACTATTCTGTATGTTCCATTTGGCTTTTTCAGTCCCATAATAGGTGAATTACATGGACTGCTCATGATTTCTTTCAGAATTCCCTGTTCAATCATCTTATTTATCACAGGAGTTATTCCTTCAATTATTTCTGGAGTTAATTTGTACTGTGGCGTGTTTGGATAACTTATCCCTTCTTTCACTGTCACTTTTACGGGATCAACTTCTCTCATTAATCCAATGTCCTCTCCTGTAAAATCCCACACACTTTCTTTTACTGCACCTTTTAGTTCTTCTGGAAGTTTTTCTGCATCAAATGCAGGAAATAAACCATTCGTTTCAGGTTCTTGATTCATCAAAGTTACTTTATACAAAACATCTTCATCCGAAGTCTGAAAACCTATTCCTTCTGGTGTACAATAAATCGTGCAATTCATTTTACACAAAAGGTCACGACCTAGAAGATTTACAGGACTACAATCGCACACTACAAATTTATGCATTTTTCTAAAAGAACCAATTTTTACTTCTACCAATTCAGTAAGTGGGGTTTTAATCTGCTGATTGGCTACTCCTACCACTTGGATGCATTCACCTGAGAGAGGAAGGTTCGGAATTTCCACTGACCTAACAGTAGAACGGGTAGCTCCAGTATCGACAAGGAATGTTACGTTTGCTCCATTCACTTCTCCATCCACAAAGGGACCAGACTGATCTACCTCTAGAGTTGCGCCAAGCACGCACTCTTTCCCCTCTCTTGCGCACCGTCAGAAACTTTCATCCGGGTCATCCTCACTCTGATGCAACCAATACTGGGAAATGTTAGCTGCTCTCGGCAACTGTGTTACCTGCTCTCCTCCGTAGAATCCTGTTTCTGTACTGTATCTTTGCTGGTTAACAGTGTTGGGAAGTGGTGGTTGTGGCACCTGACTTTGTTGAACAACTACCTCATTCTGCACCTGTGGAGTTAATGATTGATGTTCCGGATTAGGTTTAGGTGGGAACTTACACTCATTTCTCCAATGCCCTAATTTTCCGCAATTATGACATGGCCATTTCTTCTTTGCCTCTTCTAGACTCACTTGTCCTTTTCCTTTACCTATATTTGGTCGCATCTTATTCTGTCCTGATTCGTTTCCATTATTATTATCCAATTGGGCTTCTTGTTTTTCTGCCACTTTCACTTGTGCCCACATTGCTTTTTCTTTCAACTTACGCTGTTTACTCTCTATTTCATCACTACAATACTTAGCATACCTCAGCACCTCATCTACACTTGCATTCTGCCAGTTTATCATATGTTGCTTAATCATATCGCTTATTTCTTGTTTCAAGCCAAATACAAATCGGTATACAAAATGACTCATATCCTTCTCACTTAATTCCTCATAACCACTATACTGTTTGAAAACCAACAACAATCGCTCATAATATGCATGTACACTCTCCTTATTTTCCTGTGTAGTTCTATCAATCTTAACCCAATCTGTCTCTTTTGGAGGAATCTTATTTTTCAAAAAGGTAATCACCTTGTCGTATTTCTTCATCACATCTGGTCCTGGAGCTCCTGTCTTAGGATCTCTTGGATATTCTGTAGTTGGCCAGTCAACTGTAATCTTACATTCTGACCACAGATCCGTTGGTACCACTATGTCAAACAATCCATCCAAATCTATCCACAACACTTTCGAGACCTTTACAAACCTTTCTACCTGTCGGTACCACTCAACTGGCTTTTCTCTTAACTTTGGAAAGTCATTTGTAAATGACAGGATGTCCTGCCTAGTCCAGGGAACATGCACATAACTACCACCTGGAGTTTCTCTCATAGGGTACTCTTTAACAACATGTTCCTTTTCTGTTATCATAAAAGCCAATGAACCTTTGTCTACGCTTTTCTCATTCTTCTTTGTCCATCTAACCTTCCATCTGTCTACATCACCCCATTTTCTCAACAAAACAATCAACTCTTTTATCTGTGTCAACCTTCCTGCTGTATTCAAATTTTCAATATCTTTTTCACAAAAATCTACTCTGTATGGTTTCTGCAACGTTTTTACTTTTGCAAAATCTATTCCAATCTCACCGGCCACTTCTTCTAGTTTGTCATGTAAATTCTTTGCCCTCCATGTTATACTTTTGCACAGAAACATTATTTCATCATCCTGATAATTCTTTATCTTTTCTGTACCAATCGTTCCTAGAATTAATTCTTCCATGTCAATTTTCAATCTGATCACATCTAATGGTTTTTCTTCTGTTTCTTTTATTTTAAAAGCTTTTATCCACTCATTTAACTCATCAGGAGTCGGACCTATAGGAGTACTATTTATTTCTGTCCAATTTCCACTCTTTTCAGGTGTCACTGTTGCAGATTCAGTTACCATAGGCATTTTCCTACCGCTACACTCATTCACTGTCAAATTTTCAGGTGGACTTGGTCTGTAAGCACTAGTCAAATTGCTCGTACCTGGACTTGTTTCCATTCTTTCCTTTTCTCTTTGGAATTGCGAACTCAAGGGAATCACCAAAGATCGTTCATCAATTTTCTGATTCTCGAAAACTGGTATTACTGGACCTATTGTTACGGGTACGGTAACTGCTTCCATATTCTTGGTTAATTCTCTAATTTTCTCAGTTAATTCTTTTGTTGTCCTTGCCAATTCTCTTGCACTATCATTTTCTATTCCCTCATTTTGGGAAGTTCTTATTTGTTCTTGTGACCTATTTATTTCTTGTCTTTTTTCTGGACTTTTATTTCGCATAGTTTCTATTGGTGGCGCATTTGGTGTCACCACTGTAGAATTCTGCTGATACGGAGGTGGATTTTTATTTAATATATCTTCCAGCAACTCGTCATCCGTTTCGCTCTCATGCATATACTTTTCTCTCTCTAAATGTTTCTTTTTCTCAGTCCGTTTTTTCTTAGTCCCTTCCTCAACTGTAAAAGCTGGAAACAAACCTCCTGTCATGTTAGCACATCTCCATCGTTTTATTCTGTCCTCATGATTCATTCCCCACAATCTTCCGGGCACGAACTCATAACCTTTCATACCTCTGAATCTTTCTTTCTCGTACATCTCATCTTCCCATTCTGTTAAAGCCTCAAACTGTGTCGGTCTAGGTCTAGGTTCCAATTTAAGCATCTTTTCTTTTAAATTCCGTAAAATCGCTACATTAAAAGAACCATTTTCAGGAAAAGCCAATGCTCCATCATTCTTTGTATATTTTACCCAATTATCCAACCATATGCACGTATGATATCCATATTTCAGCATCATATGTGAAGCTGCTGATTTCGGCGGAGGAATTACTTGTCCCTCTCTAGTCACAACCTTTTTGTCTTTCTTAAAGAAATTCTTTAATTTCGTTGTCCATGACGTTCTCTCCCTTTCATACTCGTAATACGGCATGTTTTCTATTTGTTTTCTCTTTACTCTAACGCTGTTTCTGTGTACGGAACTTCGTCCAATTACAGCGCGATTCACACTAACGTACCAATCAGAACAATTTCCACCGTCCGCGAACCAACCAATCCTAGCGCGGCACTTTTTCTACGTCACTCCTGCTCTGTATTCACGTGACTAGTGCACTAACCAATCCTAGCGCGGCACTTTTCCACGTCACTTCTACTCTTTACCCCTCCTTTACAAAATTTATCGGCAATTTTTCTTTTTACTGTTTTTCTTCGTTAGTTACAACAAATAAACAATTCCATAGTCTGATTCGCTAAACAAAGTGACAGCCTTGTCCTTTTACACAAGAATCCTGTTTTTCCAGTAGGCAGCGCTTACCTCTACCCTACCACAGAATTATTTACTTTCGCCGATAAAGTAGCACTTCCCTCTACCTTACCCTTCTTTCAAACAAACAATTTACTCGTTTCTCTGGGGATAAGACACATGTGGAGACTAGGCTCCTGAGAATTAAGGCCAAAGTTTCACAAGTAAACGTGATTTGCTATTTCATTTACACACTTTTCACACCGAAATCCCTAACATAACACAACCTGCGTTATAACCAAAATGAATTCAGACCATGTACCAAATTCCATGTGACTTCTCTTGCCACACGTGTTCCACTTCCTACATCCCAGAAGCGTGAAAACTTACATATAACATAACGCGACTCAACATATAGTGTTAGTCATCAAATAATCAATAATCAATAAACAATAATCACTAAACTAATCTATAGAAAACCATAACTCTGCTACCAAGAAATCTGATGCAGCGCGTACAATGAAAACTATTCTCCTCCCAGGTTACTTATAGGTCATCCAGGGGTAAACTATATTTCTCATATCCTCATGACGATGGGGCCCATAAACATCGCCTAACACACACACACACACCTGGATTTCCTTTTACACCTGTATGAAATTCTGTACTCCTAGGAGAAGCATGAGAACTAAATGGAGAACACCATTTTGTGTACCGCTGGAAGAGCAAGGATATCTATTTACCTTAATTTGTCACTTTCTTTTAGTTATTTCTTAAGATATTCCTGCTCATTGTTTTGTCGATGAATCATTCATTTAAGAAATTAGTTCATAGTGATTAAGACCAGCTGAATCACAATCAACCAATTACTCATGTCACAATCATTTAGGAAAATAACCACTGAGTCATTTTGGGTTTAAAGAATCTTAAATTTTATATAATTTTAAAAGCATGGAAAGAATTTAATACTTTATTCAATTATTCATTTTTAAATTCACAATTTTATTAAGCATAACCAATTTATTGCAGAAAAGGAAATTTTGTCATGAAGCCAAAAACCCTAGTTACCTGCCTAGCTTCCTAATTTAGCCTAATGATTTCTAACCTAACTTTGGGATTAGAAATAGCCTGATTCTCATACTCAACTGTAAAGTTAAGACAGCAACAGCAACTTCAGCTCGTCAGCATCAGCTACCTGCAACCCGTCTCCTCTACTGCAACCACGACTCTCGAACTGCTTGGAACTCTGACTGGAACTCTCTGGAACTGCCCCCTCCCACTAAGAGTAGGCCCTCTTATACCCTAATTCTAACTTTGCTCACTAACTGTTGCAACATTAATATCACGCTTTTCTTTCATTGGTCCATGCATGTCAGCTTATTCATTCTTTAATCAAGTTCTCTTGGATTCAAGGGTCCTTGGATCATTTCCTTTCCCATACGCTTAAACATTTCCATCCGATTCGATCAGTCCATTTGTATCTTCTTTTGACACATTCAAGAACTCCGCAGTCATTGTCCTTTCTCTTGGGCTCCTTTCCCACGGACTCTCTCCTGATCATCACGGCACACTATCAGTTCAATTAGGTCACACCAGCCTTGACCATTTCTTGCATCCTAGCCTCTCAGAGACATCACGAGGTTCCAGATTTCTTCAATCTCATCCCGTACCACGTGTCCCCTTGCGCCTGCGCACATCTTCCCACTGGCGGCCATTTTATCTCGCCACTCGGTTCTACTTTAGAAGCACTAATTTGAGGCAAATAAAACATAATTAAAATAGAGAAAAATATCCCTTTCGTTTCCCTCCCGTCTACGTACCCCAATTAGTTGTTACCTAGCAAAAGCGACATTTAAGCTGCTCCTTACTTACCATCACTATTGTTTTTGCAACGACACATTTTATTTCTATGAAGCACAAACATGCATTTATTTTATTTAGTACGCTTTTTATTCTTACGTTATGATTAGACACACGGACATTCATTAATAGATTATTTAGCACATACATTGGCATATTACCATTCCCACATATACAATGTTGATTAATACATTTAAACGAACATTTTTAATTAATTAATTATATAATTTGTTAGGGGTTAAATTTTTTTATTTTCCCTGCTCCATCAGGGGCCAAGAAGCCCTCCTGGTACCTCCTGTAAGTCCTACGCAGCAGAATTCCTGAGCGCTGGTCGGATGCCCAGCCTCCTTTCTGCACCACTCTGCAAACACGACTACTACGTGATAGCTATAAATTAGCATTTGAAAAACCTTAGAAATTCATTGAAAAAACCATAGGTTTCAGTGACGTTATAGTTAGTAATTAGCATTTAAAAAACCTTTGAAGTTCACTGAAAAAACCATAGGTTTCAGGGACGTTATAGTTAGAAATTAGCATTTAAAAAACGTAGAAATTCACTGAAAAAACCACAGGTTTCAGGGACGTTATAGTTAGTTGGACATTTCACTCATACAAAACCAGAGAAATTCGGACGTTATAGTTAGCTGAGCTAACTATAACTCGCGCCCCAGCAATGCACTGCTGATGACATCACATATTACATCACTCATGACATGGTCATTGACATCACTGATGACATATCAAATGACATCACTGATGACATCATCCTGTGAGTGTTTCAAAAAAGTTTAAGAATTTTATATATATATATATATATATCCGCCAAGGAGTATTGAAGAATGACTGGCTGTATGAGTGTCAGAATGGATGATTTAGTGAGTGCGTGACTGACTGTATAAATGAGTGATTAAACGTGTCTTTGTGAATGCATGGGTGAATGACTAATCTGTGTGAATGTCTGTATCAGTCTGTCAGTTGGCATGTAAGTGTCAGCTAACTATAACGTCCGAATTTTTCTGGTTTTGTACGAGTGTAATGTCCAACTAATGACAACGTCCCTGAAACCTGTGGTTTTTTCAGTGAATATATATATATATGTATATATATATATATATATATTATATATATATATATATATATATATATATATATATATATATATATATATATATTAGAGATTGGTGTGGGCCTGCTATCTGCTGGGGGTGGTGAAGTTCGTCATCTTTTTCAGAGGAGCTGGCACAACTGCGGCTCCTCTGAAGACACTGAAAGTTTGAGGAGCTGCTGCAATTTTTCATACAGCTGCTCAGCACAGCTTTTTCTATTTTATAAAAAAAACTCTTGGTTTTGTAAAACAAAAAAATCAATGATCCTGACACCATGGGAGCATTCTCTGAGGGATGGGTGTCATTTTCTTTTTATTTTATTTTCTGAACCATCAGGCTTCCAGTACTTAAACTGATAGCCAAGAGTCTGTTGGGCTGCCAGTGTAATTTTCCACTGGCAGAGTCAGTGGGTGTGCAACTGGAGAAACTTGGGACTCGGCTCGACTCTACACAGAGTGGATAGACTGTCATTATAGTGGACAGGCTACTTCACCACATTTGCAAAGGAGAACTCTGTCAAACCCTAAATAAAGGCCTTAACATCCAATTTCAATCTTTCATCTGACTGGAGCGAGGTTATTATTGTAATATTTTCCCCCAATGTACAGTGATTTGGAAAATGGTGCAGTCTCATAATATAAATGTTAGACTTGACCATTTCTGTAGGGTCATTGTTAGAAATTGGGTTTCTGGTTGGCAGAGGTATGCACCGTATCCAAGCAGGAACCACAATCCTAGTCAGGGCAAGTCACAAACACACACTAAATTAACTTGTGCTCACCCCCTGGTAGCTTGGCACACAGCAGTTAGTCTTAACTTTAGAGGCAATGTGTAAACTATTTGTGCAACACATAAAACAGTAAAACAGTGAAAACACAACGCAAAAAGATACCACACCTGGTTAGAATAATAGAGCTTAGTGTAATGAATACAACAAGCCAAAACAACAAAAATCCAATTAGTAGAACCAGAGTTATGAATTTTTAAAGAATAAACTGTAAAATAGTGCTTTACAGCAAAAAGTGCCAACTGGGGATATCTGGTCGTGCTGGACCGGGACAAAGTCAAACGTTTGGGCTGACCGCGATGGAGCGCAGGTCAGCTACAGGGACCAGGCTTGGCCTGCTGCACAAAAGAACCTTGGTTAGCTATGTATCGACATCGAAGATGCAGAGTGCAGACAAGGCGATGCATTGACTCCGATTCCTACTATGATGGCTATGCGTCATTTCTGATCCATGCAACGGTGGTGATGCAGCCGCAGTGACGATGATGTGCTGCGCAGCAGCAGTGATGCATCGGTGCCGATGCTCTCAATGATGGCGATCAGTCCGGAGTGAAATTACACTTTTCAAATACTCTGCACCCTGCCCATGGGCTGTCCAGGGCCTACCTTAGGGATGACATATGTAATTAAAAGGAAAGTGTGGGACTGGCAAGTAGATTGTCTTGCCAGGTCGACATGGAAGCTTAAAACGGCTCTGCAGTAGCAGGCCTGAGACGAGTTTACAGTGCTACTTAAGTGGGTGGCACAATCAGTGTTGCAGGCCCACTTGTAGCATTTGATTTATAGGTCTTGGACACATGTAGTGCACTCTGCTAGGGACTTATAAGTAAATCAGATATGCCAATTGTGGATAGACCAATGTTATAATATTTTATGGTTTACTTTAAATCGTTTTTATTGAATACGCTGCAATCGGTAACATTACACCCACCTACAACCACTGGCCGGCGGGAAAAGGCTTATTCAAAATCCAACTTTATTAAAGAGAAAGAGGAGGAAGCAAAGAAGAAGTGAAGGAAAGCAGAGAGGAAACTGAGAGAAACAGAAAAGATAGAGGACAGATATCCACCCACAGCGTACGGTATGACTCAGTAGGGAGCTAGGGTTGATTTCCAGGGGGTGGCGGGTCCGTTAGGGGAGTCGTGGGGAATCGCAGGACTCAGAGATATCGAGGGCAGGTAAGCTCTATAAACTCTGAAGATAAGTATGCCACAGTAGACCCCCAGGTCTTATCGAATTGAGGTAAAGTGTGATTGATCCTCGCCGTGATCCTTTCCATCCCCACAACCTCCCACAGTTTGTGTAGCCAATCTAACTTAGTCGGGATGTCGGTCGTGCCCCACTTTGCCAGGAGAACCTGCTTGGCTGCCCCTAGTGCTAGAGTGATCGCCCTGCCCCTACAGGACCGGAGAGGATATGTGAGAGGATTGGGTAACCCCAGCAGGATATAGCTAGGAAATCTGGGGAGTTCTGTCTGATATATCTGATCTACTACGGGCAGTATAGTCTCCCAAAATGCCTGAATCTTAGGGCAATGCCAGAGGATATGGGACAGTGTACCCGCCTGTCCACATTGGCGCCAACAGAGATCGCTGCTGCGGGGCTTCCATTGGGCGACCCTCACCGGGGTGTAATACCAATAATGTGCAATTTTTAGGAGCATTTCTTTCCCTGAGGTACTGCACGATGATGCCCGGTCCCTGTGGATAATATCCGCCCACTCTTTGGGTGAGAACTCCCGGCTCAGCTCCGCCTCCCACCGACGCTGCGCTGGGGATTTGGTCTGAATTTTTGCCTTGTTGAGAAAGCCATAAATATCTGACAGAAGGCGTTTGTTGGAGGTGCGAGTAATGTACCAAATCTCAAATTTTGTGAGGAGTCGGCCTGCATGCAGACGGACCTGGGGCTGTGTGACCCAGTGACGCAGCGCCAAGTACTGCCAGTACACCTCCTTGGGGATCCCATAGTGAGCCACCAACCTGGGGAAGTCCAGGATTCCCCGCTCGTCGAAGAGGTCACCGATACGTTTACAGTTTGCTTCTTGCCATTTCAAGTAGGTGTTCCCCACGAGGGCCGGGGGAAAATCTGGGTTCCCAATAAAAGGGGTCAAGGGTGAGATAGTCGAGGACAGCTGACACTTCTCCTGGACCCTGACCCACACCTGCATAGTGGCGCGCAGGACCGGGGAGAGGTACGCACCCAGCAGCCGATAACGTCTAGGGAGCCAGGGAACCTTCCAGATGTGGATCCCTGCCACACCCCTATCCATAAAACACCAATGTTTTTCCGATTCTAGTTGGTACCATTCAATCATTCATCCCAATTGCACCGCTTTGTAATAGCGCCCGAGATGCGGGACACCGAGGCCTCCCTCGTCCTGCCTCAGGTACGTGAGGTGACGAGCCATGCGCGGTTTCTTTCCCCCCCCAAATGAAGCTGTTGATAAGTTGCTGCATTTGAGCCAGCGTCGTGGGTGGCGGACATAGGGGGAGCGTCTGCATGATGTAGAGCAGACGGGGCAGAAACGTCATTTTGACGGCCGCTATCTTGCCCAGCCAAGAAAGGGCATGTTTCTTCCAACTATTTAGTTTGTGGCGGACCTTGGTCAATGCCTCCAAATAGTTCACCTGGGCAGTCTTCGTGGTGGTAGAAAAAACCCGGAGCCCCAAATAGGTGATATCGGTAGCGGCCCAATTGAATGGGAAGTGCAGCGATAGTTGGTGTCGATCTGCTGCTGGTAGTGTAAGGCTTAGAGCCTGATTCTTTTTCAAGTTAATCTTGAAGCCCGACGCCGCACTGAAAGCCTCACCCTCCGCCAGCAGAGGGGGAAGAGATAACAACGGGTGCGTTAAGAAAAGGAGCACGTCGTCCGCATACAGGGAGATCTTATGTTCCCTGTCACCCATCCGGATCCCAGTCACCGTAGGGAGTTGGCGGACCCTCTCGGCAAACGGCTCCATATAGAGCGCGAAGAGGAGGGGGAAAAGAGTACACCCCTGTCTCGTGCCGCGTCCGATCCGAAAGGCACGGGAGACCACACCATTAACCCGAATACGGGCCTGTGGACTATGATATCCGCAATTCACCCAATTCCGGAATCTCTCCCCAAGTCCAAATCGGCAGAGGACTTGCTGCAGGTAGGGCCAATGGACCTGATCAAATGCCTTTTCGGCATCCACTAAGAGGAGTATCGCCGGGGTCTGGGTCCGTTGCGTCTTGTCCAGTAGGTGGCATAGTCGTCGAGTCCCATCCCCGCAATTGTGGTCCGGGATAAAACCTGATTGGTCTGGGTCCACCATGCCCTGCATGTGGGGAGCAAGGTGGGATGCCAAAATACTTGTGGAAATCTTCAGGTCCACTATGAGCAGAGAAATAGGGCGGTATTAAGCGCACTCGCTGGGATCCTTTCCCGGCTTGGGAATGACCACTACCTCCGCCATGGACATCGAAGGGGTCAATCTCCCAGATGCGCTAAAGGAATTGAACAGGCGCGCCAAGGAGGGGGGTGAGGTCAGGCGCGAAAATTTTATAAAAGTCGACCGAGAGTCCGTCTTCGCCCGGGGCCTTACCAACCGAAAGTCCCTTGATGGCCCGCAGAACTTCATCAGGACTGATATCCACATCGAGACCGGTCGCAACCGAGTCCGTAAGTGGGGTCACTGGCACCGCCCGCGTATAGTCCTCGGCAGCGGCAGGGTCCAGGTGCTCAGCTGAATAGAGAGCCTTGTAGAAGGCCTCAAATTCGGACGCTATGTCCTCATCTGTTCGCAGGGTCTCCCCTCGCCCGTTCGTGAGTTCCACGACCCGACGTGCCGCCGTCTCAGCCCATAGAGCATGTGCCAGTAGTCTCTCCGCCTTGTTGCCGCCTTCGTAGTAGCGCTGCTTAGTGCGGAGCAAGGCATATTCGGCGCGGTTGAGGTCCAACGCCCGCAGTTGTTTCTTTGCCTGCGTAAGTAGTCGCCGGGTTTGGACTGCCCCCGTACGGCGATGCAACCCCTCCAGCTCCCTAATTTGGTCCTCCAATTCCCCCCTTTTCGGCCTACGGCCACTATTCAGGCCCGCCGCAATGGCTATACAGCGTCCGCGGAGGACAGCCTTCAAGGCGTCCCATAGTATGTCGATCCCCACTGAGCTGACATCATTCACTTCCAGGTACGTTTTGATAGCACCACGTAACTCAATAATATTAGCGTCAGAAGCAAGCAGTTTGCGGTTTAAGCGCCATGAGTTCTGCCGTGAGTGGCCGCCTTGGAGCAGCAACGTCAAGACTACCGGGGAGTGATCCGAGAGCGCCGCCACCCCAATAGAGACATCCTCGGTGGATGCCGTGACCCTAGGCGAGGTCCAAAAAAGATCAATGCGGGCGTATGTTTGGTGGGCCATGGAAAAAAAGGTGTACTCCCGTGCAGTCGGAAAGTGGTGTCGCCAGGCGTCCGTGAGGCGAGCCTCCCCGTCTCTGAAGCATTGTGTCGGAGATCGAGCCTGAATAACCCACCCTAAGCGTCGATCTGTCCAGGTCCGCCGCCAGGATCAAGTTAAAATCGCCCCCGATTACGAGATCCTCATCCGGAGACTCCAGGATAGAGCTTACCGTATCACATAGGAAGGCCTCTTGCTGCTCGTTGGGGCTATAAACCGAGGCTATCGTATGTATTCGATCTCCCAGCAACACCCGCAAGGCCAGGAGGCGCCCAGCGACCTCCGCGTGAGTTCCCACAACCTTCCCCTGAAAGTGCATAGCAAAAAGGATCGCGCTCCAGCCCTCTCCCCAGCCCCGATGAAAAATATTGTCTATCGAACCATTTAGATCTTAATCGCTTCCAATCCGCCCGCACGAGGTGGGTCTCCTGTAAAAGGCAAATATCGCACCGAGCATCTCTCAACAAGGCAAGGAGGGCGCGCCGCTTTGCTGGTGAGTTAAGCCCCCGCACATTGAAGCTCATAATCACTACTTTAAGTCATGCCATGTGGTGCTGTGAGAAAGCATGAGTGCGTGCCGACTTCGCCTGTTGTGGGGGAAACCATCAGTCGCAGGGTACCCTCCCCCTCCCACCCTCGGCCCGCCAGCGGGTCCCCACCCCGGCATTCCCTCCTCCTGCAGCAGCGCCTCACAGTGTCCCTCTAGCAGGATGGCACAGGTCCAGAGTGTATGTGTGAAGGTAGGCCCCGGGCATCGAACCAAGCAACCAACGCACCCCCAAACTAGAAGAGCAAATAAGACCCACAGGCAATACACCCCCGGGGAGCACAGCAGACCCATCCTTTTCCCCACGGTTGTTCCCTCCACCTCGCCCCCTCCCGCCGCCCCCAGCCACCAGAGTCGAGGAATCACCCTACCTGTCCGTGGAATGGCAGCAGATCTTTCTTGGGTGGAGAAAAAAGGCAGAGGAAAGGAGAGAAAGAAAGAAAGGCTGAAAGATAAGTGAAAAGCATAAGGAAAGTTCAACATCTTCTTCCAACAGGAAAAGTAAGCACTGACGTGCAGGGGTCCATGGATCCGACGGTCTGCCATCGCCACTCATGGGATGGGGCTCCCCCCACAAAGACCGATGTCGTATCCTGTTGGGATCGGACCAGACATTCTGCCAACAGTTCGCAGGCTTCTGCCCCCAGGGTCCTTCAATGGTTGCCGTCTTCCAAGCCCTCCCGGCGCTGTAGCTGTCGCAGGACGGCCTCCCTTTCTTGTTGGCATTCCGCCTCCGACGGTTTTGTCTGGGCACCCCTCCTAGGGCCACGTTGTCTGCCCGTTCTCGAGGGCCCCCCTTCCGTCGAATCTGATTCTTCCGCCACCAAGTACGGCCTTCGCCTCTTGTATATTCTGCACCCCATGTGTTTCATTCTTCCAGACAAAGGATAGGCGGAACGGGTGACCCCATCTGTATCTAACACCTTGCTCACGAAGGAAGGATATAACAGGCCGTAGATCTTTGCGCCGCTGTAGGGTGAGGGGCGAGAGATCTTGGAAAACACCCACCTGGAGACCTTCAAATTCCACCGTTGCTCGATCACGTGTAGCGGCCATGATAAGCTCCTTCTGCCGGTAGGAGTGCAGGCAGGTCAGGATATCTTGTGGTTGGCCAGGGCCAGAGGCAGGCCACCCGGCTCGGTGTGTATGGTCCAACGTGACCTCCTTGTCCCGCAGTTCAGGAGCCAGGTGTTTAAAGAAACGGAGGACCCAGTCTTCCAGCCTGCCCGAAGTGGCACGCCCTTGAGGCGGATATTAGAGCACCTCGAGCGATTCTCCAGGTCTTCCAGCTTGAGGTATAGTTCCTCATTCCGCTCACGAAGGTCGATGAGTTCCCGGGCTTGGGTAGTGAGTTCCTCCTCTCGATGGTCCCCGTTGCGTTCCAGAGTGTCCACTCTGTCCCTCCGTCCGGAGCTGCTTGATATTGGAGGCCATCTCCTGTCGCAGGCTTGCAAAGTCCTCTCGGAGTGAGCCGAAGAGCTGTTCCATAAATTCTTTTGTAATCGGTTCAGCGGCGTGCCCCACCTCCAGATCCGTCCCCACTTCGCCAACCTTCTTCCCGCCCGTTTTCTGGAGCAGGTCTTTGATGGAGGGGTCTTTATTCGCGATTTCCTTCTTGGACCGTTGCATAGCCATGGCCGCAGCTCACAGGACACCAGATCGCGATGCTCCCCCCACACGGGATTCCAAGTAAGGGGATAGGGGCTCCTCCAGCAGACCAGCAAGGCAATAGGCACTCAGAGGAACCGCGCCGGGGCTCTCCGCTCGATCTCCTCCACACCACCAAGGGCGTGCCGGGACCGGGTGCAGTCGCAGCAGGCAGATGAGCACACCACCGGGCGGGAGCAGAACCCCACGAGGCACCACAACAGGGCCTTCAGCTTCACCTGCCCCGGGGCGGCGCACCTCCAGCTCTGTCAATGCAACGGTCACCGCCAGGCTCCAGTTCTCGGCGTGGGTGGCCTGGCTATCTGGGGGGGCCAAGGCCTGACCGGGGCGCCCCAAACCGGCAGGCGAGAGGCCAACTCCCAAGGCCTAGGTCACCAGCAAGCTTGCTCGGGGGCTGGCTCACTCCCTATAACCAGGCTGATATCAGTGCTGAGCCAGGGCTCCCCCCCCCCAGCTCCCAGAGTCCTCCGCCAGATCAGGGGCCACCCCCAGGCTGTGACCCCACAATGCTGTGTGTCCAGGCCACCCACCGCTGCTCCTCGTGTCCTCAGGGGGCCCAGCGCGTTCTCCTGGTAGGCCAGGCCTCATGGCAGCCGCTCCTCAGCGCCCGGCGCGGCGGCCTACAGCGATCTCTGGGTGTAGGTGCCCACCCTTCAGGCCAGCTCCCTGGAACCAGGCAGGCGCCGCAGCTCACCATCCAGCCGGAGCACAGTTGAGGGCCGTGCCACCGCTGCTCCTTCTCCGCTCCTGGCAGCTCTCGCGACCGCCGCCGCACCGGGCCAGGCCACGCAGAGGCCGCCCCTCAGCCCCGGGTGCGGCCGCGCTCCCGGCAGACCCTCACCCCCTGCTCCACTCCGTCTTCAGCCTGCGAAGTCTCGTCTATCACTGTCGCAGCGGGTGCCGCAGTCTCGAAGCCCGTCCACCAACGGTGGGCTTCTCGGGCGGCCCTCTCGGTGTCCCCGATGTCACTGCCGCTCGCCACCTCGGGGCCTCCGCGGCCGATTACAAATGTTGTCAGGGGTCTCCCGGTCGCTCGCCCCGGCTCTAGCAGCTCAGCGCACCCTGAGGACCCTGCGGAGCCCTCCCTAGGGTCCGGATGCCGCCGATGGATGCTTTTTCCCTGCCTAGGCGAGCGGAGCCCCAAGAAGGCGATGTCACTCCGCCGCCATCTTGGCCACGCCCCCCGTTATAATATTTTAAACGAAGAGCACATGCACTTTAGCACTGGTTAGCAGTAGTAAAGTGCCTAGATTCTTAAAGCCAGCAAAAGCAAAGTCAGCAAAAATAGTCAAAAACCAGAGGTCAGAAGGCAAAAAGTCAGGGGAAATCACACCACAGATGCCAGGTCTAACTTACCATGTTTAGGGGAGAGAGCACATGTGCTTCAGCACTCGTTAGCAGTGGTAAAGTGCTCAGAGTTCTAAGGCCAGCAAAAATGAAGACAACAAAAAGTTGGAGAAGGAAGGTAAAATGTTTGGGGGTGACCCTGCAGAGAGGGCCATTTCCAACAGTCATCCCGAAACCTATTGCCTTCATCTTCTTTTTTGCCGAACCTGTTTTTCTTGGCTTTTAGGGCCAATTCTAAAGTGCTTGTGCTCTCCTGTAAACATGGTGAAATTGGCTTACACCCAATTGGCACATTTAATTTACTGGTAAGTCCCTTCTAAAGTGGCACTACATGCACCAAAGGCTTGTAAATTAAATACTAGTAGTTGGCATGCAGCACTTATTGTGCCACCCGCCGAAGTAACCTTTTAAACATATATTAGATAGCTGGCAGTTGTTCTTTGTGAATAGGTGTTGGCAGGATGGGCCATCTCTTACTTGATAGGGGGGTGGAGCTATCACCTACCACACTTGCACATCACAAAGACTCTGCCTGAGCACACTCACAAAGGGTTTGACACTAGTCTTTTGTGTCCCCAGACACGCTGGGGCCAGGGCAGGGAGGTAGGAAATTCCAAGCACCTCTGGAAACCTCCAGAACCTTCTCCTACTTCAAAGCTGGCATTAGGTATAAATATTGGACTCTCAGACCCAACTCTTCAGTACACCTCTGGATCTGTGAAAGACTCAGAAGGACTGCTGTGCTGGTCTGCAAGGAGGACTGCTACTCTGCTGCCCTTCTGCCCTTCTGCCCTGCTGCCTGAGTGAGAAGGACTGGACCTGCATCTTGAATCCATGACCACTTGAGTGACTCCTAGGTCTAATTGGATGGCCTACTGAGCTGAGCCTCAGGGACAGAAAAGGCTCTAATCACCTTATTCCCAGCACATGGACTCTGCCTGCTGTTAGTTTTGTCCCCCAGGTGGTGCTATCCCAATCCTGGATCATTGGAAGTGGGCCTGAAGGTGCACTGCCAGCCCAGCTGTGGTCCTAGCAGACCCAACGCAGTGCAACGCATCGCCCTGAAACCCACCGGAACCACTGCTGTGCAACGCTCCTTCATGCAGGCCCTCATATCGCAGCCCAGCAGCTCCTCGAAAACACTGGTACATGACACATCCCGATGCAGGGCCTCACATCACAGCCCCACAACTCCTTGGAACTGCCGCAGTGTGACGCATCCCGAAGCAGGATCTCGCATCAGAGCCCCACAGCCCCTTGGAACCCCTGCTGTGTGACGCTTCCTCTACGTGGGATCTCACAATGCTACACAGCCCGGATTTAAGGTATTTTGTTCAGCAGACCTAACTTGGTCCCTGTATCCAGCCTGCGCTCCATCACGGTTGGCCTGAACTTGTGACTTTGTCCCGGTTCGGCATGACCAGATACCCACTGTTGGCGCTTTGTGCTTTTAGGCACTATTTTCACTTAAATGTTTAAAACTGCATAGCTTCAGTGCTACTGATTGGATTTTTGTCGTTTTGGTCTCAAATAATCTGATAAATTGTACTCCATTTTTCTGAATTGATGTAGGATTTTTCTTGTGTTGTGTTTTCATGTTATTACTGTTTGTGTGCTGCATGAGCACTTTATTAATGTCCTCGTAGTTAAACCACCTTAATTTAGTGGCTTTTGTGGTTCACCCTGACAGGGATTGTGCCTGTTGCTTGCGCAGGGTTAACACCCCACACAACCAACAACCCAATTTCTCACAATGAATTTATGACAGATATTCAGATAGTGAGAAGACAGCAAACAGGAAGAGGGTGTTTGCCCTGGGTAGATTGAGATTAAGCATGCAAACGATAATATTATATATTTACAGTCACTTGACCCAAAATGCAATACTGACCATAAAGAGGCTTCTTTGCGTAGACTTTGCGGAGAGCGCATCACCTTGGTAAATGACTCACATTCACATTAGGAGACTTACAAGAAATGAACTTCATAATGTTTTACAATTAGTGACCTTTTGGGCAACCTGGAACTGCAACATGATCCAATGTGACTTCGGCAAATGAGTAATAATTGTAATCTTTACTGAGCTGCGGCCGCTGTGCCCTGCAGCTGTCTTCAGAGAGAAGAGACAGTGACGCTGTAAGCTGGCCTGCCAACACCCTGCATTCATGCAATCACACCAAATTGTAGCGTGGCCCATCAAGAAAAAGAAATGAAAGCCTCTTTTTTCTGTCTCAAAAGAAGTAAAGTTGGTAGGCAAAGTAGGAAATAGGAGTTTGATTTGGAAATGCAGTCTGTTTTCCGAAGCAATATTGTGTTAGTAATGACAGTGACGAAATATCATTTCTGCATTGCATAATTTGTAAAATAAGTGCAGGGGCCTACGTTTTTCTTAGTACCCTACCGCTATTGATGCCGAATGCCAGGGTGGCTGAAAACCAAGGGCCAGATTGGTGGATCAAAATTATGTATATTTTACAGTAGTAATAATCATTTCTGAGGGGATCATTTTGTTATTCTCTGTACCTCACAGAAATGGAAAGAAAAGAAGCCCATTACACCATCCGCCCTAAATAGGGTTGGCAGTATAATGCCCTTCCTCTAACTGCCCCTAATCCGATGGGCATCAGAGGAAGCAGTCTGTCGATGGAGGTGGGGGGGGGCATCGGGGAGGTCCGAGAGTTTAACAGTCACATTTGTGAAGTAATATCCTGTCCGCCAAACTCTAAACCTGGTCCCATGGCTACCCAGTCTTGGGACCGCCACCTCCCCGGGGCATTCCTGATTCGCTTAAATAATATTTAAAAAGTGTGGGGGCGGTCACGCATTGCTGGAGTCGTGTCGCAAGCACGACGCAACTCCAGCAATGCTGAGGAAGGCCTATACCTATTGTGCTGCGTCACTCCTGACGCCTGCTTCAAGCAATCTTGTAGATTTCACTGCGTCACTTTTACGAGGCTTTCTTGCGTCGGAACGCCCAACCTGCATACATTATACCTGACGCAGGTATAATGTAGTACAGGGCTTTACAACGTGACTCATCTCCCTAGATGCGTCACGTTGTAAATGTGTCGCAACATGGCACATTGTTTACCCTGCGTCACAAAAGTGACACAACAGCGGCGCAAAAGTGTTGCAAGGTGCTTGTAAATCTGCCCCTGTGTCATGTTAGAATTAGTAAAAGACTTGTGTTAACCATTGTGCCCATGAACGCAAAGTAACTTGTGGTAATGTTACTCGTATAGGGTTTTCCCCATTTATGAGCCACCATTAGCCCTAAAGTGACGGATTTCGAGAAGAGTGGGAGCAAGAAATGCCCCATAAATGCAGTAGATGCAGTAACTAATTCGCAAATAGTAAAAAGCATATTGATACTACAGACAATAGATTAAATTTCTTCCCTTCTGACTACATTGGGTCTTCCATTTTTAACTCCAATGACCAGAAGTGATTAAGTGAACACCATGACCCGTATTATAATAAACGAGGTTAATTGTGATATATTGCAATAATGGATTTTGTAACAAATATCTGCATGTAAAATCTGCAGATATATATTGCTGGAAAAATGCCAGGAATTTACTGGAACATTCAGATTTTGGTGCCGTAGCATCAAAATCTGCATGGTATGCCCCAAACAATAGCTGATATTTATTGCACTTGGTAAATTCCAGCTCGGCAGAGTCGGATTTTATCTGGTGCAATAAATACCACAACATTTACCAGTTCGCTCTAAATGAGGGCCAAAATGTGGAACAGAAAATCCACTAAAATATAAGCAAATTATCTTCCAAATATGTTTGCGACAAAAAAATGGCAAAATAGCAGAAATAATAAATATGAGAATGCTATTATGTCCTGGGACGCCCACATCATGTCCTTTGGATGGGAAGGAGTGTGGGTACCAACAATGGGTCCAAAGATCAGAGATATATTTCCAGTGCCCTTGCATATATGGAGAAACTCAGTCACAGAGATTGGCCGTTGACATTCCTCAGACGGGTTTTCCCTTAGTTTGTCAATCAACCATTTTGGTTAAATATCTTCCAGGAGAGTTATCTCCAACAATCCGTAGTGGAAATGACTCTAGGAGGGATGGTATTTTTTGTCAGTGTGGTGGATGTGTGAAATTCTGTAGAGACAAAAATTGTATTTACACCAGCACAACTTTAATTTGGACCATAAATCCGGGGTTTACTCAGTACTGCCTCCATGGTGCTAACATTACTACCAGGTCAGGTACCATCATTTAGAGCATCATGGTAAATCCAGAGGCAATATCCTGATAAAGTATTTTTTTACATCTTTATTTTTTATCCAGGCAGATACAACTGCAAAAAAGAAGAGAAAACCCCAGGCCATCACACGCATGTTAATAGATGGTACAAGAGGAACCATTGCATGCAAACAACCCAGCTCTGGCTCAAGCAGTCATCAAGGGCTTCCTACCAATCCCGCTTCAAACCTAGCATACAAGTCCTCTCCTGCTGCTCCCATCATAGCAGCATAAACTTGTTTCCTTCCCTTTCTTTTAGCTAAAAAAAAGTTCTCCTTTCCAATTTTTGATGGGGTAAATTTAAATATTGCTTCGCAGATATTCCCATCTACTTAAATCATACCAATTTGTAAAATGCTGCAATTCAGTAGCAGAAGTATTGTCAAACTAGCAAATGTTCTCACGCTGTAACCTCCTTGGGACATTTCCTTCTAGGTTCGGGAAGGCTGGGGGAAGATATGCTTAAAATATATATCATCACAAAGTAGAAGTAGTGGTGGACTAGGTTACTAGATGAGAGATGGGAGTAGGTGTAGCACACATGTGTAGGTGAATGTATGACATTGTTCTGCATTCTGTCCATCAATTGTTCTGTTTGCATTTGTCACCCCGAGTGGGACGTGTATGCCCAGACGTGGGTCCCGTGCTCTCCATGCCACTGGAGTCATGCTATCCTGGCTGATGGGTGAAACCCCGAAAACGGTCCTAGGATGCTTGTTTCCAGTCCAGGGAGGACCTGGCCTGGCAGTTCGGGCTGGACTGTTCCCATTGGGCACAGGGTCAAGACTGATTTGCATATGGCTGGGTTCAAACTGGAATGGCATGGGGAGCAAAAAAACGATGGATTTAGGCCCAGATCTCTTTACTGGGGTGAATGTATGACATTGTACTGCATTCTGTCCATCAATTGTTCTGTTTACACTTGTGTAGGGGCAGAGGTGAATACATCATTCAAGTGAAAATGAAAGAGTGACAGCAGTACTTGCTTTGTTCTTATCAGCGCCTGCACACCCTGGACCTTGTCTCTTCACTTGCACACATTCAAGAGCAACCACTGCAAGTGAGTAGTCACTAGTGAATCCTGAGAATCATTTCATCTGTAAAGTGACTCAATTAATTTAATCTAAAGCTGTATTCAGACACCAACACTGTTCCCCAGGGGCAGCACCTCCGCTAAGGCAGAGGAGCATTGCCCCACTGCTCTCAGAGTAGGAAAAATAAAATGATAATAACATAATTTTATTTTTCGTAGCTTTGGGGCTTGATAAGGGCGGGGCAGGGCTGGTGTCAAAGCCAATGGAGGAGTGGTTTGTGCACAATAAGTGCACATGACGGTTTGGCCGGCCGTCTTGGGCCGGCCAAACAGTCATGCGCACTTAGCATGTTCTCCTATGGGCTGTAATACATACCCTGTGTGGAGAACATGCACAGGCTCCTAGTCCCTGTCTGAGCACCAAACCATGGCGTCAGACCAATCATAACGCTGTATTGCAGCGTTGTGATTGACTTAGGGGAGCCTGTGTGCTTCCTGCTTCTGGGACTCATCAGGAAGCGAACCAATGACGGAGGAGAGACGGTGGCCATGAGGAGGTAAGTGTTTTAAAAAAAATATTTAGTTCCCCCACCTGCCACTCCCGTTCCCTCCCAGCCGCCACTGCTGCTCCCACTAGAGTTTTGATTTTGTTAGACATTGTTGCTAAAGAGACCAATACCCTGTCTGTCTTGTTGAACCTTATTTTTCAGCATATTTATTGGTTTCGTTTAGAGACTAGTGCAAACACAAGCACTTATGAGCCACAACTATGAACTATCATTAGTACAGAGACGTACAACTTTCTGAGATAGTTTTCTACCATGCAGACGTCTTCAGTATAGATAGATATTTGTCCGGTGGAGACATCTGTATGCTAGAACAGAAATATTTGTCTAGCCATGCAAGTTGTTTGTTTTATTTGTCAGAGACAGAAGTGTGTTTTAAAAAGCCATTTAGTTCATGGATATCCATAAATGTATGCTGCTTTATACTGAAGATCCGTCCTTCTGAATGCGACACAAGGTTATATTAAATGGCATCCAACAACCTCATAACTTCCAGTTATAAAACAGCAGAATGAATGGTCACTCCTGCATCTATTCTGGTGGATACTATAAACAATTTGAGAGACCCATTGATTCCGGTAGAGATTTGAGAAAAATGTGCCTACTGTCTGATTTCTAGCTAGCATTGTATGAACTTCAAAATGCCAGAAATCTGGCAAATGTATCACTTTGTTTTTAGATACTAATGGACCCAGCTAGGAATAAAGGGAACAGCAAAGGTGGGATCCATTCAATAAGAGGAACTTTCACTTGAAACAACCATTGGCTTTTGAGGTTTAAATGTACAGTCATGACCTTTTTAGAAAGACAGTCCAAGAGTTACATAAGATGTGGAATAGGGCAGATTAGCAAAAATAAACTGACAACAAAACAGTTATATCTAAGAAAAAGTTTGCGTCAGGATGATGATGGAGACAACACATAGTTTAATGTTGAGTCATGGAGTGAGAGAGAGAGATAGCAACAAGGAAATAAAAGGCTCAGGAATTACTTGAACACATGAGTCTTGAGTTGTTTCCTGAATGCCAGGAGTGAAGTTAGCTACCTCAGGGTGGCTAAAAGACAATTTCATTCTGATATGGAAACTGTTGAGAAGGACTGTCTGTTGGCAAAGGCTGTCTTGAGCTTCAGGATGCTCAAAAGTAACAAGTCTTGCACCTCAGGCCTCTAGATCCTCCTGAGATAGCAGCTGGTAAAGCATGGCAAATTCCTCTCATGTAATGTCTTTTGAACAATCATGCAAAGTTTCAATTGGATTCTGGTTGGGTTGAGCAGTCACTGATGATCAGAAAAAGCATTATAATTTTCAGCTTTTTGCGTCATTCATTAATCAGCCTTAACACACAGTGTAAAATTTCTCGGAGTGAAATTAGGTGAGGAAAGTGGAAGGCCTTCCAGAATTTAATTTTTGAAATATAATCCAGACATGACAAGGAAATGGGCTGCCATTTTAAGATGTTCAGCTTTGATGAGATTTTCAACTTTTTCCGGCAATTGTTAGAAATTTGGCTTTTGGTTGGCAGAGGTATGCACCCTGTCCAAGCAGGGACCACATTCCTAGTCAGGGTAAGTCACCACACACCCTAAATTAACCGGTGCTCACTCTTTGGTAGCTTAGCACAGAGCAGTCATGCTTAACTTAAGAGGCAATGTGTAATGTATTTGTGCAACACTTCAAACAGTAACACAGTGAAAACACAGCAAAAAGACTACACACCGGTTTAGAAAAATAGTTTTTACTTTTATGAACAAGTCAAGACCAAAAAGAGAAAAATCCAATAAGTATAACCGGAGCTATGAATTTTTAATGAATAAACTGAAATGTAGTACTTAAAAGCATAAAGCGCCAACGGGGGCTATCTGGTCGCACTAGACCAGGGTAAATCCAAACGTTCAGGCCGACTGGGATGGAGCGTGGGTCAGATACAGGGACCAGCCTTGGAATGCCGCAGAGTACCTTAGATGCATTGTTGATGGAGTCGAGATGAGGGGAGCAATGCATCGTCGTTGAACCGCTGGGTTGAAGGCGATGCATCGGGGCGGGACCGTGCAAAGTTGGAGATGCATCAGAAACTGGAGACAATGCAGTGTGCAGTCGGTGATGCAATGTCCAGGGGAGCAAAGTCCAGGTGCTGTTGCAGGTTGATGAGAAGTCTTTGATGTCCCTGAGACTTAGAACTGGGGGCAAGCCAGCATGCCCTTGCAGTCCTTCTGAGTTCAAGTGAGATGGGCCCAGTCCTTCTTCAGCAGGGAAGAGAATAGCAGACAGAAGAGCAGCACAGCAGAAAAGCAGTTCTTCAAGAGCAGCAGTCCAGCAGAGTGGTAGTCCTTGTAGCAGCACAGCATCCCTTCTCCTGGCAGAGTTATTCACAGGTCCTGTAGTGTACTGAAGTGGTGGTGTCAGAGGTCAAGTACTTATACCCAGCTGTGCCTTTGAAGTGGTGATGACTTCAAAGAGATGTCTTTGAAGTGCACAGAGTCCCTGTCCTTCCTCCCCAGGCTCCAGACTCACTCCAGGAGGGAAATACAGCCATTAGTGTGTGGACAAGACACAGTCTATTCAGGTGTAAGTGAGGCAGTGCTCATCCCTGCCCCCCATCAAGCCAGTTAATGGCCCATTAAGGCCCATCAAGTCACATCTAGGCTCCCATTGTGTGTGGCTGTCTCGAGGGAAAGCACAAAGCCCAGCTGTCATGCACCGCAGACTTGTATCCAGAGACAGGCAGCAGGCACCAAATGGCTAAACTAAGAAAATGTCAACTTTCTACAAGTGGCATTTTCAGAACTACACAATTAAAAATTTGATTACACCATAAGTTGTGATTTTAAATTGTGATTCCAGAGACACCAAACTTGGGAGTTTAATCTCTTCCCAATTGAAAGTTATACTTATAAAATGTAATAAGGTAATCCCAATGTTATGTCCGTGAGCAATCAGTGGCACGTACTGAATACACTTCTGAGACATTCTCTCTTCCTTGTGGGATTCCACAAGGTGCATCGTTAAGCCCAATGTTGTTCAACGTCTATGTCACAAACCTGGCTGATCTCATCAGATCGTTTAGGTTTCTTGCTTCCTACGCTGACAACACCCAGATCATGGCTTCTCTAACAAAAAACGAACAAAGCTGGGGTCCCCGATTCCATGACTGTATGCAGGTGGTTAGCATCTAGATGTCAAGAAACTGCTTGAAGTTTAATTCAGGGAAAACAGAAGTCATCCTGTTTGGTCCCCAAACTTCCTTCTGGTCCCCCTCATGCTGGCTGGTGGAACTGGGTTCACTCCCTTCCCCGGTCAAGAAAGTTCACAACTTGGGAGTACTAGTTAATGACAAACTTACCTTTGGGTCCCAGGCGAATGTGGTTTCTTCCGCTGCTTTCTACACCCTGAAAACCATAAAGAAAATTCTTCCTTATATCCCAGCAGATCTATAAAAGACAGTAGTCACCCCTATGGTCATGTCCAGAATTGACTACTGTAATGGCTTATAAACAAACTGCAACAGCAACACATAATTTAATTGCAAATCCTGCAGAATTCAGCTGCACGTTTGCCGTTGGGAGTTCCAAAGTTCAAACTGGCCTCCATGGCACTAAAGACACTACATTGTTTGCCAGTAAGGCAAAGAGCCACTTTTAAGACACTCTGCATCACCTTTAAGGCTCTTCACGGTATTGCTCCAGACTATTTGAAAAGGAAATTTAAATGGTATGCACCACCCAGGACATTACGCTCCTCCTCAGCAAAAAATGCTGTGGTCTCAAAATGTAGACTCTCCTCCTGGGGAGGAAGACGTTTTGTGCTATGCCCATCCAAAACCTGGAACGGATTATCCACTCATATAAAATCGATGAATTCCTTGCTTTCATTTAGGAAAGCCCTCAAAACATGGCTTTTTAGGTCACAGTAAGCCTTCATTTCAAGTTTCAGTCGAGCTAGCACCAAGGCACCTCCGGGTAAATATGCGCTTTAGAAGTAAATATAACATAACATAAATCCTGTGGGAGAGATAGGCCTTGCTGTAGTGAAAAACTACTAGGACATGTAAAACTTAAAAGTACAAGTCCTACTTTTTAAATGCACTGCACCCTGCCCTTGGGCTGTCCAGGGCCTACTATAGGGGTGACTTATATAAAAAATGAAGGTTTGATCCTAGCGAGAGGGTTAACTTGCCAGGTCAACATGGCTGTTTAAAACTGCACTCACAGGCTCTGCAATGGCATGCCTGAGACATGTTTAAAGAGCTACTTAAGTGGGCGACACAATCAGTGCTGCAGTCACTCTAGTAGTATTTAATTTACGGGCCCTGGGCACATTTAGGGCACTTTACTAGGGACTTATAAGTAAATTAAACGTGCCAATTGTGGCTACATCAATCAAACCATGCTTAAGGGAGAGAGTACATGCACTTTAGCACTGGTTAGCAGCTGTAAAGTGCTGAGAGTCCTAAAGCTAACAAAAAACGAGGTCAGAAAATGAGGAGGAGAAAGGCAAACGTTTGGGGTGACCCTTCAAAGAGGGCCATTTTGCAACAGCAATGGAGATGGAAGTGTGAAGTTTTCCTTAAGTTAATGTGCAGTAGGAATGTAGATGCTGAATCAAATGTGAAGTCCAACAATTTAGCTTATGAGGATGGAGGAGGGGAGAAGTAATTTATGCTTAGCAAGCTACGAAGTGATGGGCCAATATTTTTGCTGATATACGTAGCAAAAGAAAAAATTGCCAAGCACATATTTGATGACAACAGGTCTGAAAGAAAACTTGGGGTGGGTGAAACCATGGAATTCCGCGGAGTTACAGAAAAACTCCACGAGATTCCGCGGAATTCTGCCAATGGGCAGAAAATATGCTGCTTGTGCTGCAATTTAGTGCTGGTAGCGCGAGGAGCCCTGGAAATCAGTGTGACTGCACCATGTGTTATGCAAGAGCGCACGGCCATTCGAGTTGATTTTGCTGCGACCCGATGAAGAAATCTACTCGGGCAGCAGCAAATCTACTGGAATGGCAGTCCTCTCTCACTGTGTCCGCCGGCATTATAAAATTAGGCTGAAGTGCCCCCTGGCGACTGGAAATCATACCAGTGGCCAGCAAATCTTGCTCGCAGTCTTAAGCATGCGTTGTGGAGCCTTGTGTCGTTCCTGCGAGGTGCAAATGACAGAATATTTCCGACACGCACCGATTGGCGGAATTTGGCAAGAACTCCGCATTGCAAGGGTAACGTGGAGTTACCCAAAATTCTGCCAATTGCGCAAGCGGAATTATAATTCTGACCAGGCCTGAAGAAAACAACTAAACACTTCACGTAACAAAGCCACAGGTGGTAGGGTTAAGGTTGCTAAACATGAAGACTTTTTCAGAGCCTTTATTTAAATCCCTTCAGAATCATTAAATAACTTCTTTTTTTTTTTTTAACGTGTTTCTTAAAATGGTTATTAATAAATGAGTAGCCAACAATATTAGAAATTTGTTGAAATTGCTGGGCAGGGCCATGTAAACAGTCAGTCTAACATCTTTGGTTTTCTGACATTTTCTACACCCTAATGGCCACTGTCTCAGCCTGATTGAGTCCACGATTGACCCTCTTTTTCGTAAGAGAGGCCTTTTGGATCTGTAGCTGCAATTGTCATCATTGTGTCCGAAACTGTTGTTGTGGAAACATATGAGCTGGACCAAGCTATATTTCTAGTTACCTCTGAATATTGGTGCGTCGTAGGCAGTATGATGCTATAGAGGGATGCCACAAAAACGCTTTAATTCCCCCCCTAGTGACTTGTAGTAACCACGGTGACCTCTCCTAAGTTCGGTGGAAGTAGTGTCTACAGCTCCGCAGCAGGCTCCATGTTGCCATTCTTATATGTTCTGCGTCTCTAGAGAGATGTTAGAAGTTACAAATCCTGGTAGGTTAAGCTCTAGATCTGATATCATGTTACTATATTTGCAGTCCACAGCAGATCCTTAGTGTTGAACAGGACTACAACCATATACTGGTAATCTCTGGCCAGACATGCTCACAAAGCAGATTTCTTCTCTTTACTGTGGGAGACTTTACTCCAGAACTCTGAGAAATTGCATTAGAGCAATGGGACCATTCACATTACTGCAGAAACAGTCTCAAAAGGCTGGTAGAGACGCTGGAAGAACGCCAGTCCCTTTCTCCATCAAACTGTAGATTCTAAAATATGCCTTTGAGCAATGCTGTGGAGCTGCAAGAAGAGGAAATCAAGTACCCCACAGTTATGCCGTTTACTGTGATGAATTTGGTTCAATTCAAATCATTTGGTATTTAAAACTGTCCAGATTTGAGGTTTATTAAATGAATGCACCGAACTTGTAAGGTTTAACTCTTTCCATACTGGGGCGATGTGGTATGAGAGGCTTAGACCTCGCAAATCTTCTGGAATGAGGACTGAACGTGGGGTTTCACTGAGTCACTACAATCACCACTATTATTGAATGCGAACATACAACCACTCTCCTCCATCATCAGGGCCAGAGCCTGAACTAGCACTCACATGCAGACGATTCACAGATTTATCTAAGTAGAAAATAACCAAAGAACTCTAAGAACTGGTTTTGCAGTTGTTTCTTCCAGGATGAATTGTAGAGGCCTCAGATTTAATTGAGCAAGTAATTGACTTGCCAAAAGTTGCAGAATACTGATAAAGTTTCAAAGCTCCCAAACGATGTAATCTTCCATCGCAAAAACTGTATAGAATCTTCGTGCTATATGGATATGGATATGGATCTTTAACTACCTCACAGGTGGACTGCTCTATTAAATTGCCTTGCAAAGAATCAGATCGGTTGCAATATGTGCAAAACATGGCAACAGGATTGGTGGTCAATTTAAGGAAACCGGATCATATTTCATCAAAGTTAAATTAACCACACAAATAATGGGTGAATAGGTGAATTATGTGGTAGAATTCAGCATATGAACACAAGATGCTCTAAGGAAAGGCTGTGCAGTAACCACAAATTATTGGAACATTTGTCTGTCGGCTACGAAAGAGATTCAAAGAGATTTAATAGAACTTCTAAAATCTGCTATACATATTGTGGAAGCTTGCTGAATGTCATAAATCTATATTTTATAAGTTGCATCTGGGTGCCGATTTGGGTGGAACAGAAGGTTGTATATAATCAGTATACTGAGGCATGTGATAGTTCTGCATGCACCATTACACAATGCAAATTTGCTGCAGGTAGTAACTTGGACAAATCAAAAGGATAAACCTGGTAGAATATATTCCCGCAAAAAAGTCTAGAAGTCTGTATTAATATACTGAAATCTGTGTAGTATCACCCATTACTGATCGTCTTCACTATTCTATGGAGTATTTATAATCCTCTGGTAAAACCACATCCGAGATTTAGGATAAATGTGGTGTCTGTAATTCTGGTTTTGAAGTTACTGCACTGCAATTGCCACTGTACTGGTAAATTACAGTTTGTGATTCCATTAAAATACTTTTGGCCTCGCAAAAACACAACTATTCTAGCCAAGACAAGTTGAAAGGTTACAATCAAATTAAAAAAACTTAAAATAACACGTGAAGCTTTAAATATTAATGTCTACTTTTTACTTATAATTTATTACTGCCATTAACTTGCTTTTTAACTGCTTCCAATAAGGCGAGGGATAAGCAGCAGAGGGTGATGATCTCCTTTGAAGCCATAATTCAGCCAAACGTGGCCCACAGATTTGTTTCATACTTAACATTGATTTTACTAACATACCTTGCCTCTTCCTCAGAGGTGTGTACAACACAGGCAAGATATGGACAAAGAAACAACTATGAGCATACATTTAAATAAAAACTCAAATACCTTCTATGTGCTTTCAACAACCTGACAGCATGTCAGATTTTCAGAGTAAATCAACATGACCTTCTCTATGGAGACAAGATGCAATTTGTCTACGAAGATTGGTTTCTCAATTGCTGATGATTCATACTTTTAGACACTGATCTATACCTGACACTGTGTTACTGTTCCCAACAGGAATACATGCTTTACCTTCAGCGACTGGAGCAGAGATCCGAGGAGCAATTTCTTGAGCATTGGCTGAACCCCCACTGCCAGCCCCACTGCAACAGAAACATCGCCAATCCTGTTTAGAACGACGGCCTTGCCTCTCATGGCTGAAGGTATGATTTTTGCTGCATAAAAGATAATATTGCATTGTGTTGCATAATCTTGTCTTTGGGACTAGCAGGGGTCAAATATCCAGCGATGGATGTGGAAGATGAAGGTGATTCCTATTTTTAATCCATTACCAACATTTTCTGTTTCAATATTTTGATCAGGTTGCGAGTGGAAGTTCATGTGATGGGAACACCCTGATGACTATCATATCTTTATTTTCAGATCCCAAGCTATAACTGTCCATAATTAATCATGAGTATCGTAAAATGGGATGACACTGTGGCGTTAAAAATCATATGAAAAGGTTGCGCAGACGATTCGGAGACATATTAACAGCTGAGCGCACCAATGCATGGACTCCCAATATCTGTGTGTGCACAAGAATGGAGCTCTCACAGGCCTGAGTGCATGTGGGTGAACTCTGCATCTCATCTTTCAGGGGGTCAGAAAACTATTCTAGAACCTCCAGGTATTATTACAAAAAGTATATACGAGTCAGGAGTATTCTTAGGGTAAAATATATTATGCCATGTTTCTTCTCGTGTATGTCAGATATCAGATAACAATGACAGGGGTTGCACTGAAAAGGAGTCCTGGCTGAGGTTGGATCTGTATTTGTTTGAGCTTTCATGATTTGTGTTTAGGGACGATAAAATTCTGTGCTTTGTGTGCAGTTGGCTTGAATTGTTTGTTTCAACACCTCGTCCTCTGCTGTTTTCAGTCTTTGGAATAGTTTGAATAAAAGCTGAAAGATGTTTCCAGACGTACTCTCTTTAATACAGTATATGCTGCTGGAGTTTCTCTACCAGTGTACTAATACTAGGGAGAGCTCTCATCTTTAATTAAAATTTGTCACAAGTGATGGAAAATGTAGTGGAGGATAAGTATATTAAAATCAGTTTAAATTGGCACACACCAGTGTTTGGTAGGTTTTCAGGGGACCCTGCCAGGTAGGTCGCTCCCCCACCACACAGCTCCGCCTGTGTTGTCTGCCCGCTGCTTCTGCAGGTAAGATCGCCCTCCGCTTGTGGCCCCGGTGCCCGTATTTTCTGCCTGTCTCCCTTTTCCTTTCTGTGCCCCTCGCTGCCCCATTGTCGTTGTGCCCGTGATTCTGTCTGCTTTCTCCCTTGTTTTCCTTTTTGTGCCCCTCGCTGCCCCATTGTCGCTGTGCCCGTGATTTTATCTGCTTTCTCCCCTGTTTTCCTTTTGTGCCCCTCGCTGCCCCATTGTCGCTGTGCCCGTGATTTTGTCTGCTCTCTCCCCTGTTTTCCTTTCTGTGCCCCTCGCTGCCCCATTGTCGTTGTGCCCGTGATTTTGTCTGCTCTCTCCCCTTTTCCTTTCTGTGCCCCTCGCTGCCCCATTGTCGCTGTGCCCGTGATTTTGTCTGCTCTCTCCCCTGTTTTCCTTTCTGTGCCCCTCGCTGCCCCATTGTCGTTGTGCCCGTGATTTTGTCTGCTCTCTCCCCTTTTCCTTTCTGTGCCCCTCGCTGCCCCATTGTCGCTGTGCCCGTGATTTTATCTGCTCTCTCCCCTGTTTTCCTTTCTGTGCCCCTCGCTGCCCCATTGTCGTTGTGCCCGTGATTTTGTCTGCTCTCTCCCTTTTCCTTTCTGTGCCCCTCGCTGCCCCATTGTCGCTGTGCCCGTGATTTTGTCTGCTTTCTCCCCTGTTTTCCTTTCTGTGCCCCCGCTGCCTCTCGCCATTCCCGCCGCTGCGTCCCTGCGGCCCCGCCCCTGACCGCCCATTCGCTGCCCCTGCCTCCCGCCTCCCAGCTGCTCCTCCCTCCCACCTCCCCATAAATGGCGGCAGCTGCGCGGTCGCGCCGCTGATGCGCCGAAGGCGCGCCCAAGGCAAGCCCGTCTGCGCCCGTCCGCGACTGGACCGCGCCCAGCGCCAGAACCCCTGGATCCCACCGATGCATCACCACTCGACGGACCTACGACGCCGCCACACTCACCGCACTCAATGCCGGCCGGAACCCTGCCTGCTACCGAGCCTCACCGAGACGCACCCACGGACCCTTCACCTGCCAAACCTGCCGATTCACCTGCCCCCGGACGTGCACCACCTCCGCCAAGTCGAGCACCAGCAGCAACCACCTGAAATGCATCCTGCTGAACACCCGCTCCGTCCACAGGCACGCCGTGGAACTCTGGGACCTGCTCGACGCAACAGCACCGGACATCGCCTTCCTCACCGAAACCTGGATGAACGCCTCCTCAGCGCCCGACATCGCCATAGCCATCCCGGACGGATACAAGATCACCCGGAAGGACCGCGTCAACCAGACGGGAGGAGGCATCGCCATCGTACACAAGAACACCATCCGCATCTCGACTAACTCCGACGAGACCTTCACCGCCGCCGAACACCTACACTTCCAGATACACACTGACCCCAAGACCACCCTCCGAGGCACCCTCATCTACAGACCCCGGGACCACGCACACTATTCAGCGAAGACATCGCAGACTTCATCAGCCCGCACGCCATGCCCTCCGCCGACTACATCCTCCTAGGGGACCTCAACTTCCACCTGGAGAACAACAACGACAGAAACACCACCGCCCTGCTGGACAACCTCGCCAACCTCGGACTCAAGCAACTGGTGAACACGCCCACCCACTACGCCGGCCACACGCTTGACCCCGTCTGCTCGTCCAGCAAGCACATCTCCTTCAGCCACGCCACCGGACTCCACTGGACCGACCACAGCTGCGTCCACTTCAGCTTCAGAAAGACTACGACCCACCACCACCCGCAACAGGCTCCCGCCGGAGCTGGAGCAAGATCACCGCCGAGCAGCTCACCGCCTCCTCAGCCAGAACACACCCACCAACACAACGGACCCAAACGAAGCAGCCAGCAACCTCGCCAAGTGGCTGACCGCCTGCGCCGACGACCTCGCACCACTAAAAACCCTCCCAGCAGACCCGGAAGCAAGAAAACCCCTTGGTTCACCAACGAACTCAAGGAATCCAAGAAGAACTGCCGCACTCTCGAGAAAACCTGGCGACTCGACCAGACCACAGACAACAGGACCGCCCTCAAGCACGCCACCCGCAAACACCACCAGCTGATCCGTGCCACCAAGAAGTCGGCACTCAAAGAACGACTGGACAACAACGCCCATGACAGCAAGGAACTTTTCAGCATCGTCAAAGAGTTCTCCAACCCCAGCGCCGGAAACAACGACATCACCCCCTCGCAAGACCTCTGCAACTCACTCTCCGCGTTCTTCCACCGCAAGATCACCGACATACATAACAGCTTCGACGCACAAACAACGCACCCTACCGCCGAACCAACGCCCGCCACCACCACCCTCTGCAACTGGACCCCGATCAGCACCGAAGACACCACCCGCACGATGAACTCCATCCACTCCGGATCACCAACCGACCCCTGCCCACACCACGTCTTCAACAAAGCCGACGCCACCATCGCACCCCATCTCCGGGACATCATCAACTCCTCCTTCCACACCGCCACCTTCCCGGAGAGCTGGAAGCACGCCGAGCTTACCGCCCTCCTGAAGAAACCAACGGCGGACCCCACCGACCTTAAGAACTACCGTCCCATCTCGCTCCTTCCGTTTCCGGCCAAAGTCATCGAGAAGACCGTCAACAGACAGCTTGCCGCCTTCCTCGAGACGAATGGATCCCTCGACCCCTCGCAGTCCGGGTTTCGGGCCAACCACAGCACCGAGACCGCCCTTATCGCAGCCACCGACGACATCAGAACCCTAACCGACAACGGGAAACAGCTGCCCTCATCCTCTTGGACCTCTCCGCGGCGTTCGACACCGTCTGCCACCGCACCCTAGTGAAGCGCCTCAGCAACATCGGAATCCGAGAGAAAGCACTGGAATGGATCATCTCGCTCCTCGCCGGAAGAACCCAGAGAGTCCGCCTCCCCCGTTCAGATCCGAAGCCACCGAAGTCATCTGCGGCGTTCCACAGGGATCCTCACTCAGCCCAACCCTCTTCAACGTCTACATGAGCCCCTCGCAGCCATCGCACGCCGACACAACCTCAACATCATCTCCTACGCCGACGACACCCAACTGATCCTCTCCCTCACCAACGACCCCACCACCGCCAGAGCCAACCTACACGACGGGATGAGAGACGTCGCCGACTGGATGAGGAACAGCCGCCTTAAACTGAACTCAGACAAGACGGAAGTCCTCATCCTGGGCTCATCACCCTCCGCCTGGGACGACTTCTGGTGGCCCCCGGCCCTGGGCACCGCGCCCAAGCCAACGGACCACGCACGCAACCTGGGCTTCATCCTGGACTCCTCCCTGTCGATGACCAGACAAGTCAACGCCGTCTCATCTTCATGCTTCAACACCCTGCGCATGCTCCGCAAGATCTTCAGATGGATCCCCACTGAAACCAGGAAGACCGTCACCCAGGCACTCGTCACCAGCCGACTGGACTATGGGAACACCCTCACGCCGGAACCACAGCCAAACTTCAAAAGACTCCAGCGCATCCAGAACGCCTCCGCACGACTCATCCTGGACATCCCCCGACACAGCCACATCACCGGACAACTGAAAGACCTGCACTGGCTCCCCGTCAGCAAGAGAATAACGCTCAGACTCCTCACCCACGCACACAAGGCCCTCCACGACCTGGGCCCAAAGTACCTCAACGACCGCATGACCTTCTACACGCCCACACGCCAGCTACGATCAACCAGCCACGCCCTCGCCACCGTACCACGCATCCGCAGAACCACCGCCGGAGGAAGATCCTTCTCCTACCTGGCAGCCAAGACCTGGAACTCCCTCCCCACTCACCTTCGGCGAACCCAGGACCATCTCTCCTTCAGGAAGCAGCTCAAGACCTGGCTGTTCGAGCAGTAACTTACCCCCTCCCCCAGCGCCTTGAGACCCTCCCGGGTGAGTAGCGCGCTCTATAAATGCCGTGATTGATTGATTGATTGACCCTGTAAAGGGTCTCCTGTGTATTTATTGATAAATCCTACACTGGCTTCCATGAGGATTTATTAAGACAAGAGGGTAAAGTGAAGCCATCATGCAGCTAGGAAACTCATAATGACAAGCATCCAGCCCATGCACTCTTTACGGCTTTCCTATGCCTTTAATTGATCCAAGAATGGCTCAGATATTTATTGTAGGTTTATATCTGCTCATACAGATAGGACCACACATGGGATATAGTGCACCCTGCCTTAGGGCTGTATGGTCTGCAGTACTGCAGACTTACCTATATCTCAAGCAGTATGTGGGGGCATGGCACACAGGGCCTTGTTCACAGTGTAGGCGACACAGGGCTGTGTGTAATGTAGACTCTTCTGATTTCTCTGCACCAAGACACGCAGTCTGCAAGGGCAGTGTGCATGGACTTGGTGAGGGGTCCCTGAGGTGGCACAATTCGTGCTGTAGCCCCAGTGGACCCTCTTCAGTGCCCATGCCCTAGGTACCAGGGGTATCATTTACTAGGGACTTACAAGCGCAGCTGAAATTGTGCTAATTGTTGGAAATCTTTAGGGAGAGAACACTGGTACTGGGAACCCGGTTGACATGGACCTCTGTCAAAGTTGCATCAACAACCAGGTAAAAAGAGGGGGGGACTGCAACAGACACCCAGTTTCTCACCCAAGCCCCCACATCACACAGGCCAGGTGACTCTGCCAAACCTGGGAGAGTCTTCCAAGCTTGTCAGGCAAGGAAGAGTAGGGGAACTGGTAGGAGTGTTGCAGGGTTCTACTCTGCCTTATATCCTCCTTTCCAGGTCAGTCCCCCTGGGGAGCTGGCCTACCTCAACATTTTCAGGACCCAAATTAAAATGCCCTTTTTCTATCTCTTTAGTGTCTTTACCCAATCATTTTAGTTTGGTAGCAGAGTAGTCCACCTCTGCTAATTCTGTCTTAGCCAGGGCAGCCCCCAGCTTACCCATAAAGGTTACCCACAGCTTGAGTAACCCCACCATGACCAACAGGGTCAGGGGCCCTAACTTACTATTTGACATGGGGTCAGACCACCATGCAAAGGACAGTGCAGTTAGAAAGGCTAACACCCAGCAGAGACCACTGACAGCTGTCAGTGCCCAGAACCACACCTTTAGCTCTTCGCTGACAGGTGAAGGAGCCAACTTACAGGTTTCTTGGGGTTCTAGTTGCCTGTGTGCTGCTTTAGAATGGGGGGTTACTACCTCTTGTAGCAAACACCCTTCTTCCACCTTCTTTTCTGTCAGCTGAGGAGCCACCAACTGAAGCTGAACAGGTGCCTGACTAGCCAGTACCAACTTTGGAGTTCTCCCCTACTGGTGTAGGATCCCCTTGGCTCACTGGAGCTGGGGCCAACAGTTGCCCACCTTTCCTACACTTTCTCATCTTTTTCTTTTGGGGCTTACCTGCACTAACTGTAGGCTCAGCCTCCCCCCACCCCCAAATCCTTAGGTGAGGACTGGCACTGGCCCAGTACTTCTGTTTGGCTCAGACCAACGTCTGCGTGGTCATTTCAAAGGAGACAGTCAAGGGGGAGGTCTTTATTGACTACTGCCCTTCTCAAGCTAAAGGACCCAGCTATTTCTAGGGGCACTACAGCCACAGGCCTATCAGTACCCTCCCCTGGAATGAGCCCTACTCTTTTTATATCACCTGGAACATACTGGTTGGAGAGAACAAGCCTGTCATGCACAACTGGGTGACTGGCACAGGTATCTCATAGGGCAGTGGCTGAAATTCCATTCACCAGTACGTGGTGGAACTGCTTACTCCCCGCTGGAATCTTCAGCTCACCTTTTGGGCCCACTTCCCAGTTAAAGGCTGGGTGACCTCCTCATCTGAGAATTCCCCTCTAAAACTACACTAGCAACCCCTGTAGGTGTACTAGTGGGTTCGTCTTTAGGACAACAGAGGTCCCTGGCTAGGGGCCCTGCCTGTTAGACTAGGCCCTTTTTGCAGGGTCATCCCTGAACTTTTTGCCTTCCTCCTGGTATTTTTTCTGACCTGGTGTTGGTGGTTTTAGGACTCTGGGCACTTTATCACTGCTGTCCAGTGTAAAGTGCATGTGCTCTCTATGGTAAAACATGGTACGATTGGCCTACACCTGTTTGGCGTATTTAATTTACCTATCAGTCTCTTGTAAATTGGTATCTCAGATACCCAGGTCCAGTAAATTAAATGCTACTGGTGGGCTTACAGTGCTGCTTGCGCCACCCACCAAAGTAGTCTTTCAAACCTGTCTCAGGCCTCTGCCATTGCAGGGCCTGCGCGTGCAGTTTACTGCCGCTGTGACGTGGCACATAAAGTGGTTGCCACGTCTGTGACTCCTCTTTTACTACATATCAGTCACCCCTAAGGTAGGCCCTGGCTAGCCCTATTGGCAGGGTGCGCTGTAGGTAAAACGTAGGACATGTGCCTTAACTGTGTGGCATGTCCTGGTAGTGACAAACAGCCATTTTGGTTTCTCACTACTGTGAGGCTGCCCTCTCATAGGAATGCATTGGGGATTCCCTGATATGTGCTTCAGTGGTAATTCCTGACCTGAGAGGGGTAGAGTGGTCAAGTTTGGTATGTTTGGAATAGTGGTAATAAATGCTGCATAATGGTGTTCGCAGATTTATTATCACTATTTTAGAAATGCCACTTTTAGAAGTAGGCATTTCTGTGTGCTATGTGTGTTTGTGCCTGCCTGTTGTGTATTGCATGTCTGGCTCTGGAGTGACAGGGGCTGGGGAGGTGCAGTGGCTCCAGAGGGGCTGGGTGAGTCAGCACTAGGCTGAATAGGCCAACCTGCATTTGGAGTGGTGGTAGGAGTAGCACCTGGGACTGAATAGGACAGAGCCTACATCACACAATGCTGGCTCCGCCCCCCTGTGGTGTGTCTGGGGCCAGGACCTACACTGACAAAGGAGGCTGTTGTGCACATGTGTAGGTGCCCCCAGAACTGGTTTGGACCGGGTGCAGAGCCCTGTGCAGGGGGAGAACAAAAACCTTTGCCATTTAAATATTGGGGCTGTGACCCCATGTAAGGTGCTGTTGGAGCTTGCTTGGAACTGAAGAAGACACTGCGTGGGACTGCCAGGAGGAACCCCCTAGGGACTGGACTATTCTGGTGGGCTGACAGAAGGACAACCCCCCCCCCCTGTTCTGATGCCCCTGGTGCTGGCCTGTCTGGCTGCTCCCTGCCTGCGTGTCCCCCAGCACCCTTCCAGGAGTGCTGCAGTGCCCTGAATCTGGGCTCGGTGCATGCTGGAGTTTATTTGCCAGAGCCCAGGTGTGGGCTCCTACTGCAGTCAAGCGTGTGTGGCATTTTTCCTGTTCACCAGAAGCGCATGGTGGGCATTCTTTTTTTAACTTTAATTCTCAAGCCCCATAAGCGGGCTCAATCTCCCCCATACGGCGGACGCGGGGTAGGTTCGCACCATAAGGGGAGACCGTGTGGCAGGAAGCAGTTACAGGAAGCCAGGCAAAGGCTAAGCCTGGTTGTGGTCGGGGCTCCCGTGGTGACGAGGGGAGCCCCGCGTGCTTTCTGAGCCTGAGGAAAGGGCTCTGTCGACCCTCAGAGAGAGCCATGCAGCCTTCTGCTTGAAGCAGCGGCCAAAGAAGGGAAAGCCGACGGAGACCTCGCTCCGTGTGTAGCAGGCCGCCCTTGAAATCCTGACCCACCCGGAGTGTTGAGGAGTTCGGGCATCGCAGGCGGCTGCCAGTTGGGGAGTTGACTTCGTGAGGGAGGCCAGGTGAGGTCTTCCTATCCTGGGTGGCATTGCGCTGCCTCTTGGCAGCATTACGGGGACTACCCCGACTTCGAGTGCATGGGACCAAGTAAGGTCTTCAATGTATTTGGCATCAACAGAGGGCAGTCGGGTGCCCTGTTAGGGGCCTCTGACTGGTCCTGTGGGGATTGCGGGGAGATTCTGAAGCGGGCCCCCGCCTCAGCTACCACGGCAACTGCACCATGAGTGGTGGGCAAATTGGGGGCAAAGTAGCTTTCTAATGCGTACTCTGCCCGTGTTATGTGCCACAATGATGTTCATGCTTTAGAGGGGCATGGTGTGTTATGAAGTGGGTGCATTACTGATGAAACTTTATGCCAAATGCTTTTTGCCTAAGGTGTGCCCTCTGAAAGTGGGTACGGTGGGGCACTGGGACTGAGGGTTTACATGAAGTGCTATGTGAAATACCCTTACTGTGTTTACGGCATAATGTGTTGTGCTGAGCACCCATGTGGTGCCCTGTTGCTAATGATGATGCTTGTATAATGGTGGTACTAGGGTGCACCGCTGATTATATGTATGCCTAATGTGGTGTGCTAGACGCACCTTACCAGTAGTTACTGGTTGTCTTCACTGCTTATGTGTGCTAATGGTTATGACAGTGGCCCGAGTGGCCCTGTAATGTTTATAATCCCCTGTAAAGTCATACCTAGTGCCAGATGGCACCGTGTATATATGTGATTGCGTTCTAATGTGTTTTATGAGTAATACAAAGGCTATTTTTTATATAACCTTGTGTGGAGCTTCTTTTGTGGTGTGCCCAGTGTGTCGCTGCTGTGTGAGTGTGCTGCGCAAACGCTTTGCACATTGCCTCTGGGATAAGCCTGACTGCTCTGCCAAGCTACCAAGGGGGTGAGCAGGGGTTATCTTCAGCGTGTAACTCCCTTGCCCTGACTAGAGTGGTGGTTTCTGCCTGGCTTAGGCGCATGCCCTAGCCAACCAGAAATCCCATTTCTAACACTGCCCTGTTGCAGTCTACGTTTTGTCTGACAGTGGAGTTCGTCTTGATTCATTTCAAAACTTGATTCATATAAATGTTGTTCTTCTGTGAATTTTTGTATGTGGAGTTTTTTACTTTAGAAAACCGATGGGTATTTGAATATGAAATTTAAAAAACATATTTTCACAAACAATTGAAAAAAGTGAAATACAAAATGAATAAAATTCTGTTTCATGGTCACATCAAGTGTCAAGTGTGATCATGTGGAGTGACAACTAACTAATATTAGTACTGGCATGTGTGTTGCTGTATGCTTGTTGCAGTTAAATCACCAAGTTTTCTTGGGGTCCCAGTTCTTACCCTGGAACCCAGTTTTATTTTGTGAGGTGTCTCTGGACCCACTTTTCTGGACAGGTTTTTGGGGGCCTACAGGGGACTCCTTACTTTTATCTTTTTCAGATGGATCCACTGCCTTTTGTGGGTTGGGGGGTCTTTTTGGCCTCTTCCCTATGGTCAACCTCTTCACAGCCGCGGCCACTGCAGGTAAGAGCGGCGGGGTGGTGGGGCCGGCTGGGGGGGGGGGGATTTCGAGAGACAACCATGAGGTAAAATTAATTATTTATTTAATTTCCCCTTGTGGTCGTCTCTCGAAACCCCCCCCCTCCACCCCCAGCCGGCTCCACCCCCAGCCGGCCCCACCCCCAGCCGGCCCCACCACCCCTCCGCTCTTACCTGCAGCGGCCGCCCCTTCATGCCTAGTTTTGGGCACTCTGGTTCCTACCCAATGAGCAGCCTTCTTCCCTAACTCCTGGTGAGAGACTGGCCCCAGGTGTACTAGATGCTGATGTAACTTCTCATTGTAACAATTGCTTAAAAGATGCTCTTTCACAATCAAATTGTACAGCCCTTCATAGTCATGCACATTGCTCACTGTTAACCATCCATCTAGTGTTTTCACTGAAAAGTCAACAAATTCCACCCAGGACTGACTCTGGGTTTTTTGAGTCCTCCTGAATTTTATTCTGTGTTCTTCAGTGATGAGTCTAAAGCCCTCAATCAGGGTACCCTTCCTGAGGTCATAGGACTCAGCATCTTTCTCATTCAATGTCAGGAGTCTATCCCTGCATTTTCCTGAGAATAGTTCCTACAAGAGAGGAGCCCAGTTTCTTCTGGCTACCCTTCTAACAAGACAGGCCCTCTCAAAAGCAGTGAACCATTTGGTGATGTCATCACCCTCTGAGTATTTATGGGCAATCCCTTTAGGGAGTTTGGAATCAAAGGAATCTTCTCTCTCCCTAGTTATAAACATGCTGCCACCTGAGATATAGATAGGTCCTAAGGCCATCTGTTTTCTTTGTCTTTCTATGTCCAGGAGTTGAACTTCTAACTTCTACCTCCTCGTCTCCTGGTCGTTCTTTCTATCATGAGGTCCCCCTCTGATGGACTCTCATCTGGTTCTTAGTGCATGGAATCAGTCACTTCCTCAACTTGATCTTCAGAGTCATCCTCAGCAGTTTCATTTTCACCAGACTGAGCTACTAGTTCTGGACGATCTCTTTCAAACTCTGCTAAAAGCCTTCTAAGCTTGTCTTTTTTAGCATGTTTGCCAGTATTGATACCATAACCCTTATAGAGGGCCTCTAGCCTGGCATAGGACAGGTCCATGTAAGGGGTCAGGTCGAGCTCCTGAGCCTGGTTATCAGTATCAGACATTATTTTACTAAAGTTGGGAACTTTTTAAGAAGTTAAAAAAAAACTAACACCAAATGCTTTGTCCTAACTATAGCAATAGTCTTTTACATTTCTAACCACTTAGTTTCAGGGACTTAGCCAAGGCCCTAGCAATTAATTTGATAAATTTAGAAAAAATAGACCAATTGAAAAATACAACTAGACTAAAGACAATGTTTGAATTTACTCATGTGGTCACTTATTGATAAAGTTGTTCCAGCAAATTCAAAGTCTTCTATCCCACCGCTGAACCACCAATGTAGGAAGCTGGCTCTATATATAGTGTACTAAAATGAAGTACACTGTGCAGAGAGTCCAGTGGATCCTTTACTGTTACACTGAGGTTAAAGTAGATAATACTAATGCTCTTTTTGCGGTGGTGAGGGCGAGTAGTTAGGATTATCAGAGGGTAGTGCTAAGCATTTTATTGCATTTACAGTAATAGCTTAGAAATGCCGCTTCTAGAAAGTGAAATAAAAGTTACATAAAACAACAGCGGTGATGCACTCAAAGTTCCAATAATAAACCTGGTATACCAGAGAATCTCAAAATATTTCACAATTAGTGTGCGCCTTCTGAGGTGGTTCCACCCCACCACCTATTCAACAATGAAAAAACAATTCCAGGACCTAAGTCTTAGACAGAGGGCGCACTACTTGATAAACTCAAAATGAGTGTATTAGCATAATGTTAATCAATGGTTTTAGCATCAAAAAATTCAGGATCGACATAATTATCCAGTGTGTACACAATTTTACAACACTCTTCAAAGGGATAATAATAACAATGGCTATGATTTTTCAAAAATGTGTCTTCAACTTGTTTTATTCACAGCTGAAAACTTCAACATCATTCTTGTTGATCCTTAAGTACAATGTTACATTCTGGCGTGGATATTCATCACTCCCAATGCATTTCGGGTGTGCTACCACCCTTCGTCAGGGGAAATCTACAAGTAAACATGTTTTAAAAAAATAGCGTCATTGGCTGTAAACCAAACAAAGTAGCAAAACATTTTTTCTGAACATCCGGGATGGTTATCGTGATTACGGCTCCTAAATCCTGTGACTGTTATTATGAATGATATCACCATGAATTCAAGACAATCACGTCATATTTTAATATCAAAGATAAAGCGAAAGTACCAGAGACAAAGGTTTTAATGAAACAAAGAAGATTCAGTGCAAATACAGAGAAAGATCAAAGATGCTGTGCCCTGATGTGCAACTAAAAATGATGCGTGAAACACCCGTGAATATGCTAATGATCCTAAAGTCGACAACATGCGAAAAAATACCTCCACTACTGCACAAAATATCAATGTAGACGGGTCCACAGCCCATGCCCATAGACGTCTTAAAACCACGTAATCAAACAACCCTGCGCAAAGCAGAAATAAAAATAAAAATTATACATGGTGCGTAACTAGCTTGCGAACCACTACTAAGCTAGAACCAACCCAAGAGGATTAAGTTTAACAGCTTACCAATAAGGTTTTCTGTGATAAAAATACGAGTGAACACCAACGCACTCGAGTGCTAATAACTGTACTCCTGTCCGCTGATCATAATGCTAGAAAATGAATGAACAGTAGATAAAAACGCTGAAAGTTACTCCGAAAAGTGAGTCCTGCCTGCTAAGTATATTAAACATCTGAGGCTTACCAAAGATTAAAGGTTCCCCGTACTTGTTCAAAACCCTGTTCAGAAGCACCGCTTATTTCTCACTCGGAACCACGTCACCCGCTAAAAAAATAATAAAACGTCCATAAGTGCTATGCCTGACTAAACCCACGAACTGTAGCTTCTAGAAAGTGGGCATTTCTCTGCGCTAAACTCTTTTATGTGCCTTTTAGTTTGACTCCAGTCTACACTGGAGGCTGGGGGAGCACATCTTTGCCTTCCCCAGAGACAGCCATAAACATTTGGCATGCAACCAGAAATGACAGACCTCTGCCATTTGAGAACGTGGCTGGACAGATTGAGGGGAGAGGTTTTGACACTTGGCCTCTGGAAGCAAGATCATGGCCCTACTATAAATAAAGATCTGCATTCCAAGGCCTCATGGCAGACAGGACTGAAATTTTGGAGCGACATCTGTGGTTCAAAGGTGAACCCTCTGAACCACCCCTCACTTCGAAGGCCTACTACAGTATAACTACTGGTGCCATACTTTAGCAGGGCAGAGATACACTTGTGGGGACATGATACCAGACATCCTGGACTGCGTGGTGCACACTGCCAGAAGAATCTGTTGTGCACAAGATGTATTACTGTCATTGGAGGGACCGTGCACCCTACCTGAATAGTGGCTGGCCTGGGCCGACTACCTGCTGCTGTGTGGCACCCTGAAGTGTGCTCTCCAAGGGCTTGTTGGTCCCCCTGTTCTTTATGGAGTTCTCAGGGACAGCAAAGACCTCCTGTGAGGGATCTACATGTCTCTGTGTTTCACCTGGAGAGCGGTGCCCTCTCAAGCGCCTACTTCATCTGCTGGATCCTGGCTGCAGTGTGATGTGAGCTTGGAATTAGTATTCCATGTGGAGACTGGATTCCCTTGTGTGGAGCCCTCTAACTAAGGAGTGTGGCCCCTGCATCGTGGAGCCTCAGCATGCACAAGTGTCTCGTTGGTGGTGAGCAGATTCACTGCTTCGTCATCTGTGCCACATCTCTCTCGTGTGACATGCTGACTGCATGCTCATTGTGTGCGGTGTCCGATTTACAGATTGTGACTCTTGGAGTGAGGGCGCATTCATAGTAGTGGCTCATTCTACCTCATACGGTACTGCTGAACTTGCGACTGTTTGTGTGGGACCGGATTGTCTTGTGCGATTCGTTCATCATGCAACAGATGTTGTGCCTCATTCCAGAGAGGTACGGTGAACCCAACTGTGGGTTGATTCTAACCGGATTGTCTGGTGTGACTCGTATCATCTCGCACCAGACTTTTTGCATCAATCCAGGGAGGTACGGCGAACTCGGCCGTGGGTTGATTGCAATGGGATTCTTTGGTGCGAATCATATCATCGCAAGCCAGATGTTATCCCTCATTCCAAGTAGGTATGGCAAATCCAACCGTGTGTTGATTCGTACTGGATTATTTAGTGCAACTCGTATCATCGCACACCAGACGTTGTGCCTCGTTTCAAGGGAGGTATGGAGAAACCGACTTGTGGTTCATTGTGACCGGATTGTCTGGTGTGACTCGGATCAACGTGCACCAGGCGTTGTTACTTCTCTTGAGGTGTAGGGACCACTGCTCCCCCATTTACTGAGTGTTCCGTCTTGCCCTCAGTGCGGCGAATAAACTGCCCTATCCTCACCCGGCCCGATGACTTCGTGTTGCCAGGTAGTATCACCCGGATCGGGCCTGGGTGGTGAGAGTAAGTGACTGGGCTGAGGAACACTTCCGAGAGTGATGAGAAGCCGATCGAGAGACTGTGTGACCCATCTGTGCTTTGCAGTACTGGGCTGGTGCTGAAAGGCAAATTGAGGGACCTCCTGATTGAACTGGGACAGCGTCTAGCCCGCTTCTGCTCTGCATAAGAGATCTTCCCGAGTGTTGGCCAACCCCCCATTAGTCGACTGTTGCCTGGTTACCCTGATAGTTACTCCAGCCTTCTGCACTGGGCCCCTGACTAAGTGTGACTTTGGCCTTAAACCGGTCTAGTAAGGGGTTTTTTTTTTTTTACTCTAACCTGTGGGCAGAGTAATGTGGGGTAACTGAGAGATGTTGGAGGGATTGTGTAACGGGGTCCACATTTGTATTATCAACTGACCTGCCGGATAGCATTTGCCCCTCTGCACTGTGCCAAGTGCGTGCGCTTCATACAGACTTGCCGATATTCTTTCCACCACGTTACAATGCTGTGTGAGTGTGGGAGAGTGTGCTGCATGAGAACAGCCTGCTAATAGTTGCACCGCGTAGTGGTGTTGTTTTACTTGTTTGTGTCATTACCTCACGAATACTCCATTTTGACATTGGTTTTACACATGCAGCCTTGGCCCACGGTGCTGCTGAACAATGTTAAAAATTCTGGTGTGTTCGCATTCTTGATATCATTGTGACCTGGGGTGCTCCCTAGAAAGATGTGGATCTGAATTGTGTTATTTGCCAGGGTGGGCCCAGTTCTGACAAGGTATCGCACCGCATAAGGGTGCTAGGGGTAAAATTGCAATTTTTCCTAAGTGTGCATATTACTAATGTCATTTTAACACTGTTGGGCCTAGAACTGCTAGTAATAGTTCCAAATGTGAATTATGCTCAGAACCACATGGTGCTCATGTTGTGTTAATTAATGTGTGTGTTGAATACAATCTTATTTACTTATATCACATATGAAGTCCCTTTTATGATGATCAGTGTACTTATTGTTCGATAGTGCTGTGCCTGACATTTCAGTGGCAAGCTAATCAAGGTTGAGCACAGGTTATAGAGTGTAATCACCTAACCCTGACAGGAGTGGTAGATTCAACCTGACTTGGGCACCACCTCAGCCAACCAGAAAGTACCAGTTCAAACAATAATTTTATGAATGAAATAAATTTAGGGCTGAAGCCAAATCAGTGGAGAGTGGTAAACATTAATGACCAATTAATGCAGTCAAATGCCTTTTTGGCATCAAGAGGTAATGCCGCAAGGGGAGAATGATATTTCTTACCAAATGCAAGAATACTAGAGAACATTCTGACATTATCTGCAGCAAGTCTACTTTAATAAAACAAGATTGATCAAATTTGACAAGAAGGGGAACAACATTTTCAAGGCAAGATGCTAGAATTTTGGCAAATATTTTGCAATCATAGTTGATTAATGAAATAGGACGATAGTTTTTACAAAGTGTGTGATTCTTATCTGGCTTAGGGATAATCACAAACAGGGCTTCCAGAAAAGATCCACTAGCCTTTGAATTTAAAAAGGAATTGAAACATTCAAGTAATTTAGAGGCAAAAATCGATGAAAAAGAGGAAAGTAGTTCAATAGAAAATCCCGTCTGGGCCCGGGAGTTTAGCTTTTTTTAGGGATTTGATAGATTCCATAACTTGTTGAAGAGTTATGACAGCTTCTAATGGTTTAATTTGTCAGAGATGGAAGGAAGATAGGGAAGACCATCAAAAAAGGTATGTATATAATGTTCTGAGGGATTGGTATCTTCTGTATACAATGATTTGTAATAATCCTGGAAGACATTAGAAATATCAGAGTCTGAGGGTGCAATAGTACTAGTGAGTTCATAATGAATGGGTCCAATATTTTTAAGCTCAGATTTAATTTTTAAATAATTAGCCAACATTTTACCTGCTTTATTTTGACCTCCGTGATATTTGGATTTAACCTTGAGGAGGATATTACAGGCATCAGTGGTGGCAAGATTATTGAGGGTAGACTTGGCTGTAATCAGTTCATGTAGGACAGTGGAAGATCTAGTGGTAAAGTAAGTATGTTCAATGTTTTAATTTGCTGTAGTAACGTATTGTATTGAGAATTTACTATATTTTTGCTTTTGGCATAACAAGCTATAGTAAAGCCCCAAAAAGCTTTTAGAGCAACCCAATAATTAGGAATTGAAGTTTCAATAGATTGTTTTTTTTTAAACTCATTAATAAAAGCAGTGGCTTCTGTAATAAAATTATTTTCCGATAGATGAAGTTGCTAAATCTCCAATGATCCATTTTAAAGTTATTGAGAAATAAATTAAGAAAAGATAAAATAGGGGCATGAGCTGAAATAAAAATGGAACCAATTTCTGTGGATTGAATAGAAGGAAGTAAGGACTTAGTACCTAAAATATAATCAATTCTGGACATGGTATGATGTGCATTAGAGAAAATGTAAATTCACGAGTATCAGGGTTACAAGTTTTCCAGACATCACATAATGGATGAGAGGCAATGGCCAATTGAAATGCTTTATGAGATTTATCAGGATTAAATTTGCATTTAGATTTTCTATGAGTAAAAGGATCTAACCATTGATTAAAATCTCCTGCTACAATAATGTTGAGATTATCACTGGAATCCAATTTAATTTTATTGTTATGCCAAAATTCAGGATCAGGCTTGACAGGACCATAAATATTAAATAAGGAAATGTGTTTGTTATGATTTATAACTTTAGCCAGTACCCAGCGTCCATCACTGTCACAAATAGTTGATACAATCTGTGCCTGTAACAATTTATGAAAACAAATGGCAACACCACCTTTGCGGTTAATGGTTGGAGAAAAAACAACCTGGCCTACCCATTGCTGTTTTAGTTTAAGCGATTCAACATAATTACAATGAGTTTCCTGTAAAAAATTAACATGTAAATTAAATTTTGACAGATGAGAGAGTACCTTTTGTCTTTTGACTGGATGTCCCAAACCACAAACGTTCCATGAAACAACGTTAAACATATTGGGGTTTAGGAGTAGGGAAAAAGGAACATAGATGACAAGCTGCAAAAATGTGAAAAGAAACAAAAATATACCATTTATTAACATCTACATAACATATAAGCAATGCAAACATAGTAAGAATAGAAAACAAATAAGCACTCACATAATAACAAGAGAAAGAGTAAAAGAATAGAAAGAAGAAATAGGAAATGGATAGCAGAATGAAGAGACAGACGAAGGATAAAGATCCAGATCTGAAGTGAAGGGCATGAAGAGTCTGCATTAGACGTGTCAGGACCTAAACAAGAATAACAGCAGAGAGACAAAAAATAAAATATATATAAACAGCCATATACTTAGGAAATGAAAGAGAGAAATGAGAAGAACATGTGCATAACAAAATTGTTAAGAACGTTCAATAGTAGTATTCACTGTATGAGATGAAATATTCTCAATACAAGATTTTAGTTTAACAGGATCGTCAAAGGATCATGAAGTGCCTTCATAGGCAATTTTACATAAACAAGGATGTAGAATGCCATAACAAATATTTAACTGTCTCATTTGCGGTCAAAGGGAAAGGAATTCTTTTCTTCTGGCATTTGAAGCATTAGAGAGGTTTTGAGAAATGAAAATCTTGTGGCTGGACCAAACAAGGTGACGTTTCTGTTTAGCTGCTTTCAAGACACGCTGATATCAGATCTGTGAACTCCAAAAACAGCATTATGATACTTCTAGGTCTAGTAGAATGCGGATGACCCAAGCGATGTGCCCATTGAATATTAAGAGATAGATTATCTGAAGATTTAAAAGATCGAGCAAGAATTTCTTCAAGAAGGCAAGATGATCAGGACCCTCAAGATTCTCTGGTAATCCGTATAAGCAAAGATTATTCCATCTGTTTCGATTTTCAAGATCTTCAGTGTGAAGTTTAAGCTTCTGGATCTCTTGCTCTAGCCAAGGCATCTTGGTGACTAAATCTTAAAGATCGCTAACACGCTCTTCCATTTCAAATATCTTGCCCTTCATAGCGATCCACTGTCCTCAAATTGCTGAAGCTTTTCATTAGTGGCACTCATGAAAGGATTAGGACCACGCCACTCATCAAGGACAGTGTACAAAACAGGATTATGAGAAGGCATAATGGGTGATGGAGGATCATTCTTCACCCTTTTTGGTTTTGGGCATGAAGAAGTAGATTTAGACGATGCAAGTAGATCGCTGGCCATTTTGACGTAGTGCATGAAACAATGTGGAATCTTATGGAATGGTCTAATCCTGGCCATACACTATGATGATGACATATATAAATAGGTTGGCATATAACACACAGTGCAGAGACCTCAAATGTCAATGTTGATATCTGGCACAAAGTACAGTTCGTTTGTAAAGATCAGAGGAATCACTAGATAATAGTTAATCCATCAATGAATTAAGGAACTGAGGTGGACAGATGTAGTATTTGCAAAAAGGAAGCAGAAGAAGGATGCAGAAAAGGAAAGTCACTCCATTGTATTATGTATTAGGAAGAATTCCATAGGAAATACTGGCAAGTAGGCAGCATGTCGAAAAGAAGTAATTGTTGAGATAATAGAAATGTGAATAACAGCCCGTGCACAGACAAAATGGTGGCCACTGATTAAATATGTTCATGCTCAACTGCAGTGCCAAATAATAGAAACAACCTTCATGCAGTTTAAAAATGAAGGCAAATGCAGCACTAGTTCATATGGCACAATTATAAACGGCTAGGACATTAGCCTGAACACAGCGATATGAAATACTGGAGAGCCGATAACGGCTACGGGGCACACCAGACGCTCCTTTCTGATACCTGCCGGCTCAAAATGTTGCTGAAATGTTGTGGAGCATGAAGAAATGCTTTGGCTGGCAAAGCGCAAATTAATATGGCTTATTTAAAGTAAATGGATCCACGTTACGACGGAGTTCAGCAGTCTGCTGCCATTTTATTCAGCGTGGAAGCCACGCCCCCTTCATAAATTCTTTGGAGAATACACTCTGACCTAGCAGTAATGGTCTATGTCCCCTGAATTGTTCATGAAAAAATTGCACAAAAAATATTTTCAATTGTGTTCTGAAAGGAAGGATCTCATGAATTATTGACAATTACCCTAACACTACATCTTATCTAAATGCACATTTTCTGAACAACATTAGCCCTTGGAGAAAACAAAGCTAACACAACTACGAGAGCACAGGCTTTCATGGCTCATCAAAAGATTCTCCCAGAACTGTACTAGAGACAGATGACTAAGGAAGCACCTTATTCCTAATATATAAACTTCAAAGTGCAAGTAACATGGACCCGGAAGGTGTTGTAATATTTATAGAACTGATCATATTTGGCCTATAAGTTAGTTGAAACTTTATTGTACAGATACATTTGGACTTTCTAAGAGCATTAAAAAGGCAGTGTCATACTTTTAGCCCTGAATTAATACATATAGACCCAGAAAATCTGCCAAGTATATTGGAGACCAGCATAACAATGGTGGGACAAATTCTGGATAATGAGAGACAGTGGACATAGAACGAGGGAAAATGTGCAAAGTATCTTAATGAGAAGCAAAATCAGGAGGAGTATGAAAATATAAATGCAACTAGAGAAAATAGCAATACAATTTCTTGGGACATGCGAGATAACAATAAAAAGTCTGGCATGAGGAGGAATGTATTAGATACATATGAATGATCATAGAGAAGATGCACATGAGTGACCTGTTTGTAGAGCGAGTTCCATGAAATGTTGAAAAGCAGGACATTGTGCCTATGTATGCAGGAGCACTAAACTGGGCAGTATATTAAAATACTTGGGCATTGAAGAGGATAATGACAAATTAAAGTATATACTGAATGTATTGATGTAGAGGGAGACAGTGAAGTAGAAGATCTCAAATGCATAAAAAAACTATGACTAAAGTATTCATAGACTCAGGTGCGAAATGTTGTGAACATATTATCACCACAAGATAAGTAGCTTCTAAGACCTTACTTTATGCCAACACCTTCAAAGGATTTGTGGAAAAAAAAACTTGAGAAAATTGCTGAAAAAACAGGAGACCTAGTTGGTTTGGGTTGAGGTGTGTTACAAAGAATTTGACAGAATAATTAATATAAGTGATATAAGTGATATCCTTGTGCTGGATGTGATTGGCTGGAAATGTCACACCATCATTAAAACCAATGCAAGTGACAGTGGTCTTGGAGCTGTATTGAGTGAAATACAAGAAGGAACAGAAGGAAGGATAATATATGCATCATAAGCACTTAAAGAGTTTGGAAAAAGATATTCAGTAATAGAGCTTGAAACCTTACTTGTATAGTGAGTTAAACAGAGAAAGCGATGTGTGAACTGCACAAATTAATCTCAGCCACTGGTAATGAATTGGGGCTGCAATGCAGTTCATAATGTTTTGAACACAATGTCTTCTCAGATAGGAATCAGCCATATGCAAGTCAACCTTGGTCCTGATCCAATAGGAAGAGCCAATTGTGAACTGCCAGGTCAGGTCCCCTCTGGATGGGAACACAAGCAACTTCAGACTGGTTTCATTCTATTTGGACCTCATGAGAAGGTTGCAGCTTGAGTACAGTGGCATAGTGAGGACCCACGTCTGAGCATACCCGTTCCATTTAGTGTCACCTTGAGGTAAAAATAAAAGTGATGGGTGGATTGGTTTCATTATTCTCAGCCACTTGTATTTACTCTGGGCTACAATCCAGTCCATCACTGTGGTATATTCTGCAGTAATATATTTCTGCTGTTTGTGTGGATTTTGCTTTACAAGATGTGTACTGATGACAAATCTCTAATACAAATGTTGGCAGCAAATGAATCATGGTTCTAAAACAGAAAAATAAATACCCTCAAATACTGAAAGAAAACTCAAGGTATGTCAGGGACATTTATTTTTTGTTTTTCAAAAGGAAAGGAAGTTCCCGCTTTGGTAGTTTATTTTTGAAAAACAAAAAATTTTGCTGCGCAGGTGCATTGAACATGGCACCCCCAAGACAAAGCTTCAGTGCATTGGGAAACTTGCGCCTGCCTAATGGAGTACACTAAAAGTGGTGGTCTGTAATTCACCAGGTCAGTGGGCTACACCCCTCCACTGTCTTGATGGAAACGTTTGCTAATATCTAAATAAGTCATATAATCTAAACTAAAACAAGGATTGTACATTTACAATAATTAAATACAATATTACATATTGGTAGAAATAAATTGTGTAAAAATGCACTTCTCTATCTAAGCCTCAGGTTTAGGTTTACCTCTTTTTTTTTTAGAGAAGTACCAGGTTAGTTTGACATTTATCAGTATCTGGGAATTACCATTCTGAGAGCTTTAAAATGAATTTACATGATCACTGGAGAAGTTAAATGTATTTCCAAATCTTTAGACATTTTAGAAAAAGAAATTTACTTGTCAGCTTCGTATGTCTGTGAAATGTGGTCCAATGTCATGTAATGTTTTAGACAATCTTGAAAAGAAATCCTGCTATTGTTTTATCCACTTTGCTTTAATATGTGAACCCCTCAACCAATCATCAACCAATTTGGCATTTACAATAGTTTGATCCCTCTTGCCTATTGCTAAGATATTTGTTGCTTTTACCATTTTCAGCCAATTTAAAAACGAATATAAATTTTACTAGGCATGCATGTTTAATGGCAGCCTTGTTAGGAATTCCACTAAAATATTGTTGAAAAAATATGGTGCTATTGCAATATTGTGGAAAAAATATTAAGGACTGTTAGATCTGCCAGCCTTAGGGTGATCTGTCCCCAAACCTTTTGCCTTCTCCTCTCCTGTGTTGCTGAATTTGTTTTTATGGGCGGTAGGACTCTGTGCACTTTATCACTGCTACCCAGTGCCAAAGTGCTTGTGCTCACTCCCTAAAACATGGTAAAATTGGCATACACCGATTGGCACATTTACTTTACTTGTAAGTTCCAAGTAAGGTAGTACTATTTGTACCCAGGGCCTGTTAATCATGGTTGGCCATTACTTTCAACTTTGCCCCAGTCATGTGTGACTAGATGCCCGCAGTTGGTGCTTTGATATATTAGGCGCTATATTCTACTTTAAAAGTTAAAAATTCATAAATACTTTTCTACTGATTGTATTTTTGTCATTTTGGTGTTAAATAATCTATTACATTGTACACTACTTTTCTGATTTGGGGCCATATGTATCAAAGTTCGGTTTTACGATTCTCAAATAGCGAATTTTTGAGAATCGCTATTTGAGAATCGTAAAACGAGATGTATGTAGAATTTGCAAAAAATCTGCGAATCCTACATACTCCTTAATTGCGAATCGCAAATTGTGATTCGCAATTAAGGAAACCCTCCCCATTCATTCCTATGGGCCTAGAGGCCCATAGGAATGAATGGGAAGACATTCTCAATTTGCGATTAGCAATTAGAGAATCGCAAATTGAGAATGCAATTTCAAGGTTGCAAGGGTGTCAAAGGACACCCTGTTGCACCCCTGAAATAAGCATGGGTGCACATGTGGCGCACATACATGCCCTAAGGACATGTATGTGCGCCACATTGCACTTTGAAAAATGCAAAAAGTGAATTTTTCTAAGAAATCGCATATTACCACCAACTTGAAGTTGGTGGTAATTTGCAATTCCTTAAGGCCAAATTGCACTTTTTGGTGCTTTACATTGCATTTAAGGAATCGCAATTTGCAATTCCTTAAATGCATTCGCAAAATAGGGAATCGCAAATTTTGCGATTCCTTATTTTGCGAGGCAGTTTTTCCTTCATACATACCACTAAGCTTTCAGCGTTTGCGATCGCAATTTTGTTTGATACATATGGCCCAATGTGTGGTATTTTTGCCTGTGATAATTAAGATATCCATCAGCTCAGGGAGGACAACATTTCTTAAGTCCAAAATCAATCATCTCTGACATTGCAGCATTCCAATCTAAGAACAGACTTGCAGCTCACAGCTGATTAGAGTTGATTAGAGTTGAGAACTCTGAACCAAAATAGATTAAATGTGAACCTATAGACCAGAAGTCAACATGATAACTTGAGATTCTATGGCATCTCTGACAATGCAGAAAAAAAGACATTGTTCAATACCTGCCTGACATACTCCAACATTTGTTGGATACCAACTTTACACTGCCAGTAAAATAGATCTGTCCCCAGAGCCGCACCAAAAGAAAATCTCTGAGGTGTATCATAGCAGGTTTCTTTCTATATCAGGAAGTAGTATACTTCCTTCTATATCACTTGCCCAGAATTGTTCGGAAGTCTGCAAAGAAGAGAGGGCTGTTTAACTATGATGATGAGGCAATGAATATTTCTGCTGACTTTTCTCATGAAATAAACATCAGATGCAGGAAATTCTTACCGCAACATCCTAGCCTTAAAAGTCCCACTTGAGGTTTGACTTCCTTTGGAAGATACTAACACAGTGAACTTGATCGGTGCCTGTAGCAGACAGACCTGGCAATCTCCAGGAGTCCTGGCCAACTGATCACAATATGTTGCTGGTGCAATGCAAACTTATACACTCCGCAAGTGACAGATACATCATAAGCAGGCCGGACTAAAGAATTCAGAACCTGTGACAACTTCCAGTAATAGAAACAAATATTGTTCTCCTTTAGAAGACAAGGACAAACAAACAAACATGCCCTATGCTGATGTAGGTTTCAGCCTTTCACCCTTAAAATTTTTGTCTCACGATAGCAACTGCTTATTGGTCACTTTCAACTGGTTGCATCAGGTAGAGCCATGGCCTACCCACTATCGACTAAGGTGTCCTCTCTTATATCTTGCTGCCAACACATTTGCCACATGTCGCCACATGTCATCGATACATGCTGGTACTCTCGCCTTACCTTTTCCTTGCCATTTGATGACGCGTTTTGTCACATTTAGTTTATACATATAACAACCTTATTGGCCCATTAAAAATGCCTCTAGCCTCTTAATATTTTATCACTTTCTGAGTTGTGCCCAAAGATTCAAACACCCTTTTGGGGTATGGTGCCACTGGGTTACTCATTACTGCTTCTTGGTAGGTGACCTGTGGGACAGTGCTTTTTGGTCAATGCCCTACTCTACAAATTTATCTTTGCTGGACCCCTCTTTTTTTCCTTCATGCATCATATGTTTCCGTGTCTTCACATCCTACTGAATGACCGACATTGCACTCATCCACAGCAATTAGTTATTGCCTTGAGTGCAGTGGCATACCAAGGAGGGATGAGGGGATGGTCCACCCCGGGCGGCATGAGTTTTGGGGGCGGCACTCCCCTTACCAGCAGCCATCGCAAAGCAGCAAATGTAGGGACCGTCGCCACCCCCCCCCCCGGCGCTCTTACTTGCAGCTGTCATGTATGGCAAATGCCCTGTCTGCCACAGGCTTCAAAAGGTCAAGCTATGCCACTGTTTTAGTGGCTCTCTACCCCCCTCAACTTGCAACATTAAAATGGCTTCCCACGTATCACCTAGGCACCATAGGATACTGTTGCTATATCTTAAGATCATGTCAAACTATATTAAATGAAAGAAAGTCCTTCCTACTTTGAAAAAAACATCTGCAGACATAGTACTCCTGCAGAAGATTCATTCCCCCCCACATGATCTGACAAACAAAAGAGAAACAGAGCTGGTAAAGTGATTAGCAGTGCAAGAACTTCATCTCAGACTATGTACCTATACGTTCTAAAACTGTTGAACTGCCTGACTTTTCACAAAGACGATAACAGTGAAGAACCTCAAAACCTGGAGAAATGATGACTGCTGGTATGCCTTTTTGAAAATAGATGCTCTGGGTTCTAAATTGATTATATCCATGGCCGACATCCATTAGAACACAGGTCACAGTGGAGGATGGAGGCGATTGGAACATTGCTTTTGATCCCTTCTAGTCGGGATAACCAGATGAAGTCAAACAATTGTGACAGGGCTCTACTGAAAGATATTTGACATAAATGAGGTCTACTTGACCGCTAGAAGTTGACATATCCAAATGAAAAAAGTCACCTTCCTTTTCCATGTGTCAACAGCACATTATCAAATATTATTTCCTCTCCTCGGTGCCTTATTACCACATTTACAGCATTGTGATATTCTTAAAGGTGGCATTATGAATTATAGCCTGGTACTGGGGACTAGGACTATGTTGTTTCCCTGCCTTTGAGATACTGGAGAATGGACACTACAGAAATTAAAATCATCCAGTTTTTTTGGGTGGCAGAAAAGACTTCCTGAAGGGGAAAATAATGAGGGACACAGATGTTCCTCTGAGACAGGACAAAAAAGCAACCATCTCCCATGGAATGATTTATCAGGGATCTAACCCTTCAGCAGAATAAAAAAAACACCAAAGCCCCATTGGGTGTTATTATTTTTATGAAGAAACAAGTTGAACTCAAGTCATCTTTAATATTCAGGCTGAATGTGGCCTTGCTTGACTGAAATAGTGTCTCTATGAACATGGTGAAAAGGCTGATTGTCATCTGATGTCACAGTATAAACATAAGGTGTTACAGTAGGGCATCCCCGATACATATGATGATCATCGGGCACAGACGTCAGTCTGAATCCTCTAAAGAGCCTATAAAACGCACCCCACAAATCCTTTAAACTGATCTAGTATGTCATGCTTGAATCAAGGGTAGCAGTGCAAAAAAAATAAGGATCTGCAGGTTTGGTAATTGTAAGAAGCCAGGCCTTTTTGCAGATGTCTCCCACTTCTTGCCCCATTGGGACTACTAGATGCTCGTTTTTTCCTCTGTCAGTGCACTGAAGCCTGCTACCCATGCCCCAGTGCCAGGGCTGTCTCCCTAAAATTGATATGTGTGAATTGGTAACCCCAATTGGCAAAGGACTTTAACACCCTTATAAGTCCCTAGTAAGTGGTACTATAAGGGATTGGTTTTAGCCCCTTCAAGCTTCTATTCGGGCACCTGGTTAGAGGACCTCTAAGTTTGGTCATGGAGGGCTGGGAGAAGTCTCCTAAGAGAACTCCCAGAGATGTAGTAATCTAAATGCTGGCCTTCCAGAGTCAAATGGCCAAGTTGCGGAAGCAAGCCTCCCACAACTTAGAAGCCGGCCAGGACGTCATAAAGGAGTGGTACGACAGGAACGCCACTCCTGTGGAGTTGACACATGGGCCTAAAGTGTGGGTGATTGAGGCTGTCGAACTGGGGGCCCTCTGGGACCAATGGACTGAGCCCTATGAGGTGATGGAGAGGAAGGGGGAGACCACCTACCTGAAGGATCTCAAAATCCCGAGGCAGCCCCTCCGGGTACCGCATGTCATTCGCCTCAAGCCACACTTTGTGAGGTCTGAGGTCACCATACTTATAGTGACGGATGGGGAGGAGGAAGAGGAGAGTCAACCTCTCCCCGACCTTCTGGACTCAAAGGAGATGGATGGGTCGAAGGAGTAGTCCTAGGCCCCACCCTCACTCTGGACCAGCAGAGGGACTGTCACTGAGTGTTGGGGCAATTTTCCTCTCTGTTCTCTCTTATCCCGGGGATGACCCACCTGTGTACCCATGATGTGGTCAGAGGTGACAACCTCTCTGTCAACAACAAATCTTACAGGTTGTCAGATAAGTTGAGGTCTAGCATCAAAGCGGAGGTATCTAAGATGCTAAAATTGGGGGTCATAGAGATCTCTAGCAGCCCCTGGACCAGTCCGGTGGTTCTGGTACCAAAAGCTGCAACGGCAGGCACCACACCTGAACTCAGGTTCTGTGTGGACTATAGGGGGCTGAACTCAGTGACCAGGATGGATGCCCATCCAATTCCACGAGCTGATGAGTCGATGGACAGGCTGGGCCTGGCCCAGTATTTAAGTACCACCGACGTCAACTCCGGGTACTGGTAGAATGCCCTCACCGAGGCAGCGCAGGAGAAAACTGCCCTCTCCACTCTGGAAGGGCATTACCAATTCAGGGTCATGCCCTTCAAGCTGAAGAATGTCCCTAGCACCTTTCAGAGGCTGGTGACCCAGGTCCTTGCCGGTATGGAGGCCTTCTTGGCTGCGTATCTGGACGACATTACCCTCTTCAGTAACAGTTGGGAGGATCATCTCTTTCATCTCCAGGAAGTACTACAGACCCTACTGCAAGCAGGCCTGACTATCAATGCCAATAAGTGCCAGATAGGGTAAGGATCCGTGGTGTACTTGGGACCCCGAGTGGGCCGGGGTAAAGTGCAACCCCTCCAGGCCAAGGTGGAAGCTTTCCTAGCCTGGGAGCCCCCCAAGACCCAAATGAGCGTCATAGCCTTTCTGGGCCTCGCCGGGTACAACCCAAGGATTCATCAAGGGATATGACACTATTGTGACCCCTTTAACCGAGCTGACCTCAAAAAAGCAGCCCCGGAATGTAACATGGACCAAGGCCTGCCAAGCTGAGCTTGACTCCCTCAAACAGGCCATATGCACAGTTCCTGTGCTCCCGGCCCCTGACTTCTCTCCAGAATTCATCGTTCAGATGGACACCTCTGAACATGGTTAGGGGCGGTGCTATCTCAGTTGAATGATGAGGGCCTGGACCAGCCGGTAGCCTTTATCTCCTGGAGGTTACTCCCCTGGGAACAAAGGTGGAGCACGATAGAGAGGGAGGCCTTTGAGGTGGTCTGGGCCCTGAAGAATTTGAGGCCGTATTTGTTTAGCACTCACTTTTAGGTTCAAACGGACCACAGACCCCTTCACTGGCTGATGCAGATGAGGGGGCAAGAATCCAAAGTTGTTGAAGTGGTTCATTTCCCTACAGGGGATGGACTTTTAGGTGGAGCACTGACCTGGGGTTGAGCACTCCAATGCTGATGGTCTGTCTAGGTTCTTCCGCCTTAGTGAGGAGGATTACATAGAAGCTGGGCAGAACCCTACTCCACAATTTTGGGTGGGGGGATGCCTGTTATAAATGAACCCTTCAGGTAGCTTTTTCCTCCTGGATTTTGCTTATTCTCTTGTGGTGGCCTTAGGGCCTTGGGCACTTTCCCACTGTAAATACAATGTGAAAGTGCACACGCTTTCCTACACACCTTAGGAAGTGGTGCTTATCTTGTGTCTTAAATTCATGCCCAGCCTGCCATTGCAGGCTGGGGTGCGCTTTGCACTGATGGTGCTCTTAAATACGTGTCCAGCCTGCCATGGGATGCTAGTGTGAACTCTTCACCAATGGTGCTCTTAAATACGTGTCCAGCCTGCCATTGCAGGCTGATATGCGCAGTTGCGCGTTTCCTCAGAAGGGCCTGTGTTAGTCACTAGTCATCCTAAGAGGACCTTTCACTTCCACCCGAGTACCCCTAGGGAACGTCTTAAGGGGTGAAGTGAGTGGTAGGTGAAAGGCTGGCTAGGTAAGCATGTGTATCCTCTGCCTAGGTAGTGAGGAACAACCATGTATGTTTTCGCTTCCTATGAGGTTTGCTCTTCCCATAGGCTAACATGGGGAAATGGTTGAAATCACTTCAGTCTGCAATAGTGGATAACAGTGGAGCAGCCTCATGATGTTTCATATCTGTGGATTCACAGCGACAACCCCTTGCCTGTGGTCAAGGTGGTTTGGTAATGATTTGTATAGAAATGCCACTACTAGAAAGTGAGCCTTTCTATGCCCTATAACTCTTTGTGTGCCTTGGTGCTTGGCTCCAGTTCAGACTGGAGGTTGGGGGAGCACATCTAGGCATTCCCCAGCAACAACTATAAAACACTGGGCACTCAATTGGAACAACCAACCTCTACCATTTACAGACCTGGCTGCAGGGATTGTAGGAGGAGGTCTTGACACTTGGCCTCCGGAGCCAGATCGTGGCCCCACTAAATATTAAGATTTGCATTCCATGGCCTCATGGCAGACAGGACTGAAATGTAGGGGAGACATCTGTGGTTCAAAGGCAGGCCCTTTGAACCACCCCCAACTTCAAAGACACACTCCAGTATAACTACTGGTGCTATTCTGCAGCAAAGGGTGAGATACGCTTGTGGGGACGAGGGACCGGACCACCTGGACCTACTTGGTGCACATTGCCAGAGGACTCTGTTGTACACAAGGAGTATGCCATTGAAAGGGACCGCGTGCTCTTCCTGAATAGTGGCTTGCCTAGGCCGACTACCTGCTGCTGTGTGGCACTTTGAACTGGCTCTCCAAGGGCTTGATGACCTTGCCCCTGATTCTCGCAGAGGTCTCAGGGACATCAAACATCTTCTAAGAGGGACCCACACCGTCTACCTGTGACTTCTGACACGCGGTGCCCTCTCAAGTGTCCACATTATCTGCTGGATTCCAGTTTGTAGCCCTGCGTGGGCTTGGAACTAAGAATTGTGCCTGGAGACCAGAGTCCCGAAGTTTGGCCCGCATCTAATGCGTGTAGCCCCTGCATCGTGGAGAACTTGGCACTCATAAGCATCTAGTTGGAGGTGAGCCGATTCACCAGTAGCAGGACCCAGCGTGGCCAGCTTCATCGAACGTGCCACATCTCTTTTGTGCGACACTTCGACTGCATGCTCATTGCGTGTGGTGTCAAATTCACAGGTTGCAACCCTCAGAGGTGGGGCTTAACTGTAGTAGTGCCTCATTCTACCTCGTGAGACATTGCTGAACTTGTGCCTGTATGTGTGTCCAGAACTGTCTGGTGCGACCAATATGGATGTGCACCTGACATTGTGCCTCATTTCCAGGGAGGTACGGAATTCGCAACTCTTCGATCATGCGAGTGACCGGAGTTGTCAGGTGAGGCCAAAATGCACGTGCACTGGATGTTGTGCCTCATTTCCAAGGAGGTATGGATTTTGCGTGACAGGAACGGTCTGGTATGACCCGTATCAATGCACACCCAACGTTGTGCCCGGAGTACCTCGGGTGACTCTGATCAGCGTGTACCTGACGGGGTGCCTCCACCTTCCGAGAGGCCCCCCTGTTTCATTCTCCATTTATCTAATGTTCCCTTACTTGGACCTCAGCTCTGCGGACCAACTGCCCTCTCCTCACCCGGCCTTCCCCGATGACACCGTGTTAACAGGTAGTATCGCTTACTCGGGCCTGGGTGGTGAGAGCGACTAACAGGGCTGGGATAATGCCTCAGAGAACAAATGGAAGCAGGTCAAAAAACTGCGTGATCCCCCCTGTGCTTCGGTGAACTGGGCTGGTGCCGGAGGGCCCTTGGGGATCCCTTAGGTGTGACCATCTATTGCCCTCAGCCCGTATCTGCTCTGCATACTGTGAGTGAACTTCTTAACTTAAGTAGCTGCCAAACCCCTTTTGCCAACTGCCTCTTAATTGACCCTGCTGCCTACCCCCATCTGCTTCCTGGTAGCCTGACTAAGAGTGACTAAAGCCATGTGCGGCCTTGTGCATGGGGGGAGGACCGGGGTGTCTCCAATCTGTGGGTGTAGGATAGTTGGGGCGGATAGTAGGGTGGAGGAAGGCTTGGGGCGACGGGGTCTGCAGAGAGTAACCAATTGACCTGCTGGGTCAGTTGCACCACATTAGGGTGCTGAGTGCATATGTGTGTGAGTGCTTCCATACGAACCTGTCTGATATACGTTGCAGCATGTAGCGGTGCAGAGTGAGTGTGTGTGTGGGAGTGACAGTAGGGAACCACACGTGATTCTTGACACGTTTGCCCAAAACATTGATTACTGGCCAGAAAAGCATTATAATAGACACTGGTTTTCCCCGGGAAACAGACTTAACCACGAAGGCTGAACAACGATCAGCCTTAACAACGAAGGCTGAACTACGCAAGCCCTACCGCGCATATGTCTTAACCACGCATGTGCGTGGTTAAGACATATGCGCGGTAGGGCTTGCGGCCGGACGGAAGCAGGAAGAGATCGTTGTGAGGTAAGTGGGGTTGGGGGGGTGGGTCGGGGTTGATTTGTGGGCTTAGGGTGGGTCAGGGTTGATTTGTGGGCTTAGGGTGGGTCGGGGTAGTTTTCTGGGCTGGGGTGGGTCGGGGTTATTTAAAGTTAGGCTGGGACGGGTCGGGGGTTGTTTTTTTGGATGAATGTGGGTTGGGGGTAGTTTTCAGGGTTGGGGGTGGCTCGGGGTGTTTTGAGGGCCGAGGGCGGGTTTGGGTAGTATTCAGGGATTGGGTGGGGGGGTTCGGGATAGTATTCAGGGCACGAGGTTGATGTTTTAGGGTTCAGGGCGGGGGGTAGGGAGCGTGATAGAACTTAGTACTTAGGGGGCAGGGTCGATTTTAGGGCTTAGGGGTAGTTTAGTTTTCAGGGCATGGGGGCCGTTTTAGGGTTCAGGGCGGGGGGGTCATTTTAAGAGAATAGGGGGTAGTTTTTAGGGATATGGGGAGGGCGGAGGTGAAAAAGTGACTAGGGATGGGGGAGTGGGGTACTTTAGGAACTCAGGCCAGGTGCAGGGGTCAGGGGATTAAATTCTTAACCGCAAATATGTATTTACCAAAAATGCCTTAACAACACGATTCGTTGTAGAGGCATGCGTGGTAAAGGCATATTCGTGCTTAAGAATTTCGTGGTTTAGACTTCGTGGTTCCGGAATGCGTGATAAACGCATTCGTGGTTCAATCATTCAATCGTTTTCCCCGCGCAGCCTCGCCCGTGGTGCTGCTAAAAAGTGGTATAATTTTGTATATGTACACATTCCTGTTATTTTGCACCCTGTACCTTTGCGGTATTGAATTACAAGATTTGCTAGGGTGAGCCTGGTGTGCACAAGGCGTTGCACCGCATAAGGGTGCTGAGCGGGTGTATATTAGGATCTTTCCTAAGTGTGCATATTGCTGATGCCATTTAAAAATGGCTGGGTCTAGTACTGCTAGTAATAATTCCGAATGTGAATTGTGCCCAGAAATATATGATGTTCATGTTGTGTTGATTATTATGTGTGTTGAATACAAATGTTATTTACATACATCACGTTTTGAAGTCTCTTTTGTGACGCTCAAGGTATTTATCGGAGTGAATGCTGTGCCAATGCTTCACACATTGCCTCTGTGGTAAGCTTTACTGCTCAGTGACTAGCTACCGAAGGTTAAGCTCAGGTGTGTGTAATCACCCGCTCCAGATGGGAGTGGTAGGTTCTGCCTGGCTGGGGTACTGCCTCAGCCAACCAAAAAGTGCCAGTTCCAGCAGTGACGCACATACATTGCTGACAGCAGGCCTGCCATTGCAGACTGCAGGAGCAGTGCAAACTGCTTCAACTCAACTTTGCCCTCACCATGTGTGGCAAAGTCAATGCACTATTTTCAATATATGCCATGTTAGAAATGGGGTTTCTGGTTGGCTAAAGTATGCACCCAAGCCAGGCAGAACCCACCACTCTAGTCAGGGTAAGGGAGTTACACACACAAGATAACCCCTGCTCACCCCCTTGGTAGCTTGGCAGAGCAGTCAGGCTTATCCCAGAGGCAATGTGTAAAGCATTTGCGCAACACACACAAACACCAGTGATCCACTAGGCACACCACAAAAAGAGACTCCACACAAGGTTATATAAAAATATCCTTTGTATTGTTAGACCATAATCACATAAATCACTGTGCCACTAGGCACTTCTCATGACATCACATAGATCATAAAATCACTTTGCCAACCAGGCAATTGTCATAATATCACAAGGTAGTGCAATCAAGTAACCACTTATATTATGCACACGTTAGGAAACAGTTGGCATAACATCAGTTAGTGCACTAAAGGCAAGACTAATAAGGGGCGTATGTCATAAACTCCACCATCTCTATGCATACCATGTACACTCTAAAATGTTACTCGTTGTCCTATTATTTGTATAAGGCATAACCACAACATGCATCTCCACATCAGAGCATGAAAATGAAGCGGTTTAGGGAATAAAACAATACATATACCCACATCAGGGCATGAAATGCAAATTAGATTGGAGTAAGACAACCCATAGTCCCCGTCGGTCACCATAAACACATGGGTCGCAAAATTCACCCAAGAACAGCAAGGAAATATGGGCCTCAGAACACCTGCACTCCTGCTAGCAGGGTTACGGTACTTTTTGAGAGCCCTAGGGTATTGCTTCCAAGTAGGCATATATTGTAGGCCACAGGAGCACCTGCGCGCCTACTATGAGGAATATGGTAATCTTTGTGACTGCTGCAATTCAACTGAAGGTTGGAATCTGGGGCCTCCATCGATGTTTAACCCCGTCCTGCCACGTTATTCAAGTGCCCGAGGTACAAGTTACCCGGTATGGGGGGAAGCACAATCTGCAGGTTTAAGCGGGGAGGACTTGCTGGGCCCCCCTGCCAGCAAAATGACCCAAGAGCAGCTGCCTGCGAACAGTCGGTGCAGCAACAAGCTCCCAATGCCTTCAGGCCTCTGGCATGGAATGCAGCATTTAGGCGGTCGAGCGCTGTGTCGTCTCTCCAGTACAGATGGCGGAGGCAGCTTCTCCTCTTGTGCGGCCTCTGGAGTGGGGCCTGGTGTTTACCCCTGAGGTAAAGGCGGCCTCTTCTGGTTGCAGAGCCTCCCTCGGGCTGCACGCGGCAAGGGCTTCACCCTGGCACAGCGGCAACTCTCCGTCCTCGGAGTGCACGGCGCCTTGGGGCAAAGCACAAGGCACTGGAACCCGCCCTGGTCCGTGGGGGGATGTTAGCGCTCCACATGCACTGGAAAAAGAGTCAAGGAGGTATGCAAGCAAAGCGCCCCCACGCACTTGGTTCTGGGAATGGGAAGGAAAAAGCTCACAATATGCTAGCCTTTCCAGCAATAAAAACGCTCAGCACGCGCTTCTGGTTTACCGGGGGCAAAGCACTCCTCAGGCAAAGGGGAGGGGGAAGCACACCACATGCTTGTGCCACCAGCGAGGCACCCACCGCGCTGTTGAAGGAGTAGCTGAACACACACGCTGGTCCTCAATCAAAGTCAGAGATGTCCTTTAATCTGCTAGAGATCCTTACCGAGGCAGGGAGGGGGCCAGCCCGCCCATCCCTGGAGAGCACTGGGTGCCCAAGCGCAGGTAACAAGCAGCAGGCCAGGACATCAGGGTTTTTGTAGGGAAACAGGCAGTCCTTCTTGCAATCCAGCAGGTCCCAGGTCAGTACAACAAACAAGGGAGTCCAATGGCGGTTCCTCCTGGCAGCAAAACAGTTCCTTCTAGCAAGGTGTAATCTGTAGAGCCAGCAGCGTCTGGCTAAAAGTTCCACGCAGTGTCTAACTCATGGGGTCACCGCCCCTGTACTTATACCCCTAAAGTCTTTGTTCTGGGGGCACTTCAAACCACCTTTAGAAGTGCCCAACACCCCCATTCAATACCCAGCTCTGGGTCCAGACACACTAGAGGGGGGCGGAGACAGCATTGATAAAAGGCAGGCACAGCCCTATTCAGGTGCAGGTGACAACTCCTCCCACCACTCTAAATGCAGACCATGCCTATTAAGACCACTAGCAGTCACCCAGGAAAGGCAGGACACACCTCAACCCCACTTGTGACTATCTACAGTGAATGCACATCCCCAGCCCCTGCCACTTCAAAACCAGACAGTAAATACACAACCAGGCATGGCACAAGGAGTCATAAGCACACAGAAATGCCCACTTCTAAAAGTGTTTCTAGAATAGTAACAAATCCGCTTTCACCAGTAAACAGGATTTATCGCGACTATTCCAAACATACCAAACATGGCCACGCTACCCCTTTCATATGAGAAATTACCACTGAAACACATGTCAGTGAATTTCCAATGCAATCCTATGAGAGGAGCAGCCTCACAGCAGTGAGAACCCAAATAGGCTGTTTGTCACTACCAGGACATGCCACACAGCTAAGGCACATGTCCTACCTTTTACCTACACAGCACCCTGCCCATAGGGCTACCTTGGGTCTACCTTAGGTGTGACCTATGTGTAGTAAAAGGGGAGTTTCAGACGTGGCAAACACTTTAAATGCCATGACACTGCGGCAGTAAACTGCGCACATAGGCCCTGCCGCAGCAGAAGCCTGAGACAGGTTTGAAAGGCTACTTCTGTGGGTGGTGCAAGCAGCGCTTCAGGCCCACTAGTAGCATTTAATTTACAGGCCCTGGGTATATAGTAAACCACTATACAAGGGACTTACAGGTAAATTAAATATGCCAAACAGATGTAGACTAATCTTACCAAGTTTACAGGAGAGAGCACATGCACTTTAGCACTGATCAGCAGTGGTAAAGTGCCCAGAGTCATAAAACCAACAAAAACAGGTCAGAATAAATACAGGAGGAAGGCAAAATGTTTGGGGAAACCCTGCAAAAAGTGCCAGTTCCAACATGCCAGTTACCCCTAAGAAAGGCCTCCTGAGCCTAGGAGGCATGGTGAATTATATGAAAGGTATGGACATGTAAGTGCAAATGTATATGTCCCTATAGTGGCCTTTACCATTAAAGGACTCTATAAGTGATAGTCGGTCCATAGGATAACATAAGTTGGCACCCAGGCAAACCTGAGGTTGGCAGCTCCATTATGATACTGCCTTAATATGCCATGTTTGGTATTAAACAACGTGCCTCCTCACCCCTGACATGAATCTCACATTGAGGACGATGTGACATGCACCCAGGTGGCTACCGTAGAGGTTGCCCACCTGGTTGCCGCAGTCTTTCCTGTACTCTGGCTGCAAGCCCACGCTTGTTGCTGCCAAGACAGGAATATGGCCCCTTGCCAGGGGGTGTCAACTCTCCCAGGAGTCAAAAACAATTGCCTGGATGGGAAGGAGGTCACTCTTGCCTCCCTGATAGGCTGGCTAGTGAAGTGGAACATCAAGGCAGTAAGCTTCAAAGGCTATACCGCCTGGGATATGTAACCAGGCTGCCTTGCAAAGGAGGAAACAGCCCTCCCTCTGCCCCCAGGCACATTTGCACCCAGGCAGGTGGAAACAATTGGTATTCAGGAGGAGTACACCCCCAGAAGGCTAGTCACACCTCTAGGGAGGGCTACCTGGTCTGTATAGGTAAGGAAGGCATCTGCAACTTTTAGAAATTGTAGAATAGTGGGTTCTGGGTAGAAAAGGTGACCTACGCCCCCAGATGTGGTCACCTCAGGAGCGGATCAGCCTCTGGGGCTAGTAGCCCATTGGCCACTTGCACCCACACCCTCAACGCCCCTAAATCTAGGATTTAAGGACTACCCCTGACACCAGAACCTATGTTCTGATCTGAATTGCAACAAGGACAAAAGAAAAGACCTGTTTCTGTAACAACAGGAACTGCACAAACCAAAGGCATGATACTCTGCACCTGTGGCCAACTTCCTGGAACTGTACATATGTGGCTTGTCCTGGACTAAAGCACGGTTCTCCCAGAAAGAGAGAAACTTTTTAGAGCCAAAGGCATCACCAGACTTCCCTGGACCAGTGGCACTACTCCCCTGCAACCGCAGGTAAAAACAACATACTGGAACCGAAGAATCACTGGCCATCGGGCCCTCCAAGGGATCGCCCAGAAGTAGATGGTCCAGTGCATTGTGGGAAACATAGTGCCAACCTCCACCATGTTTCAGGTGACCACCATGTTCCCCAAGACTTCCAGACGTAGAAATAACTTTCTGCTGTGCTTACCGCTGCCAAGGCTTGCTGGTAACCAGTCTGGCCACCACCCCCTTCACTAAACGCTGTACCTCGAGGGAACTCCCTAAAACCTTCATCCTCTGAAGTACCAATAAGAAACTGTTTCTTCCCTCCATTAAATTAGGTGCTTCTTACTTCTCCAGTAAAGAAAGTCACCATGCACATGATGCCATGTATCCTTTCTTCCTCATTATCTGAATTCCACCTTGACCTTTTTACATTTTTATTGCCTGGAGGTCCACTATATCCCATCTGTGAATGAGGCAAGGTGCTTTCCTTTTTCTGTATTGTAACAAATCTTTTGTATCATAAAAGCCCTAAAATTCATCACAAAACTCCTTCTATAAAAAAACAAAAAAACAAATAACACCCCTGCAGGTGGAAAGGTAAAAAGTAATCATTACCCAAGATTTAGGAGTTAATAGAATGTTTTATGTCAGGCTCAATGACTCTTTAGGTCTGGCCTAAGGACAGCTTTTAGCTGTTTTGCCAGCCCAGCATCATGTTTTAAAAAAAAACATAATAAAAATGCATGCAAAAAAATATAAACAAAAAAAAAATACATGCATGTAAGGACAGCCAGGTCAACTCTGCACCTGGGCTTCTTGAGCCAGGTAAAATTGAACTGACTGATGAGGCATGGTCCTTGGACCCAAATCACATTTACCCTCCTTGGGTTACATGCAACTCGACCTGCAAGTGACCGATTGTCACTAGCACTTTTTCCTATTGACCGCAATACAAAGTAGTGAATTGCTGTGATTTATGTTTTCTTCTAAAATTTATAATTCTAGTTATATGTATCTGATCTCGTTCGTTATGGTGACTAAATTTAGATTAAAATCTGCTTTATTTTTATAAATTGGTGTCAGATTTTTTCCAGCCATGTCAATTACTTATCGTCCATGTTGGTACTCTGAAATGCTTAACACATGTTCCTCTAGTAAAGCCTGACTGCTCCTTGCCACTCTAGCAGGACTGTGCTAAGGATGTATTATTGTGAATCCAAGGACCATCTTTGGAGTATTCTGAGAGTATTGAAAGATGAAGCCTCATCAGCTTCACCTCATAATACCCCACCATTCTACTGTAATTCTGTAACACTGCGATGGCATCCATAGGACATACCTCTGCCTTCCAGATTAGAGGCAGAAATACTCACCGGCTGAATTGAAAACAAGTGGCAGTCCAAATCTTATACGGTGTCCCTAGGTATATCTCTATTTCTCAATAAAAACCTTTACCACTCTGACACCGTCTAACAAATACCGGACCAATTCTGGAGAAACATACATGTATCACATTGTCTAAAAAAAGAACAGGGCCCAAAGCCACACCAGCTGATGAAATTTTGTTCTATACGAATAACTGGGAGCACTAAAATGGCATTATCTTCGGTGTTTTTATAGACTATGATAATATTCTCAAAACAGGCAAAATAAACACTACAACAAAAATGGCAGCTCGGAATTATGATGCATGATAAGGTCCTAAGGGAGTCCAGACTGAAATTTTGTCATTTTAAGATCCTGCAAAATTAGTATTCAACTCCCTCTTGTCTGCTTGCAGCAGACCCGAGTCCTCACTAGCTTCAGTGGAGGCGTGGCTCGCCAGAGTGCAATCCTCTATACATCCAGTAGCGTGTGCCTGCCTTTCCTGGTATTGTAATGAAACGTGACAAAGCATGGGACAAGCCACTGGCTATGTTTTGAAACCAGCTACAATACTGTTAGTCTTATGTGGCGAGGTGAATAGTGGCTGTAGCCAAACAATGAATCTTGCGTCACTGGCGATCAATTGAAACCCTGACATGCAAGAAAGGCTAATGTAACTTTAGCATGTATCATTCCATGAGAGACTGAGTTACAGGATAACCGGACATCTTTAACAGTTTCTTGGACATGGCAGAATCTTAGAGATGGCAGACTGATTAACAGCATATTAATTCCACTGCTCCAATAGTCTATCATTCCTTTATGGATTTGGATGGCACCTTTGACTCCCGGTACCAAACATTAAGTTAATAATTTGTCATTTGTACCCACTGTAGGACCTCACACAGTGCTCCTTTCATTCATATGTTGCTTTAACTACAGTTTGCTCTGTGGGATGCATCAATACCACATTCCGGCTTCCTTCCTGCGTGACAGTCCTGTTCCACTCTTTATTTCTCTCTTCTTTCACATCACATATTTCTATAATCACTCCTTTCCTTCCACCTGCTCGGTTCACTAGTGTCGAAACTCTCTCAGCTGTATTGTAGGTTCCTTTATTGACTACTGTATTCATTTTGTGTATTCTTTGTATGATTGCATTGAAAGCTCCCAAAAACGAGTTGTTTCCCAAAACAAGTACATCATGCCAATCGTGATTGACCTGATAGACAACCAACATTCATGGGATATAAACATAGCCAAATAATTCTTCCAGGTACTTTTTTTTTTTATAATCCTGTGGGTCTAGTATTTTTATAACAGACCGAATTTTTATATTGTGTGTAGAAATTAAGTATTGCATTAAGAAAAATCGATTGCACTATCATACATTTCAGTGTGAGTTTACTCTACACTCTTTGTATAATTGGAGAAGGTGTAGCATGTTAGAATTACTTTAAGTAGTTTATTAATAAACCTTTTTAAAAAGATGACTCAGGTGCAACTACAACAGTTGTGAAATCCAATGGTATGTGTATTTAGCGCTTCCTTCTAAAGGTTCTCTGGGGCAGATTTACAAGCCCCTTGCGCCACTTTTGCGTCACTTTTCGCATGTTAAAAGTGACGCAAAAGTGGCGCAAGGAGATTGTAAATCTGCCCCTCTATTTTTAGTACTGTGCAATTATTTCCACAAATCAGTGTTGAGCAGCTTTGTGCGATTTCTTACTGTTCGAATAGTGCTACTCACTAAAAGTGGCATCATATCATTGTCGTTAAAAAGTTTCTTCACACATTTTTTCTTTCCTTTCCAGCTATCACCATGCTGATTTATGATGAAACATTCTGGATCTTGTTCGGATGGAAAAACATCAGAAGCTGTCCATTGCCATAGCATTAGAAAAACGTATTAAGAGTGTGATTACTAACACTTTTCAATTGCATGATAAAATGAGTATATAAATAGTACCCTTATGGTCCTAAAACCTAATGTATTGTACAGTCTTCGTGCCATTCCATCTGTCTAATAAATGCCATCCTGCTTGCAAAATGGAACGAAATAACATGTCAGTTATTGGTAAAGCTGGACTTGAAACCCTCCTATTCACAAGTCAATTTGGATTTATTACCTATATATCTATTAAATTGATGTCAATTGTTGCATTGCTTTTTATTAACACCAAATTCAATTACCTAGGTATTACATGTATCCAAAGAGTGCTAGAACATATATGCTAACGCACTGTAATCCCAATAGGTATGCATGAAACCTCTTATCGATATGTTTACCCCTTTTTGATTACATGCTTTATGAAATTGTTTACACTGTATGCAATTCATACACCCAACAAAAATAAAGAGCTCAGAAAACAATGCTGCGACAGACTTGCATTTATTTTGAAATAACAGCTATTCCTAGCAAGCTCAATTAAAGCTAAAGTTGAAAAGAAATATAGAACATGTGGATAGACTTAAGTGGCGGCTTTGGCAGCATGGATCCTTGGATATAACACTCTGTGATCCTAACTAGGAAAAACGGATTGAGATGAGCTCTCTCTAAACATCAGTCATGAAAATCCTGACATACTACTTCACACGATCTGGCAAGTCACCATTTCTTACCTTCATTTAAACGATTTTATCGTATTATGAAATGTTGTATTTTCCTGAAACCTAACAAGAATTCACAAAGTCAATAGACCTGGATTTAAAATGTGCCAACACAGACAAAAGCAGATAAGTACAAATGTGCGCACATATACAGGACGCACAGAAAGGCATAGGTTGCACAGAGATATAGCACAAATGGGCATGCCTGTGTTTACCTGTATCAGCTCAATAAAGCCTGACATGGTGCCTTTATTAGAGTTTGTTGTCAATGTGTTTTATGTCTTAAGACTTTATCATTGCCATCATGGTCTATCATGGAGAGGATGTGTTAAGGAAAGGCTTTTAAAATGAATGAGAAAGGGATTTGACCTATTTAATTTGAGAGGATTGGAGGCTTTTATGTGGTATTTCCTTAGGTCCAACAAAGGGCCATTTTTTGGGGGTATGGAATGTTAAGTTGTTGTCCAACAGGCGGCCTAAATAGAGGGATGCGTGAATATCTTTGTCTTTTCCTAGTGGAGGTTAAAATCTCCCAGGAAAATATAATCACAAGAGGAGGTGAGTTGATCAGGGCTATAATCAAGGAAATAATCAATAAACTTTTTTGGGTGTAGTATAAAATGTTCAGCCTACGTGGTTTAGCATTGTATTTACATCCACCAACAGAAAGACATTGGAAATGAGTAGGAATTCATTGAGTTAATCAGTTTCCATTTAAGGGACTCTTTGTGGATAAAGACCAACCCACCTCTCCAATTTTTACTCTTCCATCAAGGCGGAGGATACAGAAATCTCAGTGTAACAATAGCAGCATGGAGGATTAGCAGAACAAGGTTTCTGTGAGTGCAAATATATGAACGCTGCATTACAGAATGTATGCACACTGTTCTGGAGGGCAGCTTTGGTGTGATGTTTCTAAGCTGAGTCTATGAGTTGAGAGGAGTTAATTTTTCTGAGGTTACTTAAGCAGACTGATATTTGATTGCTTTCAGGATGTTTAGCTATGGAGATTGTGGCAAAAAGATGTGATATGGAATCTAGTGGTCGCAGGTATTAGGGTATGTGATGTGCATTTTTAGATAATGCATATTGCTCTGAAGCATTGATGTCAGTGTGCACATTCGGTTATGGGTGAGTAGGTGTACTGAGTAACATATAATGGGGAGGGGTATATAAGAGTAGTCCTTGGAGGAGAGAGTTTGTGGAAGAGAAATAGAGTGTTATTTGTAAGCATTATATGTCTTTCAGGTTTCATGAACTTTGATTTGATGTGGACATTATTGCTTCATTCACTGCAGACAGAGGCCACATAGTTGTGGACCATATTCCTCATTATAGCTCTGTTTTTTGTGATCAATACAAATATTATGTCACTGCATGCAATTTAAAATGATACACACATCGAGTATCCACCTTGTGACTTGCTGTTAAAAAAATTAGTAGGTGTGTGTGCATTTACGTTAGTCAGCATAATTTGATTTTTCCAAGTTCTCCTAGCAATGCAGTAGTGCACATCACAGGATGCTACTATTTCTCTTTGTATCTGGTTTTCTGATTGTTACGAAAATTTTATTTTATTGTTGTTAGAAATTGGGTCTCTAGTTGGCAAAGGTATGCACCCTGTCCAAGTAGGGACCACAGTCCTAGTCAGGGTCAGTCAGATACACACACTAAATTAATCTGTGCTCACCCTCTGTGAGCTTGGAACAGAATAGTCAGGCTTAAGTACCTGCTTTTCCTGCCCCGGCCACAGACTCACTACAGGGGGGTATGCAGCCCTTTGTGTGGGGGTAGGCACTACCTATTCAGGTGTAAGTGTCAGCTTCTCCCTCCCATCTTGCCCAGAATGGTCCATCAGGATGTGAATGGCCCATTAGTCACACCTAAGGCTCCCTTTGTGTGTGACTGTCTAGAGGAAATGCAAAACGCCCAGCTGTCACCAACCCTGGACATGTATTTAGAGACAGGCAGAAGGCACCAAGTGGCTAATTAAGAAAATGCCAGCTTTCTACGACTGCCATTTTCAGAATTACAATTTCAAATCTAACTTTACCATAAGTTAGGATCTTAAATTGAGATTCCAGAGACACCAAACTTGGGGGTCCCATCTCGTCCCTATTGGAAATTACAATTCTAAGATGTAATGAGGGAATTCCAATGTTAATCTCTGGGAAAGATAGGCCTTGCAGTAGTTAAAAACCAATTTAAGAGTTTTTCGCTCTTCTGGAGACAGGCCTCTGGAAGATACACCGATCCCTGCCTTGATGGGAACCACTGGCAGGATATTGGCCCCCTGTAACACAAGCAGTCCCAAATTCTCCAGTGAATCTTGGTCATGCTCCTCCTCCTCATCTAGTTCCTCTTCTTCCTCCTCTGGAATTACAGCTACTGCATCACAAGCTTCTAGCCAGTCCCTCATCCCCTTTTGCAGCTCCACCTTCCTGATGAAGCCTTTAGTAGAAAGTTCAAATGCCTCACAGAAATCCTTGAGCTGGGCCACAATGTGACTCTCAAGTTTGGCAAGCTCAAAGTCCATTTTTGCAAGTGCAGATGCAGATGCAGAACCTCCAGTCAGAGACATGATTTTGGAAAAAAATACCAATCAGGGAGTTAGACTTGGCACCATTGGCGTGGGTCTCCCTTCCATTTTTTTGCTGTTGCCTCCTGTGTTTTTGCTGGTCTAGATGCTTTGGGCACTTTGCCACTGCTGTTCAGTGCCAAAGTGCAAGTGCTCCCTCTATAAATTGTATTTGTATTTATATTTGTGAGATTTATAGAGCGCGACAGCTGCCCCGGCCAGGAGGCGTCCCGGCGCTAAACAGCAAATGGGAGACAACAGCGCAAAAGAGAAGCCAGGAGACTTACACAGTGGGAAATAGAACAGTTTTAATAGCCTTCCTAAATTCGAAGAGATTACTAAGACCACGAATATGGAGAGGCAGTGAGTTCCAAAGGATAGCTGCTCTGTACCGGAAGGAGCGACCTCCAGCCCGGGTCCTCCTGACCCGAGGGACCACTAGTAAATGTTGGCCCATAGAGCGAAGCTGACGGGAGGGGAAATAAAAGGATAACAAATCTGTCAAAATGTTGGGGGAGGAGGCCTTAAAAATTTTAAAAGCTAAACAGAGAGCCTTAAACTCAATCCGTTGAGCTACAGGCAGCCAGTGAAGGCGGCGTATTGTATTAGCCACCGAGCAAACTTTACGCAAACCCAGAAGAGATCTTGCTGCAGCATTCTGAACTCTTTGTAACCTGAGTACTTCAGCCTTGTTGGCCCCCAGATACAGAGAGTTCGCGTAATCAAGCCTCGATATGATCAAGGCCTGAATAATAATCTGTCTGGTCGGGGCATCAAAGAAGCCCAGAATAGGTTTGAGACCGCGCAACAAACCAAAACAGGTGCCCGCCACCTTCTTTGTTTGGGTCTGGAAATTGAGAGAGGCGTCCATCCAAACCCCCAAGTTCTTCACCGCCTGTTTAGGAGGAGGGGGGGTGCCTAAATTCGTAGGCCACCATTACTCATTCCATAACCCGTGATCTCTACCTACCAGCAACACCTCTGACTTACTAGCATTCAGCTGGAGGCAGTTAGCTGTTATCCACCCGGCAACTGCAGCAAGATCGCCTCGAAACTTCGAGGCGTCGTGCTTAGAGCTGCTCGAGAGGGCTACCACCAGCTGCATGTCGTCGGCATAGGAGACCACAGTCAATCCTCTGCTCTTGGCTAAAACAGCCAAAGGTTGTGCATACAAGTTAAAGAGCAGAGGGCTCAATGAAGAGCCCTGTGGTACCCCGTGCTTGATGGGAAAGGTGGGCGAGGTAAAAGGGGGAGCAATCACCTGAAAAGTCCTATCGGACAGAAATGATGCCAGCCACTTCAAAGCAAGACCACCAATGCCAGCCTCTTGCAGACGGCGCAACAGGACAGCATGGGACACAGTGTCGAATGCGGCACTAAGATCCAGAAGGATCAGTGCCGATGTCTGTCCTGCGTCCATAGCTGTCCAGAGATGTTCCGTCACCGCCAGAAGCGCCGACTCAGTGCTATGTCCGGGGCGAAAGCCGTTTTGCGAGGGATCAAGAATATCGTTGGTAGTCAGATGGTCTGAAAGGATAGAATTAATATAAGCCTCTGTGATCTTAGCAGGCCATAAAAGTAATGAAATTGGCCTAACATTTTCTGGCTTTTTAGGGTCCAATGAAGATTTTTTGAGCAGCGGTATCACCCTCGCCTGTTTCCATGCTGTGGGCACAACAGCTTGGCTGAGCGATTTATTAATCACTTGACCTAGGAGAGGAGATATAATAGGTAAAATTTTCCTAAAGTGGTCAGGTTTCAGTGGGTCGGCCGGTGAACCCGATTTAATTTTAACACAGAGGGCAAGTAAACGGTCCGACTGAATCTGAGGAAAAACCTCTAAAGTAGAGATCGTATCCTTGTTCGGTAGGGCAGGCCAGTCGGTTTGGGTCGCAGGAAAATATTTATGAATATCTTCTACCTTTTTGAGAAAAAATAAGGCAAGCTCCTCGCATTGTTTGTCCGAGGAGATCAGTGGGCCAGCGGGCCCCCTCGGGTTTTTAAGACCTCAGACAATAGAAAAAATGCTCTTTGCGGGGTTAGTGCTGTTACTGATTTCTTTAGCATAAAAAGCAGCTCGCTCTGTATGAATAGCCTTGTGATAAATCTTTACAGCATCCCGATAGAGAGCTTTAAATAACGGGTCAAAATCCCTTCTCCAAAATCTTTCATGTTTTTTGCAAGTTTTCCGCAGCGCAGCTAATTTATCATTATACCATGGGTTAGATTTGGAAGTGCGGTTCAGGGACCATTTAGCTGGAATCAATTTATCCAGCGGTTGGTTGATCCACTCTGAAAAGGCCGAATTAGCCTTATCAGGATCCATTGATAACACCGGAACTGTAGCGGAGAGATGGGCTTGAAATTGATCCCAATTTAATTTGTGCCACGGGCGCTTAAGGGACAGAGGGTAATCTATTTTGCGTGCAGGTGCAGTGTCCTGAATAGACAAAGAAATTAAAAAGTGGTCAGACCAACCCACAGGAACCGGCGGTTGGACCGTGAGGGACGAAATGTTAGTAAAAACAGGGTCAAGCAGATGACCAGCCAAGTGTGTGGGGCCGACGACACGCTGAACAAGCTGGCAAGCCGCCAAATCCGCCACTAGATTAGCCACCTCCACTTCACGTAGATTATCGAAGTGAAGGTTCAAGTCACCTAAAACTGTAAAATTGGGGGTGTTAACCGCCAAAGTGCTAACGGTTTCAACCAGGGCTTCCCTAAAAACCTTAGATGGACCCGGGGGACGATATACCAATAAACCAGACAAGGTATAATTGGGATTAAAAGCAATTTTAAAACAAGCACATTCGCAGTCCACAATGGGCTGTTTAATAAAGGTACAGGGATAGCCGGTTTTAACAATAACCGCAATGCCCCCACCTCTCGTTTCTCTGTTCACAGTGTTTTGTTGTTGTGGATTAGTGATACCATGATTGGCTTATTTGATTTACTTGTCAGACCCTAGTACAGTGCACTATGTGTGCCCAGGGCCTGTAAATCACATGCAGCTGGTGGGCTTGCAGCACTGATTGTGCCACCCACAGAAGCAGCTTGTAAAATGTGACTCAGGCCTGCCATTGCAGAGCCTGTGTGCAGTCTGGGACTGCCATGTCGACTTGGCAAGTGTACACACTTGCCAGTCCCTAAACCTTCCCTTTTCTACATATTAGTCACCCCTAAGGTAGGCCCAAGGTACCCCTGTGGGCAGGTTGCATTGCATGTGAAAGGTAGGACATGCCCTGAGGTGTGTGGCATGTCCTGATAGTGAAATACTGCCAATTTCGTTTTTCACTATTGCAAGGCTATCTGTTCCCATAGGCCAGAATGGGGAGTTTGTTTATAACATCTTATAAACATAACTGACCCTGGGAACAAGATAGGAAAATAAAGTTTAGTATGCCTGAACTCAGAATGTTAAAGTGCATCTTTTAGTAAGGGTGATTTTTACATTCTGTGTTTGAAAATACCACTTTTAGAAAGTAGGTATTTTCTTGCCTAACCATCCAGGGTGCCTCTGCTAGGTTTGTGTATTGCATGTCTGGCTTTTGGGTGACAGGGGCTGGAGAAGGGCTGTGGCTCCAGAAGTCTGATGAGTCAGGGCTGGGCTGAATGGACCTGGGCTGCATTTAGAGTATGGGGAGGAGATTTCCTTTTCACCTGAATGGGCCTGGTCTGCCTTCAACAATGCTGTCTCCACCTCCTGCCAGGAAGCTGCACCAGTGAGGACAGAACTGGTTTTGACTGGTTACAGACACTCTTTGCCTTCAGAGAACAAAGGATTTGTGTGCATAAAAAGTGGGGCCCAGACCCCAGACTTTTAGATCACTTCTGGGAAATCAAGAGGAAACCTTTGCCAAGGAGAAGAGCCAGAGAAGCTGAGGAGGAATACTGCCACTGTGCTGTTTGCTGTCTGGGGTTGGACTGCAGTGGCTGCTTGCTGCCAAGGAAAGGAGAAAAAGGACTTTGCTGTTTTGCTTTGTCACCTGCTTGAAGAAAAGATCTCCAAGGGATTGAAACTGAGCTTGCCTCCTGTTCTGAAGTCTCAGGAACACAAAGACTTCACCCCCTTCTGTCTTCCTGCATATAGAACTGCTGTTTTAGCTGCTACAGAAAGAAATTGCAACACCGACGCCGGCGAGCGACATCGTAACCTGCACCGAAGCCGTGAGCGTTGCTCCGACTTGCGACGTAGGCCCGACGCCAGCTGCCGTACCACATCGACGCCAGTGAGCGACGCCGTAATCTGCCCAAAGCCATGAGCGCTGCTCCGACTTGTGACGTGGGCCCGACGCCTGCTGCTGTGCCGCATCGACTCCGGAGCCAACTTCATCATCATGGAGCCGATCCTCGACGTGGGTGACTCCCCGAATCCATCGACATCACGCCATCGTAAGGAACAGAGGCTTCGGTGCCATCGTGACGTCACCTCCCCAACTTAGTAAGGAACAGTCGTCTCACCTCTCCTGCGCTGCAGTAAGGAACAGAGGCTTCACCTCCCCTGGGGTCGTAAGGAACAGATGCCGCGCGGCGCCAACAAGGCATCACCTCCCCGATGCCGTGAGCCGTCTTTGTTTCCATCGCTTTTCCAAGGTACTGTTCTTTGTGGGCCCGACGCTGCGCACCTCGCGGTCCGTGCCGTACTTTGGGATTTTCATCTGTCACGACGTCGTAATAACTCCAGGTGGAGTTATTTGTTGCTAGAGACTGTATTTAAGTGAATAACCTATTTTTAAGGATATTTTTGATACTGTATTGTGGATTTTTGTTGTTTGGTCTTGTTTTGGTTTAGATAAAGATTACTTATTTTTCCTAAACTGGTGTGGTGTCCATTTGTAGTGTTTTCACTGTGTTACGGTATGTGTTCACAAATGCTTTACACACTGCCTCTGAGATAAGCCTGTCTGCTCGTGCCAAGCTACCAAGGGGGTGAGCAGGGGTTATTCTAAGAGTGTATCCCCCTTACCCTGACTAGAAGCAAGTGCCCCTATTTGGACAAAGGTACCTACCTCTGCCAACTAGAGACCCCCATTTCTAACACAGGGAAAATAGAAAACTTAAAAATGCCAATCAGGGAGGACAGAAAAATAAAAAATGCTAATCAGGGTAAATTCAATCGAATTGGTCTTAGGTATGGATTGGTAGTGTACACCAAATTACTGTAAGGCACTGCACAAACACAAGTCCTATCCCATCACTGCCATCAATGTTAAAAATTGGGTATCTAGTTGGCAGAAGTATCCACCCTGTCCAAATAGAGACCACAATCCTAGTCAGGGTAGGTCAGATACACACCCTAAATTAATCTGTGCTCACCCTCTGGTAGCTTGGCAACGAGTAGTCAGGCTTAACTTAAGAGGCATTGTGTAAAGTATTTGTGCAACACTTAATACAGTAAAACTGTGAAAACTCCACACAAAAGTAATACACACCAGGTTAGAAACATAGAGCTTATTTTAATGAACAAAGCAAGACCAAAACGTCAAAAATCCAATTAGTAGAACCGGAGTTATGAACTTTTAAAGAATATCTGCAAATATAGTGCTTAAAAGCATAAAGCGTCAACTGATGCTATATGGTCACACTTGACCGGCTCAAATCCAAAAGTTCAGGCCAACGGCGATGTAGCACGGGTTGGACGCAGGGACCAACCTTGTCCTGCTGAAAAAGTATCTTGTTGCGCTGTTGAAGAGGCACGATTTGTGGAGCAGAGAAGGAGATGTGTCGTTGTTAATCCCTCTGGATGTAGGCGATGCGTCGGTTCCGAGCAATGCAAATCAAGATGCCTTGTCATTGGCTCCTTCAGATGTAGCCGATCCATCATCGTTGAGCCTCGCAGCCGGCGATACAATGTCTTCGCCCTCAGTGGCAGCGTCGAAACATCAGCATCGAGGAGAGATGCATCAGTTCCGACCGAAGCAAAGATGGCTCTGCGTGGAATCTAGTGGATACAGCACAGAAAACCCACCTCTAACGGCCCATGACTGGATTGGCACCCATTGGCAGGGCAGGACTCACAGGTGACAAAGTGAAGATGCTGTAGCAGGGTTGTTAGAAGTCTTTGATGTCCATGAGAATTCAGAACAGGAGGCAAGCCAGCTAGCCCTTGGAGTCACTTTGGTTCTGGGGTGTAGTGATTCAGTTCCAGTGCTTCTCACTTCCAGGCAAGGAGGGCAGCAGGCAATAGGGCAGGCACAGCAAAGCAGGAGTCCAGCAAAGTTCAGCAGAGTCCATCAGAGTGGCAGTCCTTTCAGCAGCATAGCAGTCCTTCCTGGCAGGGTATCCTCAGGTCGAGTTGAGTTGGTGTTGTCAGAGGTCCAGTAGTTATACCCAGTTGTGCCTTTGAAGTGGGAGAGACTTCAAAGAGAGGCCTTTGAAGTGCACAGGGTCCATGCCCTTCCTGCCCTGGCTCCAGACTCACTACAGGGTGAAAGACAGCTTTGTGTTAAGAGAGGCACAGCCTATTCAGGTGTATGTGTCAGCTTCTCCCTCCCATCCTGCCCAGGATTTCCCATCAGGATATGGATGGCCTATCAGTCCCACCTAAGGCTCACTTTGTGTGTGGCTGTCTGGAGGGAATGCAAAACGCCCAGCTGTCACCAACCCAAGACGTATCTTTACAGACAGGCAGAAGGCACCAAATGGCTCAAGTAAGAAAATGTCAACTTTCTAAAACTGGCATTTACGGAATTACAATTTCAAATCTAACTTTACCATAAGTTAGGATTTTAAACTGTGATTCCAGAGACACCAAACTTGGGGGTCCCATCTATTCCCAATTGGAAATCACAGTTATAAGAAGTAATATGGTGATTTCAATGTTAATCTGCTGTCTTTTGCTCTGGTTGCCACTAATAGGTTTTCCCAGACTTCCTCTTCCCACTGGGTTTTACTTGCCTTTATGATACTAGTATACTCCCTTTTAGCCGAAGCAATCAGGGGTCTATCCTTATGTTTTATAGCTTTAATGAGGGCACCCTTGGTAATTTTACAACTATGGTTAAACCACTGGACCACCAAGGGTTAGGACTCATTTTCCCCTTGCAGCTTTTTACAAATAGGAGGCCGAGTCTGTTAAAGAAATTGTTATGAGCTGATGCTGTCTGTCCTGGGGTAAGTTCTTTTTGTAACTGTGCATTAAACTAATTTGATACAAGTTGGTATAAATTAGCTAATAATTCCTCAGAATTGAGAAAGGCCTCACATTTGACAGTGCGCTTGTTGCTAGTACCCACCACCGAATTGGTGGGGTCTTGTTCTTCTAAGGCCCCTCTCCCCTGGTTTCTCATTTTTTTCCAGAGTAGTAAAATGGGAAAACGGTCACTATCGTAATGGTCCCTTATTGCCAGGTCTGATATCTAGTGCCAGATATAATCGATGTGACTACTATAATTCCTTCTGGTCAAAGTGGGCATTGCGCCACTGTCTGAGGGGAATCGTCCATTCCCAGGTCTTAAACCGTGCGAGACCATGATATCTATGGTCTGCAATGTAGCTTCACTTATTACATGTAGAACTGAGGGGTAGGATCTCCCATTAGTGGTCCTCTTCCTTGATGAGCTCCAGATAAGGTGCATAAGGCTCAAAGAAGGAATGAAAATCACCAGCAATAATTACTCGATGAGAAGGGGGCAAGTCTACCAGGGACGTGTTTAAAATTCTTGAAGTGTTTGATGTCTGGGAGAAAGAGGTAGATCTGTTATCAGTATTTATCATCAGGTAGCTAGGCCTATTCTTACGTGTTATACTAAGGGCTAATATGTCAGGGGAATCGATGTATATTCTTTTTATATCACAACCCAATGAGATTTTTGACCATGTGATGAGCCCCCCGTGAATGGCATTGTTGCTGTATGAATTCAATCCATGCTTGTAAGCATTGGAGTTAGTCCACATCTCCTGGAATAAACACAAATCAAAATTGCCTATATACATTCCCCAGTCCATGTCTTCTAATTTTGCCCTTATCCCCACGATTTTCCATGAAATAAGTAACTGGGGACGCTAAGCAATATTGTGACTGGTGGTGAATGTTTGCATTGTCCAGCTTTCCGTCCATCAATTGTTTCTTTTGCATATGTCGCCCTAAGTGGGAAGGGTATGCCCAGACGTGGGTCCCATGCTCACTACACCACTGGATTCAAGCTAGCCTGGCTGAGGAAGGGTGATGCCCTGAAACCGGTCCCAGGATGCTTGTTTCCGGTCCAGGGAGGGCCTGGCTTGGCAGTTCGGGCTGGACTGTTCCCACAAGGAACAGGGTCAAGACTGATTTGCATATGGCTGGGTCCAAACTGGGGTGGTGTGGTGAGCAAAAGAATGATGGATTTAACCCAGATCCTTGTGACTGGGGGTGAATGTTTGCATTGTCCAGCATTCCGTCCATCAATTGTTTCTTTTGCAATATTTCATGGCATATGACCTCTTGAGGTGGACAAATGGGGGCTGGTGAAAATCTTATCGAGTGAAAAGGTAATCTTTCATAAAACATTGAGACGTAGAGGTATGGAGTGCTGTTTGGAGATAAAGTTGCTGTGGTCCTGCAGGAACCTAATAACAGATTGACTGTAGAGGACAGGGAAGAAACCAAGGATTTTAAAACACCCACCTCCTCCTTCAAAGATTTTACAAGGGAGGCCAGGAGAGCCTCATTAGTGGTAGGACGCCCCGGCGAAGCTAAATCAAAGGATTGATGTACAGCATTGTTGACAACATTGGCAGGATCACTGTTGATTCTCTGTTTGACCGGCAACTCGCACAAAGGAGCAAAATGATTGCTACAAGGGAAAGTCTCAGCATATGGATCTGCTGTTGGTATGTCAAGGGGAGGGGAAAGGGCTGGGGGAGCAGCGGGAAAAGGCAGGCACAGTGCAATCAAGGTATCGATGGTCACTTCGTGTCCCTGATTCCTTGACCTTAAAAACATCCCATGTGTTCTCCAATTGTTTTCCACTAAATGACAGGTAGGGAGACTTAGGGCGCTGAAGTTAGAATCAGTGGAGTCTGAACCAAAATCTGTTCACATTCTACCAAGAGATTGTCAATCCTGTCAAGTACACAATTAGCCCCAGTGGATTTGCGAGTCTTCTTGGATTTTTTATTTTTGGCAACCCCTGTGCCCCCCTCCATGGCCTTCCGTTTTGCCATGTTCAACTATCAATGGGCAAATAACAAGTGATGTTCAGGACCACCAGAAGACTGTAGGGAGAACAGTGAAATGCGATCGACTTGACAGTCAGTTCTTCAGGGTCAGTTTAAATTTTGTTTAACTAACATGAAATACGCACAAGAAGAACTGGGATGAAGAAGAACTGTACCTTGATAAATTGTACGTTTGAGGGGTGGCCCAGCCCAGCCTCCTCCGGTCTCTGATGGGCGCGGACTGGCCTGCCCTTGGCCGGGCGCAGCCCACACGCATCCCGTTCAGCAGGGCTGTGCAGGCGCTAACAAGTGCTTCCCTGTGGGCATGGCAGGCGAGGGAATCTGGTACTGGTAGTCCCCAACACAGGCAGAATGGTGTTGCAGTCCCCTATGCAGCGGGGCTGTGCAGGTGCCAAATAACTTTTCCCTGTGGGCTTAGCAGGTGAGGGAAACTGGGACTTCCCGTTAGCGACTGGCTTACCACCTACTTGAAGTAGGTGCATTTGCGGTCGCAAAACAATCGTAAATACCAGTGCGACGCGCTATTAGGAAGGGACGCCCTTGGCACACCCCTTCCTAATTGCAACACACATGCCCTATTTTGCTAGTCGGTAATAGGTTTTTAACACCACAACCCTTTTTAGTGGTTGCAAATGGGCCGATTCCCATTTGCGACAGCTAAGAAGGGTCGTACATCTGGTCCCAAGACATGTATCATGTAGAAATTCAGTCATGTAGATGTAGCCACATGCACAGGTAGATACAAACACATAGATCCACATAGATACTAGGCTCAATTCTTATTTTACATATATTTGTTTCCTTTCTACCTCTCTGAGATAGTTTCTGGTTTGGAAACCATTTTCAAAGTATCTCTTCTGAGTCTTGTCTGTGGGTCAGATACAGATACCACTCTTCTTTGGTTTTCAATTTTTCATTTGGCTAAGATGATCTCAGATGGAGGCTGGGGGTGCTGACACATCTAGCGAGTACAAATTGAATTTGCAACACGTGATCCAGTTTCAGCTTAATAAAATACAGTTCATGTGTTAGGGATTTGTGTTGTGGTCAGACGTTGTTTGCTTTAATGAAGTATCAGGCAATCAATCAATTTTTAATGTGAACCAAGCCTAGAAGTGAGTGATTCCTTCTGTGGAAAGTCAGTTTTTGTGCTATTGCTTTCGTGTCGCATCTACCCACCCTTGCCGTATACTGTTCTACCAGTGGATTTCATGATCCATCTTCAATAAAAGTACCTTCATTACTGATAACTTTTATTTGCACTGTTTGCCACTACACTTTGGAGACATCACCATGGCATGCATCAATCCAAAAGATACCAGTACACCTGCAGCCATTTACATTGTGTACCACCTTCACCTACACTCCACACAATAATAACAAAAGTAGGAGTGTCAGCCTGCTCCTCAATAAAAAATCACAAGCACACACCATTGCTCAAGTACCACGCCTTTACCATTAGTGTCCTAATCAATGTCAACATTGCTACCATTTACTATCCACGAAGTGACATCCGTGTCTTCTTTGATGATCTAAATAATGTTTTGCATCCTCTGTGGGTCTCTACACCAGGCATCATCTTAGGTGATCTGAGAGTGTAGTTTACAAACAGATTTTCTCCAATATCACATCCACTCTCATGTCAGCCAAATCATCTTACTTCCTAACTCCTCTTCACAATCAACACTTTCCTCTTCTCTAGTCAAGCACTTGTCGCCCATTTCCCAATCAGAGCTCAAAATGTTGTATCTTACTTTACTCTAAGTATCCTGTAGTGAAGACACTTCGCTTTGTTGATTGAATAATAAATGTAGATTTATTAGGACAGAAGATAAACAGGGAGCTGCTACAAAGGGCCCAGAAAATATGTCCTAACTGCTCTCAAGTTGAACAATAATCAAGAGTCATTCCACAATACAACACGTGACCCACCAATGAGAATGAAATGTCATATTACATCATGAGCTACTCTTTTAAAGTGTAAACACAGAAGAAGCAAATGCCACAGATCCATAGGCATTGACACAAACGAGGCAACATTCCTCTTATGCCCCCTTCATCTTATATTTCCCCCTATACTTCACAGCTGATCTCTTGGTTTGACTTCTCCCAAAAATCACCCACGAAATTAATTTCCATTCTGAAATCTTCCAATTCCACATGTGCTCGAAACCATTCACCCCCTAAATCATCAAACCACTACTAATTATCTTTCAAGTGTTATCCTACCAGACAGCTCTCTTTAATAAGACTTTCTCCTCAGGCATCTGCCTCCTGTGCTTGAGATCTCCCATGAAACTCACTGATGACCTCTCATCCCCAGCAAACTATGGGGGATATTACCAAGGAATAGCGATAATTATCGCAAAGCGCGCTTAGCGCTGTTTTTTTTATCGCCGGCTATCGCTGGATTTCATCGCAGAGATAACGCGTTATTATCAACGCTTATCTCCAAGGCGATAAAAAATCCAGCGATAGCGGCGAAACCCAGTAATAGCGCGAGAAATCCAGCGAGAAATTCCCTGCGCTAATGAAAAGCTTGCTAATAGGCAGGTGAGGACTTAACCTTACAAAACCTCCCATTGACATGAATGGTTAAGTCAAGTTTTTAGAGGTGTTAAAATCCAGCGATAATCGCGGTTAGCGCGACTTTTTTTATCGCTTCGCGGGCATTGCTAATAGGGGGAAGTTGTGTTTGCGACTGTTTCCAGTCGCTTTTAGTTGGGAACGCCTACTTTGCATGTCATTATCGCTGACATGCAAAGCGGCACCAAAATGGTCGCTTTCGCCATAAAGCTGTCGCTAACAGCTGTTAGCGACATCTTGCTAAAAGGGCGATAGAAATATCGCCGCTTTAGCGGCAAGAAGTGCCGCTAAAGCGGCGATACCGCCCATGCTAATATGCCCCTATAATCCTTTTTCTTTACATCCGCTGAGCTCTAAAACTTTTGAATGATTTGTTTTTAATTGTCTAACCTCCTCCCTCACTATACACACTGTACATACGCCCTTTCAGTCTGGTTTAAGGGCTCTTCACTCCACAGAATCTGCCATCACTCATGAATTCACATTTCTAATTTCTGTCCATCACAATAACCTGCAAACACAGATGGGGCTGCCCCTAGTTGGGATTTCTACAGGATTTTTAGAGATGCGTGTCAAGTGGGGGCATCTCACAAAAAGTGAAGGACTGGCCTCACACACCACCTGGTGTCATTCTTCATCATCGTTTGATAGAGGGCGGGCATACACCTGGAAACAGGGATGCACTTCTAAACTAAGTGGGGGCCCGTGAATAGTGAAAAGTGATTTAAAAACCATTACAGTTGTCAAAAAGACTAATTTAATTAAATGGGCAGCTGTATGGTATTAAAAGAAATGGGCGGTGATATGGGAACTAATTATCCCCTCACCGTGCTAAATGTGGTCAACATGTTTCTGCTAAGGGTCCCCGGAGGGTACATAGCATTCGTCAGGACCAAATATGTTAGAGGGCTCCGTCTTTATATATACATAAAGATCAACCACTAAAGGAAATGGGGGGTTTATGAAGATATAACTCTCCCCACTAGTGTAGTACTCAAAAGAAATGCCCTAGGTCACTATCCTACTTACTCCATGGGATGTCGAGGGAGGAAGGCCCTACTATGACATCTGTCTTTTTCAGCGCCTTCCGCCGTGTTTCCTACAGTTGTCCGCTTCGCCTGAGGCCACTATTCACGGGCCCCCACTTAGTTTAGAAGTGCATCCCTGTTTCCAGGTGTATGCCCGGCCTCTATCAAACGAAGTTTTTAGAGGGCGAGGATGGCCTATGCTGAAGCATGACACCAGGTGGTGTGGGAGGCCAGTCCTTCACTTTTTGTGAGATGCCCCCACTTGACACGCATCTCTAAAAATCCTGTAGAAATCCCAACTAGGGGCAGCCCCATCTGTGTTTGCATTTCGTGTTGGAGGCTGGCTAGTCCCTAGGCCCTGTGTCTCTAGTTCCCATCCCTAGTCAATAACTAGGGCTAGTGTGTTTGATATCACAATAACCTCCCTTCTACTCTCTTACTCCTCGACCTCTCTACAGCACTTGTTATGATTGATCTCCACTCTATTATCCATCCTAACACACCTTGGGATCACAGGACCGACCCTCAATTATCCTGTCTCTCTGACTATTCCTTCTCAATCTCTTGGTGGTTCTTTCCCACCACACTTCTGTTGGTTGGAGTCTTGCAGGGCTCAGTCCTTCTTACGCTCTTCTTCTCACTCGATAAGTCTTTTCTTAGCAATATCAGCACTTCCTCTGGCTTTTCCTATTGAGAGGGGAATTTCCACACTATCATCTCTTGTTTCTAGCTTTCACCCACCTCCAGACACAGATGTTTGGCTGCCCGTTAGTAAAGTTCGCAAAATTAATTAGAAAGGAGGTTCTGACCATCATTGAACTATTCCTGCTTAAGGATCATATGGATCCATGATTGTGGGTATAGCTCTTGTGTGTAAAAGGAGAGACTTACAGGGATATGCCATAGGTTACAAGCTTATTCAGAGCCTGGGCTTCTAATCATTGGTGTACTCCTGTGTCTGTTTGTGACAAGAGGAAGGTGAACAGCACTGCTCTACTTTCTTTATTAGTCTGTGTCTATGGTTGCTTTATCAGTCACAGTTCTAATTCTGTCTTGCTCAGTACAGGTCAGGCACACAGTGTGTGTTAAGGCGCTAGAGGGCTGTGATTATATTGCTGTTCTAGACAGTGTCAGTTTAAATGTTGCATCACTTTGTTATCTGCTGTTTCAACATATTACCATCATTAGCATCTGCCCAGGCACGCAGGACCTTTCCTGTACGGTCTTGGTCACGAAGGTAGGTGATTACTGGAAAACCTCAGGATAATAATAATAATGTGACAGAGTCACCAATTTAGTATTGTGAGCCACCATGCACATAATAGGTATGCCTTTATTTACTGAGGTAAAACTCAGAGGGTAGAAAAACTCCAACCCACTTGTAATTGTGGGGTTTGCCTGGGTGATGCAGTTTAACATAGCTCTCGTAATCAAGGCCGTAGATCACAACATCTTCAGCCAGAATCATTGGGGTACCCTTAAAACCCTTAATGAGAATGAAAATGTTAATTACAAACACTGCCATATCACCCTGGTTTAAATCATTGAGTATACAGAAAATCCGCTCTATCAGTTCTATCCATTCAACCCTGATCTTCTGCCCCGTCCTTTGCAAATTTGACTACTATCTGGTCCGGAGGATTAATTCTCTGGATAATGTTCTAAGTTTTGCTAAAAGGGCTCTCTACATTCACCCTGGATGTACTCCTACGTTACAGCATCATCATCAACCAGGTTGTCTGTCAGTTAAAAACAAGAGATCAATACAAGTTACCGATCTGGTTTTAGAAAGTCAGAAATGGCTCTTCCCCTAACTACCTTGCTGAATTCATAAGTCTGCAGACAAAACCTATTGGCAAAATCCAAACCTTCATGTGCTGCATTTAAGTTCTGATCCCTTAATTATAAGGGCCTCTGTTCTAGAAAACTCTTCTGGTGAACATTTGCTCAATCCCTTTGCTAACATCATTCAAAACTGCACTCAAGTAAAGTCCCATCCAACAGGACCATTCTCAACTAATATTATCTAAACTCTAATCTGACACTGTAATTCTGTTGATATTTATTTGTATTTTCCTTGTATTTTTCGACATTCTACATCCAACCCATCTTATCACCTCTTTATTCCACCCTAACGTACTAAGGTGCTAATGATCTGTCATGTTGCTATTTAGTAGAAAAACAGTAGACAGTATGGGGCTCATTAGGATGACGGTTGGATGACCATCTGACCACCATTGTTTCAGGCACAAGACCGTCTGACAAGGAGTCGGTGGTCCTGACAGCCCAATTACGATACGACTGCCGTGCAGGTGGTCGTAAAATGCTGTTTACTATTGCAGCTTGTGCAGCGGCCCAGGAAAAGGGCTGCTGCACAAGCGGCAAGAGGAAAAAGCTTGTTGAAAACATCCATGCACTGTGTGCCAGGCACCATGTGGTGCCTGCAACACAGTGCATGGATGTTTGTGGGGGCATCACATGTGTCCCCCTGGCCACATTGCCAAAGCCTACTGGGGATGGGGGCCCTGCTAGGGGCTCCCAAAGTCCATTTCCAACAGCCTTTCCAAGGCGGTTTGACCACCACGAAAAGGCTGTCTGAAACTGACATCCTAATTCCTATGGCGGTCACTTCGCAGGCACCGCCTCCATTGTAGGGATTAGGCTCTGACCACTGCCCTGATGGGTACCTTGAGCCTGTCGGAGGCGGAGGGGGTCTTTCTCCCTGCCCAAATCGCTCTGACTGCCGGTATTGTAATCCGGCGGTCGAACCGATACCCTGGCTGTCAAACGGGCCGCCACCGACAGCCTGTCGGAGGCAGTCTTCCCGAAATCCTTATAAGGCCCTTAGTTAGGAGCTCAGAGGAAAGCCTGTACTGGCTGCAATTTAACTTAATTTTCAAAGCAAGCACGCCTTATTCGTACACATGAAGTTGGAGGAGCTGTAACATGTGACTAATGCATTTTAGTGCGGTGATGTGGACACCAGCACTAAAATGTGTTAGTCTAACCCCTGATGTGTGGCACTTGGCAGATCTGTGAGCATAGCTCCCTGCTGTGGGAAGTTGTCAGATTGTAACAAAAAACTACAGGATGAGGTGACACAAGGCAACACTACTCCAGCAGCTGCCTTACACTGGTCGTCTCGTACTGCAACCACGGGTCTCTGCAGATCATTTGTGAATTTTTCACAATAAAGGGCTATGTATCTATTTTAAATCTTTGCTAAGCAATCTGGACATTTACCATTTATTGCTGCATTCAGGAATAATAATGTTAGACTGATGTTTTGCATCACTTTTATGAAGGAGCCATGGCAAAGGGCATTTACAATGTAGAGTGCTGTCTATTCGACAGGTATGTTGCCCTAAAACGATATGTCGATTAGGCTACATAGAATTCGAGAAATAATTGACCTCTGAATGACCCAAAGAGCTGGGGTATTGTGAGTTATATGTTTGAGGTATGCCTTTGAAAGTTTGGTATGACCTTTGAAAGCATCACTCATAGTCCTCAGTGATGCATCGGAAAGACGAGTAGGGCTGGTTAGGAGTAGGATTCGTGCATGCTTATGCCCTTATAAAGGCAGTAGTGTAACGATGTTAACAATAAATTGTTCAATAAAGAAGCATGCAAGATTTTGCTCATCTTTCCAAATCAATGGTATAACACTTTAAGTACTTAATAGGTAGACCTTTCAACATTTTACAAAAAAAACTTACATGAATTTTAGAGCTTATAACAGATTACCACAAATACTACACACCTATTTATCTTCAACCATTGTCCTTCCACGGCAAAGGTTGGGATATGTCCAAGCTTCACTTGTATGAAACTTCTGCATGGTTCAGACACTGTGAAAAAGTCAGACATATCCATGGAGTGGTCCATGCTCCAGATGGTACAGTATAGTTCAGGACATAATTTGATGATTGCATGAATATATTCCCTGCAGGATCCATGCTCTGATGTAGAATCGACTTAAATGAAAATCTATTAATTGCTGGATCATGAAATGCCTTCCTTATGTTTGGATGCATTAACCTGGAAAGATAGATCAAACAGGAGCAATGGTAGATTCCACACTTTTCCAAACCCGCAGTCACCTCCACCCTACTATTGTAATGTTATGCAGTAGGCCTTGGAAGGGGGCAACAGGATAAGAGAGGGAAACCAAGCCATTGTCTTCACATGCCTGGTTGCACACCTGGGCTTAATCTGTACTGCAGGAGTGTGATATCTAAAATGGAAAGGAGAGATTTAATAATACCTATTGTTTAAGCACAGATTATTGCCTATGAAATATCTGCTGACCCTCTCTGTGTTGCCACTCTGCATTAAAATTTGAAACTCAGTCTTGCTTCTGAGCTGAAATATAAATATGTTTGGATATACTCAATGAACAACTATCAGGATTAACATAAGCTTGTTTGCTAACAAGAATTTCCTTCAATGTAAGGAAATATCACATAACACACAGTGGTGATTCTTTGTGAAATACACACTGCAGTAGAGGTTATAATCCTGATAAATGCCTTTTTTTTTTTAAACAAACAAGTACTATACTGTTTGTAATCCCTGCGGATGACTTGTAGCAAAAACAACAAGTGCAAGTTTAATCTTTCCAAGATATGTCTATGGTTCCAAGATCACTTTCGTTTACTTCACGAGGGAATGGAATAAAGGACTCCAACAAGTACCAGCTGCAGCAACAATGTATACATCAACTATGTACCACAGTTGCCTAACAAGGATGCTGTGCATCATGAGGAACTTACATCCTGTGCTTTAAAGATGCCCGCCACCTTTGACACGTCTTGTGAAAGTCCTTTGGGCGTATGGATATGTAGTCCTTCTTTTTTTTATTCAGACGTTTTATGAACCATGTCATTCTGAGACATGAGGCATCAGTCCAGACCCAATCTACATCCGAAGCACCCTTCCATCCTCCTCTGCTCTTGAAGACATGCGTACTCATGAGCTTCTGAGTGATGCACCGCCAAGACCAGCGCACGAGGGAAAGCTCACCATGTGTTGCATCCTGACACCTTACTCCAAAGCCTCCCTTACTTCAAGAGTGCCGAACCAGGCTAAAATGTATGTAAATGTCAGACTTCATCTACATCATATGTTTACTTTTCTGCACTGCAATACTGGAGTGGGAATTGTGAAATACTAAGTTAAACTGATCTGCATCAATCTTGTCCAAATACAAATTGCATTCAGTTCTAATTTTATAACATTCCCAGTCTCATACCAAGAAAGTGCCCCCAAGTGGCTCCTTATAATAACACAACCAATGTACAAAAGACAAGGAACCACATCCACACTCGGCATCCATATCTTAGCACGGGTGACATTTTTGAAGAGTAGTATTTTATCATTTGGTTTAAGGACTTATCCCAATTTTTTTAATCTGTGGTTATCAATTGCTCAATATCCTTTGTAGCTTGATGTGGTGAACAGTAACATTTGACCAAGTTAATCTGTGTTCATTTTAGCATAATTACCAATGATATTGAGTGCCCTCAGTAGACTTACAGCATATGATCTAGTTACAAGTGACCATCTGCATAAAACAGCATGTAATTTTTGAAGAAACATACCATTATGGACTAGTGGTAAGGCAGGTTAAATCATGCTTACAGAAAAAACAATGCTAAAAATGCGTGGTGCTAAAATGCATTTGTCTGACACCAGAATAAAAGTGCAAAGGTGTGGATTGTGATGCATGCGTACGCATGCGTCATGATGTATGGCTACCATCTTGAAATGGGGCTCCATTAACAAAACACTAATTTCAAAATGTGAGACATGCATGTGCATGTATCTAGATGCATTTATTTGCATGCTGTTGCCGAAAGCATTTCCAATGCCAATAACTCAGCCATTTACAGCAGAGAACTCTTGGTTTTACAAATGCTTGTTGGATTTTGTTCACTGCAACAGTATTTTTGTTAATGCTTTTTCAAGTATTTAGGTAGTTTAACATTACCACATGGCCACCAAATTAATTTTTTATGTTGACACATCAGCATGGTCTGACCCCAAAATATCAGTTGCAATGTCTCTTGAGATCCTGTCTCATTAGCTTCTACCCTGCCATCCTTACTACTGCGGCTCATGACGATCCCAAATTCTCTGCATTGCCTTCCTTCTCACCTCTTCACGGTTGTTCAGACATATTAGCTCTTGCTCTAGCCTGCCATTCTTGTTATTGTGTCTCATGGCAATACCGGCTTCTGCTTTGTCCTAGCCGCTGTATGCGGGCTTCAGTGTGGCTCACAGTATTTCTGGCTTTGACTCTGCCTGACTCATGTCTGGCTAATCCGGAGACATACATGCTAGGCAACATTTCTCTTTAATGCTATTTTCTTAGCAGCCACTCTGATGCAATTACCAGTCTGCTCATTTTGTAGGCGGTCCTTCAACCAACTACCCAGCAGGATAATGTTTGACAAATGGTAATACAGGGCCATTGCCTGACCTTTTGATATCTCAACATTATGCTTCACTACTACTACCAGCACCATTACCACATTGCCATTACCACCATTACCATCACCACCATTACGACCACCATTATCAATATTACCATCACAATTACCACCACTACCAGTGCCACTATTACGCGGAATTGGCGGAATCTGGCAACTAAGCATCACTCTTGCAATGCAGAGTTCTGCCCAAATTCCACCAATCGATGTGTGGCAGAATTTTTCCCCGTGAGGCTCCAGTAATGCGAGCAACATTTGGAGTCCTCTAGCGACATTTTACAACACGGGCATTCGCGGGCGGTTGTGAGCGGTCGTGGTCAGAGGGCTGTTGCTCAAATAGATTTGCTGTCGTTCAAGTAGATTTTCTACTTGAGTGGCAGCAGAATCAACTCATATGGCTGCACACTCTTGCGCATCCCATGGTGCAGTTCACGCTGATTTTTCAGTGCTGCTAGCACTAAATTGCAGCACGAGCAGCGCAACATGCATATATCTGCCCGATGGCGGAACTCCGCAAAGGAGTTTTTATGTAACTCCGTGGAATTTCATCAAGTGAAATTCTGTGAGTTCTGCCCACCCCTAATTACCACCACCAATGTTACCACCATCAATACAACATTACCACCATCTCTGTTACCACCACTATCACCAACGTTGCCAAAACTACTATCAGTACCCTCATAACTGGAAGCACCACTACCATCAACACCATTATTCCCACCATGATCACTGTTATCACCACCACCATTACAATCATAACCATGACTTCTGCTATTACTGCTACCAACATTACTAACATCATCACTATGAGCACTACTATATCTATTACCACCACTGTTACCATCACTACCATTACCATGAGCAACCTTATCACTAATACCAAGCATCATTACAACCACCATTAGCACCACCAGTACCACAAACATTACCACATTCACTATTATCATTACCACCACCACTATCACCCTACCACCATCAGCGCCATTGCAACCAACATCATTACCACTACTACAATGTTCTTGTGTGCATAAGAACTTTGCATGTTTGACAGTGATCTGAGCATGTGTTTGACAGACATTGTGTGTATGTTACCAGCAATAAAACAAGCACTGGCAAGATCAATGCATATGGCTTCAATGTGGTAAATTGATGAAAAAGCATGTCCTTGTGCCAATGTTTACATGTGTTATTAAATTCAAGCCTGGCCTATGAATTTTATAAATATGTGTTTATGAATAAAAAACTATTTTCTGGCCTTACAGCCATCATCAATGGAACCTGTTTTAAAGATGCAGTGAAATTTGGCACTAAGATGTCTAGTCCACCACAGCACAGCCACTTTGACAGTTTTGGTGGCCTTCTATCAGGACCTTCTGTGCGAAAGGATTTAATTTCTTCTACGATTTTTAGTATGTGAGACTGAGAGATATCAATGTTCAATTCCAATGCATACGCTAGATTTAACGAAGAGCAATATTATGGATCTTTTTTTATGTAAGCATTGTTCTTACTTTCCCGGATGTCTTTCAGCTCAGTAGGGTTAGTGCACAACCAGTCATGTTCTTTTGAAAGGTCAACAGAACTGGGCAGGGCGAGATATACGTTCTACATTTACCTTATGGAAGGCTTGGGCCATGATATAGTGAGTCGCATTTTAGGTGTTAGCCTCTGAACGGCCATCAACCTGTGTGAAATTCTGTGTGTGAGACAGCATGAGTGATGGTTTGTGTTTGTATGACTCTGCAAGTAAGGTTCTCTGCATGTATCGGAGTATGTCTACAATTGTATGTGTGTGTGTTTGTAAGAGTGTGAGATTCATACAGATGCATCTGGGTATCTCTGTCTTTGTGAGATTTTAGTCCAGAAAATTTTGTCTCCTAAGGAGACTTTATAAAACAAAGCCAGGATGACTGAAAATGTCACATGTGACATGGAGCCTCTTGGTCAAGTCTAGTAACCCTATTAAAACCAGTAATAGCACTACTACTAACACAGGATTATCAGTACACATCAACATCACTTTGAATTTAACTGACCCATATCTCCACACTGCAAAAGTTGTAACATTGCTTTTTTAGTTTATTTCCCTTTTCACTGAACGCACTTCCACCGCAGGCCTTTGTTAACCAGAATGTAAAGCATTTAGATTTGTGGACAAAAGAAATGCAAATAGTAATGTATATAGATCAATGCATGCAATGTATAGATATAAAACAAGGTGGAATAATTTGTAAACAGAGTGACCGGTAATTGGTAATGGCAATATGACTTAACAGGCCGTATCTAAACACAGCTTCAGACTCATACAAGTACCTTCATTGTCCATACTTCCTGTGAAAGGCTTTTGCCCCTTATGCAGGGAGATTCCTTTGGCCACAGCCAATGCATTAGGCTGCAGTCTGTTTGTTGGTCCCAGTCTGGGAAGATATTCTCTGTAAATTGTTAGCTCGGTAAATACGTGGCTTTAATGTTTTGCCCTCTAAGTTTTAACATCAAGATGGTGATGTGGTTGTGGAATAATTTCTCTACAGATAGCTGCCTCATTTCAAGCCACCTAGACGTCTGCAACGATTGTGTGTCATAATTCAAGCATATTTAGCAGTTAGGCCTTCCCAACACTCACACGTGACTGCAAAACTTAAACTATTTTGTGAGTCTCAGTATTGTAGTTTTAAAAGTGGATCATGTTAGAAATGCCCTTTAAGGTTTCAAAATGTTCCTGTTCGTGTCAGAATTTCATCTAAGATTTTACCTTAGGTAGAAAGGCATAGTTTATGAAGTCTCCCCGATTTGTAAAATGGTGGAATGTTACAGGATAACAAGGCCTTTTGTGGTATAATTATAAAAAACCTTCATAAACTGCAAGTTGTCCAACATGCAGCCGCTAGGTTAGTACTAAAACAATCACGTCGTTCTTCTGCCTCAGCAGCCTTAAAAGCCCTCCATTGGCGGCCAACTCACAAGAGTCCTTTTTCATATAATCCTGCTTACCTTTATAGCCTACAGAGCTGTGGGTCCTAATTATCCTACGGCCAGGTTTACGCATTACACGTCCTCTGGGCCTCTGAAATCTTTAGCCCCAAATCTCCTCAAACCTCCTCAATTCAGGCTTAAGACTAAAGGAGGTAGATCTTTTACATTTTTAGGGACCAAGGCCTAGAACCAGCTCCCCATGGAGCTGAGACATACTGTCTCAGAACCCCTTTTCCGGCAACAGCTGAAGACATGGCTTTTTACGGCCTCTGACCCTATCTGTTACTCTCTCATCTGAAGAACCCTGCAAGGCCACTTCACTGACCCAGAGTATTAGACTCTGTTTTACTCACAAGTACTTCCTCCGACTTTTTATACCACTTAGCTCCAGGATGCTCTCTTGGGATTGACAGTAGTGCTTAATAAATTACAAATTCAATTCAATTCAATTAAACATCACTAGGGTATATTCACAAGAACGTGTGATAACTACCGCAAGAGTAGCGTAACGCAACTTTTATTATCGCAGCCCATCGCGGGAAAATAACCCCGTGTCAACGTGGAATTCACAACAAGGCGTTAGCATGCGATAGACACCAGATAATGCGTCAAATGTCAGCGTGAAAATCAACGCCACGCCGCAAAAATGCGAAACGCGAACGCGAAAAACCATGCGATGAGGCCAATTGCGGTACAAAAAGTTGCGAAAACCAGCCACAGGCCTGCAAATCCCACGCGTCTGGCGGGAAAATGCACCATAAAACCTACAGAAACAAGCCAAAGCACGTAGCAACATGGATGCACCCTGACCCAGCGCAGAGGTCAACGCGAACCCCACAGCCCCCACAGACCACCAGCAAGGAACAACTGGGTCGGGGAAGGCCAAGGAGAAAAGGGAGAGGAAGACGGGGTGCAGACTGCAGGAAAACAAGACCAGCGTCAAGGAGGTGACAGAACACTACCAGCAACTGACCCACAAGCAGACCACCTGGAATGCAGTCGGAGTGCCCAGGAGGCCAATCCAGGAGGCCAAGAGGCGCCGGCAGGACGTGACAACCTAAACCAGGTACAAACCCGCTGCCAACAGGAAGGCAGCAACGGTGACAGGAGGTGGCAGTCCTGCGCCACAGGAGGAGAAGGAGGAAACCCAGGCCACAGCCATCAGTGTGTAGACGGTGCAAGGAGTAGGGAGTACGGACACAGCTCGAGAGGACCTGACACAACATCAACAGGGAGTGTAACGAACAGGGACTGGGGGGACGGGGGGAGATGGGCACAATAGCACACATGCACAACGAGGTGTAGCACACTGCACACCCACAATTATCCAGGATCATGTCCCAGATCCCCTTGGCACACTGCAGCACACACACATAGCAACCACAGCACATACCATGACAATGTGGCACAAAGTGCAACACCCACACTGCAGAACAGGGGACACAACTGGGTCCTCCCAGGTGCAGAAACAGAACAATCACATTGGACAGAGCAGGGAATTGTGAGACGCATATCTACGGCTACAACCCCACATCAGCCATGTAGGCCAAATGTACACTGTCCCAACTCAAATAGCCACCACCGCCCAAACAGTCACAATGTACATTGTCACACAGTCTGCATGTCGACAAGAACAAGGCGCCAACACAATGCCAACATGCACCTCCCCTTCACAAGGCAGAGGGACAAACAACACCTCCAGCAGGTCAGAACAGACAAACCATCAGTGATGCCGGAGACGAACACCACACCTTCGACACCAACGCCCTACAACAGCCCATGGACATCCCACACAACCCACCACCAGGACCAGGGCAGACAAGTTACTCAGAGTAGAACCCAGCCCCTGCAACAGACCACACAGCATGAAGCACCCGCAATCACGGCTGGCTCACAACACTTCACCCACCCACACATGGCACCCCAATGCCAGGTGTCAGAACACCAAAAGGAGGTGGCCCAACAGGTGCGGGTGTTGCCCAACCCATGGAATGCGAACTAGAACACATACGTGGGTGTCCAATACCCTTCAGGGACCACCTACACCCCACAAAGGAGACCCACACTGCCATAGAGACACATGCAGACGCACATACCCAGTACAGAACCACGCCCAGGGGCACGCACATATCAGTCACACACCCACGTTGGCTCTGCGTACGACGGCACAGTCCACTCCCCTTACGAATTCAGTGGGTGACTACAAAGCTACATGTCCAGGTTCAAGCCCGCTGCCTGCGGTGACATGTCTGCGTCCGCTGTACACAGCACAATGTAATGTCGTAGGGCCCAGGGCCCCCATGCATACAACAAGACCACATGGACACATGCACATATCATGTTGAACTGGCTATGGGCACGTGCGCCTGGCCCCTTTATTGGCAGGGCCACATGTACAGTGATGCCTGTGCTGGATGTGTGTGGGGTGAGTATAAGCCAGCCCGCACGGAGTGCTTGGTGCTGGCAACAACCTGAACAGTGGACACCAGTGTAATGGTAACAGAAAACACCAGCATAACAGAGTCAACTGCAGAGCAACATGGAGGGATCCGGAGTAAGGACAGAGGTCACCCAATATTCAGTCAGGAGGTTCTGTGAGTTGTAGTGCACTGAGGTAGGGGCACTAGAGAAGAGCGCGCTCATGTGAAGAAATTGCCAGGATTGTGTCCCTTCCGGTTAGTTCTGATGCACATGCAGTGGGGTGTGTTACACCTGCATCAACTTCCTCATCATAGTCCCAGGTCTTCCCCACTGCATGGGGAGACATTGCTGCGCAACCTCACAACAGCACAAAACTCAATCAGTAACGGACAATGGCTTGCGGTGCACTGAGTCACTGGCACCTGGAGTGCTGAGCAGGGTAGCAGGCCGATGATGGCATCCACGACAGGTCTGAGCAACTCCGTAGGTCTGTCAGGACCACCCTTTCGATTCTGGCAGATGGTGGTTGGAGGTGGTCCTTGCGGTGGTGGCGTGTGCCTCCTGCGGTGATGCGACGTCCGGGCCGCTCAAGACTCGATGCCATGTGTGGGCCCTGGTGGCCCGCAGTTGGGGCCGGAGGAGGCGAACAGTGCAGGGCCACAGACACATGGCGTTGATGACCCCGAGACCATCGCTACAGAGGCCATTCAATGTCTCAGAAGAAGGGGTCCCAGGCCTGAGCAGCACAGAGTTAGTGGCCCCGGATGCACTGCGGCCAGCACAGGCACCCAGCCACGGGACGGTGACTTGCGGTGCAGTCAGAGGGGCCATGCGACCTGAGCGGGTCCCCATCAATGTCCGAGGTGTATGTTGTGGAGGGTTGCGGAGGACAGTGGAAGGTGTCCTCCAGGGCATGATGCGGAAGGTCTGATGTTATCTGGAAGCAGCAAATGGAGGAGTGGAAAGCGCAACCCTCATTTGCACCAACAATTCGGGATCAGCTACATGAGGATGAAAACTAGCCCCTAGTCCATAGACTCAAACGCCACCAATGTACGACCAGTGAGTGTCCATGAATGTCGGGGAACAAACTTAGTGGCACAGGTTCTGTGAGGGGATGAAGTCTTCGATGATGCCGGTACACATATGTGAACTCCAAGAATGCCAAATCAAGGCTCTGTGACCTACTGGACCGCAGTGTAGGCCGGAGGCAGTGGTCAGCAGTGGCCCACAGCCACGGGTCGTTGGCTCGCGAGGCACAGAGTTAGTGACACAGTGGCAGTTGTCGGTAGTGTTCAATCACCTCCGTGACGCTGATCCTGTTCCCTCGGACTGCAACGTGTCATCCTCTTACGCCCCTCTGTGCGTGCGAAGAAATGTATTGTGCCTTTTGAATTACCGATGTTCAGTTCCAAATCTGTGATCCCACTCGTGCGCAGCGTAGGCCGAGGGCAGTGGTCCGCGTAGGCCCACAGACATGTGTGGTTGTGATGCCATGCACAGACTTGTTGCCACCACATCGGAGGGTGTTTAGTGAATTGTTCTCTGCCTTGAATAATGTTCACTGCCATGGTGAAATCAAGACTCAGTTCCAAATGTGTGATCTACCTGACCGTGGTGTAGGCCTGAGGCAGCGGTCAGCACGGCCCATTCACCGAGTGTCACCGGCATAGGTTGGATGGCCCCATCGGCCTGCATAGTTCAGGTTCAGTGGCACCACGTGTAGCAGGCTGGCGTTGAACAGGGTTAGTGGCACCACGTGTAGCAGGCTGGCGTTGAACAGGGTTAGTGGCACCACGTGTAGCAGGCTGGCGTTGAACAGGGTTAGTGGCACCACGTGTCGCAAGATGCCCATATGGAACTATGCCTCACTGATCGGGGGGGCCTGGTGCTGTGGCCGCTGGCCCGGATTTGGGGTCACTGCCATGCATGACTCAGGACACAGTTTCACATATGGGACCTACTGGTCCGAAGAGTAGGCCGGGGGCGGCAGTAGAGTACGTCAACGAAAAAGGAATAAAGCGAGCCTGTGTCGTGGAGGCCGTGATGGTCTGAGGTGGCTGCCAAGGTCGCGGGCCTCGGGCTTGGGGCTGGCCTGACGGGTTCGTGGTCCAGCGTGCCGGGGTCCCGCAGGCGCACAGCATCGCAGGCAACTCCGCTCACGAGGATGGCGTCGGGCTCGTGGTGGGGTGTGAGGCACCGCCCTGGCAGAGACGTGGGTCTTTCTGGAAGAGGACCACGCCCAGGCCTACGTGCTTTTTATTCACACCCCTACGCTGGCGTGGCGTACGCCGGGCCATCCCAGTCCGCTGACGCTTACGGGGGGGGCGTAACAGGCAACATTTCCCTGAGGTCCCCCACTGGCTGGGGTGACATGGTGGCATCCACTGTCCACTACACTCCATACACAAGCGGTGTATGTCGCCATGGATATGGGTGTGTTCTGCATACTGCGAGGTGTCCAGCACATCTCCGCCACTCTTGGCATTGTGTACTTTCCCAATCATGGTTCTACTGCATCCTTCACACATGCCTGGTTGCCACCTCTCCCCATATTCGGCTATTATGTGGCTGAGGTGCCATGCCGTTGCTGGCTCATGTTCAGGGCTTGCCCATGTGGACATTGTAAGTTGTTCTGTCGTGTCTGGTGGGTGGGCATGTTGTTGTGCCTGTTGTATGTGATTTTGTGACGTGTGCATTGCCAGAGTTGTGAGTTGCACGGTTGTGGAGTTGAGGTGTGTGGGGTGTTCATTTGGACATTGCCAAGGGGCTGTGCATTTGCCTTGTTGCCATCCTGGGAATGCTGGATGATGATTGGCTGTCGGAGGATGAAGGTATCATGCACACTGGCTGTGTATTTGAAGGCGACATTGTTGGGTGTTCCACGGTGTTCTGTTGTTGCCTGCACATTGATGTGAGACGTGTGCTTCCTGTTGCGGTGATTGTGTGCTGTGTCACCAGGGGGCACAGGTAGTACATGTGTGCTGCGTATTGCCCCCAACACGTGCGTGCATCCTGCTTGGGCGTATGGTCCTTGCTTGGTCTCCAGCGGATCCTGCGCATTGTGTTGTATGTATGGGGACTGGGGTACCAGGGTGATGGTGATGTCCAGGACAGGTGTGGTGGACTTGGATGTGGCTGGCTGTGAGACTCCTCCGACTCTGGCGGGTGTTGTTGGGGGGGTCCCAGGGGCCAACAGGTGCAGCCACGCCATCAGCTTTGTGTGGGGTGGGATGTTGGTTGTCCGCTGTGTTGGTGCCGTAGGCTTGTTAGGCAATGATGGTCAGGATGCGTAGGTTGGTTGTCCCTTTCAGCCTGTAGTGGACGGTGACATTGTCAGATGTTGGGTCTGTGCGGCTGGTACGTTTCCTGGGGTTCCGCTGTCTGTGTCTGCGCTGCGTCTGTGGTGGTCTGGGGGGGGGGTGTGTGTTCCGGGTGTGGGTTGGGGTCCTGGGGCGGTGGAGGTGGGTGTTGTGGCCCTCTTGGGTGTCCGGGCCGCATGATGGGTGGCTCCATGGCATCTGTTGCCCTTCGGATGTGGCCCTGGGCTGTGCTCCCTTTTGTGGTGCTGGCTGCCGTCCGACTTTACACCAGGTCAGAGCAGGTGTAAATTTCCTGGTGCTAACGAGCCTTATCGCCTGTTTTGTGTTTTTATCGCCGATGTGGCTGGTCGGAGTGAATGTTGAGGTGTGATGTCTCGGCTTTTGGCACGGGAACGCCTACTCTGCATCTCATTAGCGATATTTGCGGGGGTCCTCTGTGGCGATGTTTTTTTGCGGCTGCTATCGCGGGTAAACTGGTGCCGTGGGCTGTTAACACCGGCTTGTGAATGGGGAGGTAAATTTATCACGACTTTGGCTGCGATAATGTGCCGTTAATTCGGCGATAGCTCCTTGTGAATATGCCCCACAGTTTTGCCACATCAAATGCACATTTTTGTAAATTTGAGATAAGTGATACCATGCAGAGCTGTGCTATTCATGTCATCTCATCTACATTAACAACTTGCCCTCGTTGTTTTTTGCAGGGCTAAGATGATAGTGCGTTGCCGAGGGCTAGAAACAGTCGGCCCCATTCTATGGTCTCTACCTTAAGATGTGATTCTAATCCTTGCCCTTCTAGGGTCCAGAGTAAAAGCTGATTTGTATGAATGCATTTAGCAATGGGGTACATTGGTGTGGGTGTTAAGTGGTGTATCATTTTACAATATGTCCACATGCATTCACTCTGGACAACTGTTTGAATGTTGGGGTGACGGGAAACCATTTCCACTGCCCCTTTAACCATTTTTTTTTTTTGCAGACTGGCTGCTGAGCATTTTTGTAATCCATTAAATTGTATACAACATTTATTCAGTAAAGGTTAATTGCAACGTGTTATCAAATCCAAATTTGCAGTGTGCAGTCAATGTAGCATATAAAGATTATTGGGATGGTCAGCTTATTATTACCATTACTACTGGAGCCTTTTTAAAAAAGCCATATATACGCCATTATTGTCCTCCAAAACTAATTAATGTTCAATAAAAGGGATTTTACATTCGTGCCAAACCGCCTGTCAGTCAAACCTCTTTTCATGCCTCTAAGTGGAGAGCCAGCATCAGCATCCTATACTTCAAAGGAGATCCACGCAGTAGGGAAGGAAGAGCATGAGCATGAGACCCATGACTTCCCAGGCCATGCCTGTCTGTGATCGGCCCTTCCAGCACTCTCCTCTTTTGAATTTGGAGACCAGAACGTAACACTGGAGTCAAATTCCAAATAGGAGATGGAGGTGGATGGGGGCTTTGGGGTGGAGATTGCTTTGAAGCTTGGTAGGAGTACCTGGACTGATTCAGGATGGAGCTGAAGAGTTGTCAAGCTCCACACAAGGAAGGGAAATACCAACCACGACAGCTGGACTATAGGACAGCTTTTAATCTGATTTCTTGATTTCACATCGTCTTATGTTATATACAATTGTGAGGTGCACCAATACCATGATTCTGGTTCTGCCAGGTGAATATAATAGCGCAGTACAATCTTACTTTTTAACTTCACTCTTTTGCCCTTCTGTAGCCTATTGTGACTGTAAACTTTACTTTTAATATGTTTACTTTGAAATGAATTATTAAAACTCTATTTAACTCTAACATCATTAACTCTAACCTTGTCACAGTCAAACAGAACCATTAGTGTTTTTCTGTCCATTGTATGAAACTGGTAGAAGCCATGAGACGGCTCGTCAGCCAGGCCATTATGAAGGTGAGAGCCTTGTGTCTGAATGTACCTGTCCATGCCTGTGTGTTCCCGTCTACCTGTGTCTGTGTCCTTGCCTGTAGTTGCCTAGGCCTTTCTGCCTCTGCACCTATCATACTCTTTGCCCCTGTATCTGGATCTCCCGGTGCATGTTTGTGTCTCCTTGCCTGCATGTCTATGCTTTTCTGTCCATCTATTTGTGTCAATCTATGCCTATTGAACTGTGCCAAAAGGCCCCAGTAAGCTTTCTACCTATAGCTTCTCTTGTTTTATTGACCTTTTCTCTTAACTCAAACTCAACTTCAAAATGTAACTTTGCAACATAACGTTTAACTTCTTTGCTTTTCATTTTTTCAGTCTTGCCTGAGAGAGTGCATGCTCTGTCGCTTGCGAGACATTTTGTTTACTTACAGGAGGCTTACCACATCGTTTCAAATTAATTTCTGGTCCTTGTTACCAATGAAGGCCATCATATATTGACTACAAAGGGCATAGTAAAGCAACTGGGACTTATTTTACCATTACAATATGGTTTGTTTTTTTACTTTATTATATATATTTTCATTTCCAATGTCTAGAGACTTTACCTGATATTGTTGGGATAACTAGGGGCCAGATGTACGACGGATTTTTGCATGCCAAATGGGTTTTAGACCCGTTTGCGCATGCAAAAATCCTGTGGAACATGTACTAACCCTATTTTGCGACTCGCAAAATAGTGTTTAGCGACTCGCTATTAGGAAGGGGCGTTCCCTTCCTAATAGCGACCCCAACAGCTATGTAAGAATGTTTTGCGACCGCAATTGCGGTCGCAAAACACTCGCAGTTTGGGAATGCATGCACAAACATTTTTTAAGGGCAGGCAGTGGTCCCAGGGACCACTGCCTGCCCTTGAAAAATGAAAACGAAAAGTTACTTTTTTTTTTTAAAATGCATCCCGTTTTCCTTTAAGGAAAACGGGCTGCATTAAAAAAAAAAAGACTGCTTTATTTAAAAGCAGTCCCAGACATGGAGGTCTGCTGACCCCAGCAGGCCACCATCCCTGGGAGTGCCCGCCATTCCCAATGGAGTCGGAAATTTCGACAGCCTCATTAATATTGATGAGGCATGCAATTTGCGACCCCATTGGGAATCGCAAACAGTGTCTCAGACACTGTTGTACATTGGAAATTGCGAGTCGCAATTTGGCGCAATTTACTAGTCACAATATCCAATGGTCGTTCATCTGGCCCTTACTCTTATACTGCATTAGGTTCCAAGTGTTCAACAAATAATTCATCATACCATATTACTGAGACTACATCACTTTATGGCGTCGTCACACTTCTTTTTGAAGTGAAGATGGACAATTACGTTTTCTTCCACTTTCATTCAGCTGTCTTGCTGACAACTATGTATTGACACCATTGAGGCTTGTCTACTTGGCTTTCTTTTCGGAACCCTTTAGATTTTGAATTCTGATTATTCCTACATATAACAATGCAGTTACGGTACTTACTGACATACCATTCACTTTTTTCTTCCTTTTTTTTTCTGCATGTGGCAACACTGAGGACATTGCACCCGTATTCTTATGGTCTATCCATACAGAGCAACTCACATCTTGTTCGAATGGACCTGTGTTTTCTATGCACGTGAATTCACCAATATCACCATGGTGCAATCTAGAAATGTGCCAATGTTGTTGCTAGCTCACTAGTATTTGATCTGAGGACTACTGGGACTTACAGACCGCATGTTACTGGAAATGTCTCTTTTTCTTCTCTCCACTTCTCTTTTTTGTCACCTTGTTTTTCTCACTACTTTTATTCAGAAGCAATGTCTGTATCTCAACTTCTGCATAAATATTCTTATAGTCTTGATAACGTCGCATCGACAAAACATGTGCCAGCTGTTTCTCGTCTTGTCATGGCCACTCTTGACAATTTGCAAAACATCATCAGGTTGTAAATTTTGAACCATTACAAAACCAGAGGTTTCAAAGGACTGTTCGAAATGCTTCACATATTGTTATACACATGAATTGTGTTAGGTTTAAATGTATCACCGTTTTAACTGCCACCAATTACTGAAGTATAAGAAATGTTATTCTTTGATTGGAAAAATAAACTAAGGATGTTAGTGTCTGTTTGTATATTGTTATCAGATCATATTCTTGTTACTTGTTGACACTTTGTTGGTACTTAGTTGGTGTGCTCCAGACTCAATAGACAGCTCTTGTTTTGTAGGTGATACCTATTGCCTTTGCCAATGCTTGTATAGTTTTTGACTGCGAACTGTACTTTATGTCCTACTTTTTTGTGACTTTTTGTCTTTCTCAGAAGAATCCAACAGGAGGCATAGAAAAAAACAGTCTGTGGGAAAGCTGCTGAAAACACAGCAGCCTTACTATTTAAAACACTAAAACAAAGAAACTGGGATATTAATTAGGAGCAGGGTACCACTAAACAATCAAGTTAGGGTACAACACAGTTCTAAGAATCTCTACCCCACCTGACTCGGGGGTGACAAATCATTGATACTATCATATAAGGAACTACAATGGATCGATACATTTTACTCGATTTAACAAGGACTCAACTCCACTGATAATTGGAGAAAAGCTGCATTTTTCTAAGTAAACCCCTACATACTGCAATTGTTTCTTTCATCATCTGTTTTATACCCTTTCATTTATGGTAGGCTTTATCACACGCTCTCATTTGTTGCCATTTAATGGAGGTATATCACATACTCCATTTTCACTCATTTTTCAACACATTAGTCCTTGTATAACACATTCATCCCTTAATCCATCACCATCTAATATGATATTTCATATATATCCAGCTCATATGATGATGTTATCATGCAGCTTTTATTCCAGAGGCATGATGTTTGTGGATGGTCATCACATCACCTATGCCAATTTGTATGGACATAGTATCTCCTTTATGTCAATTGTAGTTCTGTTGGAAAGAGGGTATTAGCAATGATAAGTAGGGACCTACCACTAGTAATAAGGCCACAAACACAATAAAAGGGTCAGTTAAGGGTCGTAATAAATTATGCCCTTACTCAACCCTTGGTAGCTGGCAACAAGCAGGCAGGGGTAACTTAGGAGGCAGGTGTGTAAAGCATTTAAAAACACCAATACATTAAATAAGTAGCACACAATACACAATATACAATTAAAATCCAACACCAATTTATAAAAATAGGTTATATTTTTATGAACAAATAGACATCAAACTGACAAAAATTAAATGTGGGGACCCAGGGATATGAATTTTTGAAGAATAAACACTTTTGAGTGCTTAAAGAACAATAGCGCCAATTTGGGACATCTGGTTGTGCTTGACCAGGACAAAGTCAAAGTTTGAGGCAGACCGCGATGGAGCCCTGGTCGGATACACAAAGCGGGAGACCTTGGTCAAAATTTTACCTTCGCACTTAGAAACCTTTCCAAAGTATTTTCTCTTGACGTCGGGGAGGCCTCTCCAGCAGGTCGGATTCGCAGTGGCTTCGTCTGCTTGGTTCAGCGGGAGCCCCCAGTCAACTCATGAAAGTCTTGAATTCTCGAGCTTTCAGCAGGACTAACCTGAAATCCAGGCCAGGTCGCGGTTCGACGTGGTTGGCTTTACTCTCGATGTCGAGTCGGTCACCTCTTGGAGCTTTTTCCAAAAGTTGTTCCAAACTTCTGAAACTTCTTCCTGAAGTTCCTCTTGAGGGTTCAAATTGTCCAAAACACAAAACCAAGGGTATAGAAGATCTGAGATAGTCCTTGGAAGTTTGGGACAACAATTCCCACAATGCATCTGGCCAAATCCTTAAAAATTCACTGGACGCACTCCAGGCTGGGGACTTCTTGGTGGAGATGATGCAGGTGGGCTTTGTTAACCTGTATCTTACAGGGAGTCCACTCCTTAATCCTTGTGAAGCCAGGCAAAGTCTTTTGGGCTGTAGAACCAGATTGTGCAGCAGACGCAGTCCTTCAGAGTGCAGTCCTTTAGGTGAACATCAGGGTTCCAGCAGGGCAGTCCTTCTACACCTTTTTGCTTCAGGCAGCCGATCTGAGTTGCTTGGCAGCTCTTCCATATTTACCCAGTGTTCCTGGGAAGCAAGGAGGGGGGCACCCCTGACCAATGGGATGCAGGGTGCCACCCAGGTGTATGACCACTTCCTCCAAAGTGTGGCATATTCTTGTCCCAGAAAAGCACTATTCTTCCAAAATCCAAAATGCAGAAAGTCTCTCCTTGGATGTTAGATCAGGCTAAGCCAACCCACTGTTGTGGCTAAGATTCCCTAACACTCCCCTTCCAGACCTCTCACTAATCTAATTACAGGGGCTCCTGTGTGGCTGGTGGTGCAGGATGTGGGAGTGAGCCTGTGCTGTCCTAAAGTGTCATTCTCCCTTTGAAGACCAGTTTGGCTACCCCTCCCTCATCCTGCCTTCTGCTTCTGCAGCTGAACTTTCCTACCCATAGGAAATCCTTTGTCTCTCTAGCAGGCAACTACACTCCTCATTAAGACAGCTTGGCTCAGCCTGGCTTACAGAAAATAAAGTTTAATAACTTATTTTGTGTGATAGTGATTATAAATCTAACAGTGGCAAGTTGTTGGATTCATCATAGCTATCATTTAATCCTTGAATGACATTTTTAGCTCGCTCCTGTCAATATTTATACTCCCACACAAATATTCCAATGTTATCCTATGGAGCTGATTATCTACAAATTGGGGGAAAACGAAATTTGCAGTTTTTACCTCACCATAGTATATAAAACATATTTTATAACGTCCCTGCTTTTAGTTACATGGCACCCTACCCCTGGGGACCTAGTGGAGACCTTAGGGGTGACTTATATGTAAAAATAAGGTAGATTACTACTTTGGAAGTACCTTTAATTCCAAAGTCAAATTTGCATATAATTTAATTGTAAAGACAGTCTGCAAAGCAGGGCTACCTTTAAAATGACAGCAAGCGGCACAGCAGAGCACACTCCAGTGCAAGAAATCTACTGGGCCTCTAAACCTCCCTGCCCTATTATATACTAAGGACGTTTAGGTCGTTTGACTCCTCCTTACCTTATTATATACTAGGGACTTACAGGGGTCTGTCATTGCCAATTGTAATTATATCTAATTACCAAATATACTTTTAATCAGTGCACAGGCCCTGGGTTTAGTTTGCAGAGCTTAGGATGCAGTCAGAGTTAGAAAGCCAGCACCTAGTCATCAAAATGGGGGCAAAAAGTGGGGGACACTGCAAACAGGTCCTGATTTCTCACAAGTTGCATCGAACTACTTTGCATTTCACCACCGTTTTAAATTTAATCTTTGCAATTCGTGGGTATCATGGCCTCAAATGACAATGACCACTTCTGCAATTCCTATGCAAGCTTTTTGTCTTTACGGCTTAGGTCCTCCTGGCTGCTTTCCCCTGCAGTCACTGACTACTCTGGACTGCACACAGGGCACAATCGCAGTCTTTTGTATTCAACTAGAACGCCTAGGCTCAATTCCACCTCGTTGCGTTCCAGTCTGTAGCCCGCGAGCAAGGCTGCCGGACGGGTGAGTAACCATGATTCTTCACTGGAAGGCATTATTTCTCCAGCTTTGGCTCAACATAGTCACTTCATTTCGCTTCTCTACCCGCAGTACCTTTCAGCCGCATAAACTGATCTACTGACAGTGATTCTTCCAGATGACATTCCGTGGCGATAAACTATTATAAACTCAGTAAACTCGGTACGTTCACCCCTCTTAAGGTTACTCTACACAGATGGCCAATTCACGACACTTATGTTGTTTTCCCACTCTTCTTGCCCGCATTTAAAAATAACTGCTTACACATGCTTGATAGCAAGCCTGTGTCTTAGGAAATCTATTTTTCACAGCATTCTCAAGGCTGGATGGGCTGATCTTGTGACAGTGGCTTCTCTCCTGAGGACTACCCGGCGGTAAATTCTTATTTACACTCCCATTTTATTGGTTTGTCATGTCTTCTACGAGGATATGCTGTTGGGTGTCATTAGTTTGCTTTTGGCATTTTATAAATTTATAAAAATATAAACATAAGATCCTTTTCCCCTTCGATTCAAGTATTGTTACCGAGTGTAGCTCACATAGATTTTTCTAACAGATTTCTATGCAATTCCACAATGTAGGGAGTTATGACATTTAATGCACATGGAGATACTCATCTTCACCTTTGTATTCTAAGACTTGGACACTCTGTATATTTGATTGATATTCTTTGGACAGGTGACACACCTTTCATTTTCCTGATTGATACTCTGCATTGCGGGTCCTTTCCTGCTATGATATGTTATCTTGATTGCTATAACATGTATTGTGCCCCCAAGCTACCTCAGGGTTCTTGCTAATTAGCAAAGGCTTTCCCCCTTTTTTTGCAAGATGCTACCATTATGTTGTTTATCCTGATGGTAGCCCTGGTGAACTATTGATTACATTGTCTAAACGTTGACAATTCCGCTAGCGGACTATATCCATTGATTGTATTAATCTCTATGTACTCCCAGTTGGGGTCTTACCCGGATTAAGTTCTGGAGTCTCTAGCTACCAATGTACATATCAATAGTATTATTCATTCTTTCTGTACAGCACTTATGCACACTTATTTCGCTGATGTCACTTTACACTTGCTCTGTGTCTGTTCTGGAGAACCTGCGTTATTATCTTTATTATTGTTAGATTGAATTAAATGAACTGTCAAAATTCATATGATTTGACTGTGAATTTTTCAGCCTAGGGAGTCTATACTTGTCTTGTTATATGTTCATGAAGCCAAGTTCTCAGGGTTATAGGGTTGCCCCTTTAATGTGTTGTTGTAGCCCACAAGGCAGGCTGCATGGCATTGAAAAGTAGTGTATGAAATTGGGTTACTGGTTGACTGAGCTGTGAGCCCTGGTCAAACAGTAACCACAATCCCAGTCATGGTGAGGCCCAAGCCAACCCTAATTTAAGCTGTGCTCAACCCCCTGGCAGCTTTAGGAAAGTGTAATGCTTTCTCTTTGGAGGAAATTCAGTTAGCGCTAACATCTGCCAAATCAGGTTCTCCTTTAGATATCTGTCCTCTGAGGATCTCCGCCACTCTCTCCAATCAGCTCGCCTCAGTTATCTGTTACTTATTTAATCTATTGGTCAATACCGGGAAATTTCCAGCAACTTGGAATGCGGCACAGATCATGCTGATTCAAAAAAAGACCAACTTGGCCCCATCCAACCTTTCCTAAAGGTCAACAAGATTCTGTACCCATCCTAATCTGGATTCAGATCATCACACAGTACCGAGACAGCTCTAATAGCGGCCACTGACCATATCAGATGGTCACTAGACACTAGCCTACCATCCATGCTGGTGCAGCTGGACTTGTTCGTAGCATTTGATACTATGTCTCATCCTAGGTTACTCAGTAGAATGCAGGAGATTGGTATATGTGGGACAGCACTACACTGGCTTGGTGACTTTCTGTCCAGTAGAACCCAAACAATAACTTTAGGTTCATTCAAGTCTCGCACTTTGGTGCAGGACAAAGGAGTGCCCCTGGGCTCCTGGCTCAGCCCCTTGTTTTAAAAAAAAAAATAACTTTATTGACATTTATGGGTTTTACATAGACAGTGCATTTCAGAAGGAGTCCATCTATAAACATCTCTCATCCTCCCCAACTAGTCCCCGGAAGAAAAAATGAACCATATCTCACTGCTCATTTAAAGTTGCTGGTTTCTCAAGGATGGGAGCCCCTTGTTGTTTAACATATATGTTGCACCTCTAGCCAATACAGCAAAAGCATTTGGCTTTGAAAATAATATTGTACGTGGACAGTTTTTAATCTCCTTTGATTAAGAAGTGACCAAAGCAAAAAAAAACTTTTCTGCTGCTATGACAGCAATTGCTTCCTGGATGATGGAGAATGTCTCCAGCTGAACACCTGTAAAACCGAGATTATGCTGTTCGGCAAGGCTAAACAGTTATGGACTCCCAATTGGTGGCCTACCAAACTCGGCACAGAGCCTACGCCTAAAAGTATGGTCAAGAATCCGGGAGTACGGCTTGACCAACTCCTTTCTAAGAAAGATCAGGTTTTATCCATCACAGGCTCCTGTTTTCAAACTATGCGCTTGTTAAGAAGAGCCTTCCCACTTCTTCCACTTACAGGGAGGAAAATGGTGGTTCAGGACTTGGACTATGGTAACGCAGTATTGGCCTTTGCCAATGAGACTCTGCCTTCAAAACTGCAAGTTGTGCAGAATACTGCAGCTTGTCTCATCTGCAATCTTCCACCCAGAGCTGCCTCTACTCCCTTCTTGCGTTCACTTCACTTTGCTGGTTACCAGTTCGGAAGAGAGTTATTTTTAAAATCTGCTGCCTTACCCACAAAGCCCTGACAGGAAAGGGTCCCAGCTATTTAGCCTCGAAGCTAACACATTATCAGACTCCTTACATCTAGCAATAAGGCTCTCTTAACGGTTCTATGGGTCAAAAAGTCCCGATCAGGGACCAGGTCGTTCTCGTACCTAGCCCCTCTATATTGGAACGCCTTACCTCACCACATTTGTACATGCTCGGATCACCTTCATTTTAGGAAAGCACTTAAGTCTACACTGTTTTAATTCTACTACCCTTGCTTGCATGTGAACTGTTGCGGAGCCGAGATACCCCTCCCGGGGTGGTTCATGCGCATTAAAACTAAAAAAATAAAACAACATAACATAACCGCTTGGCACAAAGCAGTCAGGCATAACTTAGAGGTAATGTGTAAAGTATTTGTGCAACACTTCAAACAGTAACACAATGAAAACACACCACAAAAGGATGCCACACCAGATTAGAAAAATAGAGTAATTTTTAGCTAAATAAAATAATGACCAAAATGACCAAAATGACAAAAATCCAAACAGTAAAACTGGAGATACGCAGGTTTAAATGTTTCAGTGTAAACAGCTCTTTTTGGCGTTCCCATTGCGGTGCCCATTTTCAGAGGCACTGCCGTTGGAATGCCTAAAACAGACCGCCAGACATGAGAAAACTCGTAATCTGGCAGGCGGTGCAACCACAGGTTTGGCGTTGCGGGATCGGACCGCCGGTGTGGGGGTCCGCCTCCGCACCGCCAAACTCTTAATTACGACCTAAATTGTTAAGGCAGGAAAATGCCACTTTCTAAATTGCCGTTTTCAAAATTGTTATTTAAAATCCAACTTCATCATAAGTTATGATTTTTCATTACAATTCCAAAGACATCAAACATGAACTGGTTGGAAATTATAGTCTATTAAATGCAATACGGTAACTCCAATGTTATCCTTTGGGAGAGGTAGGCCTTGCAGTAGTGAAAAACTAATTTCACTACTGGACATGTAAAACTTATAAGTACATGTCCTACTTGTTAAATGCATTGTACCCTGCCCCCTGGCCTGTTCAGGGCCTACCCTAAGGGTGACTTGTATGTATTAAAAAGGAGGTTTTGGGCATGGCAAATGGTTTCATTTGCCAGGTAGAAATGGCAGTTTAAAATTGCACTCACAGGCTGCAAAGGCAGGCCTGAGACATGTTTAAAGTGCTACTCCTCAAGTGGGTGGAACAATCAGTGATGCAGGCCCATTAATAGTATTCAATTTACAGTCTCTGGCCACTGGTACTGCCACTTTACTAGGAACTTAGAAGTAAATTAAATGTGCCAATGGGTATAAGCCAATATTACCATATTTTAAGGAGTGAGCATATGCACTTTAGCCCTGGTTAGCAGAGGTAAAGTACAGAGAGTCCTAAGGCCAGCAAAAATGAGACCAGCAATAATAAGGGGAGGAAGGCAAACAGTTTGGGGGAAGACCATCCTAAGGCGCACAGGTCTAACATAGGGCATGTAGAAATCTAATGTTAACATGTCCTTACAGTGCAAAGCACCCCACAGCTTTTGTCGCTGCAGGAATGCTAGCTGGCCCAAAGAGAAACACTAGGGAGCAAAATTAAATATTAATTCTACTATCTCAGGGTAAAAACAAGCTAGAAAGATAATTCAACAACTCTTTTAATATTTACCAAAAGCCCGATTTAATGGTGGTTGGAATTTTTAATAAATATTGAGGAACAGTAACTTTTAGAAAGTTACCTTTTCCCTGCCTTACACACCTAAAGGCTAATTTATGTGAGCCTTCAAACTGTCACCCAGCTGGTGAATAGCCCTAAATGTGGTATGAAAACTACACACAGAGCAGAGACAAAAGCCTGGGTGTGGGGGTGTTTCTGTTCCTTTGGCAGGATGACCATTTGGGCTGTGCCCAGACCTTAATTTACTTCGAAGGGGCCTCCCCAGTCACAGGCAGATGTCAGATGATACCTGGACTGGCCCCTTCTTTTGTTCCTCCAGTCAGGCAGGCACCAATCTCAGTGGGGAGGGGGATCTTCCCCAGAACAGGTTTGGAGTTGCCCAGAGAGGATGATCTGCTCATTACCCTGGCTACACCTCTGGGTAGGCACACAGGCTCTGCACAAGGGTAAGAGGGTTTCACCATTTCATTTTGGATGAGCTAGTGGGATTATTTGTAGTAGAGCAAACAAGAAATGCTGCAAAAGTGAGCGGGGGTACTCCTGGGAACTTTATGGGATTGGTTAGGGAGGGGTCAGGACCGCCACCCACAAGCTAGTTCCAGGCATAAATGGGGAATCCCTAGGAACCTTCTTCAGAACACTGCTGCACCTAAGGAAGATTGGAAGAGGACCCAACCTGCTGTCTGTGACCTGAGAGGAGTCCTTAATGACAAGACCTCCTCCTTCTTGTACCTAGGACAAAGAAATAGACTCCCAGGTTCATGAGGCTGACCTCCTGCTCAAGCTACCAGAACACAGCAAGCCTCAAGAGGCCTTTCTTTCAAATACTGGCTGACCAGTTCCAACTGGACCGCTCCTGGACCCTGCTGTTTGCCTCTGCTGAAGTTAGTCCTGGCTCCCACATGGTGTTAATAAGCTCCTGGAATCCTTAGCTGTGTCAGGCTGAACTTCTATTACTACCCCTATGTAAGAAATTGGGTTTCTGGTTGGCAAAGGTATGCACCCTGTCCAAGCAGAAGCAACAATCTTAGTCAGGGGAAGCTCGATACATATTAAAAGTGAACCTGTGCTCGCCCTCTAGTAGCTTGTCACAGAGCAGTCAGGCTTATCTAAAGAGGCAATTTGTAAAGTATTTGTGCCACACAATCACACAGTAACACACTGAATACACCACAAAAAAACTCACACAGCTTTATAAAAATAGGTTATAATCTTATAAACAAAACAAGACCTAAAGGACAAAAGTCCAATGTATAGAAGTTGAGATATTGAATTTTAAAAGAATAAATGCAGTAAACCGCTTAGAACCAAGTAGTGCTAAAAGGTTACTTTAGTTCATGGTGGACTGGGACAAAGTCAAAGTTCGGGCCGACCTTAGGGAAGTGCAGGCCGGCCATAGAACCCACACAGACCCCGGTGAACAAAGTACCTTTCTTGGTTGCAAGCAACGAGATGCGTCGAACTTCTCCACACAGTGAAGGTGATTCGTCATTTCCGAAGATGGGTGCCGGAGTCAAGAGGCATCGAGCAATGTGCCAGATTCTGCCACGCAGTCGAGCGGATGCATCAATCTCACCAAGCTGCAGCAGCGGCCATGCGCTGTCCCATGCATTGATCTCTGGAGGCAAAGCACAAATGGGTCGATGCGCCGGTTCTGTAACAGACAGACAGGAGATGTGTCGAAATCTGTGTTGCAAGGATCTGGGCCACATCCAGTGAGTGAAGCACAGGAGCAGAGGTAGAGACTTTGATTTCCCTGAGTCTCAAGCAACAGGAGGCAATCCGGGAAGGTGGAGTTCAGCTCTCCCTCAGCTGAGTCAGAAAGCAGAAGGCAGAAGGGCAACACAAGAGAAAAGCAGGCCTTCCAAATCTGCAGTCAAAAGATGAGGCCTTCAAGCAGCCTAGCAGTCCTTCTGACAGAGGTTCAATTCAATATCCAGAAGTGTCTGCTTTTAGGGGGTCAGAGACCCAGTACTTCTACCCAAAAGTGCCTTTGATGTGGGGGGCGACTTCAAAGCAGCCCTCTGAAGTGCACAAGAATTCCTTTCAACCCAGTCCTGTCTGCCAGGCTATCTGTGGGGGGTAATCAGTCCTTTGTGTGGGGACAAGACACAGTCTATTGAAGTGAAGTATTAGCCCCTCCCTCCCATCCTGCCCAGGCAAGGCCATCAGAATGCAGATTTATGCAGATGGGTACTCCCATCCTTCCTGTGTTGGGGCTGTCTAGAGGGAATGCACAAAGTGTAGCTGTTGCCCACCCCAGATGTGTATTGGAAACAGGCTGTCAGGCATACAGAGCAGTAGGTGCAGAGAAATGTCCAATTTCTTCAAGTGATACGCAAATAAATGATGGGCGGAATGCTGAATGAATCATACATTCACCCCCAGTCAAGCGATCTGGGTTAAAACCATCGTTCTTCTGCTCATTACGCCCCCCCTCCCCAGTTTGGACCCAGCCATATGTAAATCAGTCTTGACCCTCTTCCTCATGGGAACAGTCCAGCCAAAACTACCAAGTCAGTTCCTCACTGGACCGGAAACAAGCATCCTGGGACCGGTTTCGGGGTATTACCCCTCATCAGCCAGGCTAGCTTGAATCCAGTGGCACAGTGAGCAAGGGACACACGTCTGGGCATACCCTTCCCACTTAGGACGAAAAGTAATACGCAAACAAATGATGGACGGAATGCTGAATGAATCATACATTCACCCCCAGTCAAGAGATCTGGGTTAAATCCATCGTTCTTCTGCTCACTACGCCACCCCAGTTTCGACCCAGCCATATGCAAATCAGTCTTGACCCTGTTCCTCATGGGAACAATCCAGCCCGAACTCCCAAGCCAGGTTCTCCCTGGACCAGAAACAAGCATCCTGGGACCGGTTTCGGAGTATTTCCCCTCATCAGCCAGGCTAACTTGAATCCAGTGGCATAGTGAGCAAGGGACCCACGTCTGGGCATACCCATCCCACTTAGGGCATAAAGTGCTATGCAAACAAATGATAGATGGAATGCTGAATGAATCATACATTCACTACAAGTCAAGAGATCTGGGTTAAATCGAGCGTTCTTCTGCTCACTATGCCACCCCAGTTTGGACCCAGCCATATGCAAATCAGTCTTGACCCTGTTCCTCATGGAAACAGTACAGCCGGAACTGCCAAGCAAGGTCCTCCCTGGAATGGAAACAAGCATCCTGGGACCGGTTTCGTGGTATTACCCCTCATCAGCCAGGCTAGCTTGAATCCAGTGGCACAGTGAGCAGGGGACCCATGTCTGGGCATACCCTTCCCACTTCGGACGAAAAGTGTTACGCAAACAAATGATTGACAGAATGCTGAATGAATCATACGTTCACCCCCAGTCAAGAGATCTGGGTTAAATCCATTGTTCTTCTTCTCACTACGCCACCCCAGTTTTGACCCAGCCATGGGCAAATCAGTCTTGACCCTGTTCCTCATGGGAACAATCCAGCCCGAGCTGCCAAGCAAGGTCCTCCCTGGACCGGAAACAAGCATCCTGGGACCGGCTTGGGGTATTACCCCTCAGCAGCCAGGCTAACTTGAATCCAGAGGCACAGTGAGCAAGAGCCCCACGTCTGGGCATACTAATCCCACTCAGGGCAAAAAGTGATACGCAAATAAATGATGGAGGAAGTGCTGAACGAATCATACATTCACCCCCAATGAAGAGATCTGGGTTAAATCGATCGCTCTTCTGCTTACTACGCCACCCCAGTTTGGACCCAGCCACATGCAAATCAATCTTGACCCTGTTCCTCATGGGAACAGTCCAGCCTGAACTGCCAAGCCAGGTCCTCACTGGACCAGAAACAAGCCTCCTGGGACCGGTTTCGGGGTATTACCCCATATCAGCCAGGCTAGCGTGAATCAAGGTTGGCGTCTAACGCTTTTAGGGCGCTACTGTTATTTAAAACTTTAAAAATTCATATCTCCGGTTACCCGTATTGGATTTTTTCCAATTTAGTGTCATTTTATTTATTTCCAATTTGTTTTTGGATTTTTATTTCTTTGTGTTTATTACTGTTTGGGTACAGCATAAATGTTTTACACAGCCTATCTGCTCCTGTCAACCTAGGGTTTTAAACTCAGGTTTAATTTAGTGACTTTGATTGTGGTTATTATTCAAGGTGGGTAGTCAACATCCTTGTCCAATAACCAAATTTACTACAAATCCCACATCCTTTTTCAGCATTTCCTTTCTCAAGTTACTGCAGACATTATATTAATTCCTCATCCAGGATGACCCTAATCTTTTTGTCACCTTTCAGCTTTAGGAGCCTTGTCTTTCTAGTCATTCCCCTACTGAGATGTGGTTTGTTTCTTTCTGCTGGTGTTACAACTGGTTTTTATTCCTGCTAGGATCACAAACATAAGGTCTAGGGTGCCTCCGAGTATGAATGATTTCTGTTTTTTACATCCAAATATGGGCTCTTTATGTAAAAGGAAGAGCTGTGAAAGCTGCCCATTGTGTTGTCAACTGTTTCTGTTCTCTCCCACTGATGGCTGATCCCTGTCCAGAGGCCACTGTCAACATTACTCCCACCTCCCAGTTGCCATAGGCCTAGTCATTGTCTTCCAGGAGAAGAGTCATTAACAGCCATCCAGGGATGTGTTTTCAGTTTCAATGGCAGAACTGTGAGTCAAACCAGCTCTCGGACAGCTCAGAAGACTTTTACAGCTTTACAAGTGGAAAATAACTTTGTTTGACCATTCTATTGCACTTGGTCTGTAGGAACATTTTGTACATTCCCAAATAAATGTCTCTTGGAATCAAACATGTTCATAGCATATGCCAGTCATTAATGATTTTCTTGTGTCTGAACCCCTTTCAGAGGGGAACAGGGTAAGCAAAAGCTACTTAGCCGAACTGTGGTAGTTGAGGCCTTTTACTCCTGATGTCCCGACGTACAATGGGCTCTGATTAATTGGGTCATTTACTCTCATTGGTAGCATGAGGAGCCCAAGTATTCTCAAGGACGAGTTAGGTGCATGGCAAACACTGGCTCACTACTCAACGCATGTTCAGCGACCTCAATAATTGAATGTCCAGTCAAAAACTCACTTTTATAACAAGTAGTATTTATACACACACACAAAAATAAATATGGCACACACTATATAATAACAGACTCTTCATAAGGTCTGTACTCTAGCATTGTCCGCTCAGGTGCTATTGTCCAGCTCTTTTGGCTACATAATGGGGTTAGTCCCCATTTAAATGTCCTGCTAGAAAATATGAGTCTTAGAAGTCCCACAATGGCTATTCAAAGTCAAAAGTGTCCCACCGCCTTTGGCATTTCAGACAAAGAAGGTTCCCCCCACAGAGACTATGTGTCTCAAATTGCAGTCTTACCAGCTCCTGTTGGAGATGAGATAGAAGGCCCAGGAGAGTTTCTGGTTTGTGGTCTTCTTTGGCAGGTGCTGGTGATGAGCAGTAGTACAGGTTTTAGACCTACACAGTGCTGCTCCATTGTGGTCAGTACTGTTTATCTCTGCTGACAGACCTGGGGTACTACTCGAGTTCTGATGACAAGTTGCACACTGTTCATGGGCAATGGTCCTTGGCATCCTTCATGGTTTCCACCTGGCATACAGGTGTTGCACTTCAAGCACTCAAGGTGGAGTCCCTCTTAAGGTGCACTGAGAGGGCGACGGCACTCTCTACACCACAGCGCTTCACCAGGGGGACAGCCCTCAATATTCACTGTGGCCTCCACTTGGCATATGGAGGTCATGAGCCACACATTTAAATTACTGCCCCTCTTCGGGCCAAAACACTGCACACGGCAACAGCCCCCTTCCCACAGCACTGCACCAGGGTGTCGGCCCTTGATATTCACCATGGGCCCCACCAGGCATACAGGGGTCGTGGACAATGAAAAAGGGCTGATGGCCCGATCGGTGCGGCAGTCCTGAAGTGGACTCGAATCCCACCCTCTGCTTCAGTGATCCACTCATATAGATCTCGCTCCATCCAGACATGCGCCTCCTCTTCAAAGTGTCCTCTGGTCTCGGGTCCGGCAGAAGCTTGTGCTCCAGGTTCCAGGCCGAATGGTCTTGAGTCTCCTGGGAGATTTCCTCTCACCCAGCAGGAAGACTGGCAGACCCCAAGTCCCCAGTCCTGGCCAAAACATGGAGACGTCATGCTGAGCTTCTCTGCACTGATGCACAGCTTCAGTTTAACAAATTGGGAGTCTTACACTTCCCTTTTTATAATCATTTTTCAGATACAAATGCAATTTAGTGCCTCTACTTTGGAAAGTTCATATTCTGAGAGTTCCCTACTTTCTCTGTCCTGCTCTTCCTCCAGAGAACACTCTATCAGAGCAGGAGTGTCTGAAAAACCTATAGCTCCAAACATAGGCCATAAGAGTGACTGAAGAATCACACCCTGATGTCAGCTTCAGTGATATGTGTATCAATGAGTTACAAAAGCTCCCCAGCCCTACTCTTTGTGAATCCCTTATCAGTCCCATCTCCATGTGTCCAGGCCCCTCTAACCGGTGACCTCTCTTTAAACTCTAGGAGTCCCTTTTGAAGTATACTGAAGAGCCTGGCTCTCTACCTCCACATGCTCCTCCAGCATCTCCCAAAATAAGACCCGGATACCTTCTTGCATTATGCCCTTCACAAGCACACGTACAACCCAACGTGCACTGATTCCCTTGTACTGTACCAAGGTCCAGGCACACGTACATCCCAGTGTGCACACACATTAATGCGCGCTGACCAGCTTTACATACAATCCAATGGAGGCCAAGGCCTTCTCCTACATTGCAGCCAAGACCTGGAACGAGCTCCCGGTGAACATCAGACGCTCCCCGACCCTGCACATGTTCAGGAAGGACCTCAAGACCTGGCTCTTCAACTGATCCGGAGCCGCTTCCCCGCCCTCCCCCCCAGCGCCTTGAGACCCTCACGGGTGAGTAGCGCGCTTTACAAACCCCTGATTGACGGTCGAGTGTAGCCAACAGCAGTAAAACTTTATAAGAGTGGCCCAGGAGGCATCACTCCAGTGACACAGGTAAAAGGGCTGTTCACTATGCTGAGTACTTTAAAATATGGTAAGATGTGCTTAACTCCTGGTGAAGGCACCCCTCCAGGTCAAGAAGACAAACCATGAGACAGACCTAGGTCTGGTTGTACACACATGATCCGTGTTTCAGTCATGACCAATACTTGTTACCCAGGACCCAGATATCACTGCAAATGGGAAACTCGGGGCAGGGGTACACGTCACCATGCAAGGGTTATTTTCTATTCCAACATCTTATAACCAGCCAAGTGTAACGCTTTAAATTGATGTCTTCTGTTGTTGTATGCATGAACCCCTTTTCTGGAATTCAGGCTCTACATCCGTTGTATTTTCATTTTTAAACACAGAGTTTAAAGTTTTCTTTGAGACACAAAACATGAATGCGTCTTGGGATGACTCATAGAGTAGCAAATGATTCACCCTTATTAAGTATATTTCAGTGCTAATGATATAATGACACGCATAAAGGTCATTCCGTCATTGAGGACGTATTGAGCCTTAACCTGCATGCCTCATTTACACAAAAAGCCAGTTCCAATTTTCATAGGCTTGTTAAAAAGTGTATCTTTTTAACATAGGCCTAATTAATTTTCAACAGTACATAACCCATGAACAATGAATTAAATGAATGTGACACTTTGAATGACTCCAAATATCACGTCAACATAGCTTTATGTGATTAACATCAATTTAGCGTGGGTTCTTAAGAATTAAAGCAACATTTATAAACACAGTAATGCTGTGATATTATTGGGGCAATATCAGTCTTGGATGCAAATGAATCATTTGTTAATACCATTTTTACAACGAGTTCGTTTTTAGTGCACCATAAGGTATGAGGATGCGTATATAGAGGGGCACAAAGAAGTAGATGAGATTACATGAGCTTGAAAAGTTAAAATAAACAAAAAACCTCCATAGATTGCCTATTGACCTAAATATATAGGGGCTTATTACACGACCGCCCTATTAGGACCAGGGCAGTCGGGCTGCCCTGTAACCACAGCCTCAGAGATCCCTGGAGGTGGCACGGCAGCCTTGAGGCCGCAATATGCTTGGCGGGGCAGCTGTGGCCCAGCCAATCATATTACCAAGTTCCTCACCGCCACACTTTTTATGGCGGTGCGACTGCCATGCAAGTGTGGCAGTGAGGAAACAAAGGGGGCCTGGTGCCTCACGCCATGTGGATGCGCACAGGGGGGCACATGTGCCCCCCTCTGTACATGCACACCAGTACCTGCATGGCATGTACTGCAGCAGTCCATGCCATGCAGGTACTGCATTTGACGTTCCCATTGCAGTGCCTATTTCATAGGCACAGCCCTGAGAATACTAAAGAACCGCTCGCTAGACAGGAGAAAACGCCTGATCTGTAGTGCGGTTCCTACACAGATATGGCGGTGCGGTAGAGGGGTGGTCCCGCTCCCGCACCACCAAACTCATAATAAGGCCCTTAGGTTAATTTTGCAAAGTTCTCCCTAAGAATAATACAGAGAATAATTAGTGATAGTATAAGCATATTAAGATGAATGCACTATCATCTATAGGGGATGCACCAAAACAAATGTCTGTACAATAGAATGAAAAAATAGTGAGCTTTCACGAGTAAATCAGAGATAAAAAACATTATAAAAACTCCATAAATTATTATCACAAATATTGAAGCTTTCATATTTTAACAATAAAGTTTAACACTCATCAATAAAGTTTAACACACATCTGCTTATTGGAAGAAGGCCATGACTTTATTCCCTATGCACCACTTAAATGTTACCAGATATCATCAAATGTATCCTCATATCACTGACACAACAATCAATATTGTGCGCAGCTAAGAGAGTGGACCCTTTCCTCTTACTGCAGCTTGGAGATAAAAAAGAGAACAGGAGGTCTGTGTGCTCTTTCCCAATACTAATCCTGGTTGGGTGGAAGCCTAGGAAGAAGAGGACATCTGGGAGCAGAGGGGTGTATGGAGGAGAACGGCTCTGATCTCCACTCTATGCCTGGTTTACTGCTTTCTGTTACGGCCTCCGAGTAGGGGAAGATGCAGAATCCACCATGCGCCTACTAAAGGTGAATTCTATATCAGAGTCAGATCACAGGCCCACATCTATGGTGGCTGTTAGTATTTAGGTAGGTCCTGCGAGGCAGTGGATAGGACGCCTCACACAGAGGCGAGTGATGTGAGTCTCAGAGGCATTGCTTAATGCACACTTCACTGATTGTGGGTGGAACAGATTTATGTGATTGATCACTCCACCGCAATCAGGTGCTATGTAGCGAGGTAGTGGAGGATGGGGAAAGTCTTGATGTTGCACCCCTCCATGCTTTGTATTGTACTGTATTGTAATTGCATTTATTTAGCACTTACTACCCCTGACAAGGCATTGAAGCACTTTTTCGGCGAGTAGCACGTACTCCGGAACCCATAAAGGATAAGTGATGAATTAGTATAGTGAAATTATAAAAGTAATTTGAGTGGTGGATATGTTAGTCAGTTATTTGGATTGAGAAGGATAGTGGAGGGATAGAAGAGGGAAAAAGGTTTGCATTTATATAGCGCTTGCTACCCTTGATGGGGTGTTAAAGTGCTTTTTCGGCGAGTAGCACGCTACTTCGGAACCCATAAAGGATTAGTGGTGAATTAGTATAGTGAAAATATGAAAGTAATTTGAGTGGTGGATATGTTAGTAAGATTATTTGGATTGAGAAGGATAGTGGAGGGATAGAGAAGGGAAAAAAGGTTTGCATTTATATAGCGCTTGCTACCCCTGATGGGGGTTGAAGTGTTTTCTCGGCGAGTAGCATGCTACTCTGGAACCCATAAAGGATTAGGGGTGAATTAGTATAGTGAAATTATGAAAGTAATTTGAGTGGTGGATATGTTAGTCAGTTATTTGGATTGAGAAGGATAGTGGAGGGATAGAAGAGGGAAAAGGTTTGCATTTATAAAGCGCTTGCTACCCTTGATGGGGTGTTAAAGTGCTTTTTTGGCGAGTAGCACGCTACTTCGGAACCCATTAAGGATTAGTGGTGAATTAGTATAGTGAAAATATGAAAGTAATTTGAGTGGTGGATATGTTAGTAAGATTATTTGGATTGAGAAGGATAGTGGAGGGATAGAGAAGGGAAAAAAGGTTTGCATTTATATAGCGCTTGCTGATGGGGGTTGAAGTGTTTTCTCGGCGAGTAGCATGCTACTCTGCAACCCATACAGTGTTAGTGTTGAATTAGTATAGTGAAATATGAAAGTAATTTTTAGTAATTTGAGTGATAGATATGTTAGTAAGTTATTTGGATTGGGAAGGATAGCAAAGGGATAGAAGAGATAAAAAGGTTTGCATTTATATAGCGCTTGCTACCCCTGATGAGGTGTTGAAGTGCTTTTTCAGCAAGCAGCACGCTACTCTGGAACTCATTAAGGATTAGTGTTGAATTAGTATAGTGAAATATGAAATTAATTTGAGTGGTGGACATGTTAGTCTGTTATTTGGATTGAAAAGGATAGTGGAGGGATAGTAGGGAAGAATTTAGAACTTTTGTTGTTGTTGTTCTTTGTTTGTTTGTTTTGTAGCTCATAGCAGTAGGAGGAGGCTTGGGATGAGTATATGGGAGGTGGAGGGGGAGGAGTCAGATGGAGGGTTTAGAAAGGCTTGTTTTGGGGGATCGGAATAGTAAAAAGAGGTATGAGATGATGCAAGGAGGGGTGGCGTAGGGAAGAGTCTCGAAAGGATTATTTTGGGGATCATAGTAGTGGTATGGGGTTTGGGATGAATGAGAGAGTGGAGATAATGGATATATTGATAGAGGTATAGGGTGAGAAATAGACTAGTGCATTGGAAAGAGTAGTAGAAAGAGGTTTGAGATGAGTCAGAGAGTTGAGCTAAAGGATATATTGAGAGCGGTATAGGGTTAAAAATAGGGTAGTGCATTGCATATGCTGAATTAGAAGAAAAGTAATAAATAAGTAAAAGCAATAAATATATAGTTCCAAAAGTAATGAAGATATAGATCCATAGATCCATAGATCCATAAGTACATGGAAGTTATATAGATGCATAAAGGAAGGTAGTATGTGTAGTTTAAAGATGCATTAAATAAATTCGGGCTTTCAAGTGTTGTACTTTAAATTAGTTTTATTTATTTTTATATATACATATATTTTGTTTTTAGATCAATAGTGAAGCAATTGTAGATAAATAGTTATGATAAAAAGATTTACTTATTTATACAGTCACTTATATACATGTTAAAAACATAGAATAATGTAACTATCAGTAATATGTACATTTGTTAAGCAGAACTATTAAGTATTTTACACGTTTATACAAAGCAATACACATAGATAGGTACATATCTATAGTATAAATAAATGCTACTATACAGAGAGATCTTTATATTTCTATATGTTTGCGTATGGTGGTTATGTGGGGAAGAGCCAATTCTAAAGTAGTGCTCTGAAGATAAGGTGGTTAGCCGTGGATCTTATGTTGGGGGGTAAAGAGTTCCATAGTTTGGCTGCTTGAACAGAGAATGATTTGCCACCCATTGTTTTTTTCTTGTATCTTGGGATTTTGAGGCGAGGTGTCACTCTAGAGCAGAGGTTCCTTTGTTGAATGTGTTTGGTGATTTTATTCTTGATGAAGAGCGGTCACGTTCCATGTATCGCTTTGTGGGTGATACAAAGCAGCTTGAATGTGGATCTTCTGGCAACCGGTAACCAATGCAGGGCTTTCAAGGCAGGGGAGATGTGGTCTCGCGGTTTTATTTGTAAGAGTAGTTTGGCAGCCGAGTTCTGAATCCGTTGTAATCTTTTCATGGTTGTTAAATGGTGATCCAGGGTAGAGGCTATTGGCATAATCGAGTTTGGACAAAACAAAAGAGATGGTAGCCTGGACCTTGTATAAAAATCCAAAATGGGGGAAGATTCGTCGCAGAGTTTTTATAGTAACAAAGCTTGATCTTGCTAGTTTGTCCACTTGGGCATTCATCGATAGCTTGGAGTCCATGGTCATTCTGAGGTTTCTTACTTCCTTCAATATTTTAGGCAGTGTTCCCAGGTCATCAGGCCACATGGGGAGTGGGTCATAATGTTTCCAATTGCCACACGTGAGTATTTCTGTTTTGGAAGCATTCAATTTGAGATGGCTCCACGTCATCCATTGATCCACAGCTCTGAGACAACTGAAAATTGGTGAGTTTCCAATGTGTTTGGGGCATTGCAGTTGAAAGAGTATTTGTGTGTCATCTGCATAGTGATAGCACATGAGGTGAAATTGATTGATCAGTGCCGGTAATGACTTCATGTAGATGTTGAAAAGCATGGGTGAGATAACAGAGCCTTGAGGGACCCTTGCTTTTGTGAAGTACGGTTTGGACGAGAAAGGTGGGGTATGGATGACATTAGTTCTGTGGCAAAGGTAGGACGTGATCCAGTCTAGAGCTGTCCTCTCTATGCCCGCTTCGTGGAGTCTTTGTATCAGAGTGTCATGTTCAACCGTGTCAAAAGCAGCCGAGAGGTCCAAGAGAAGTAGCGCTGCAACCCCGTTGCAGTCAACTGTGTTCTTCAGGTCATCCCAGATGGCAAGGAGGGCAGATTCTGACCCTCTTCCTGGACGGAATCCCATTTGGAAGTCTGAAAGTATGGCATTCTCTTCAATGAATTGTGACATCTGGGCGAAAGCTACTCTTTCTATCAGTTTGCCCAGGAAAGGTCCATTTGAAATCGGTCTTTCTTGAATTGTCTCGAAGGTTTGCGGTGGACACGGGTCAGAAGGGCTGCCGGCAGCCCTGCTCGCTTTGACCGGTTCCATAAATTCATCGTGTGAAATGTGTTGGAAGGAACGGAGAGGTTGGGTTAGAGTATTCTTGGATTGTAGCTTTGTGAAAGGGTTAGTGCTGATGCTTTGTCTCTGTTTTAAGTATGAGTCCAACTTGTCTGCTTTGTCCGTGTAATGATTTGCCAGTTTGTCTGTGAACTCTTGAGTTTCAGGATGATCTGCTTCTAGGCAATTTGGTTTATGAAATTCATTGAGAATTTTATAGAATTCTTTATTTGCACATTTAGCATTTTAAACTCTGTCTGAATAGTATTTTTTCCTTTGCTTTTTTGATAGCTGACTTGTACAATCTGTTAATTTTCTGTAGGCGAAGTTTGTCTTGGTTGGCGTTTGTTTTGAGCCAGCCACATTGCAGCTTTCTAATTTGTTGTTTTATCTCTTTTATCTCTGTATTTATCCAAGGTGCTTGTTTTCTTTTGTTCTGTTGTGTGGTTTTTAGTGGTATCAGGATATCAAAAGCTTCCTGTAGTCCCTCATATAGTTTTTAAACAGAATGTATTCTTTCTAGATCTCTACTAGATGTTAGTTGTGTTTCTAAGTGTTCCAAAATGAGTTTGTTCCGCAGCCGATAGGTGAATGCATGTGAGGGGGTTTTAGGTGTGTCGCTTAGTGTTGTTTTATGTTGGAAGGCAAGCAAATGGTGGTCTGACTATGTGACTGGAGTCATCGTTTGAAAGGTAACTAGTTCTGTATTAGCAAAAATGACATCGAGGATGTGTCCAGCGATGTGTGTAGGTTCGTGGATGATCTGATGCAGGTTCAGTGCTTCTAGGGCAGTGATGATTGTTTTAGGATGGGGCATATTTGGTTTGTCAAACCAAATGTTGAGGTCACCCAGAACACATAGTTTGGAATGTAGTGTTATCAGGTTTGAAGCATGGGTTCCTATGGTAAAAAATGGTGATTGGTTTCACAGGTAAGTAAACGTCTTACAAGGGGGAGTTTTGGGGGTTAGGACCAAGGTTTCCCAAGGTCTAGGTAGGCACCTTAGTTGCACCACCAGCAACACTGGGGTGACCGAGTGCAGGGGCCCAGTGTTAGCCAATGGGGCTAAGGGGCTCTTTGGTTGGCGGCAGCTCACGGGCAGGCCATTCGGTCTTGGGAGCCATGCTCTTAGGGTTAAGGTCAGGGCAAAGGGTGTCCCAGGTTGGCACCAAGTCCACACCACCAGCGGCGCAGGGGCAGCCGGGTGCAGGGTTCTAGGAGGGGTCGGGAGCCCAATGCAATACTATGGAGGTTGCCGGTTTGGGATTTTGGCTGCAGGCTCGGTCCAGGAAGTCTTCCGGGAGGAACCAACAGCAGGGCAAGTAAGTTGGAGGGCTCGGGATGTAGGTGCACCTCAGGTCCTCTTCTCCAGGGCACAGGGCGGCCGGATGCATGGGCTCCTTTTGAGGTCGGATTTCACCTTACCCGTTTTGGTTTTCTTCCTTTTGAGCATGAGTGTCAGCACAGAATGGGCGATGCTTGTGTTAGAGGCACATGAGAAGCACCTGTTAAATAAAGTGGGTGATGTAGGCAGGAATAAGAGAGGCATGTTTCTTGGATTAATAAACCGATTTTTAAAAGGATTTCTTAAGGCATAGAGTTGATCTGGTTTTTGTAACGGCGAAGGAAAGGAGGGTAGTGATAAGACATGTGATGCGGATGCTGTTTGTATCAAATTTGTTGCAGTCTGCCCTGATCATTCTCACAACATTTCCCCAAGCATTAATAAATGTGCGGCACTGAAACTTTGATAAATAAAATAAAAATAATAACTACTTGCATAAAACTTGAAAAATCAAGATGGTCAATTGTTGATTTATTTATTGAAACTCCACAACTACTAATATAATTTAGTTTCTTCCATACGTTTTGTTTATGGATTCTAGGAACTCTACTTCAGATATGTCCAGCTTTGTGTCTATAAAGCACAGCCAAAAGCATGCAGGCTCATTGCGGGATGAGCCAGAAAGAGTTCGAACACTTAAATAAGCACATGTTGGAAACCAGATTATTAAACTATGCGGAGGAACAAGTTCTCCGATTTTATATAAACTGTTGGTTGACCGCCCGAAAGTCAAAACAATCTTGCTTCTAGAAAGCAGGTTTCTGTCCGTACTACAAAGCTACAGCAAGGCCAACTTCAGAGACAAGAAGATGAAAAGCAATACCGGGCATTACATTTAAGATATAAATACATTGATATATCCTTTTTATGTCAGTGCTGATGTAAGAATTTTATCTAAAGTCTTGTGTTCATCTACCTTCCCCATAGGGTATCCTCTCTCACATTTCCCATTTCATCTTCACATTGTACCTCAAAATCAATCACATCAGAGGGTGTGTGGGCACAGAAGGTGAAAAGGGGGAGGTGGTTGATACGGAAAGCGTTGTATAACAATGATGTATTGCTATGTCAAAAAACTCCTGCTACCCAGATGAAAAAGCTAAATTCCTCGGGAAATACTTTTTAAAAGCTTAATTTCCTTACATGCTGTTTGGATAGAAGTAAATAAAAGGTAATCACCTTCTGCTAGAGTTCATTGCTAAGGCAACAGAACATAGAAAATCCATTAAGTTTTACATGACACATATCTGTTCCTGGCCTGCCCTGACCATACTATTACCCCTCTTTCAGGCACTACACCCCAGATCACACTGTTGATCAGAAACCCAGCTCCTTACCTGGGGGCCGGTCCATGAGGAGGATAACTCTAGCCTGCAGATAGATCATCACCTAAGGTGATAGTCACCATAATAGCGCAATCCAGGTTAAGCTGCCCATTTTGCTATGTCAATGCTATGACCACATGCAATGCCAATGTCTAATAACAGAGGGACCAAAAGGCAAAGACCCAGTGTGATTGCACCCAGGTTATCGAAGTTGACTTTGCCAATCTCCATTATTTACAGGTAAATTCACGAATCCATATCATTAAGTAGGACTCATTTAGGAACGAATGGGTTCACAAGGAGTTTACTATAGGCTCCTCTCGATCTTTTAAACATAGTCCAGGTCCTTTTGGGTTTCCCAGAAACTAGGGATATGCAAATCCTGGTTCCAGGATCCGTACAACTGAGTCATGTATAGTACCCAAGCCTTCCTTCTTCCACAGTCTTTACCAGGCCTACACAGAGATCCTGAGGGAGACATATAGGGTGACACTATCCTCAGGTCAGAGAGACTTGCTCCTCTCCACCTCACTCAGGGGGACAGATACGAGGCATTGAAATCCCCAACCCAGAACTCAGGCTAACATGCTAAAAACTGGATGGAGGAGTTAAATCTCCTGCCAGTGATCTCCAGCTCCCTAGAATGCCAAAACCTCAGCTGAGGACCCAAATTTGCCCCTCCTTTGAGAAACTAGGGGGCATATTTATGAGACGCATGCTTCATGTTTGCACTACGCAAAGTGGTACATGTGTGACGCAAGCCTTTAAGTCAGATTTATGAAGCCACACAAAGTCACATTACGTGGATTTGAATGGCTTCATAAATCTATAGTAAGGCACTGCAGCGCAAATCGCTGTGTTGCCTTACTCTGCGCAAGGGAGGTGTTCCATGGGTGTTGTGGTGGGTGTTCCCACGCAAATCCCCTTGTTTTTGATGCATTCCGAGATTTACCAACCCTGGTAAACCTGGGAATGCACCAAAAACATACACCTTCCCAGGTGAGGCGTAACAAGGGGAAATATATTTATTACTACTTGTTTTTTACTCTTTCTATGTGTGCTGCATTCTGCAGCGCACATTAAAAGAAGAAAACACCTGTATGGATTTTTTTTGTGCAGGAAGGTGAATATCTTCCTGAGCCTTAGACCAGCTAACACCTTTAGAATCTTTCAGGACACCTCCTTGAGCCTTTTACCAGATGACATCTTAATCACCCTTCTGGGCATCTCCCTGAGTCTTAGACCAGCTGACACCTTTAGAATCCTTCGGGACACCTCCCTGAACTATATATCCGCTGACATCTTAAACACTCTTCTGGACATCTCCCTGAGCCTTAACCCTGCTGATACTTTTAGAATCCTTCAGGACTACTCCCTGCCCCTTAAACCAGCTCACAACTTAAACATTCTTCTGGACACCTCCCTGAGCCTTAACCCAGCTGACATCATTAGCATCCTTCTGGAGAAGTCTTAAATCAGCTAATACTTTTAGAATACCTCAGGACACCTCTTCTGGCCTTAAACCAGCTGACATTTCAGACATCTTTCTGGACACCTCCCCGGCCCTTAAGCCAACTCACAACTTAAACATCCTTCTGGACACCTCCCTGAGCCTTAAGTCAGCTGACATCTTTAGCATCTTTCTGGAGATGTCTGTGGACCTTAAACCAGTTGGGATCATTTGCAACCTTCTAGACACCTTTCTGACCTTAAACCAGAAAATACCTTTTGAATACTTTAAGGCGCCTCTCCTACCCTTAAGCCAGCGGACATCTTCAAACATCCTTCTGCACACCTACCTGAGCCTTAAACCAGCTGGCATCTTAATCATCCTTCTGGACACCTCAGTGAACCTTAAACCAGCTGATATCTTAAACACCATTCTCGACACCTCCCTGAACCTTAGACCAGCTGACATCTCAAAAATCCTTCTGGACACCTCACTGAGCCTTTAACCAGCTGGCATCTCAAACATCCTGCAGGACACCTCTCTGAGTCTTAAACTAGCTCACATCTCAAACATCCTTCAGGACACCTCTCTGAGTCTTAAACTAGCTCACATCTCAAACATCCTTCTCAACACCGCAATGAGTCTTAATCCAGCTAGCGTCTTAAACATCCTTCTGTACACCTCGGTGGGCTTTAAACCAGCTGACACTTTGAACATCCTTCTGGACTGTTCCCTGAGCCTTAAATCATCTCACAAATTTCAACATTCCACTAGACACCTCTATGAGGCATAAATCAGGTGACATCTTTGGAATCCGCCAGGAGACATCCCCAAGCTTTATACCATCTGGCATCTTAAAAATCCTTTTAGACACCTCCCTAAGCCTTCAACTAGCTGACATCTTTATAATCCTTCAGGAGACCGTAAAGTGGTGCAGAGGCAGTCAGTGGTCACCTCTGTCCCAAGTTAGGCTCCTATGAACATTATTTGCATTGCGCAGCCCTATTTGTTCACACTTACATTTTCAAGGAGGAATAATAATGGAAGTAAAAATATGTTTTCAATACGTCACCGAATATTTCACATTTTATCTTTTTTACGCATGTACTTTGGAACTGAAAGACAACTAGTGAGATTTAAACATAACCTGCAGCTGTCTCAGATATGAAGTCAAAGGCTACGCTGCTGACCTACCTCTGTCACCCCATGGCGATGTAGAATATGGAATTAGCTAGACAAATGCTGCATTGGCCTGGCTTTTATGTCTTTAAGTATTGCCAAAGCTTCACGGGTTCATAGCTCACACAGGTGTTTTACATAACCCATTTGTGTGCCTCTGATAGTGATCCACGTATTCTGCTGTCATTTACCCATTTATCCTTTCAAATTATAATACCCTCATCGGTTAACATTTGTAAATTCAACTTCACCTTCTTTACAGGCTCCAAAGATTCAGATTTTAGAAATGATGTGATAAAGCCGGATTCCACTCTGATAATTTACTAGGAACCCTCGGTCGACTGGACATATTGTTACCTGCTGAGAAGTGTAAAGGGGAGAAACAATGTATTCTTAACAAGCTAACATGCATCAATTTAATCAAAGTTCTGAAAGGATCACTGACTCCGAAGTCCAAGTTTAGGGGTTTATTACAGAACCAAAAATAACTGAACATACAGACACCTCAGAACGAGGTTGCAAAAATACAAAGGCACTAATACAAAGTCCATCATACGCACCAATCTAATTCGATATAGCATAAAGAGAATGAGCAATTCCAGAAATACTAAACAAGCAATAACTGCACCAACATCTATATTAGTCTTCATTGAAATCTGTAAAGAAAATCCGTTAGTCTATCCCTACACTATTCTAAAGGGGCATCCCTACTTAACAATACCCAAGCAAGATCATGAAAAGGTGTCAGCTCGTGAAGACTTCCTCAGAAGTGCACTCACGTTGTAAAGACCGTCTAAGTCTTCATCCTAAGAATCAATCCCTTCCTTTTCCCTCTCTGCTCACTCTACCTCTCCTCAATCTGCTCCTGCTCAATCTGCCCTCTCTGCTGACTGGCAACTCCACTGGCTGCTGCCTCCACCCTCGGGGCACTGACCCTAATACAAAATGGACATTCGATAGGCCCGCCCAGGTAACACCTCTCCTGGCCAGGCACCTCTCCTAGGTAACTTTCCACTAAAAGTTGAACTCGGTCCAACGATGGTTGAAGTGTCCTTGGGTCTCAGGCTTCTTCAGCGCAACTCCTAATTATCGGCATTCCTGGAGACTTTGTAGCGGATCTCCTCCATACCTAACTCCTAAAACAAAAGCATTATTCTAACTAACGAAGATGATGTCCTTGCACCTGCAACGAATGCATGAGAACGAAACAACCTTGCACGCAGATGAATTTCACTGACTGTCTCCAAATGAGAGCCTCACCAGGGGGAAATACATTTCAGGCCTACATAAACCAGCAAACATAAGGAAACAAATAGGCCTTTCTTAGCACGAAAGAGTAAATACTCCATCAAGGCCTTTAATATCAAATTAAACACTCGTTAATATCACATTTATAAGCACTACATTTCATCATTATTAAACGCAATTAATTACCTATGCATGTGCAATTTCAACATGCTACACGTTTAAATCTACTACATCACATTACACATAACTATTTCATTATGCAGTTGCAATGAACATCGAAAGTTACATAATCCCCTCTAAATGCCACTTTACGTTCCTTGAATGGCACAGCTTCATCCTAATACTTCATTTACCACTAATTATTTCACCACATCTTTAACTAAGGTTAACGCACACATAAGAATATATACAGGTACGGACTACTCATGAATATAATGTACCCCTACAATTTTCAGACTATCTTTGCGCTCTATCAGTTCCCCCCTCTGATGACTAGTGTCATCAACAAAATCATAATTCCCTGGAGAAAGAACCGACCTAAACAGAGCTCGTAGCCATTCTTCCCTGTCGGAACCTTTCCAGATTCTTGATATTTTCATAATGACTGTCCTGCAGTCTAGTCATCCTTACTTCCTTTGCCCTAAGGGACCTTTCGACTTGATTCGCCTTGTACCACTGATAAGCCCTCACAAAACCCCATAGGCAAATCACACAGACCACGATTATAAGGATAGGTCTCAGAATGTAACCAAGAATACCTTTTCCCAAGCTCGCAAACCAACTCCCCACTTTACCAACTCCCTTTCCAACTTTCTCCCAAACGCCCTCCTCAGTCAGATCCTGGATTTCATGATGGATCTCAGTGATGTTACTTATATACTTCTTCAGATCTTTACTATTATCTGGTATATAAGTACAGCACTCTTGCACTTTCAGCATTTTACAGACTCTGCCCTCTTTTGCCAATAAGACATCTAAAGCAAGACGGTTCTGCATCACCATTGTCCTTATCGACAACATCTCTCCATCCACGAGCAATAGTGATTTAGCTGTATTCGTCGACAATTTGTCCACAACAGTCGCCAATTTCCTAATCTTCACATCATTCAAAATCACTCCTAAACCTGGTATTACAACTCCAAAAATGTCTCCAATCACTCCTCCTGCACTTGCATCTCTCCTTGCCCTAGAATGTATTCCTCCTTCGAGGAGTCCTAGCTCCTCTACATGGTAAATCTTAGGAAAAACAGCTGCCAGGTAACAACACCATACCAATTGGCAGGCAATCTCACATAAGCGTTTTTCCCACATACGAAGTATACTGTTGGCACCACTTGTACCGGACCCTGCAAAAAGTTCTTCGCTGACTCTTCCATAGTGAAAACGTGATCACACGCACTCTGTCCCACATAAACCTTATCATAATAGGTCTGGACACGTTTCACACACAGCTTCCCTTTTTGCACCAAATCTAATGCTATAGGGCCATAGCTTCCTTTCGCTCTGTGAGCCAACTCCTCCTTTGTCCAATCTAATGGACTATCTCCAGTGTCGCGTGTTTGTGTTAGTTGTCTATATCTATCCTCTACTTAATCTACAAACTTCTTTTCTATCTCTGTTAGTGAACACGTTAGGTTATGTCTATGTGCATAAGCTGTATCTAGTGATGCAGTCGGTATGAAATACTTCCCAATTCTATCTTCCTGCTTGTAATAATCATACTTATTCAGGTGCTTATATGCTGGGACCTCTGAAAGCACCGCATCATAATTGGAAAAGAAGTATTCATAATGACCTCTCCCATAAAACATGCTAAGCAACAAACCACATGAAATTCCATAAGTCAATGGAAGATGATGATATCTAATGCCCTCATCCACTGATGCAGGCAATTGCATACACACATAACAGTCACTCACATCCATCGTCTCCACATACTCATATAGCAGCTTAGCATACGCATTAAGCTTAAAATCACCTCTAGACAAATCTACATGCAATCTACGACTATTTTGATCTAGCATAGTCTTTTCAGCTCCTATGGTGTCCTCTTTCTTGCTAGAAGTACTAGGTGTAGGAGTCCCTTTCACCTCCACGACTTCTGGCTCATGTGAAATAGTAACTGACACTATAATAACTATAACTATTGAAACTATCACTCCCACTATGAAAGTACCTATCACACACTTGGATCTACGGTTCGGATTTCCAGACTCCATTTTCTTGTTAGTCGTTCAATTTAGAGGATATATAAAAGTCTCTTCTTTCCACCTCGATTTGCTGCTCAAAAGTTCAAGCAAAGTTCATTGGAATCCTGGAAATTCGTTCAAAGTTCAGTTTTTCCGAGTTTTATCGACACAGTCCGAAAAAACTTCCCTAGCCCTCTTTCTCCTTCTATTGAAAAAGCCCTACATTTATTCTTCTTCCACTCGGGCCTAGGTTATCTTCTTTGGAGACCCTATTTACAATGCACAGTTCATTCACAATCTACGATAAGTTCAGATCCGATGGCAGCTAAAACATGTTGCAAAATCTCAAGACGAACATCTACCAGTTCATGAGGTGATGCTTCAAATCCAAACGTTGGGAAAACTAATTTATGCAATATCAGAATTCGCACCTTGCTCAAAACTGGAGGTTTTGGGACCGTGATTGTCAGCACTCCTTCAACTTCGAGTCCTGGAACTATCAGTCACACATCAATTTTCAGTAGAGGATTCCTGGTGATCACTCGCACGGACCTCAGCCTCCCGGAACTCACTACTCCCGGCATCAGTTAATGCGTAAGTCCACTCCGGGACAGCGTATCTCTGGCAAGGCACTCTTGTCCTTCTCGACCTTCTTGGACCTTCTTGGTCTTGTTCTTCTTCACTCACTTCTGATTCTGATGTCTCAGACACAGGGGCGAGATCTCTCTCAGGGGCCAACCTCAGATTCAACCTTCTTTGTCTTTCAGGCCACGATTCTTCGGTTCGATTAGCCCTTTTGCTTTTCTCTCGAACCCTCTGCGCACCACTTCCTGCGGCTGAGTCTGACTGTATATTACCCGCAACGTTACCTTCTTCCTCAGAGTCAATACCTGGGTTGGGTGTAGCGTAACCCTCCTCAGCCTGGTCTGGTGAGCAACCAGGTTCGTCAGCAACCCTCACAGCTTGGCTTGTCCTCTCTCGTGGCCCTGCCGCCATAGCTGGATTTTCATTCACGAGAGGAGCTGTTTCTTCCAAGGGTTCTGAAACTCAACGAGTATGGGAAGCGTGTATCCAATTCGGCAACCCTCCGCACTTCACCGCTGTGTTCGTTACCAGTATCACCTGGTAGGGGCCTCTCCACCGAGCATCCAAACAGCTCTTCCTCACGTGCTTCCGGACCAGCACCCAATCTCCCGGGCACAAGTCGTGGCAGAGATCCCTTGAAGCCGGAACAGCAGCAGCTTCCACCTGCTGAGACATAGAACGGACCACATCAGCTAGTCCTTTGCAGTAATCAAGGATTAAGTCATCAGTGATGTTTATCAAGGCTGAATACGGTATTGCTGGCAATCGCATCGCCCTCCCCATAATGATTTAGTGCGAGGAAAGACCGGTCCTCCTATCTGGGACACTGCGAACACTCATCAATACCAGAGGCAACGCATCAGGCCACTTCAGAGATGTAGACGAACACACTTTCGCCATCCGTGCTTTCAAAGTTCCATTAATCTGCTCCACTATCCCAGAAGCCTCTGGTCGATAGCTACAATGAAGTCTCTGATCAACATTTAAAGCCACGCAAAGCAATTTCATGATCTCACTGTGGAAGTGTGTTCCTCTATCCGACTCCAATGAAGTTGGAAAACCGAACCTAGGCATCAACTCCCTCAACAATAGCTTGGCTACTGTAAGAGTGTCACACCTTCGTGTGGGGTAAGCTTCCACCCATCGTGAGAAGACACATACCACCACTAAAATGTACCTCAATCCGTTACACCTAGGCATATCAATAAAGTCAAGCTGTATCCTGTTGAAAGGTCCTCCTGACCTCCCAATGTGACTCAGTGCAACCACAGTTTTCTTTCCAGCATTCATCAGTTGGCAGGTAACACACCTATGACACACTGCTTCAGCAAACGCACGAAACCGTGGATTGTACCACGTTTGTCTGAACACTCGCACCATTGCATCTCTCCCTAGATGTACAGCACCATGGATTTGCATTGCCATCGGGCTCAATAGGTCATCTGGTAACACTGCTCAACCATCACTTGAAACCCAAATTCCAACGTCTCCCTTCTCACATCCTGACCTGATCCATACATCCCTTTCCTGACCTGGAGCTCCTTCTTGCAGGCTCTTGAGTTCCTCCCAAGTGTCTGCCATGGCTAACATCATGTTGAGCTCGGTTCCCTCTTGGCTCTCTCCAGTGTAATCTCCAGTAAATATGCACCCTTGTTCAGTGAAGAACGTGCAATTTCGTCCGCGTACTTATTTCCAACAGAAACAAAATCCGTCCCCCTCCCATGTGCAGCGCACTTTACCACTGCAATTTCCCTGGGACATTGCAACGCTTCTAACAGTCATCTCACATAGTCTCCATTTCTGATGGGAGATCCAGATGAGGTCAAGAAAACCCTCTGAGACCATAGCTGTCCAAAGTCGTGAACCACACCAAACCCATATTGGCTGTCGGTATAGATGGTGATTCGGATCTGATCAGCTGCCAGACAGGCGCGAGTCAAAGCAATGATTTCAGCCACTTGTGCGGAGTATACTCCTTCTAGGCAAGCAGCTTCAACCACTCCAGTAATGGTACATACAGCAAATGCTGCTCTCAAATGACCCACATTGTCTCTGAGACATGAACCATCGACAAAGAAAATTTCATCAGGATTAGACAGAGGTTCATCAACAATGTCGGGTCTTGGTTTGGTGCAAAGTTCAGTCACATCAAGACAGTGGTGGTCTTCTTCACAATCTTCATCATCTACATTTGGCAATGGTATCAATGTAGCAGGATTTAAAACAGAACACCTCTTCAGAGTCACATTCTCTGCGGCAAGTATAACTTGCTCATAGCGTGTGAGTCTATTGTTCGTCAGGTGCTGTGCTTTAGTCCTTGTCATCAACAGTTCAACAGAATGTGGAACATAAACGGTCAAAGGATGACGCCTTGCACTGCACAGCGCTGTTGGGAACTTACCGTGAGGGGAACGGTTTTCGCTCACTCCACGCCATTGCCATCGCCGTGAGGGGAACGGCTCCTGCCTACTCCACGCTGCCGTGAGGGGAACGGCCTACATCTCCCAGCTGCCCCAGCTTCTCCCCGCCAGGATAAAGGCGCGGCTGCCCTCCCGCAGCGCGGGACGCCTTGCACTGCACAGCGCTGTTGGGAACTTACCGTGAGGGGAACGGTTTTCGCTCACTCCACGCCATTGCCATCGCCGTGAGGGGAACGGCTCCTGCCTACTCCACGCTGCAGTGAGGGGAACGGCCTACATCTCCCAGCTGCCCCAGCTTCTCCCCGCCAGGATAAAGGCGCGGCTGCCCTCCCGCAGCGCGGGACGCCTTGCACTGCACAGCGCTGTTGGGAACTTACCGTGAGGGGAACGGTTTTCGCTCACTCCACGCCATTGCCATCGCCGTGAGGGGAACGGCTCCTGCCTACTCCACGCTGCCGTGAGGGGAACGGCCTACATCTCCCAGCTGCCCCAGCTTCTCCCCGCCAGGATAAAGGCGCGGCTGCCCTCCCGCAGCGCGGACGCGCGCGGGCGAAGCCCGGGCCAAGGGCGGGCCCGTCTGCGCCCGTCAGAGGCCGAAGGAGGCCGGGCAGGGCCACATTATTGATCTAAGTTGTTGGAAGTCCATTGCTCCCAAATTTTCCGCATATAATCTGACTGCGAAAGATAAGATAGGGCGATTTGGGGGTTTTCATACCAGTGTCTTTTTGCAGTATCAGTCTGGGAGCCGCGAGGGAAACGGATAGCTCTGAGTGTCTCTAATTTCCTGTAGTCCCCGGGGACCCAGGAGCACTTGTGACGTTTTAGTACGCGCTTAGAGGTACTATTAACTGATTGAGCGTCCACCGCAGCGCTAAGGTGAGTCCGTTATAGTTAGGTTGGGCTCGAACAGCCGGGACTTTAACTGGAACAGAGAACAGAGAATTTAACGGATAGGCACTGTGCCCAATCATGCCTAATAGCCACGCCTTATATTGAATTGTGAGCAATCAGAGATGCAGATTATCGTTCTAGATATTTTTTAACTTTGATGCTCTTCACCGTCACTATAAAACTGATTCCCGGTGTTTTAACATTTTTTATCGTCGCCGTTTTTGGTTTTACTCCTTTTTTTATTCTTTCTTGGTTTTAATTTCCCCTTTTAACATTGTATTGTATGTGTGTCACAGTGGGATTTGTTTTTATGTGATACATCAATTTTTGCTTAGCACATGTCACTTTAAGGATTATTCTCTCTTTTTGCACTTTATAACTAATGGACCATTAGAATATTAAGTACTAGTATAGAGTATATTTGTGTGGTTGATAGATTTACATCTGCCCCCTTAGTCCTATTTTAGTCACTGTATTATATTCAGGGAAGAAACCCCTAGCTTGTAGGCCTTTTCTATAGGGACAAATTTTTATCTATCGCACGTATAGCCTCCTTTGTAGCACCCTCATGGCAAGGAGGAAGTTAGCGAAGTCTTTTTCTGCTAAATCATGTCCAACGATTGATTCATTTTTGGTTAAAGCGGTCAATGTTCTCACCGAGGAAATTGACCGTACTGAGAGGCGTCTTTCTATGGGCTCAAGCTTTATCGGGGTAGAACAGGGAAATGGGGCCGGGGTTGGGACCCCCTCTGGCCCCTTAAATGCGAGCGGATCTAGTAAATCGACCAATAATTCCTTGGCAGCTAAGGAGCTTGAGCCGGTCGTTATTGATTCAGGAGGGATTTGTGGGGACCTTACTCAAATATCTATGACTCCTAATTTGACGGTCTTTGAAAGCCCGCCGCTACCGCTACCGATACCGATAAAGACCAGGGGAAGTAGAAAGAATACCCTAGAACAGGGGAATTTTAATTCTAAGGCCAAAGCTAAAACAAATGTTAAGAGTATTCGAAATAGGAAACTTGCCGATCCCTTGTCCTGTGCAGACCCCATACTCCAACAATTAACATTAGCGACTATCTCTGACAAAATTCTAGAGCTCCTAAGGCCGCTTTATGATAAACTGGACATTTTAGCTAGAGAAATCCACAAAATTAGTGGAGTACTGGATATAGTTAACTGTAAATTTCAAAAGGAGCCACTTAGGGACCAACAAAAGGATGTTATTATAGACCCTATTATTTTAGACCCTATTGACCCGACTATAGGTAATGATCGCAGAGATCGTAGTAAATATTGTAAGGAGCGGGCCCCTATTATACAGGCTGAAAATAGGGAAAAAGATAGAAATATAGTAATAGGAAATTCAACTACTAATAGTGGTTCTGCACTACCCCTAAAGGAGCTAGTAATGAATAAGCCAGACGGACTTAAATTATCTGATCCTATAAAGTTAGCTGGCCTAAGTTCCTTAGCCCATGGGGATAGGATAATGGCCCCGGTTGCAAATTTGCCTCCCGAATGTAGTCCCTATGTTGTAATTTTGACCAACGTCCCCAAACTCCAAATTGGGCAGGCAGAAGAACATGGTTCAATAATGAATAAAGTAGTGTTTTGGCTGACTAATAGCTGTGGTTATCCTATGGAAGGAATAAACCAGATTTTAACAACCCGTAGAGTGGGCTGGATCGGGCCTTTGAAAAAATGCTTTGAAGGGGACTGTATCATCATTAATTTTAGATCTCCAAGATGGGCATCCAATACCCTTAAAAATGCACCACCCTCCATACGGGGGAATTTAATACCACTCTTCTCCCCTGGGGTATTTTTATAGACATCTGAGGGTGATGGATGGAAATGTAAGCTGGCCTCCAAATGGATCCTTGCTAGCTCCCCCCCAGGTTTCAGCCCTGCCTTATTTTGCAATCCCAGTAACTAATAGGTTTCAGGCTCTGAGTAGTTTGGATACCAATGATTGACGTGAGGGACCGATACAGGCTAATGAGGTTGCACTCGAGAGTTATTTACCTAAAAGCCCTATGATGGAAATTTTAAATGCTAAGATCATTACTAGTAAAGCTGGTTTATGCATGATAGAGCGATGTGAGTTGTCATCCACTAACATAATAGTGAGAGCCAGTATCCCTAGTAATTCAGAAAGTACCCCAGTAGAATCTATTATTATTAGTAAAGAAGTGGGACACGAAGCACCCCCAGGAATTCTATGAATCTAATATGGGTAAAGGGTACCAAGTCACAACATGGAATATTGCTGGGATTAAAAGTAAAATAGGTACACCATCATGGTCAGATTTTATTTTGGCCCAACACGATATTATATGTTTACAGGAGACGTGGTGTATCGACCCAATATATGTAGAGGGTTTTACCTCTTATTGGTTACCAGCCCAGGCCTCCCTTCGGGTAGAGCTAAGGGCGGCCTCCTGATTTTGATTTCCACTAATTTGGATAAATGTAAAATCAAAAGATGTACTACTGTGGGAACTTATGCCCAGATTATGTGGATGTCTTCTACCGTGGGTAATGATGTTATTTTGATTAATTTTTATAACAATCTGTTTAATTCTCAACGTAGCTCTATTGTCCATATCTTGGAAGGGGAACTTGAGAAATTGACCAGTACCATTAGGAATCCGATTACCATTCTTTGGGTTGGCGATTTTAATGTCCAAATATGCCCTTTATCCCTGACTAAAGTTTGTGGGCCTAGGAGGGGAAATTTGAAGATGATTGTTATATGCATTTCCCCCATTGTGAATATGGTAGTGCCTTAAATGGTGTCATTGTCAAATTGGATTTAGAATTACTGTATTGTGCTACCGACAAAAATAACACGATATGTCCCACATTCACAGGTAGGAATGCATTGTCTAATATTGATCACATTATTATTTCTAGTAATAGTGTACATTTATTTTCAACACCCTGGATAACGGACCAACCAACTAGTGACCATAATAGTATTTCTCTGTATTTATTATGTTGGGGTTTTAAAAATACCATCAGTGTTCCACACAGCCTATGTATTGCCCCCGCCAGACCGAATGGTGTCCGGATTAAATGGGCTGGTCTGGACCCATCTAAAATTCAGCATGATGTGATTTCACAGTGTCAGAATGAAATCCAAGCTTGTTTAGGGGATGAGGTTGACCCAGTACTGTTGCTTATAAATTTTACTAAGATCAATAATACCGTGGAGAACCTTCTGCTGAAACCAGTGTGTAGGAATAAAAACCTAAGGTGGGATGGTTTGATGATAACTGTGTGGGGGCTTTGGGCCGCCTCAAACTAGCTCTGGGGTGTAAACCAAGAAACCCGGATATAATTAAGGCCTTACGTGCAGAATACGCTTTAGCCCTAAAAATCAGGAAATCGGAACTCCAAGAAAGAGCCTGGGAAGACTTAAGCCTGGCAGCTGATATTAAAAATAACAAACTTTTTTGGGATACTGTTAATAGTTCCTTTTTGAAGGACGATCATATTCCTGAATTTAATTCTTATGTTAACTGTAACTCATGGGTAGCTCATTTTTCTACCATTTTTAATCCTTTCGATAAAGATGTCCCATTCACCCTGTCTAATCATACCCCTGTTGTATGGCCAAAATTGCCCTTGTTAATTAGTATAGAGGAGGTTTTTGAAGGCATAATTAGTAGTAAGGGGGGTAAGGCACCGGGTCCCGACGGGGTCCCGATAGACTTTTATAAAAATGATATGGTTTTATGGTCGCCATTTTTAACCAGAGTTTTTAATGTCGCCGTTGAGACTCATTTCCCTTTATCTTGGGGCCAGTCGATTATAATACCAATTTACAAGAAGGGTGTTAAGACTGATGCTTGTAATTATCGCCCGATTTCTTTATTGGACTCGTCTATAAAGATTATGAGTAGGGTCATGTTATCAAGACTCGAGACCTGGGTCCAAGAAAAGTCAGTCCTTACCCAAGTGCAATATGGGTTTAGAAAGGGTGTTGGCACACTGGAGCAGTGTGTCAACCTGGACCTTCTGATCGGCAAGTACACATTAGCTAAGGAGGGAAACTTATATTTGTGTTTTGCTGACCTAAGCAGCGCTTTTGATTTGGTAGACCACTCCATTTTATGGCCCTTATTGTTGGATATGGGCGCCCCCAAAGAGATTATATTTTTCTTGGCAAGATTATATGGGGAGTTATCAAGTAGGGTGCGATACGGTCATTTAGGCGAACTTACTCCGCCTTTTAAAGTTAAAAGAGGCATCCGACAGGGCTGCGTCTTAGCTCCATTACTTTTTTCATTGTTTATCAATGAAGTTGACGCAACACTGAAATTGTTTGAGTCGGATGCCCCTAGGGTGGATGGCAAGTCTGTTCCAATTCTTCTATACGCCGATGATGCGGTTTTACTCTCTCGCACCCCAATGGGGCTACAGCGTCTTATCGATAATTTTATTGTTTTTATTACTAAAAGAAAACTTTTAATTAACAAATCAAAAACTTTTGTTATGGCTTGTGGTAGGAACCCTATAACATCTAGCTCTTATTTCATTGAAGGCTCCAAAGTCCAGATAGTTAAGACATTTTGTTACTTGGGTATTACTTTTGCAGGGAATAATTCATGGGCCCAGGAACAGGATAATGCCTGTTCTAAGATGCTTAGAAACGTAAATGGTATTTTTAGATTTGCGGCTAAATTGGGAAACCGACGCATTAAAGACATGATGACAATTTATGAGATACGATGCGTTACCGCAGCTCTTTATGGGGCAGGTGTTTGGGGTCATTTTCAAGGTAATTTATTACAACAAGCTGAAAATTCGTTTTTAAAACGCTTACTTTGTGCCCCCTCTTCTGCTTCTACGGAATTGCTCCACCGTGAGGTGGGCATTAGATATATTTCAGATCTGGCTTCAACACGACCCCTTTTATTATGGAAATCAATATGGTCAAAAGAGGAAACATTATTTACTCAATCTATCATACGGGATTGCCTCAAATTGGAGAATTGTTTAAAAATACCCTGGCTCAATTATATTATTTATTGGTTTAAATCTTTATTCAATTGTGATATTAGAACGGATCCTGAGTGTACTCTTTCTGTTGCTAGAGCTGAGATAAAATTAACTATGTTAGCAAATAAAATAGAGGCTCGTTCTTGTGTTCTCAGGAATCAATCAACTTTCCTCTTTTATTCGCAATTGGATCTTAAACTGGGTTTTCAAAGTTATTTATCAGCAGTGACTAGAGTTTCACATCGATTTGTGTTGACACGCCTAAGATTGGGTATCGTACATCATCTTGTTAATTTCCCAATTATGAAACAGTGTTCTGTTCATGTATGCCCATGTGATGGAGTCTCAAGACAAAGCTGCTGCCATATGTTATTATTCTGTCTATTTTATTCTCATCTTAGGAGATTTTATTTAAAACCTTTTTTTCTATACTACAATATAAGATCCACTACAGATGCCTTGAACCTGCTTTTTAGATTGGATGATCCACGATTATGCTTTTATTTAGCTACTTTTCTCTTGAAATCCATTAATGTTAGGAAATCTATGATTATTGATATTTGATTGTGTGTTTTAAAGGTATTATAAATGAATTTATTATATGTAATTATATGCATTTGCACTTTTGAATTGGGATAATATATGATATAGTAAATGTCTGGACTTTCATGTGATTTATGCACTTGCACTTTGTATCTGTATTAACATGTTTATGCACTTTGATGTATCCGCTTTTATCCCACTGTCTCATAATTTTTTGATTTTTCTATAGATTGAGCTTTTTATGTCTGTATTGCTTATATGGTTGATTTATTTAACCGAATAAAAGCTCTAAAATCGAATCGAAATCGACCCATAACAATGCTTTCACACCTCTCAATGCTGACACCTGTTGCAGCAACGGATTTGAGACATCCGGGCAACGCTGAAGCTACTGGATCTAAAGTAGCTGAAAAGTAGGCAACTGGTCTACGGACACCTCCATGACTCTGAGTCAGGACTGCCAATGCGCAACCTTCTCGATCATAACAGAACAATGAAAAGGACTTGTTGTAGTCAGGCATTCCCAGAGCCGGAGCACGACATAAGCCCTCTCGCAACACCAAGAACGCAATCAGACAGTCATTGTCCCATGGTACCGGATCACTCACATCCTTATGCGTCAGTCTCTGCAGGGGCTTCGCCTTCAAAGAGAAGTTGGGTATCCATTGGCGACAGTAACCAACCATTCCCAAGAACATTCTGACTTCCTTCTGAGTGGTGGGCACAGTCATGTTCATGATCGCCTCAATTCGATCTGCTGACACTTTTCTCTTGCCTTTCTCAATTCGATGGCCTAAGTACTGAACCTTACTCAGACAGTACTGCAACTTGTTCGGGGACACCTTGTGTCCATTTTCCCCTAAATGATTCAGTAAGGCAATCGTGTCAATCCTGCAAGCATCCTCCATTTCGGACGCAATGAGGAGATCATCAATGTACTGCACGAGAACAGAATTCTGTGGCAGTACAAGACTCTCAAGGTTCTTTTTCAAGATCTGGTTAAAGATTGATGTACTCTCTGTATACCCTTGAGGGATACGACACCACGTTAACACACGATCTTCCAGACGGAAAGCAACGGTATCGAAAAGAATGATTGGCACAAGTCAATCACCGTGAACCACTCGGCTTCACATGGAATCTGGAATAGTATCACTGATGGATTCGGTACCACTGGACAACATGGAACCACAATCGTGTTGACCTTTCGCAGGTCTTGCACGATTCTGTATTTCCCACTTGGTTTCTGTAATCCCATAATGGGTGAGTTACATGGACTGCCCATTATCTCCTTAAGAATTCCCTGCTGAATCACGGATTCGATGACAGGCTTTATCCCTGTAATCGTTTCAGGCGACAGATTATACTGAGGTGTTCTCAGAAACTCAGCATTTTGCTTGACCTGGATCTTAACTGGCTCAACACCTCTGATCAATCCGATCTCCTCTCCTGTAAAGTCCCACACATCCAATAAAACAGAGTCTCTTAGGTCAAGTGGAAGCTCTTCCACTGTTAACATAGGATACATCTCTATGCAGAAATGCTGATTTGCAACCTTGAAGGTGGCATCATCATCATTTGTCTGTAATTCCACTCCCTTTGGGGTGCAATAGATGGTACAATTCAGTTTGCACAACAGATCGCGTCCTAGCAAACAGACTGGACTCGAGTCGCACACAACAAATTGGTGTCGATCTCGAAAAGTTCCTATTCTCGCAGGAATCGGCTCGGTCAAAGGGCTATTCATCTTCTTATTTGCCACTCCTACTACTTGGATTGATTGTCCCGAGAGGGGTAGGTTGGGAACTACTGCAGATCTCACAGTAGAACGGGTAGCACCAGTATCAACCAAAAAAGGTGGTGGGATGACCGTCAACATCCACCTCGACAAACGGTCCCCTCTGGTCTACCTCTAAGACTGCCCCAAGAGTGCAGTCTTCCTACCCCCTCAGGCACCGTCATGCCAACGGGTCTGAGCTGTAATCATCACTATCCTCGAAAAGGGGCATCGGCTGGTACGTTTGACTTCCCTGTGGAATTCTCGGAGGTTGCGGAACTTGCACCTGCGGGCACAATGTCCCCCCTTGCATGGACCTGGGTCTCGTCACTGTATTGACGACCTCAGATACCTGCACTGTCTCTCCCTCTTGTTGCACTTGGTTCGCTGGATTCGATCTCAACTCGCGTTTCCGATGCCCGATCTTGTGACAAAAGTGACATGCAGTCGTCTTTCTCAATGTGGCCACATCCATCCCTGTCTTAGGGTCAATAGGTTTCCCCCTTCCTGGACCCTGGACATTCTGGGTCCCTCCTTGATTGTTTCCCTGTCTTCTCCCTAATGTCCCTCCACTTGGCTGTGTCTGAACTTCCCTGTCAGCACTTTGCATCTGGACAAGCATTAGCTTATCCTTAAGCTTCCTGTGTTTCGAGTCCACTTCATCGCTGCAGTACCTGGCGTACCGCAGTATCTCGTCCACTGACTTGTTCTGCCAGCAGATCAAATGCTGCTGAATCATGAAGCTGATTTCTGATCTTAGACCCAAGACGAACTTGGAAACAAACTGTCCCATGTCTTTGGGGTCTAACGTGTCTAGCCCACTGTACTGCTTAAAGGCTTGTAAGAGCCTCTCGTAATATTCATGTACAGACTCTTTTGGTTCCTGAACAGTGCAATCTATCTTAACCCAATCAATGTCCTGTGGTGAGATTTTGGATTTCAGCCATGTAATTACTTGCTCAAACTTCTTCATGACAATTGGTGAAGGACCATTGGTAACCAAATCCCTGTCTGGTTCAGAAGTTGGCCAATCAACTGCAACTTTACAAGCTACCCACAAATCACTTGGTACCACAATATCAAACAGTGTATTCAAGTCAACCCACAACACCTTCGAGATTTTAACAAAACGATCGACGTGTTTGTACCACTCGACAGGCTTCTCCCTCAGCTGAGGAAATTCGTATGTAAACGCTGCCAAATCACCTCTACTCCAAGGCACATGCACATACCCTCCGTTCTGTACCTCTCGCAAAGGAAAATTCCCTACTCCTGTCATCCCCCTCCTGGAGGCGGTGTCTCTCCTATACTCTTTTTAGTGGTTTTCTTTTTGGACCATCTTTCCTCCCACTTGTCAAGCATGCTCCATGCACGTATCCCTACAATCAGTTCTTGAATGTGAGTTCTTAGCCCTATCACTCTCTTCTCTTCCAGTTCCTGGTCACTGTACTGCAACCTGTGACTTCCCTACAGTGTCTTAGTTTTGGATAGATCCACCTCGTGTCTTTTTGCCAATTCTGTCAGTTTCTCATGTGCTGACCTCGCCTTGCGGGTCACATCTTTTGCTACAAACAGCACCTCGTCTGGTCCATAAAGCTCTACTCTTTCCAATGGCAGGTTCCCACTAATTATCTCGTCTACCTCAGCTTTTAGTCTCAGCACATCCAGCATCCTTGCTCTTATAGCAGTTTTAAGCATCCCTCGACTTGATGTACCACTTGATTCTGCATTCTCATTGTCCTGATCCTCACATCGGTTCCCTTCCGCTATATTCCCTAGGACTGGTCGACTTGCTGTATTCCCGCGAACCCAGTCTCCTGTCATCCTATCATTAGGGTTTCTCACTGGTGGTTCCCACATCCTTATGTCAGATCTCGAATCGGCAAAAGACCTTGGCCTCGCCGTTCTTACCTCTACCTGTCCTCTAGAGGAGTCTGCCGTGGCTGGCAAAGGAGTACTTGATTCCATGGGCCTCGGAAGGTGACCTATTCCACTCACTATGCCATTCCCTCCAGAGCCAGTCCCTTCTCCTGCTATTGATCATGCTAGACTTCCATTTCCTGCCTGATCTGGGTCATATACTGACACTATGGGGCCAATGGTAACCGGTACTGTAAGAGCATCCGGTAGCCTTGTAACAACTGTAATTCCATTAGCTTCGATGCTTGATGGTGTGTGTGTTCCCATCCCTTCTGTTCCAGTTGATATTCTTCCGACTACTCTTGCGCTAGGTTGAGTCTGCGATTCTCCAGTTCCCTCTGTTGATACTGCCTTTCCCTCCTCAGAATCTGGATTATATGGAGGTGGTCTTTCTGATAGCAATCTATCTAGCAAGCTGTCATCTGTGTCACTATCGTCTTCCTCACCCCACTTCTTCTGGGCCTCTCCTATGTTTATCAGCAACGGAAATAGCCGGTCCCCTTCAATAGTTTCCACCCTCCATCTCTTCTCCAATGCGTCCCATCGCGCATCCTGGAACGCCCTGATTGACTTTTTCACCCTTTCCTGGCTTCGGTCTCTTTTTCTATCATGTGTTGCTCTTATCCATGCATGTAGCGCCTCAAACTGTGTTGGTCTGGGTAAAGGTCGCAATGAGGACATCACCATTTTCAATTGGTACAACACTTCCAACCTAAAAGTGCCATAACGCGGAAAAGTCAATTCTCCCTCATGTTCAGTCATTTTATGCCAATTTTCAAGCCAAATGATAGTGTGCAATCCCACATTCGTAGCCATATAATGGGCTGGGGTAACCTCGGGTGGAGCTTCTTCTCCCCCTCAAGTAACCACTCGTCTGTCTCCTCTACACATATCTCGTAAAACTTTAAAACATTTCATGATGAAATCAACGTTTTCTTCACTTGTTTTCACTCGACTTCCTGATGACAATCCACCAATACCAACACGGCTTCACACCAACCGACCTATCACAGCGCAACACTCTCTCACGTCACTTTTTCTCCTCATGCAGCAGTTCCCCTCCTTTACAATTCGTCTCTCGCACACTCATGCGTCTCTCTCATGCTCTGAAATAACTGTTTGTCCACCAAACGACAGAACAGTTACTTCTCTGACTGTCTGTCCACAAAATGACCGGACAGTCTCGTAATTGTCGACCTCAACTCTGGCAACCGTCTGTCCGCGAACGACCGGACAATTGCCCCAGACTATCTGCCCACGAACGGCCAGACAGTCATGTACTTAATCGATAGGATCCAATCACTCGATGTTCCACATGCAGTAACCCACTCCCTGCGTCGGTTACTCACGCACTCACACATGCGTTTTCATATCACCGGTGGGTTAGTCAACGACGTCTCATGACTCCCACGATCTCTGGTCAGACAATTTCAACTCTGGGTGTCTTCTACACCACAATCTCTTATCCCGGGATATCAATAAATCAAGTCTCATGGACCGCACGCGTTCGGCCCGAAACCACAATCACTCAACTCTCATTCCAACTCCGCAAGACATTACACAATCAAAACAACACCGCAACCTAACAGACACACATCCCATACTCTGTTCATACTCACTCCACCACGAACTGCTGTTTCTGCCGCACCGTCACTCGCCGTCGGTTTCCATCAAACGCTGTCGTCCTCCGCTCACAATCCACTGGATAACCATCACTTGGGCTCTATGGGGATTCAATGACTACCTTTCTCTACTTCTCCCCTTACTACAGAGGTAACCATCCTCTCGCTACCAACTGATAAAGCCGGATTCCACTCTGATAATTTACTAGGAACCCTCGGTCGACTGGACCTTTTGTTACCTGCTGAGAAGTGTGAAGGGGAGAAACAATGTATTCTTAACAAGCTAACATGCATCAATTTAATCAAAGTTCTGAAAGGATCACTGACTCCAAAGTCCAAGTTTAGGGGTTTATTACAGAACCAAAAATAACTGAACATACAGACACCTCAGAACGAGGTTGCAAAAATACAAAGGCACTATACAAAGTCCATCCTACGCACCAATCTAATTCGATATAGCATAAAGAGAATGAGCAATTCCAGAAATACTAAACAAGCAATAACTGCACCAACATCTATATTAGTCTTCATTGAAATCTGTAAAGAAAATCCGTTAGTCTATCCCTACACTATTCTAAAGGGGCATCCCTACTTAACTTTACCCAAGCAAGATCATGAAAAGGTGTCAGCTCGTGAAGACTTCCTCAGAAGTGCACTCACATTGTAAAGACCGCCTAAGTCTTCATCCTAAGAGTCGATCCCTTCCTTTTCCCTCTCTGCTCACTCTACCTCTCCTCAATCTGCTTCTGCTCAATCTGCCCTCTCTGCTAACTGCCAACTCCACTGACTGCTGCCTCCACCCTCGGGGCACTGTCCCTAATACAAAATGGACATTCGATAGGCCCGCCCAGCTAACACCTCTCCTGGCCAGGCACCTCTCCTAGGTAACTTTCCACTAAAAGTTGAACTCGGTCCAACGACGGTTGAAGTGTCCTTGGGTCTCAGGCTTCTTCAGCGCAACTCCTAATTATCGGCATTCCTGGAGACTTTGTAGCGGATCTCCTCCATACCTAACTCCTAAAACAAAAGCATTATTCTAACTAACGAAGACGATGTCCTTGCACCTGCAACGAATGCATGAGAACGAAACAACCTTGCACGCAGATGAATTTCACTGACTGTCTCCAAATGAGAGCCTCACCAGGGGGAAATACATTTCAGGCCTACATAAACCAGCTAACATAAGGAAACGAATAGGCCTTTCTTAGCATGAAAGAGTAAATACTCCATCAAGGCCTTTAACTTCAAATTAAACACTTGTTAATATCACATTTATAAGCACTACATTTCATCATTATTAAACGCAATTAATTACCTATGCATGTGCAATTTCAACATGCTACACGTTTAAATCTACTACATCACATTACACATAACTATTTAATTATGCATTTGCAATGAACATCGAAAGTTACATAATCCCCTCTAAATGCCACTTTACGTTTCTTGAATGGCACAGCTTCATCCTAATACTTCATTTACCACTAATTATTACACCACATCTTTAACTAAGGTTAACGCACACATAAGAATATATACAGGTACGGACTACTCATGAATATAATGTACCCCTACAATTTTCAGACTATCTTTGCACTCTATCAGATGTATTAAACATACACTGTGGTTTGAATGCACACGCCGATAAATTCAGCTTAAGACTGCTTTTATTTGGGGGAGGCCCACGAGACGCCACGCAAGATGGCCGCCAGAGCGTAAAGCTGCTGGGTGGCTCGGACGAATGGATGGAACTGCAGCAGCTTCAGGAGAGTTATGCAGTCCCTTCTGATGCATTTGGATGTTGGAGAACGGGTGCCACAGTTTTGGCATGTTTTGAAGCTTTTTTCCTGGTATTTTTCTATAAAAGTGCTTCAAGGCTTATACATCTGAAACTGCGCCATTTTGAATTCTCTTCACTGCTCTCCTGAGGTATTTCTAATGTTATCACGGGACAATTTTTTCTCACCAGTTCTCATTACCTAGATACTTTCTCATGTATTTATTGCACTAACAATCCCTGTTTGGCCATTTTATCTACATTTATTCATGCTACCTGCTTGTGTGCCTCTCTTATATCGAAGATTCCGAATTCAAAAGCCATTAAATTCTTTACAGATTATTACATTATGACTATTTCCTCTCATTTAAAGGCTCACAATCGCTCATGGATCTTTTCTACTCAGTGACTATATATCACATGCTAAATGTTTCCGTAATAACGTAATGAGGAGTCCAACATCCTTCTCCTCCTACAGTAAGGTTCTTTATCACTCAGAGGAGTGACGCACCACTCAGAGCATCTGTTAGTTTTCAATTATTTTGGAGATTACCACTGAGCATAAAATAACGTTGTGTCTCTGGTTGCCTTCTTTATGGGTAAACTCCGTGGACTGAAGTTGTATCCTAAGCTATCCTCTGTTACTACAAAACCTGTCATTAAAAGACCTGGATGTCAAAAATAACTGGGTCCAGACTACCTTTCCGCCATCATGGAAAATGGTTGTGAATGTAGTGGGCCTTCTCTTTCTTCAGAGTCTGGTGCTATCTCAAAAAAACACTCTGGATCCATCAAAAGACCCAAAAAGGATTTAGAGTCTCCCTTAAAATCTACTACATCTTTCACCTTGGAGGATATAATGGAGGAAATTAGAGTTCTAAAGACCTTTGTTGTTGAGACTAATGCTTCTCTTCAGTGTATTGAAGAAAAATGGCTCTCTCATGAACAGCGAATTTCTGCCATTGAACAGCGGGTCAGTGACATAGAGGACTCCATCCCTGACGTCTCTCATTTGACAAAGGATATTTCACAACTGGAGAAGCTCACTGAAGACTTAAAAAAAAGGAATCGGAAGAATAACCTTAGGTTATATGGTATACCAAAGAATTTAGAGGGCTCTAACATGATTGCTTTTTTACAAAAAGGCATTCCTTCCATTTTTCACTTACCAGATCGAGGTCCCATCAGCATACAAAGAGTGCATCGTATAGGCCCTATGCCATCTTTGTCCCCTCATGCATGGCCCAGGGGGATTATTATTTCACTCTACAGTTGATGCAGGTTATTGGTGGCTGCAAAACAACAGGGTACCCTGTTAAGGTCAGGGAACAGACATTATTTTTTGCAAGACGTATCTAATGCCAGTATGCCACAGCAGCAAGACAAAAGCATTTTCTGGAAATGTGTCCTCAGCTGAAGACCTTGAACATTAGATATGGTTTTGTTCACTCATGCTACTTCAAATTCACTTATTAAGACAAATCATATACTTTCGAGGAACAAGACTGTTTAAAAGACTTTCTATGGCAGCACAGTCAGGAGGATATAGATATTGCAACTAACACTAAATCTTAACTGTTTAATTTAACTATTTTTCAGGTTGCTTGTTAAGTGTTCTTGTAATGACCTTCTGTCCTTCTTTTTATCTTCTTTTTATTTTTAATTAACATATCTTTTTACTATGTTTCAGTGATGAACGTACTTTGGATGCTTACCTTTGCCCTTGATATCCCTGCCTCGTCTTGTCAATATCATTAAATAATTTTTATGTCATTTGTGATAAGTCTTTAGTCCTGTTTTTGTATTTAATTATTTATTTCTACATATAATATTGTTGCCTTGGTTTAAGCCTGATCCTTCATGTTCTGTCCTTATTTGTATTTTAGAGCTTTACCTTTTATAGTCCCTTGCTGTGTTCCTGTTCTTACTGGTCGGAGCCGGGTTTGGTTCATCTTCATTTAGTGTTCTTCTACCTCCTTATCCTTAAGGATGTTCATTTTTGTCATTTTTCTCTCACTTGCAATCAAGGGTTTATTTCTCTGCATTGCCTTCTCTCATTCTTACATTTTGTCCATACCTTTCTCCTTGCTATCTCTTCTTTCCTCTACTTTCTCATCTCTTTTCCACACTTGGCCTGCCCTTTTTAGGTTTTACCTGCACAGTGCTTGTGATGTGCTTGAGAAATCTATTGTTTTTAATATAAACTTAAAAGGGACTTAGATCCTGCCTCCTCACTATTCTTTCTTCTTATTGGTTCCTGTGTGTATTCCTGTTGTGCCACTTACCTTTCCTCGATTTCTATTGGCTGCAGCATTTTTTCCTGCATTTACCAATTCTTGTTTCTAGTCTGCTTCTCTTATCAATTTCCCGCCACTGAAATACTGTTAACATCCACTTTGGTGGAAGTATTTCATAAAGTTTTGCTTTTACGATTGCAGCATATTTATACAACAATTTATTTCTCGAACAGATTAAGTGATTTGCATAAAATCACAGGATGTTGCGCAGCGCTGCGGAGACTCGAACAGGGATCCCCAGCTCTCGAGTCAGCAGCTCTGACCACTGGGCCACATCCTCTCCACTCCCGTGTTATGTCAAGGAGCTCTTTCCTTCTTCCGGACGATGATTGATGAAAAGTTTTTTTTATTACATAGGTGAAACTAATGCATTACCAATGCTTGTTCTTTCTTGTACTCTCTTGCGCCGTGTTCTTTCCTTCATACATGATAATGTGTTTTTGCTACGTCTGTTTTGAAGATGGGTCTTAGAATTGTAACATGGAATGTTAAGAGTTTGAAAAACCTGGTCAAACTTAAGCGTGCCTTGTCACATTTGTCTAAATTGAAATGTCAAGTAGGTTTATTACAAGAGACTCACCTCACTACCAAGGAAATTGTTATGTTGAAAAAATATTTGGTCGGTGATATTTTTTTTTGCCCTCTGTACTGCACAAATGTGGAGGGGCTAGTCTATGCCCTAAGCTTTTGAACATTATTCTTATCTCCCAAGAATGTGACACTGAAGGCCCATGGGTAGTAGTTACACTTAAGATAGATGATACTACTCTCACAATACAAAATGTATATGGTCCTACACACCCAGATTCTGATTTTTGAAAACTGATCTCTCAAAGCACACAAAGTTTTTCAACATACTATCTCCCATCATTCCTTATCTGTTTCATGCAGAATTTTTAATCCAGCGCTTAGAGAATATTCCTTTTATTCTGCCACTCATCGTTCTCAATCAAGAATTGATTATATCTTTTTAAGTAAAATCTTGCTTCCTCACCTCAATAACTCAGAGATTGGGTCAATTTCAATTCCGGAACATGCCCCCATATTGTCTGACATTGAAATTCATAAGGGATGTAGTCCAAAATCACATTGGAGGTTTAATAACTCACTCCTTTCCAAAAAATCTTTTTTGGCTTCTTATGAAACTTTTATATCTGAATTGTATCACCTAGACGATACAAGCAAAACTCCGTTTTAATTCGAGTGGGATGCATTCAAAGGGATGTCTAGGGGCTTCATAATTAATTACATTTCCTCCAACAAGAAACTTCTGGAAAAAGAATCCACTGCTATTCTAGTTAATATTAAATCTCTGGAACATACTTATTATACATCGAAAAACAACAAATCGGATTTAGAAGCTTTAAATACAGCCAAGATTCAATTCAATAAATGTCTACAGAATCCGCTTGTGGAACCCATCTCAGATTAAATGCAAAATGTTATGGTAGCAATAACAATTCTAATTGTTATATACAAAGCAACTAAACTCACCTCCTCACATTAGATGCTGAAAAAGCTTTTGATTGGGTTAATTGGCAATTTCTCATGAAAGCTCTCAAGTGGAATGGTTTTGGCCCCCAATTCTTACAGCTGATTTATTTGCTTTATTCATCCCCTAATTCAACTGTCATAGTAAATGGAATTTAATCTCTTTATTTCTCTCTCTATAGCGGCACCTTCTGCCATCTTTCCCCGCTACTATTTATTCTTGCATTAGAACCCTTTCTTCATCAACTAAAGATGTCTGATACTCTTTCTGGTTTCAAAATGAAAAACACTCATATTAAATATACTGCATATGTGGATGATATTCTTTTATTCATCTCACAACCAGATTCTTCTCTTCCAACCTTTTTTGCAAAATTGCATTCGTACTCTGAAGTCTCAGGTTATAAGCTTAATGTAGACAAATCTGAAGTTATGCCTTTAAATAACAAGGATTGGCATAGCCAATAGGTCTCGCCTTTGGGACCTTATAAGTGTTTAGCCATGCAACAGTTTATGTTGTTGCACCAAGGATATTGTGCTGGATGACTGTGAGCTATTGTACCTTCAGACGCTTGATGTTCAGATTTTAATTCACAATATGTTGTAAGACCTTGTGGATTTCATGGTACTGCTTCGGTGGGAGGTTTTATAAAGCCTAACGTGTTGCATCGTTTTTGGTAATTTGGGACATCCGTGTAGTGTTCTGGAGCAACGGAACTCTGTGTATTGTCACAAAAGGAAAGGCATAAGTCACACCACTGATAACAGCTTTAAGGTAAGATTTAAACCATTTATTGATGGCTCTAAAATAAGTTAAATAATTAACTGCGGTTCTAGGACTGGTGTGCCAGAAGTGCTCTGCAGTTTTAAGGGTTTGGTTTAAGGGAGACGCAGACGTCACATTGCAGTAGCACCGATTAAAGAAGAGTTTATAATTACGTCATTGGCGCTGTGGAACAGTCAGACGGACAAGTCCCAGTGCTATAACCACGGTCACAGGGCAGCAGGGGAGGACCAAATTATGCCAGGGGTGACTAAATATTGCAGCAAGAGAAGGCAAATTATACGGCATAATGTGGCACATTTTTTAATAGCATTATTCCGAGTTAATTCGATTTTTAAATGAATATGGTATTTTGTAAAAAGGTGTATTTAGTTATTCCTTTAATAAAATGTAAAGAGTTAACTAGCTTTTCAGTCTTTATGAAGTAGATTTGTAATGTGTGCTGTGGTTGACGGCAGGATCGTATACGTTTATTTTGTTTTCATCATTTTGTGCCCCCCTTTTGAGGTACAGCAAAAACACCGAAAAGAGATGGCTGCATTCTTCTGCAACAAATTTGTTTCAATTGCTAGGGTTTATTGCAGGATAGATCAAACGTGTTTTATGCTTCCTGTTTGAATGTTTTTTATAAACCACGACCACGAATTAATAAACCATGCCACTCCTCCCCTAGTTCTAGTGATGGGGAATCATACTCCATCACCGATCAGTAAGCAGACAGATGCATACAGCGATGGGAAGAAGCTCTGTGCTGATAGAGCGTATAAAGCACTGGGCACGCTGAGAATTTGTGGAAAAAAAATCACTGTGCAGGAAATGCCAGCAAGTGAGCTGGCAAGATGTATTGTTCAGTTGGTGACTGGAAAAGCAGCGCTGGGCGGCAGTGGGGTACGTGAGACAGGAACTGCACACAGGGAGTGTGGGAAAAGCACTGTGAAGACCGCGAATTTAGGAAAAAGCACTGTAGTTAATGAGTGAGGAAGCATCACTTACTAGAGGTGGTAGGCAAGGGGCAAATACTGCTGATTCCAAGTTTACGAGAAGCAGTGTGTAAACGGCGAGTTGGTAGCCAGATGTGTGGGCGAGGAGAGAGGCGCGCACGCTTGGGAGAGCAGTCTGCTCATTTTCAAGCACTGCACTCGTGCTTGTGGCGCGCCCCTGCTCGCTCCCACAAGGTAGATGCCGCCACAAGCACAAGTGTGTGCTTGAAAATGAGCAGAGCGACGGCTAAAGATCTCCTATGCAGCGCATGCGCGCTGCGTAGGCGAGACCTAAAAAGAAGTCTGATATGAAGCGCTGTGTAATAAGCAGTTTGCTATGCTTGCACGTGCACCAACTGACAATGGCGTTCCGCCTGGAGGCCCCCAGTAGTCTAGAGCAGCATGTTTGATTGGGCAAACTTCTGTCACTGTGCCCCTTGCAGGAGCACGGTTCGTCACACCGGAAGGGGCGGTGTGGGTGTCTGCACGCAGACTCATCTCTTAACGCTGATTGGAGCTGAAGTTAAACCAAACACCTCCAACCCTGGCTGCTCCCCGCACATGCCAAGTAATCATGCGGTTAATTAATACTAACTGCACTTTCCGCGTCACGCGCCCGCCGAGCTCGGGAGCTGCCTTAATGACGGTCATTTACAAGAGAGTAATTAGTGCGGAGAGCCGCCTCTGACGGCGTTGATTACCCGGGATGGTCATTCTTCTGCATCGCCAGCGCCTTACCTGGAAGTGATGGCTGCGGCCTTGACGAGAATTACAGACTGCTAATAATACCACAGTTTGCAAACCGGGCCGCGGCGGTGTTGAGTTATTGACTACTAATAATATCATAGCTGCCAACTGGTTCCTTCATGAGCAAGTGTCAGTGCCTGGATTATTGACTGCTAATAGTACCACAGTTGGCAAACTATCCCTGTGCCAGGCAGTGTTGAGTTATTGACTGTTAATAATACCACAGTTGGCAAACTATCCCTGTGCCACTGCAGTGTTGAGTTATTGACTGCTGATAATATCATAGCTGCTAACTGATTCCTTCATGAGCAAGTGTCACTGGTGGATTATTGACTGCTAATAATACCACCGTTGGCAAACCGTCCCTGGGCCGCGGCTGTGTTGAGTTATTGACTGCTATTAATGTCATAGCTGCCAACTGGTTCCTTTAGGAGCAAATGCCACTACATGAATTAATGACTGCTAATGATACCACAGCTGGGAAACTACCGCTGTGTCACAGCACTATTGAGTTATTGACTGCTGAAAATATCATAACTGCCAACTGTCTCGTTCATGAGCAAGTGTCACTGGTGGATTATTGACTGCTAATAATACTACAGTTGGCAAACTATCCCTGTGCCGCAGCAGTGTTGAGTTGTTGGCTGCTAATAATATCATACATAACAGCCAACTGACTCCTTCATGAGCAAGCGCCACTGCCTGGATTATTGACTGCTATTAATGCCACCATTGGCAAACTATCTCTGGGCCGCGAAAGTGTTGAGTTATTGACTGCTAATAATATCATAGCTGCCAACTGGCTCCTTCATGATCAAGTGCCTACGGCCTGGATTATTGTCTGCTAATAATATAGTTGGCAAACTATCCCTGGGCCATGGCACTGTTAAGTTATTGACTGCTGATAATATCATAGCTGCCAACTGACTCCTTCATGAGCAAGCACTATGGTATGGATTGTTGACTGCTATGTTATAACTGCCAACTGGCTCCTTTATGAGCAAATGCCACTCCGTGAATTATGGACTTCTAACGATACCACTGTTTCAAACTACGCCTGGGCCATGGCACTATTGAGTAATTGACTGCAGATAATATCATGGCTGCCAACTGGCTCCTTCATGAGCAAGTGCCACTGCCTGGATTATTGCCTTCTAATAATACTACAGATGGCAACTGGCCCCTTTGGGAAATTGCGATAGTGTGGATTATTGACTGCTAAAACACATCAGCGGGCAAAAAGCCACTGTGGAAGTAGCCAGTGCCGGGATCTCTAACTGGCAATAATACCACAGCTGGTAACTGGCCCCTGGGCAGCAACAATGCATGGGTTATTGACTGCTAATTATATAGCTGGCAATTGGCATTTTTATGGCCAGTGGCCACTGGCTGCATTATTGACTGCTTACAACACCACAGCTGGTAAGTGGCCCCTGTGCAGAGGCCATTATATGGTTTACTGACTGCCAATAATACCACAGCTGGCCACTCGCCCTTTATGCAATTACCACTGCATGGATTACTGACTGCTAAAACACCACAATGGCCTCAGTGTGGATTATTGACTGCTAAGGATGACATAACTGGCAACTGGCTCCGTGCAATTAGGACGGGCTACGGTGTAGATTATTGACTGTTAATACCACAGCTGGAAACTGACCCCTAGGCAGCGGCTACGGCGTAGATTATTGACTGCTAATAATACCACAGCTGGAAACTGACCCCTAGGCACGAGGCAGCGGCCTTGGCGTGGATTGACTCGTAATATTAGCACAGGAGTCACCAGGCCCGTGCCATGAGGCAGGTTCGCTGGCAAGATCAGCGACCACTGCAGTTGATAACTGACTGTTGATAACATGGACTCTTGTTTTAATGGTGGCCTCGTGTTGAACGCAGCAGCCACCACGTGGACAATTGGCTATTACCAAAGCTGTCAACTGGCTCCGTATCACGAGACTGGTTTCAGCCAGTCGTGGATTATCAGCCAATAGCACAGTGCATGCTGGGACTTGTAGGTCCAAACTTACAACGGAAAACGTAAATGACTAGTCTAATCAACATGCGCAGCGCTCTTCTGAAAAAAAAAACACAAACATGGAGGCGGACAGAAAGACACCTAAAAAGTTGTATGCTGCGTGAAACACGTAAAAGCTGCACTGCCATTTAGTGTTATCTTTACTTAAGCCATTTGGGGGAATTTAACAACGTTTAAAGTGTAAGGAGTTGACTAGACCGGCAGTGATCAGACCCTGCGACCTTGCGGTGAGAGGTTTCTACAGTGCGTGCGTTAAGTTAATCCATTGAACCACCAAGCTAACATGAGTCTATGGTGGTTTGCGGGTCTCATGAGATCTACTTTGTGAGGCATTGTTAACTACAGAGGGTGGTCAAAACACCGCCCGTGGCCTCGGTGCCTCAACAAAACGTGTAACTTGCTCCACAAAACTGCTTTCCTTTGTATGGCGAATTTGAGCTCAGTGAAATAAAGCGCCAATGACCACAGATTGAACGTGTAGGCGCTGTGCTGTGTCCCATACCTCGACAGTTTACGTCTAACCTAACAGCAAATCTTAGAACAATGGTTGTTTTCATGTATTCTTACAGCTCTGTATAACTTCAAGGCGCTGTAAATAGTCCACAGTACTACCATCCACTATAATTAAACTCACATTATCTGTCCCAGATGGACGTCAGGCTGAGTCGGCGTTTTACCCAGTGTCCTATTTGCTGTGACAAAAAGCAAAAAGAACAGTATAGTTCCTCCTTCTCTTTAGACTCGTGTTATCAGGCTGCTCCCATTTTATTTGATGAAGGAAAATGCGCATGTTTGTGTCCAAGATCAAAGCGTCTTTAGTCAAGTGGACTAGCCAGGTGTAGAAGTCGGGCCTTCTGTTTTCAAGGGGGAGGGGGGGTGAAATAAAACCACTATATCAAATCTTCATGAATTCACCGATCTCTTATGACTGACTTACTGATAAAAACAGCACGTTCAATGTTAGGAAAAGCGCTTTATCAGCTACGCCGCGCTAAAGCGCCTAATCCATCTCCTCGCCCAATAACAGGGAGGCCTGTGATTGTCCATGACCCTCATTATATATTTTAATTTTTGCAATGATGAAATTCAAAATCGTTAGTTTGCTCCTTGTTTTTGATGTTACTAAACGTCACCTAAGTGTCTAGAATGAAGAATGTAGGCACTACATAAATCAAAATAATTACACATAAATATTACCCATCTCAAAAGCATCCTTTTTATCGACCTTGGAGAGATGACAAGCTATTTGACCTACTTGAACTTAATCGTAACTCTTTGTCCGAAGTAGGACTCAATAGTACGGCTTTGGCCGAAGTCTACACCGAACATGCTGCAAACTCGGTGCCCTCTTCTAGGCGCATTAAGAATTCAGAGCTATTGATGAAACGTAGCACACCCTAATAGGAAGTGTGACGCATAATTAGTCAAACATGTGGTAGCAGCATCACTTGCTGTAACCCTACGCTATCTCTTTTCTCGTGGACAAACCTGGAACCTAAAAACTCAAGTAATTTTAGTCTCAGACTGTTCAAAATCGTAGTGTCAGCTAAATGATTTTGGGTGTCCTGGGCAAGAAATATTCTGGGAAGCTGTGTTCAGAGCAACTTTGAATTTTAGTACACGTTTTCTGTTCTTTCAAGCCCGATTATATCAATCAATGTTGAATTATATGACAAAGTTTCAGATAAAGAATTAGACAGAGGTTAAAGAAAGAATTAACATTCACATGAGGCCCTCGGAGCATCTAGGCCTGTGCAATTACCCATTTTGTACCATGTCTTAATAAGACTCTTCAAGGTCCCCAATGGTCTATCCTCAAAAGTTGGCGCATTTCTCGAAGAATGTATGGCATGCACCTGCCTCTTTACACTCATCTCGGGCCAGGGGGTGTACATTGAACCCCATTCAGGTGACCTATCCCTGTGTTTTCCAGAAACACGTCTATGTTCTGCGCAAACAAAAAAATTCGCAAAAGGTAAATAACGCAAAATTTAGAAAGGAGTACATGACACTCTCAAAAATCATACGGTTCCAAAGCTTGCGTCACTAGAGGGAAGGGACCAGATGATGTTAGCGGGAGATCAGGAAGGCGGACAGAACTGCGGTGTGTCGAGGAAGGCGCCAAAAGGTAATTTTGCAAACAATTGTTATCGCTGTGAGTGGTGGCTCTGGGGACCGATGCTTCAACTGCGGGAACCTGTCTTTGAGCAGGAGTTCGAATACTGGAACGTCCAGTCAGACGTTCATTCTTCTGTGGTCGATAAATGAATTACAAGTCACCTAACAATGTAACCCCTACGACTGCGCGCCCGGATACCCCGAGGAGTAAAGGCGGGCTCTACAGATATGTTAAACTATGAATTAAGTTAGCTTAGCAGTACGGTTTACATCTACAAACCCCTTGATTGCTAAGTATGGCCTGTTATGTCTGATATTCGCATGCGTGCGTATTGTTTGGCACATATGTTTTAATAAAAAAAATGCGCATTGTTATTTTCTGCGCTTTGAAGTTTCAGCCCAGTCTCACGCAGTGCTTTAAAAGTACAAAATATACCAAGCGCGCGCGCCTCGCGCTGCAGCAAGGGGAGGGGGCCTGCGCGATTCCCTTGCGGGAGCGAGCAGCAAGGCGCGATAATTGCGAACATATGGCGCCGCTGCTCGCTCCCGCAAGGGAATCGCCAAACGTGCACGCGTTGCCATTGAAAGCAATGCAACGCGTGCACGTTTTTGGCCTCAAAACCAACTTGATGGCTAAAGGTCTTTTTCCTAAGCAACGCATGCGCGCTGCCTAGGCGAGACCTAAAAATTGTATTAACCCCTTCGCTGCTAGGCCTTTTCCCCTCCTGTGCTAAGCCTTTTTTTGGCTATTTGGGGTAGTGCGCGCTTAGGCCCCTGTAACTTTTTGACCACATAAGGTATCCATGCCAAATTTGCGTCCTTTTTTTCTAACATCATGGGGATTGTAAAGGTACCCAGGGTTTGTGGATTCCCCTGGAGGGGACCCAGAAATTAGTCAAAATACAGCTAAATTTTGGTTTTTTTTGGAAAAAGGCAAAAAAAGGGCTACAGATATAAGCGTCTTGATTTTTCCCTGCAAATGGCATCAAAAAGGGGTTGTGGGGATGAAATCACCATCTTCCCAGCTTTCAGGGACAAGCAGACTTTTGTCAGAAAACAAACTTTTTACACAGTTTTGGCATTTTTCTGGGACATAGCCTATTTTTGCTATTTTTTGTGCTTTCAACCTCCTTCCAGTTAATGGTAGAAATGGGTATGAAACCAATAATGGATCCTGGAAAGCCATACATTTATGAAAAGTAGACAAAATTCTGAATTCAGCAAGGGGTCATTTGTGTAGATCCTTAAAGTTTTCCTTATAGAAACTAACAGTTAAATAAAGGAAAAATTGAAAATTAGTTGAAAAAAACAGCCATTTGTGTCAACGTTTTCACCTGTAACTTCTTCTAATTATGACAGCTATTTGAAGGCAATATACCGTTATATTCGCTGGACCTTTCTGGTTGTGGGGATATATAGGACTTGTAGGTTCACCAAGAACCCGACGAACCCAGAGCCAATAATTGAGCAACATCTTGCAATGATTTTTTTTAAGTACCGGGTATATAGCAATTATTTTGGGAAAATGTATACATGGAAAAATTGTTATGAAAGACACCTATGTATTTCTGAAATGGGAACAAAATGTAGATTTTAGAAACAGTAGATATTTGCACATTTCCGAAATTGGGAGTACCCATACTAGCATGAGAATTATAGGTCATTTTTCAAAATGACTTATTTTTTACACATTGTCTTTCATTTGGAAGGCAGAAATGCATCGAAAGTCAATAGGTAATAACAGTTGCTCTACAATTCTGTGTTACCCTAAGTCTCCCGATAAAAATGGTACCTCACTTGTGTGGGTAGCCCTTGTGCCCACAACAGGAAATGGCTCAAAATGCAACGTGGACGTACCACATTTTCACAATGAAAAATTTCCCTTTTTTGCAAAGTGCCTAGGTGTAGTTTTTGAACCCTAGCTCTGCCGGCACCTAGGGAAACCTAGCAAACCTATACATTTTTGAAAACTAGACACCCAGGGGAATCCAGGATGGGGTGACTTGACTGCCTCCCACCAGGTTCTGTTACCCAGAATCCCTTGCAAACATAAAAAATTGTCAAAAAAATCACATTTTCCCCACATTTCTGTGGTGGAAAGTTCTGGAATCTGCGTGGATCCACAAATTTCCACCCACCCCGCGTTCCCCAAAGTCTAACGAGAAAAATGGTACCTCACTTGTGTGGGTCGGCCTAGTGCCTGCGACAGGAAACGGCGCAAAACGCAACGTGGTCACACCTCAATTTCGCAGTGAAAAATGACCCTTTTTGGCAAAGTGCCTAGCTGTAGTTTTTGAACCCTAGCTCTGCCGGCACCTAGGGAAACCTAGCAAACCTATACATTTTTGAAAACTACACACCCAGGGGAATCCAGGATGGGGTGACTTGACTGCCTCCCACCAGGTTCTGTTACCCAGAATCCCTTGCAAACATAAAAAATTGTCAAAAAAACACATTTTCCCCACATTTCTGTGGTGGAAAGTTCTGGAATCTGCGTGGATCCACAAATTTCCACCCACCCGCGTTCCCCAAAGTCTTACGAGAAAAATGGTACCTCACTTGTGTGGGTCGGCCTAGTGCCTGCGACAGGAAACGGCGCAAAACGCAACGCGGTCCCACCTCAATTTCGCAGTGAAAAATGACCCTTTTTTGGCAAAGTGCCTAGCTGTAGTTTTTGAACCCTACCTCTGCCGGCACCTAGGGAAACCTAGCAAACCTATACATTTTTGAAAACTAGACACACAGGGGAATCCAGGATGGGGTGACTTGACTGCCTCCCACCAGGTTCTGTTACCCAGAATCCCTTGCAACATAAAAAATTGTCAAAAAAACACATTTTCCCCACATTTCTGTGGTGGAAAGTTCTGGAATATGCGTGGATCCACAAATTTCCACCCACCCCGCGTTCCCCAAAGTCTTACGAGAAAAATGGTACCTCACTTGTGTGGGTCGGCCTAGTGCCTGCGACAGGAAACTGCTCAAAACTCAACGTGGTCACACCTCAATTTCGCAGTGAAAAATGACCCTTTTTTGGCAAAGTGCCTAGCTGTAGTTTTTGAACCCTACCTCTGCCGGCACCTAGGGAAACCTAGCAAACCTATACATTTTTGAAAACTAGACACCCAGGGGAATCCAGGATGGGGTAACTTGACTGCCTCCCACCAGGTTCTGTTACCCAGAATCCCTTGCAAACATAAAGAATTGTCAAAAAAACACATTTTCCCCACATTTCTGTGGTGGAAAGTTCTGGAATCTGTGTGGATCCACAAATTTCCACCCACCCCGCGTCCCCCAAAGTCTTACGAGAAAAATGGTACCTCACTTGTGTGGGTCGGCCTACTGCCTGCGACAGGAAACGGCGCAAAACTCAACGTGGTCACACCTCAATTTCGCAGTGAAAAATGACCCTTTTTTGGCAAAGTGCCTAGCTGTAGTTTTTGAACCCTACCTCTGCCGGCACCTAGGGAAACCTAGCAAACCTATACATTTTTGAAAACTAGACACCCAGGGGAATCCAGGATGGGGTGACTTGACTGCCTCCCACCAGGTTCTGTTACCCAGAATCCCTTGCAAACATAAAAAATTGTCAAAAAAACACATTTTCCCCACATTTCTGTGGTGGAAAGTTCTGGAATCTGCGTGGATCCACAAATTTCCACCCACCCCGCGTCCCCCAAAGTCTTACGAGAAAAATGGTACCTCACTTGTGTGGGTCGGCCTAGTGCCTGCGACAGGAAACGGCGCAAACGCAACGCGGTCACACCTCAATTTCGCGGTGAAAAATGACCCTTTTTTGGCAAAGTGCCTAGCTGTAGTTTTTGAACCCTACCTCTGCCGGCACCTAGGGAAACCTAGCAAACCTATACATTTTTGAAAACTAGACACCCAGGGGAATCCAGGATGGGGTGACTTGACTGCCTCCCACCAGGTTCTGTTACCCAGAATCCATTGCAAACATAAAAAATTGTCAAAAAAAACACATTTTCCCCACATTTCTGTGGTGGAAAGTTCTGGAATCTGCGTGGATCCACAAATTTCCACCCACCCCGCGTTCCCCAAAGTCTTACGAGAAAAATGGTACCTCACTTGTGTGGGTCGGCCTAGTGCCTGCGACAGGAAACTGCGCAAAACTCAACGTGGTCACACCTCAATTTCGCAGTGAAAAATGACCCTTTTTGGCAAAGTGCCTAGCTGTAGTTTTTGAACCCTACCTCTGCCGGCACCTAGGGAAACCTAGCAAACCTATACATTTTTGAAAACTAGACACCCAGGGGAATCCAGGATGGGGTGACTTGACTGCCTCCCACCAGGTTCTGTTACCCAGAATCCCTTGCAAACATAAAAAATTGTCAAAAAAACACATTTTCCCCACATTTCTGTGGTGGAAAGTTCTGGAATCTGCGTGGATCCACAAATTTCCACCCACCCCGCGTCCCCCAAAGTCTTACGAGAAAAATGGTACCTCACTTGTGTGGGTCGGCCTAGTGCCTGCGACAGGAAACGGCGCAAAACGCAACGCGGTCACACCTCAATTTCGCAGTGAAAAATGACCCTTTTTGGCAAAGTGCCTAGCTGTAGTTTTTGAACCCTACCTCTGCCGGCACCTAGGGAAACCTAGCAAACCTATACATTTTTGAAAGCTAGACACCCAGGGGAATCCAGGATGGGGTGACTTGACTGCCTCCCACCAGGTTCTGTTACCCAGAATCCCTTGCAAACATAAAAAATTGTCAAAAAAACACATTTTCCCCACATTTCTGTGGTGGAAAGTTCTGGAATCTGCGTGGATCCACAAATTTCCACCCACCCCGCGTCCCCCAAAGTCTTACGAGAAAAATGGTACCTCACTTGTGTGGGTCGGCCTAGTGCCTGCGACAGGAAACGGCGCAAAACGCAACGCGGTCACACCTCAATTTCGCAGTGAAAAATGACCCTTTTTGGCAAAGTGCCTAGCTGTAGTTTTTGAACCCTACCTCTGCCGGCACCTAGGGAAACCTAGCAAACCTATACATTTTTGAAAACTAGACACCCAGGGGAATCCAGGATGGGGTGACTTGACTGCCTACCACCAGGTTCTGTTACCCAGAATCCCTTGCAAACATAAAAAATTGTCCAACAAAACACATTTTCCCCACATTTCTGTGGTGGAAAGTTCTGGAATCTGCGTGGATCCACAAATTTCCACCCACCCCGCGCCCCCAAAGTCTTACGAGAAAAATGGTACCTCACTTGTGTGGGTCGGCCTAGTGCCTGCGACAGGAAACGGCGCAAAACGCAACGTGGTCACACCTCAATTTTGCAGTGAAAAATGACCCTTTTTTGGCAAAGTGCCTAGCTGTAGTTTTTGAACCCTACCTCTGCCGGCACCTAGGGAAACCTAGCAAACCTATACATTTTTGAAAACTAGACACCCAGGGGAATCCAGGATGGGGTGACTTGACTGCCTCCCACCAGGTTCTGTTACCCAGAATCCCTTGCAAACATAAAAAATTGTCAAAAAAACACATTTTCCCCACATTTCTGTGGTGGAAAGTTCTGGAATCTGCGTGGATCCACAAATTTCCACCCACCCCGCGTTCCCCAAAGTCTTACGAGAAAAATGGTACCTCACTTGTGTGGGTCGGCCTAGTGCCTGCGACAGGAAACTGCGCAAAACTCAACGTGGTCACACCTCAATTTCGCAGTGAAAAATGACCCTTTTTTGGCAAAGTGCCTAGCTGTAGTTTTTGAACCCTACCTCTGCCGGCACCTAGGGAAACCTAGCAAACCTATACATTTTTGAATACTAGACACCCAGGGGAATCCAGGATGGGGTGACTTGACTGCCTCCCACCAGGTTCTGTTACCCAGAATCCCTTGCAAACATAAAAAATTGTCAAAAAACACATTTTCCCCACATTTCTGTGGTGGAAAGTTCTGGAATCTGCGTGGATCCACAAATTTCCACCCACCCCGCGTCCCCCAAAGTCTTACGAGAAAATGGTACCTCACTTGTGTGGGTCGGCCTAGTGCCTGCGACAGGAAACGGCGCAAAACGCAACGCGGTCACACCTCAATTTCGCAGTGAAAAATGACCCTTTTTTGGCAAAGTGCCTAGCTGTAGTTTTTGAACCCTACCTCTGCCGGCACCTAGGGAAACCTAGCAAACCTATACATTTTTGAAAACTAGACACCCAGGGGAATCCAGGATGGGGTGACTTGACTGCCTCCCACCAGGTTCTGTTACCCAGAATCCCTTGCAAACATAAAAAATTGTCAAAAAACACATTTTCCCCACATTTCTGTGGTGGAAAGTTCTGGAATCTGCGTGGATCCACAAATTTCCACCCACCCCGCGTTCCCCAAAGTCTTACGAGAAAAATGGTACCTCACTTGTGTGGGTCGGCCTAGTGCCTGCGACAGGAAACTGCGCAAAACTCAACGTGGTCACACCTCAATTTCGCAGTGAAAAATGACCCTTTTTTGGCAAAGTGCCTAGCTGTAGTTTTTGAACCCTACCTCTGCCGGCACCTAGGGAAACCTAGCAAACCTATACATTTTTGAAAACTAGACACCCAGGGGAATCCAGGATGGGGTGACTTGACTGCCTCCCACCAGGTTCTGTTACCCAGAATCCCTTGCAAACATAAAAAATTGTCAAAAAAACACATTTTCCCCACATTTCTGTGGTGGAAAGTTCTGGAATCTGCGTGGATCCACAAATTTCCACCCACCCCGCGTCCCCCAAAGTCTTACGAGAAAAATGGTACCTCACTTGTGTGGGTCGGCCTAGTGCCTGCGACAGGAAACGGCGCAAAACGCAACGCGGTCACACCTCAATTTCGCAGTGAAAAATGACCCTTTTTGGCAAAGTGCCTAGCTGTAGTTTTTGAACCCTACCTCTGCCGGCACCTAGGGAAACCTAGCAAACCTATACATTTTTGAAAGCTAGACACCCAGGGGAATCCAGGATGGGGTGACTTGACTGCCTCCCACCAGGTTCTGTTACCCAGAATCCCTTGCAAACATAAATAATTGTCAAAAAAACACATTTTCCCCACATTTCTGTGGTGGAAAGTTCTGGAATCTGCGTGGATCCACAAATTTCCACCCACCCCGCGTCCCCAAAGTCTTACGAGAAAAATGGTACCTCACTTGTGTGGGTCGGCCTAGTGCCTGCGACAGGAAACGGCGCAAAACGCAACGCGGTCACACCTCAATTTCGCAGTGAAAAATTACCCTTTTTGGCAAAGTGCCTAGCTGTAGTTTTTGAACCCTACCTCTGCCGGCACCTAGGGAAACCTAGCAAACCTATACATTTTTGAAAACTAGACACCCAGGGGAATCCAGGATGGGGTGACTTGACTGCCTCCCACCAGGTTCTGTTACCCAGAATCCCTTGCAAACATAAAAAATTGTCAAAAAAACACATTTTCCCCACATTTCTGTGGTGGAAAGTTCTGGAATCTGCGTGGATCCACAAATTTCCACCCACCCCGCGTTCCCCAAAGTCTTACGAGAAAAATGGTACCTCACTTGTGTGGGTCGGCCTAGTGCCTGCGACAGGAAACTGCGCAAAACTCAACGTGGTCACACCTCAATTTCGCAGTGAAAAATGACCCTTTTTTGGCAAAGTGCCTAGCTGTAGTTTTTGAACCCTACCTCTGCCGGCACCTAGGGAAACCTAGCAAACCTATACATTTTTGAAAACTAGACACCCAGGGGAATCCAGGATGGGGTGACTTGACTGCCTCCCACCAGGTTCTGTTACCCAGAATCCCTTGCAAACATAAAAATTGTCAAAAAACACATTTTCCCCACATTTCTGTGGTGGAAAGTTCTGGAATCTGCGTGGATCCACAAATTTCCACCCACCCCGCGTCCCCCAAAGTCTTACGAGAAAAATGGTACCTCACTTGTGTGGGTCGGCCTAGTGCCTGCGACAGGAAACGGCGCAAAACGCAACGCGGTCACACCTCAATTTCGCAGTGAAAAATGACCCTTTTTGGCAAAGTGCCTAGCTGTAGTTTTTGAACCCTACCTCTGCCGGCACCTAGGGAAACCTAGCAAACCTATACATTTTTGAAAACTAGACACCCAGGGAATCCAGGATGGGGTGACTTGACTGCCTCCCACCAGGTTCTGTTACCCAGAATCCCTTGCAAACATAAAAAATTGTCAAAAAACCACATTTTCCCCACATTTCTGTGGTGGAAAGTTCTGGAATCTGCGTGGATCCACAAATTTCCACCCACCCCGCGTCCCCCAAAGTCTTACGAGAAAAATGGTACCTCACTTGTGTGGGTCGGCCTAGTGCCTGCGACAGGAAACGGCGCAAAACGCAACGCGGTCACACCTCACTTCGCAGTGAAAAATGACCCTTTTTTGGCAAAGTGCCTAGCTGTAGTTTTTGAACCCTACCTCTGCCGGCACCTAGGGAAACCTAGCAAACCTATACATTTTTGAAAACTAGACACCCAGGGGAATCCAGGATGGGGTGACTTGACTGCCTCCCACCAGGTTCTGTTACCCAGAATCCCTTGCAAACATAAAAATTGTCCAAAAAAACACATTTTCCCCACATTTCTGTGGTGGAAAAATCTGGAATCTGCGTGGATCCACAAATTTCCACCCACCCCGCGTCCCCCAAAGTCTTACGAGAAAAATGGTACCTCACTTGTGTGGGTCGGCCTAGTGCCTGCGACAGGAAACGGCGCAAAACGCAACGTGGTCACACCTCAATTTCGCAGTGAAAAATGACCCTTTTTTGGCAAAGTGCCTAGCTGTAGTTTTTGAACCCTACCTCTGCCGGCACCTAGGGAAACCTAGCAAACCTATACATTTTTGAAAACTAGACACCCAGGGGAATCCAGGATGGGGTGACTTGACTGCCTCCCACCAGGTTCTGTTACCCAGAATCCCTTGCAAACATAAAAAATTGTCAAAAAACACATTTTCCCCACATTTCTGTGGTGGAAAGTTCTGGAATCTGCGTGGATCCACAAATTTCCACCCACCCCGCGTTCCCCAAAGTCTAACGAGAAAAATGGTACCTCACTTGTGTGGGTCAACCTAGTGCCTGCGACAGGAAACGGCGCAAAACGCAACGTGGTCACACCTCAATTTCGCAGTGAAAAATGACCCTTTTGGCAAAATGCCTAGCTGTAGTTTGTGAACCCTAGCTCTGCCGGCACCTAGGGAAACCTACCAAACACACACATTTCTGAAAAGTAGACACCCGGGGCTTCCAGGGAGGTATGGCTTGCGTGGATCCCCCAACGTTTCCTTACCCAGAATCCCCTGCAAACCTCACTTTTAGCTGGAAAAAATCACTTTTTTCACACATTTGTGTGTGGGAAAGTGTGGCATCACTGGCCTCACACAAATTTCCTACCACCCAGCGTTCCCCAGGTCTCCCGATAAAAATGGTGCCTCACTTGTGTGGGAGGCCCAAGTACCCGCGACAGGCAAGGGCCCACAACGTATTGAGGCGACCTCAAAATGGCCTTTCACAAAACCACCTGGTTTTGCAAGGGGGGTCACCTGGGCTTTTGGCCCCGTGCTCGGCGGCCATCTAGGGAAACCTACCAAACCCACACATTTCTGAAAAGTAGACACCCGGGGGCTTCCAGGGAGGTATGGCTTGCGTGGATCCCCCAACGTTTCCTTACCCAGAATCCCCTGCAAACCTCACTTTTAGCTGAAAAAATCACTTTTTTCACACATTTTTGTGTGGGAAAGTGTGGCATCACTGGCCTCACACAAATTTACTACCACCCAGCGTTCTCCCAGGTCTCCCGATAAAAATGGTGCCTCACTTGTGTGGGAGGCCCAAGTACCCGCGACAGGCAAGGGCCCACAACGTAGTGAGGCGACCTCAAAATTGCCTATGTCAAAACCACCTGGTTTTGCAAGTGGGGTCACCTGGGTTTTTGGCCCCGTGCTCGGCGGCCATCTAGGGAAACCTACCAAACCCACACATTTCTGAAAAGTAGACACCCGGGGCTTCCAGGGAGGTATGGCTTGCGTGGATCCCCCAACGTTTCCTTACCCAGAATCCCTTGCAAACCTCAATTTTAGCTGAAAAAATCACTTTTTTCACACATTTGTGTGTGGGAAAGTGTGGCATCACTGGCCTCACACAAATTTCCTACCACCCAGCGTTCCCCCAGGTCTCCCGATAAAAATGGTGCCTCACTTGTGTGGGAGGCCCAAGTACACGCGACAGGCAAGGGCCCACAACGTAGTGAGGCGACCTCAAAATTGCCTATCTCAAAACCACCTGGTTTTGCAAGGGAGTCACCTGGGTTTTGGCCCGTGCTCGGCGGCCATCTAGGGAAACCTACCAAACCCACACATTTCTGAAAAGTGACACCTGGGGCTTCCAGGGAGGTATGGCTTGCGTGGATCCCCCAACGTTTCCTTACCCAGAATCCCCTGCAAACCTCACTTTTAGCTGAAAAATCACTTTTTCACACATTTTGTGTGGGAAAGTGTGGCATCACTGGCCTCACACAAATTTCCTACACCCAGTTCCTCCAGGTCTCCCGATAGAAATGGTGCCTCACTGTGTGGGAGGCCCAGTACCGCGACAGGCAAGGGCCCACAACGTAGTGAGGCGACCTCAAAATTGCCTATGTCAAAACCACCTGGTTTTGCAGTGGGGTCACCTGGGTTTGGCCCTGCTCGGCGGCCATCTAGGAAACCTACCAAACCCACACATTTCTGAAAAGTAGACACCCGGGGCTTCCAGGGAGGTATGGCTTGCGTGGATCCCCAACGTTTCCTACCCAGAATCCCTTGCAAACCTCAATTTTAGCTGAAAAATCACTTTTTCACACATTTGTGTGGGAAAGTGTGGCATCACTGGCCTCACACAAATTTCCTACCACCAGCGTTCCCAGGTCTCCCGATAAAATGGTGCCTCACTTGTGTGGGAGGCCCAGTACTGCGACAGGCAGGGCCCACAACGTAGTGAGGCGACCTCAAAATTGCCTATCTCAAAACCACCTGGTTTTGCAAGGGAGTCACCTGGGTTTGGCCCCGTGCTCGGCGGCCATCTAGGAAATCCTACAAACCCACACATTTCTGAAAGTAGACACCCGGGGCTTCCAGGAGGTATGGCTTGCGTGGATCTCCAACGTTTCCTACCAGAATCTCTGCAAACCTCACCTTTAGCTGAAATAATCACTTTTTTCACACACTTTTGCGTGGGAAAGTGTGGCATCACTGGTCTCACACAAATTTCCTACCACCCAGCGTTCCCTCAGGTCTCCCGATAAAATGGTGCTCACTTGTGTGGGAGGCCCAAGTACTCGCGACAGGCAAGGGCCCACAACGCAGTGAGGCAACCTCAAAATTGCCTATCTCAAAACCACCTGGTTTTGCAAGAGTCACCTGGGTTTGGCCCGTGCTCGGCGGCCATCTAGGAAACCTACCAAACCCACACACTTCTGAAAAGTAGATCCCGGGGCTTCCAGGAGGTATGGCTTGCGTGGATCTCCAACGTTTCACCCAGAATCCCCTGCAAACCTCACTTTTAGCTGAAAAATCACTTTTTCACACATTTTGTGTGGGAAAGTGTGGCATCACTGGCCTCACACAAATTTCCTACCACCCAGCGTTCCTCCAGGTCTCCCGATAAAATGGTGCCTCACTTGTGTGGGAGGCCCAGTACTGCGACAGGCAGGGCCACAACGTATTGAGCGACCTCAAAATGGCCTTTCACAAAACCACCTGGTTTTGCAAGGTCACCTGGGTTTTGGCTCCGTGCTCGGCGGCCATCTAGGAAACCTACCAAACCCACACATTTCTGAAAGTAGACACTGGGGCTTCCAGGGAGGTATGGCTTGCGTGGATCCCTCAACGTCTTACCCAGAATCCCTGCAAACCTCACTTTTAGCTGAAAAATCACTTTTTCACACACATTTTGTGTGGGAAAGTGTGGCATCACTGGCCTCACACAAATTTCCTACCACCCAGCGTTCCCCAGGTCTCCCGATAAAAATGGTGCCTCACTTGTGTGGGAGGCCCAAGTACCGCGACAGGCAAGGGCCCAAAACATTTTTTGATAGGCAATGTTGATGTTGCCTCAAAACGTTTTGTGTCCTTGCCTGTCGCGGGTACTTGGGCCTCCCACACTAGTGAGGCACCATTTTTATCGGGAGACCTGGGGGAACGCTGCGTGGTAGGAAATTTGTGTGAGGCCAGTGATGCCACACTTTCCCACACAAAAATGTGTGAAAAAGTGATTTTTCAGCTAAAAGTGAGGTTTGCAGGGGATTCTGGGTAAGGAAACGTTGGGGGATCCACGCAAGCCATACCTCCCTGGAAGCCCCGGGTGTCTACTTTTCAGAAATGTGTGGGTTTGGTAGGTTTCCTAGATGGCCGCCGAGCACGGGGCCAAAACCCAGGTGACCCCCTTGCAAAACCAGGTGTTTTTGAGATAGGCAATTTTGAGGTCGCCTCACTACGTTGTGGGCCCTTGCCTGTCGCGGGTACTTGGGCCTCCCACACAAGTGAGGCACCATTTTTATCGGGAGACCTGGGGGAACGCTGGGTGGTAGGAAATTTGTGTGAGGCCAGTGATGCCACACTTTCCCACACACAAATGTGTGAAAAAGGTGATTTTTTTCAGCTAAAATTGATGTTTGCAAGGGATTCTGGGTAAGGAAACGTTGGGGGATCCACGCAAGCCATACCTCCCTGGAAGCCCCCGGGTGTCTACTTTTCAGAAATGTGTGGGTTTGGTAGGTTTCTAGATGGCCGCCGAGCACGGGCCAAAACCCAGGTGACTCCCACTTGCAAAACCAGGTGGTTTTGACATAGGCAATTTTGAGGTCGCCTCACTACGTTGTGGGCCCTTGCCTGTCGCGGGTACTTGGGCCTCCCACACAAGTGAGGCACCATTTTTATCGGGAGACCTGGGGGAACGCTGGGTGGTAGGAAATTTGTGTGAGGCCAGTGATGCCAGACTTTCCCACACAAAAATGTGTGAAAAAGTGATTTGTTCAGCTAAAAGTGAGGTTTGCAGGGGATTCTGGGTAAGGAAACGTTGGGGGATCCACGCAAGCCATACCTCCCTGGAAGCCCCCGGGTGTCTACTTTTCAGAAATGTGTGGGTTTGGTAGGTTTCCTAGATGGCTGCCGAGCACGGGGCCAAAAACGCAGGTGACTTCCCCTTGCAAAACCAGGTGGTTTTGTGAAAGGCCATTTTGAGGTCGCCTCAATACGTTGTGGGCCCTTGCCTGTCGTGGGTACTTGGGCCTCCCACACAAGTGAGGCACCATTTTTATCGGGAGACCTGGGGGAACGCTGGGTGGTAGGAAATTTGTGTGAGGCCAGTGATGCCACACTTTCCCACACAAAATGTGTGAAAAAGTGATTTTTTCAGCTAAAAGTGAGGTTTGCAGGGATTCTGGGTAAGGAAACGTTGGGGGATCCACGCAAGCCATACCTCCCTGGAAGCCCCCGGGTGTCTACTTTTCAGAAATGTGTGGGTTTGGTAGGTTTCCTAGATGGCCGCCGAGCACGGGGCCAAAAACCCAGGTGACTCCCTTGCAAAACCAGGTGGTTTTGTGAAAGGCCATTTTGAGGTCGCCTCAATACGTTGTGGGCCCTTGCCTGTCGCGGGTACTTGGGCCTCCCACACAAGTGAGGCACCATTTTTATCGGGAGACCTGGGGGAACGCTGGGTGGTAGGAAATTTGTGTGAGGCCAGTGATGCCACACTTTCCCACACAAAAATGTGTGAAAAAAGTGATTTTTTCAGCTAAAAGTGAGGTTTGCAGGGGATTCTGGGTAAGGAAACGTTGGGGGATCCACGCAAGCCATACCTTCCTGGAAGCCCCGGGTGTCTACTTTTCAGAAATGTGTGGGTTTGGTAGGTTTCCCTATGTGGCCGCCGAGCCCCGGGCCAAAACCCAGGTGACCCCCTTGCAAAACCAGGTCATAATGAGATAATGTGTTGTTTATTTCTGCAGCGTGAAAATGTTGGCACAATATTGCAAGGAAAATGTGACAGACATTTTGAGGTTTGCAGGACATTGTGGGTACCATAACTTGTTGGGATCCACAAGAGAGATATCACCATGTACTCCCATGGGTGTTTCGCTTACTGACAATATCTACAGTTGGTAGGTTATTCTTAGACGGAATGTACACCTTGGCAGACAGACTAAAAAGACAAAGATTACTGCACAGCCATCTATTCCTCAAGCACACACACATACTGGTTGGATTTGGCACGAGGGTGAGTGATGGTTCAGTATATACAATTGTATTAACAAGTGATTTCACAAAATGAAATGCACTGTTAATAATTGAAAGGACGAGAAACTGAACCATTGACTCACAGCTCGTGAGCTGTAAAGCCACGACAAGGCACCAACCTCTTTACAGGCCATTCATACACCTTTCATACGTGTGACAAATACAAAACCATTCACACCACCAGCCGCGGGCCCATCACATTACAACACTCACACCAGCAGACAGCGCCATTCAAGGGCCCATCACTTTCACACGCCCACATTCCTAACACAGCAACCACACAACCTGATGGATTGCGTGGAGTGTCGCTCGGCTAGCAGTGTGTGTAGTGACCAGCAGCAAGTCACTACTCACACACTGCCAGCCGAGCGCCACTCCACGCACACCGCCAGCCAAGCACCAGCCTACACACACCACCATCACATTTAGGATTTTTTTATACAAAAAGAAAACACAAACAAATTGCAAATAGATACAAATCTACTAACACAAAATCAGAAACATTGCACTAATGCCAACCTTGAAACAGAACAACAATTCTTAAACATTACAGACCAGGCAGTTCACTTTACCACTCATGGTTGCTCCCAATAATTCTTTTGCTTGTGGTACGCTCTATAACAAGCAGGCACACACAGCCCAGGGTTAGAAGGACACTCAGGGCAGTACATACGAGTCTCCTTCCGCGTACCTCTTCGCCAACAGACTCTACATCTCCTAGTGGGAAAGTCTTTTGAGGATGTAGGAGGAATGTGATCAGGAAAGTGGCGATCTTTCAATCGAGCCACATCCTCCACCACTCCAACTCTAGGAACACTTGCCTGTTCCACAACAACAAGGCTGCCTATGACAGACTCCTGAAACTGAACAAAAGTCAACTTTGACGCAGGAGAACACTCCTTGAACACAACAAAAGCATTGAAAGTTGCTAAATTGAAGAGATGGATGGCCAACTTCTTATACCAAATGTAAGACTTACGAATAGCAGTGTAAGGTTCCAACCTCTGATCTACTCTATCAACACCACCCATGTGCTTATTGTAGTCTAAAATGCACACAGGTTTGTCGTCATTGATGGGGCGGGGGGAGGCAGGGGAGGCAGGGGAAGCCCTTCCCCTGCCTCCCCAAAAAAACAACCTAACGATCAGATTCTCACGGGGGGAGCGCCAGCGCTTCCCCCGTGGGTGGTCTTATGACGAGCTGGACTCGTCACGAGCACTGTGTGCCATGACGAGTCCAGCTCGTCATAAGCACCGAAGGGGATAAAGGGTCAGAGCAGGATCTCAGCGGCAGACGAGGAGAAGGAACCTCCTGGTCACAGGAACTACACGAGCATTGCGCTCGAGAAATTCAAGGATGCAAAGACCTCCATCAAGGATTACAGCTAACTTTTCAGGGTGTAAATGGAGAGAAGGCACATCTGCCCTGCATATTTATCCACGAAGATGCCACCGTTTTGTGCAATACCTCTACTCAACTGGAGTACTTTCTACTGGCTAATCAGTAAGTGCTACCTCGTTGGGTAAATGTATAGTGCCTTTCCTACACTACAGCTGCGTAAAAGACCAGAAGAATTGTCTCCAGTGACCTGTGTGTCTGTAACTTTGCCACCGCGCCGAAAGCGCCGGGGTCCTTTGAGTAAGCTGTCCATCATAGTGGGGAAAGGGCGGGCATACGTTGCATACCGCTAGTGTATGTGTGGCGGGGCCAAACGAGCGGGGCTTCTAGGCCCGTTCACATGCCTCTTGTTTATAAAGGGTCAGAGCAGGATCTCAGCGGCAGACGAGGAGAAGGAACCTCCTGGTCACAGGAACTACACGAGCATTGCGCTCGAGAAATTCAAGGATGCAAAGACCTCCATCAAGGATTACAGCTAACTTTTCAGGGTGTAAATGGAGAGAAGGCACATCTCCACGCTCACGAATTCTACACGAGAATTGCGCTCGAGAAAATGAAGGATGCAAAGACCTCCATCAAGGATTACAGCTAACTTGTCAGGGTGTAAATGGAGAGAAGGCACATCTGCCCTGCATATTTATCCACGAAGATGCCACCGCTTTGTGCAATACCTCTACTCAACTGGAGTGCTTTCTACTGGCTAATCAGTAAGTGCTACCTCGTTGGGTAAATGTATAGTGCCTTTCCTACACTACAGCTGTGTAAAGGACCAGAAGAATTGTCTCCAGTGACCTGTGTGTCTGTAACTTTGCCACCGCGCCGAAAGCGCCGGGGTCCTTTGAGTAAGCTGTCCATCATAGTGGGGAAAGGGCGGGCATACGTTGCATACCGCTAGTGTATGTGTGGCGGGGCCAAACGAGCGGGGCTTCTAGGCCCGTTCAAATGCCTCTTGTTTATAAAGGGTCAGAGCAGGATCTCAGCGGCAGACGAGGAGAAGGAACCTCATGGTCACAGGAACTACACGAGCATTGCGCTCGACAAATTCAAGGATGCAAAGACCTCCATCAAGGATTACAGCTAACTTTTCAGGGTGTAAATGGAGAGAAGGCACATCTCCACGCTCACGAATTCTACACGAGAATTGCGCTCGAGAAAATGAAGGATGCAAAGACCTCCATCAAGGATTACAGCTAACTTGTCAGGGTGTAAATGGAGAGAAGGCACATCTGCCCTGCATATTTATCCACGAAGATGCCACCGTTTTGTGCAATACCTCTACTCAACTGGAGTACTTTCTACTGGCTAATCAGTAAGTGCTACCTCGTTGGGTAAATGTATAGTGCCTTTCCTACACTACAGCTGCGTAAAGGACCAGAAGAATTGTCTCCAGTGACCTGTGTGTCTGTAACTTTGCCACCGCGCCGAAAGCGCCGGGGTCCTTTGAGTAAGCTGTCCATCATAGTGGGTAAAGGGCGGGCATACGTTGCATACCGCTAGTGTATGTGTGGCGGGGCTTCTAGGCCCGTTCACATGCCTCTTGTTTATAAAGGGTCAGAGCAGGATCTCAGCGGCAGATGAGGAGAAGGAACCTCATGGTCACAGGAACTACACGAGCATTGCGCTCGACAAATTCAAGGATGCAAAGACCTCCATCAAGGATTACAGCTAACTTTTCAGGGTGTAAATGGAGAGAAGGCACATCTCCACGCTCACGAATTCTACACGAGAATTGCGCCGAGAAAATGAAGGATGCAAATACCTCCATCAAGGATTACAGCTAACTTGTCAGGGTGTAAATGGAGAGAAGGCACATCTGCCCTGCATATTTATCCACGAAGATGCCACCGTTTTGTGCAATACCTCTACTTAACTGGAGTACTTTCTACTGGCTAATCAGTAAGTGCTACCTCGTTGGGTAAATGTATAGTGCCTTTCCTACACTACAGCTGCGTAAAGGACCAGAAGAATTGTCTCCAGTGACCTGTGTGTCTGTAATCTTTGCCACCGCGCCGAAAGCGCCGGGGTCCTTTGAGTAAGCTGTCCATCATAGTGGGGAAAGGGCGGGCATACGTTGCATACCGCTAGTGTATGTGTGGCGGGGCTTCTAGGCCCGTTCACATGCCTCTTGTTTATAAAGGGTCAGAGCAGGATCTCAGCGGCAGACGAGGAGAAGGAACCTCATGGTCACAGGAACTACACGAGCATTGCGCTCGACAAATTCAAGGATGCAAAGACCTCCATCAAGGATTACAGCTAACTTTTCAGGGTGTAAATGGAGAGAAGGCACATCTCCACGCTCACGAATTCTACACGAGAATTGCGCTCGAGAAAATGAAGGATGCAAAGACCTCCATCAAGGATTACAGCTAACTTGTCAGAGTGTAAATGGAGAGAAGGCACATCTGCCCTGCATATTTATCCACGAAGATGCCACCGTTTTGTGCAATACCTCTACTCAACTGGAGTACTTTCTACTGGCTAATCAGTAAGTGCTACCTCGTTGGGTAAATGTATAATGCCTTTCCTACACTACAGCTGCGTAAAGGACCAGAAGAATTGTCTCCAGTGACCTGTGTGTCTGTAACTTTGCCACCGCGCCGAAAGCGCCGGGGTCCTTTGAGTAAGCTGTCCATCATAGTAGGGAAAGGGCGGGCATACGTTGCATACCGCTAGTGTATGTGTGGCGGGGCCAAACGAGCGGGGCTTCTAGGCCCGTTCACATGCCTCTTGTTTATAAAGGGTCAGAGCAGGATCGCAGCGGCAGACGAGGAGAAGGAACCTCCTGGTCACAGGAACTACACGAGCATTGCGCTCGAGAAATTCAAGGATGCAAAGACCTCCATCAAGTATTACAGCTAACTTTTCAGGGTGTAAATGGAGAGAAGGCACATCTCCACGCTCACAATGGCGCTCGTGGGCATTCCTGCTGCACGATCACATGATCGTGCAGCAAGAATGCACAAAAGAGGCATCGGGGAAAGGAAAACCCTTTCCTTTCCCTCGATGTCTCTTTTAGAATCAAACCCCCCTCCCCGAGCCAAAACTCACCTTATTTCGCGACGCGCTGGAAGCAAATGGCTTCCAGCGCGTCGGGAAGAAAGGGAAACCTCACGATGTCAGCGCGCCGCGCGCTGACGTCATTGATGGGGGCGGGGGTGGGGTCAGGGGAGGCAGGGGAAGGACTTCCCCTGCCTTCCCCCAAAAACCCGACGATCGGATTCCCACGGGGAGCGCCAGCGCTTCCCCGTGGTGGTCTGATGACGAGCTGGACTCGTCATGAGCACACGAGCACTGTGTGCCATGACGAGTCCAGCTCGTCATAAGCATGGAAGGGGTTAAGGACCCCTTTGGTACTGCATGCCTTCCCTGGAACCCTACCAAGATTAAATGTCTGGGAATTCTTTCCACTAATAACATTAGAGATACGTTAAGGATGAATATGGAAAGTATCAACCAATCAATCAATCAGTCAGCATTTATAAAGCACAGCACTATCACCCCTAGGGGTATCTTAGAGCTGAGGGTGCCGTGTCTCCGTCGAAGAGCTAGGTATTGAGTTTCTTCCTGAAGTCTGCCAGGGAGGGTGTTGTTCAGAGGTGGAGAGGCAAGTCGTTCCAGGTCTTAACAGCAATGTAGGAGATGGAGCAGCCCCCACTGTGGCTGTGATGGATGGAGGGGGTGTGCGCGAGTGCAATAGAGGAGGAGCGCAGGTGTCTTGTGGGTACATGGAAGCTCAGTCGACGGTTGATGTAGGCTGGTCCCTGATCCTGTGGAACTTTGTAGGTGTGCATGAGGATCATGAACTGGCATCTTATCTGGATGGAGAGCCAGTGGAGGTTTTTGAGGTGAGGGGTGATGTGGGTCCATTTGGGAAGTTCCAGCATGAGTCTGGCTGCAGTGTTCTGTATGGTCTGGAGTCGTCTGAGGAGCTGGGTGGAGATGCCTGCATAGAAAGTATTGCCGTAGTCGAGGCGGTAGGTCACAAGGGCCTTTGTGACATTCTTTCTGGTGTTGATTGGAATCCATCTGAAAATTCTGCAGAGCATGAAGAGGATGTAGAAGCAGGAGGAGGCGACTGCGTTAACTTGTTGTTTCATGGCTAGTTCGCTGTCGAGGATGATGCCTAGGTTGCGTGCATGGTCTTTCAGTGTCGGTGTGGGTGTTGGTCTGAGATCTTCTGGCCACCAGCTGTGCTCCCAGATGGAGGTGTTGTTTCCGATGATCAGTTCTTCTGTCTTTTCGGAGTTGAGTTTGAGGCAGTTGTTTCTCATCCAGTTGGCTACGTTGGTCATGACGTCGCAGAAGTTGGGTCTGGCATTGGAGGGGTTCTCGTGAGTGAGAGTATTAGTTGAGTTTTGTCTGCATAGGGGATTATATTTAGGCCATGGGATCTGACGACGTTTGTGAGGGGTTGATGTAGGTGTTGGACAGGGTATGCCGCATGTGATGTCCTTGGGTTCGGAGGTGAAGGGGGCAGCCGGATGCTCTGCATGCATTCTGTGAGGAAAGAGGCGATCTACTTGAGGGCATTTTGCCGATGTAGAAGAGACTGTTGAAAAGGGTGCGGTGGGAGACAGTATAGAACACAGCAGAGAGGTCGAGGTGGACGAGGGCCACAGTTTCTCCACGGTCAAGGAAGGTCTGATGTCATCTGTGGTGGTGATCAGTAAGGTCTCAGTGCTGTGGTTGGCACAGAATCCTGATTGAGAGGTGTCGAGAAGGTGGTTTTGTTCCAGGTAGTCAGTAGCGGAAAGTAGGATTTCCAGGTTTACCCATGTCGTTAAGGGCTGGTCACCTTTGTTCTTGTCCTGGTGGGTTCGCTTGGACATTATAAAGATGATGCTACTCCCAGTTGCTAACTTCTTTCTCCCGATGATACCATCAAGATCCCTAAGACGTATTTCACCACCTTAGACAAAATGTTGTCTTGTTTCTTATGAAATGGTAAAAGGTCTTGCATTTCCTTAGAAAGGCTAAAGCTTCCTAAGTCTACAGGTGGTGTTGCTTTTCCTGATTTTTCTCTTTACCATAAAGAATTTATTATAAAGCAAGTTCAGGGTTCCTTCTCTGCTTCTAGCAAAACTAATTCTAAATTATTGTTCCAACTAGAGTCTCCACTCATTTCTTCTTTTTCTCACAACCATTTCATCTTCATGTCTCAATACCCCAAGTTCTGGGTGCCTCCCACACTATCACATTCTTGTTCCCTATTCATGCCTTTCTTCTTTCCAGTAAATCCCTTTATGATCAATTTCTTAACAGTCCCATATGCTACAATAAACATCTTACATTTAACGGGAAACCTCTCATGTGGAGAAGTTGGATTGATAAGGATATTTATATTATTTCACAAATTTCCAATAACTCAGTGGCTTCTCTTAAATCCCTTTCTGACTCCTTTTGTTTACCATCTACATTTATTAAACAGTATATCTTACTTAAGTATCTCCTTCTCAATGCACTTAAAACCTTCTCTTCCTCCTTGCATAACACTGATGATTTGCAGTCTCACCCACTTCCTCCGCATACCAGTTTTAACAGCATCACTAATTTACAAACAGCTTATCACACCCATTTACAACATATCCAAGTCCAAACAAGAAACTTTATAGGAACTTGATTTGCAATGCACTTGGCCTTTATCCACATGGTACAAAATATGGGCTAAAATTCATTCTATCGGATGTCCAGCAAACTTAACAGAAATGTTGAACTACTTCTACAACAGACTTTTTTATCCCCCAGATAGTTTGTTTAAAATAAAGCTTCTTAAACAACATTTATGCTGGCATGGTTCTGTGCCAGAAGGTTTCTACTTTTTGGGTTCAAGTTTGGGACAGAATTCTTGCTGTTACTAAGATGTTTCCTACTTTCCCTTCAGACAAACGTTTCCATGGTGGCTTACATTCCATGTAGTCTAATGACAGAAAAACTGGTAAATTAATAGACCTTTTATTGGCAATTGCTTTACAGGTTATTACACCCAATTGGAAATCCACAGACAATCTTAACATTCAACAATGGTGGGAATTGGTATGTTACAACCACAGACTGGCTAGATATAATCTACAGTCTGTCTGATTATCGGTCAAACCAGACATTTTATGGTCTCCCCTTACTACTTACCTCTCTCATGTTGCTGCTCCACCAGCTCATTAATTTCCTTGCAAAAACAACAATTGATGGACAGAATGCAGAACAATGTCATACATTCACCCCAGTACAAAGATCTGGGCCTAAATCAATTGTTTTTTTTCTCACCATGCCATTCCAGTTTGGACCCAGCCATATGCAAATCAGTCTTGACCCTGCACCCAATGGGAACAGTCCAGCCCGAACTGCCAGGCCAGGTTCTCCCTGGACTGGAAACAAGCATCCTAGGACCGGTTTCGGGCTTTCAGCCCTCATCAGCCAGGATAGCTTGACTCCAGTGGCATGGAGAGCACGGGACCCACGTCTGGGCATACCCGTCCCACTCGGGGTGACAAATGCAAAAACAATTGATGGACAGAATGCAGAACAATGTCATACATTCAGCCCAGTACAAAGATCTGGGCCTAAATCCATCGTTTTTTTGCTCACCATGCCATTCCAGTTTGGACCCCGCCATATGCAAATCAGTCTTGACCCTGTGCCTCATGGGAACAGTCCAGACCGAACTGCCAGGCCAGGTCCTCCCTGGACTGGAAACAAGCATCCTAGGACCGGTTTCGGGCTTTCAGCCCTCATCAGCCAGGATAGCTTGACTCCAGTGGCATGGAGAGCACGGGACCCACGGGTGGGCATACCCGTCCCATTCGGGGTGACAAATGCAAAAACAACAATTGATAGACAGAATGCAGAACAATGTCATACATTCACCCCAGTACAAAGATCTGGGCCTAAATCCATCGTTTTTGCTCACCATGCCATTCCAGTTTGGACCCAGCCATATGCAATCAGTCTTGACCCTGCGCCTCAATGGGAACAGTCCAGCCCGAACTGCCAGGACAGGTCCTCCCTGGACTGGAAACAAGCATCCTAGGACCGGCTTCGGGCTTTCAGCCCTCATCAGCCAGGATAGCTTGACTCCAGTGGCATGGAGAGCACGGACCCACGCCTGGGCATACCCGTCCCACTCGGGGTGACAAATGCAAAAACAACAATTGATGGACAGAATGCAGAACAATGTCGTACATTCACCCCAGTACAGAGATCTGGGCCTAAATCCATCGTTTTTTTGCTCACCATGCCATTCCAGTTTGAACCCAGCCATATGCAAATCAGTCTTGACCCTGCGCCCAATGGGAACAGTCCAGCCCGATTTGCATATGGCCAGGTCTAAACTGGGGTGGCATGGTGAGCAAAAGAATGATGGATTTTACCCAGATCTCTTGACTGGGGGTGAATGTTTTGATTTGTTCTGCATTCCGTCCATCAATTGTGTGTCTTTTGCTTCCTCGCCCTAAGTGCGCTGGGTATGCCCAGACGTGGGTCCTGGGCTCACTGTGCCACTGGAATCAAGCTATCCTGGCTGATGAGGAGTGAAACCCCCAAAACCGGTCCTAGGATGCTTGTTTCTGGTCCAGGGAGGACCTGGCTTGGCAGTTCGGGCTAGACTGTTCCCATGAGGCACAGGGTCAAGACTGATTTGCATATGGCCAGGTCTAAACTGGGTTGGCATGGTGAGCAAAAGAATGATGGATTTAACCCAGATCTCTTGACTGGGGGTGAATGTATGATTTATTCAGCATTCCGTCCATCATTTGTTTCCTTAGCACTTTTCACCCTAAGTGGGATGGGTATGCCCAGACGTGGGTCCTTTGCTCACTGTGCCACTGGATTCAAGCTAGCCTGGCTGATGAAGGGTAATACCCAGAAACCGGTCCCAGGATGCTTGTTTCCGGTCCAGGGAGGACCTGGCTTGGCAGTTCGGTCTGGACTGTTTCCATGAGGCACAGGGTCAAGACTGATTTGCATATGGCTGGGTCTAAACTGGGGTGGCATGGTGAGCAAAAGAACGATGGATTTAACCCAGATCTCTTGACTGGGGGTGAATGTATGATTTATTCAGCATTCCGTCCATCATTTGTTTGCGTAGCACTTTTCACCCTAAGTGGGATGGGTATGCCCAGTCCATCAGTTTGCGTAGCACTTTTCACCCTAAGTGGGATGGGTATGCCCAGTCCATCATTTGTTTGCGTAGCACTTTTCACCCGAAGTGGGATGGGTATGCCCAGACGTGGGTCCCTTGCTCACTGTGCCACTGGATTCAAGCTAGCCTGGCTGATGAAGGGTAATACCCAGAAACCGGTCCCAGGATGCTTGTTTCCGGTCCAGGGAGGACCTGGCTTGGCAGTTTGGTCTGGACTGTTCCCATGAGGCACAGGGTCAAGACTGAATTGCATATGGCTGGGTCTAAACTGGGGTGGCATGGTGAGCAAAAGAACGATGGATTTAACCCAGATCTCTTGACTGGGGTGAATGTATGATTTATTCAGCATTCCGTCCATCATTTGTTTGCGTAGCACTTTTCACCCTAAGTGGGATGGGTATGCCCAGACGTGGGTTCCTTGCTCACTGTGCCGCTCACTGTGCCACTGGATTCAAGCTAGCCTGGCTGATGAAGGGTAATACCCAGAAACCGGTCCCAGGATGCTTGTTTCCGGTCCAGGGAGGACCTGGCTTGGCAGTTCGGTCTGGACTGTTCCCATGAGGCACAGGGTCAAGACTGATTTGCATATGGCTGGGTCTAAACTGGGGTGGCATGGTGAGCAAAAGAACAATGGATTTAACCCAGATCTCTTGACTGGGGGTGAATGTATGATTTATTCAGCATTCCGTCCATCATTTGTTTGCGCAGCACATTAATTTCCTTAGCAAAATTTTCTATTGGCGTAAACTTTTGTGTTCTTGTTCATTGATCTTATTTTGCATATTGTCTTATTGGAATGTATATATGCTACTACATAAAGGCTACTCTTCTGCTCCTCTTTCCCTCTCTTTTCCCTCTTTCTCTTTCTTTTCTTCTCCCTTGTACATGCTCCTTATTAATTGCCTTATCAAGCCTGGTTCTTATTCATTCTCTAAAAGTGTCGTGATGTGGTTATTTTATATGACCACTTTACACTAAGCAGATTATCCTGATTGTTGTATGTTTCTGCATGTACTATTTTCTTCTCAAATAAACATATTGAACTAAAAAACACATATTTCATTTATTCATGTCTCTGTGTAGTGTGAATTTGTACCAGGAAATATTTGCAAGGACCACAAGGTGTCAGCATTTCTACATAGAAGGCCTTTGGGACACACGCTTTGCATGCGGCCAAAAGCGTAAACTGAAGTGCTGTGGGTTTAATAGAACATGATTTCCCTTTGATTGTGAGGGCAATGACTCTTGGTTTTAGGCTGCAAAGGGTTCACATTGGATCACAGCAACCATTGTTCAAATATTTTGTGAAAGGTGCTAAAGGGAAATTGAAGAGGTAAACGTTTGGCACAAAAATAAAGATGTATTTTTATTTATCTCAAAGTGTTGAGCGAACATATTTGCTGTTTATTAATGCTAATCAAATATTCACGTGGCATTAAAAAAATTTACTTAATATTCCCAAGTTTAACACATTTCGATGTAATTACTTGAGCCATCACATTATGCAATAAGGTAATAATGGAATGAATGGAGAGAGACAGGCAGAAAGTGCGACAGAGGAAGAGGTGGTTCCAAGTGAGTTTGAGGGGCAGACGAACAGAAAAAGAAACAGCATGTCGCGAGCATGAGAAGTTTTAAAGTCAGAAAAAAACAAGGTTGAAATACAAAGGGAGAAAACTCAGTGGAAACCTAGGTCATTGGGAGAGCTCCCTAAATGTTTTGGTCGGCGTACCTTGCTATCTCTTCCTCTGCCTCTAAACTGTTCTTTATATCTGTTTTACCCACAGTCATACTCGATCTTCTCTCTTCTGTCTTCCCATTGTTCCTTACTTGTGCCATCTATCTCTGTCTCTCCTCCCCATCTTCTCTCTTTTTCTAGATGGACAAAATCAGTGGTTTAAAGCCCCACATTTCGCTGGCAGATAACGTTATTTCAGGGATATGACATAATTCCTGTGAAATCCGAATATCATCCAATAGGAATTGTGGGGCATATTAGCAAGACCCACGTTAAATCATCGCCGTTTTAGCGGCAGGAAACTGCCGCTAAAACGGCGATAATGGGCTTGCTAATATGTGTTATAGAATTCCAATAGAAGCCCAGGTTAAATGTGCAGGACATCTAACCTGGGCTTCTATTGGAATTCCATAACGCATATTAGCAAGCCCATTATCGCCGTTTTAGCGGCAGTTTCCTGCCGCTAAAACGGCGATAATTTTAACGTGGGTCTTGCTAATATGCCCCTGTGTTTCCTCAGCGCAGCCAATTAGTCGCTTAAGTGTGACAGGGCATTTAGGAAGCGACGGCTCTAGATTACGCACTACTAGACCCCCCTCCCCCCATCCCCCAAGATGTTGAGGGCGGCATTAATCAATACTTTTTGCGGCATAACATGGTGAGATTTTGTGGCACCCCAAAAACATTTTTTGAAAGTTTTTTTTGCAGCAGACAGAAATAATTTAATGTAATTAAAAGTTCATATACATAAGGCAGAATGAGCTCCTCTCTACCTTCTTGGCTGCCATGTCTGCAATAGGTCGTGCGTGGGGAGGACACCATTTTCTGGGACGTAGAGTACACCTGCCACAGCTCAGTCAGTTCCTCTCGCCCATAGCCACCTGTCGCTCACTCGCTGGCCCCTGCTGAGGCCTGTGCTCCTACCATGGGCAGACCAAGCGAGGACGGCATCGTTGCGCACCAGCAGCGCACAGTGAGAAGCTGTTGTCCAGCACAGTTCTGGAGAGCAGATGCTCTTTGTTCAGGACAGGTTGTACAATGTCATAGTAGTGGATGACACAATAAGGGCTGCAATCCACTACTGGCATTTAACTTACAGGCCTGAGTACACTATATACCATATACTAGGGACCTACAAGTAAGTTAAATATACTAATTATGGCTATGCCAATTTGACCATTTTTAAAGTAGAGCAGGAACTTACTCCTAATTAACAGGGGTAAAAGTGCACAGAGTTCTAAAACCAGAAAAATAGAGGGTGCATCAAAAGGTGAAAAATCTGAGGTGATCATGCAGAAAAGTCCGATTTTCTACAATTACTTAGAGCAACAATACTAAAAAAATGCTTTTTCCACATTTCTTAAAACAGTGCAAAGGTCAAATCCTATATAATTACAACATTATAGAAAAATAACATGAAAAACACTGTTTTCTGCATCAAAGAATGCATGTTAGAAAGACTTTACACAGCCATTAAAGCTAACTAGCCCAAAAATGTGTAATTTGGTCCTATGCTGTGATATCGGGGTTCTGGTGACATTTACAAACCATGTGGTCTTTGACCTCGTGGTTTATGCTGGCATCAGCACCCCTCGATGCAATATTCTGCCATTTTACACATGCTACTTGTTGTGCATTTTTCTACTACATGTTTATTTTGTGGCATTAAACTTGAAAAAAACTGTTTTCTTCAAAGTGCCGATAACAATCAGTGGGCATTGATTGGAATTAGAATATTTAGGGTTTGTTTACCTTTCATGAATACATTGTTGCTAAAATAATGGGCAATGGTGAGGGCCAGTGGATTTTTGTGCTTCTGTGACTGCAGCATTCACCACATAATTATGAATTTACTGCCTTGCCACTTAATTTGTATAATTTGCAATTTTACAGAAAATGCTTTTCTAGCTAAAATGGACGAAAATAATACTGACAGTGAATGTGCTGCATGAATTTTATTTTTGTTGCATAATTTAGAGAACTTTGCTGCATAATGCAGAAAGGTAGCAAGCATGGAAGCAGACTGAAGGAGATAAACAGTGAGAGGTTTTCACAAATATGTGGTGCGCTTTGCGAACTTTCACCTTATTTCCTTACAGCACAAACAAGGACAACATTTTCAACGTTATCGGCGGCCTCTGTATCAATGATCCGACCTAATACATGGTCAAAATTTTCAGCAATATCATTTGCTCTTACTGATTGGGTGATTCACAAGTATTATTGACTATAACTTCTAATCTTCCAAATTAGGATGACAGATTCTGAAATTTGATACCTTTTTGGGGACACAGTATAAAGACTAATTATACGAATGCACATTTTTTTTTGCTCACATGCAAAGATCTTGCCTAAGGGTATGTTAGGTCAAATATTTACGAAAAAGCCGAGGGCGAGGAAGCTGACTAGAACGCTCGGGAAGAGGCCTTTAGACAGGCGCCTCATTAGTGCACCAGCATCAGACGCTATGGCGACGAGATACCTCACAACGTGTAAAATATATAGGGGTTGAAATTTGCAGCAGTAAATCCTATACCCGCCTGTGGAGAGGCTGCCTCTGTAATTTACTGACTGGCTCCAGGAGGTCATTAGCTGGGTACAAATATTTGCAAGCCGTTCCTTCTCCCCATTTAATGGCGTCTGAGCCCCCTCCAAGTAGTGTAAGGTTCTTTCACAGAGCTAGTCACTAATGAGATCTACGTTTCGGTCATGCCACAAAATATTATAGAATGCGTACGTCTCTCTTTTCTCATCCAGAGAGCAAGGCTGCGATCACTGGCTGCTAAAAAAAGATGATAGTGCACTTCTACTCCACCGTGCCACGTGCTCCGTTCTTTCCCATAATTCAGCATTGAACAGCTTACTCTCCCACGCATTTTAGTGCATAGAAACGAGGGAAGTGCCTTAGAAGGCGTTATATAAAAAGAAGTTGTTATAGTTATTTTACTGATATGTATTCTAAAAGTCCGTATTTAAGCATTACAACAATTACTACTGCCAAGATGTCTAGTGATGAAAATTACTATAAAAATGAGGGAAAGACAGAGGGACAGAAAGGCTCGTCCTCCAACCAATAAGTAACAAAAACCAAAAACCAAAAGGAGTCAATCAGTTCGCTACGAACTTGCTCCACAAGGTGAAGAAAAAACACTTGCTTTCTTATATAACCCTCACCCACCAGGGTTGCCCCTTGGTGGGTGGTATGCTTCATCATCAGGTCCATCCTGTTCCGCTGCTAAACGGGGCATGCTGCAACCTACGCATTAAACAAAAGCACATATAGATGTATTTATACGGTGTAAAATCCCATCCCGCTGCTAAACGAGGCATGCTGCAACCTACGCATTAAACACAAGCACTTATATATGTATTTATACGGTGTAAAATGATGACAAAAGTGGTGAGTGGGGAGTGTACTTTATGTGGAAAGAAAATCTGAAAAATACCTGCCTAGTAGGTAAATTAATATTTATTCTGGCCTCTAGTCGGTATGATTAAAAACAGGGAAAGTAAGGGGTGGATAACTGTGTATCTGCCTTCCTAAGGGTCGACATGCTTCAAGCCATCCCGTGGCTTTTCATCAGGAACAAGGATCTACCTCCTTGATGCCACTCCTGCAGTTAAGTTGGCGCTGATAGCTCTCAAATACTCTGCATGCTACATATAGGAAAGTGATTATACCTACTTAGTATTCACTGCTTTTGTAATATTATTTAGGCAATTGTATTGCTTCATGGAACCGCCGGTGGTCAAGGTGAGCTTATAGTTACACTCTGCGGGAAAAAGAAACTATGCCCACCATTTAAAAATAAGGTCTGGTGCCTGAATCCATATTAAAGGAGCATTCCTTGTATCAAAACCAGCTGTGCCTTACTCACTACATCAAAGCATCCCCTCGGCCATTCACCTAAGGATAGATACACACCGGGGTCTGGATATTACCAGTCTCATCTCCGTGCATGGGTTTAATAGCCAGTATCTCTGCCGGCAATGCGTCTCCCCTGCACCGCGTTGGATTCCAAAGTGAAGACTAGACCGCCACCTATCCAAGATGGCAGCAGAGAGTTGAACCACTTCCTGGTTTTACTTGCGTTATTGAAAGGAGCCCGTGCGGGGCTGTAGACCTTTCTTACCCAGTTCCTCGACTGGGGTGGAGAGGAGATTGTGATTTAAAAAAAATGTGTGTGTGGATCTAGAATAATGGGGAATGCCACCATTCATAAAAGAATTCATATAAAAAATAAAAATCATGGCCATTACATACATATGTGATGTTCCTGAGGGGACAGGTAGAACCTGATTTCATACATATAGGTCTACAAGTGTATATTTGCATTTTATTCAGGGTGAATGTCCTAACCAGACCACTGATATCTAATGTGTTAGAACTGGGGGTCTCTAGTTGGCAATGGTTTGCACCTTTGTCCAAATAGGGACCCTTGCTTCTAGTCAGGATAAGGGGGAAACACTCCTAAAATAACCCCTGCTCACCCCCTGGTAGCTTGGCACGAGCAGACAGGCTTATCTCAGAGGCAGTGTGTAAAGCATTTGTGAACACATACAGTAATACAGTGAAAACACTACAGATGGACACCACACAGGTTGTAGTATAAAAAATAAGTATTCTTTATATAGACGTATCACAAGACCCAATAGCAAAAATCCACAATACAGTACTCAAAAATAGACTTAAAATGATAGAGACAGTTCACGTTATCGTCAAAAATAGGATAGTCAATCAAATAAAGCTTGTAGCAACAAATAACTCCACTTGGAGTTATCACGACGTCGTGACCGGTGGAAATCCCAAAGTACGGCGCCGACCGCGAGGTGCGCGGCGTCGGGCCCGGAGTCGAGCAGACCCCCAAAGAACAGTACCTGGAATTCGATGAAAACAAAGACGGTGCACGGCGTCGGGGAGGTGATGCTTCGTTGGCGCCGGCGGCGTCGGTTCCTTACGACCCCAGGGGAGGTGATGTCTCGGTTCCTTACTGCAGCGCAGGGGAGGTGAGGCGTCGGTTCCTTACTGTGTCGGGGAGGTGACGTCACGGATGGCGGCGAGGCGTCGGTTCCTTACGATGGTGCGGCGTCGATGGATTCGGGGTCACCCACGCCGAGGATCGGCTCCGCGATGATGAAGCCCTGGCGTCGGGGAAGTCGGGGCTGCGGTGCGAGTCGGGACGGTGCGTCGTGAGCGTCACGAGCGGTGTCCTCGGCTCCGGTGCAGGCAGCGGCCTCGATGACGGCTTCGGAGTCGATGTCGCACGGCGTCGGCAGGCGTCGGGCCTACGGTGCAAGTCGGGGCGGTGCGTCGTGCTCTTCACGAGCGGTGCCCACGGCTTCGGTGCAGGTTACGGCGTCGCTCGCCGGCGTCGGTGTTGCAATTTCCCTCTGTTAGCAGCTAAAACAGCAGTTCCAGATGCAGGCAAACAGAAGGGGTGAAGTCTTTGTGTCCCTGTGACTTCAGGCAGGAGGCAAGCTCAGTTCAAGCCCTTGGAGATTCCCTTCTTCAAGATGACAAAGCACAGCAAAGTCTTTTCTCCTGTCCTTGGCAGAAAGCAACCACTGCAGGCCAACCCCAATCAGCAAAACAGCACAGGGGCAGTACTCCTCCTTCAGCTTCTCCGGTTCTTCTCCTTGGCAACAGGTTTCTTGATTTCCCAGAAGTGATCTAATTTCCTAGGGGTCTGGGTCCCCTTTTTATACACAGTTTTCCTTTGTTCTCTGAAGGCAGAGAGGCCTCTGCCTAGTCCAAAACCAGTTCTGGTCAGTCCTGGAGCACTTTGTTTTTCTGACTCCTTCTTTCCTTTGTGAGTGAGGGGCAGAGCCATCAGACGCCCGGCAGGAGGTGGAGCCAGCATTGTGGAAGGCAGGCACAGCCCTATTCAGACCCAGGTGCAACTCCTCCCTCCACTCTGGATGCAGACCTTCCTATTCAGCCCTGTGCTGACTCACCCTGTCTCCTGTAGCCACCCCCAGCCCCTGTCACTCAATCTCCAGACAAGGAATACACAACCTAGCAGAGGCAGGCTTGGAAGTTTAGGCAAGAAAATACCCACTTTCTAAAAGTGGTATTTTCAAACACAGAATGTTAAAACCAACTTCACTAAAAGATGTATTTTATCATTCTGAGTTCAGGCATACTAAATTCGTTTTTCTACCATGTTCCCTGGGTCAGTTCTGACTATAAAGTGTAATAGTCAGTCTGCCCATTCTGGCCTATGGGGAGCAGGTAGCCTTGCAATAGTGAAAAACGAAAATGGCTGTAATTCACTATCAGGACATGCCACACACACCAGGGCATGTCCTACCTTATACTTACAATGCACCCTGCCCTTGGGCCTACCTTAGGGGTGTCTGATATGAAGATAAGGGAAGGTTTAGGGACTGGCAAGTGGGTGCACTGGCCAAGTCGACATGGCAGTCACAGACTGCACACAGGCTCTGCAATGGCAGGCCTGAGACATATTTTACAAGCCGCTTCTGTGGGTGGCACAACCAGTGCTGCAAGCCCACCAGCGGCATTGGATTTACAAGCCCTGGGCACACTCAGTGCACTGTACTAGGGACTGACAAGTAAACCAATCATCCAATCATGGAGTCACTAATCCATAACACAATTTACAGTAGGGAGCACTTGCACTGTGGCACTGAACAGCAGTGGCACAGTGCCCAAAAGCATCTAAAACCAGCAAAACATAAGAGGCAACAGCAAAAAAATGGAAGGGAAACCCACGCCAATGGTGCCAAGTCTAACACGTGTCCCCTCCAGCTGAAATGTGGGGAGAACTACCCTTCCTCCTGGGAGTTCTCATCACTAAGGCGGAAAAATAAGAGGACAGACCATCAGCATTGGCGTGTTCTGTACCAGGGCGGTGTTCCACCGTGAAGTCCATCCCCTGTAGGGAAATGGACCACCTCAACAGTTTTGGGTTCTCACCCCTCATCTGCATTAACCATCTGAGGGGCCTGTGGTCTGTCTGAACCCGGAAGTGAGTCCCAAACAAGTATGGTCTCAACTTCTTCAGTGCCCAGACCACAGCAAATGCCTCACGTTCAATCGCACTCCACCTCTGTTCCCGTGGGAGTAACCTCCTACTAATAAAGGCTACAGGTTGGTCTAGGCCCTCCTCATTCATCTGTGAAAGCACAGCCCCAACACCATGCTCTGAAGCATCTGTCTGCACAATGAATTCCCTTGAGAAGTTGGGCGCCTGAAGCACGGGCGCCGTGCACATGGCAGATTTCAGGGCATCAAAAGCCTTTTGGCAGGCATCAGTCCAGTTCACTTTCCTGGGCTGCTTCCTGGAAGTCAGCTCAGTCAAGGGTGCAACAATGTTGCCATACCCCTTGACAAACCTCCTGTAATACCCGGTGAGTCCTAAGAAGGCTCTCACCTCTGTCTGGGTTTTGGGGGTTCCCAAGCCAGGATGGTATCTATCTTGGGTTGTAGGGGCGCCACCTGGCCGCTCCCAACCTGGTGTCCCAAGTACACCACAGAACCCTGCCCGATCTGGCACTTACTCGCCTTGATCGTGAGGCCTGCCCTCCGCAGCGCCTTCAACACTTCCCAGAGGTGGTGCAGATGTTCCTCCCACGTGGCGCTGAACACTGCAATGTCATCCAGGTAGGCGGCACTGAAATCCTCCAGCCCAGCCAACACCTGGTTGACCAACCTCTGAAAGGTGGCAGGGGCATTCTTCATCCCAAAGGGCATCACCCGGAATTGGTAGTGCCCATCTGGTGTGGAGAATGCTGACCTCTCTTTGGCCCCATCAGTTAAGGCGATCTGCCAGTATCCAGACGTTAGATCAAACGTGCTGAGGTACCGGGCAGCCCCTAACCGATCAATGAGCTCATCAGCTCTGGGGATGGGGTGCGCGTCAGTCCTGGTGACTGAATTGAGTCCTCGGTAGTCCACACAGAACCGGAGTTCGGGTGTGGCACCAGGCGCGGCAGCCTTTGGGACCAAGACCACTGGGCTGGCCCAAGGGCTGTTAGAGGACTCAATCACCCCTAAGGCAAACATCTTGGAGACCTCCTCCTTGATGCAAGCTCTCACCCTGTCAGTCACTCTGTAAGTTTTGTGCTTCACAGGAGGACTGTCCCCAGTGTCCACATCATGGATGCACCATTCAGTGATACTGGGAGCCAGGGAGAACAGATCAGAAAACTGCCCCAACAGTTGGCGACAGTCATTCTGCTGCTCCGGGGTCAGGGTGGGAGAGAGGTTCACACCATCCACTGACCCATCTTGCTCTTTTGCATACAGGAGGTCAGGAAGAGGTTCAGTCTCCTCTTCCATCCCAGCATCTGTTGCTAAGAGCATGCCCACTTCAGACCTCTCAAAGTGGGGCTTCAGGCGGTTCACATGCAGGACCCGCAAGGGGTTCCTGGGAGACTGCAAGTCCACCAAGTAGGTGACTTCACTCTTGCGCTCCACCACCTCAAATGGTCCGGTCCACTTATCCTGGAGCGCACAGGGCTCCACTGGGGCCATGACCCACACCTTTTGTCCAGGCTGAAACTCGATCAGAGTGGCATTCTGATCATGCCAACGTTTCATCTCTTCCTGGCTGGCTTCCAGATTCGCCTCAGCGAGTTGTCTGAAACGCCGAGTCTGGTTTCTGAAGGCCAGCATGTAACTAAATACATCCTGGGGAGTTTTCCTGGGAGCTTCCTCCCAGCCTTCCTTGACCAGACTCAGAGGTCCTCTTACAGGATGGCCGTACAGCAGTTCAAAGGGACTGAACCCTAAGGACTTCTGGGGCACCTCTCTGTAAGCAAAGAGCAGGCATGGCAAGAGGACGTCCCACTTACGCCTCATGGGTTCTTCCAGACCCATAATCATGCCCTTAAGGGTCCGGTTGAATCTCTCAACCAGCCCATTACCTTGGGGGTGGTAAGGAGTGGTGAACTTATAGGTTACACCACACTCCTGCCACAGGGACTTCATATACTTGGAAATGAAGTTGGTACCACGGTCAGACACCACCTCCTTGGGGAACCCCACACGGGAGAAAATCCCCATCAGTGCACGTCCCACCACGGGGGCCGTCACTGTCCGAAGAGGGATGGCTTCCGGGTACCGGGTGGCATGGTCCACCAAGACCAGGATGAACCTGTTGCCCATGGCTGTCTTGGGATCCAGAGGCCCCACAATGTCAATACCCACCCTCTCAAAGGGGGTGCTGACAACAGGGAAAGGTTGGAGAGGAGCCTTGTGCTTCCTCCCACTCTTACCACTTGCCTGGCAAGTCTGACAGGTCCTGCAATGAGTATCTGAACTCTTGCGCATTTGGGGCCAATGAAAGTGGGTGACAAGCCTTTGAAAGGTCTTGTCTTGCCCCAAATGTCCTGCTAAAGGCACATCATGAGCCAGACCCAGTAGGAAGGCTCTGAAGCGCTGGGGTACCACCAGCACACGGGCTGACCCAGGCTCAGCAACCTTAGGCTCACTATACAGGAGACCATTCTCCCAGTAGATCCAGTGTGATCCAGACTGATCACCTGCTGCCTGGCTTGCAGCCTGTTGCCGCAAGCCCTCAAGAGAAGGGCACTTCTTCTGCTCCTCGCAGAACTCTTCCCTGGAGGGGCCTCCTTCCTGCTGCCAATGGGTCAGCTCAGGCAGGTCCCCCAGTTCAGCCACTTGTTCCCCTGTAGGTTCCAGGGCATCCCCCTCAAGGTCTGCCTCCTCCTGGACCGTGGGAACTTCGGGGGCCGGTTTCCCGCGCCCCCTGCCTCCTCTCTTTAAGGCAGGCACCTGGGCCCTTCTTCCAGGCTCCAGGTCCTCTTGAATACCCTTACCGGCTGCCATTGACCGAGTGGTCACACACGCCCACTCTGGCAGACCCAACATCTCCAAATGAGACCTCCGCTCCACCTTCGCCCAAGGGGAGCTCTCCAAATCATTGCCTAGCAGACAGTCAACAGGCATGGCTGGCCTCACAGCTACTTGAAGGCTACCTGAGACCCCCCCACTCAAAGGGAACCTGGGCCACCTTGCAGTGGCTCTCTGAGTTGTCAGCGGCAACTACAGGGTAGAATACGTTGGGGACCACCTGCTCCTCAGACACCAGCCGACAACTGACAGCTGTCACACTGGCCCCGGTGTCTCTCAGAGCCTCCACCCTATGGCCATTGATGGTCACCCACTGCCTGTATTTCTTAGTGTTATCAGGCAGCTGGGTCCTAGGGACCACCTCACTGTCTCCTAAAGAGACCAGGGACATCTCTGCGGGACCCCACCCACCTTGGGCACCCAACTCCTCCCCCAGGGCTACACTAGCCATCTGCCGGGGTGGTGCACCAGTGGGTGCAGTGGTCACAGTATTGGGGCACTTGGGACTTCCTACAAAGTGACCCACCTGACCACAACTAAAACATGCTTTGGGCCCCTTCTGAACAGACTTATCTGTTGGGACCCATGGTCTTTTCTCAGTGGGAGGCTGGGAACCCTTACCTTGGTTCCCTTGGGGTTTACTTTGGGGCCCTTTTTGGAACTCCTTCTGTTTACCCTTGTCCCCCCACTCTTCTGCTGGGGACCCTGCCCACCTTTGGCGGAGTCTCCCACAAGACCCTTGTGGACCCGGGTACTGACCCAGCGGTCCGCCTCCTCAGCAAGCTTCCTAGGATTAGTCAGCTTACTGTCAACAAGGTGCTGGCGTAGCTCTGGAAAACAACTACTGGACAAGTGCTCCCATGCAATTAAATCATAGAACTCCTGCAAGTCATTTACTTTGCTACCCTTCACCCATCCATCCAATGCTCTGCAAAAATAAGACACATACTCCACCCAGGTACTAGGCTCCAGCTTTTTGCAGTTCCTAAACTTCTGTCTATAAAGCTCTGGAGTTAACCCATACCTTGCCACTAAAGCTTCCTTCAGGTGGGCATAGGACATCTGATCCACTGTGGGCAAGGCTAGCAAGGTTTCCCTTCCCTCACCTGCAAAGCGGCCCCACAACCCCGCTCCCCAATCCTTCTCAGGGACCCGGTGTGATGTCATGGCGATCTCATAAGCTTTAAACCATTGCCCAATGTCCTCCCCCTTCATGAAATCCTTAATAACCTCCTTGGGGATGTACACTCTACTTTCTACAGGCACTGGAGGTGTGCTGCCACCAGAGGGAGTGATTTCTAGGCTCCTAGCCTTTAGCTCTAGCTCCCTCACCACTCTCTCATGCTCTAAAAGCATCTTCTTTTCTTCCATGGCCAACCTCTTACTTTCTAACTCCAATTTCTTATGCTCAAGGCTATCATGGCTTCCCTGTTTCAGTTTGGCCATTTCCATTTCATGCATCCTGCTTTTGTCCCTGTCCTCCAGCTCCTCTGGAGACAGGCCCTTTGAGAAACACTGCTGCCCTCCCTGGAAGGCACTCCCCTCCCAGGTAAGCCCAATGGCCCCTCAAGCTGCCCATCTAAATTCTCTGCCTCCTCCACAGGCTCCTCGGACTGCCCACTGGCATTCCGTGCTTCCAACCAGGCCCTTAGCGCCTTGTGAAACTCCTCCTTCCTGGTGAGGCCTCTCATAGAGATTTTAAATTTTTTGCAAACAGCTTTGAGTTCTGGCACAGTGTAGGTATCAACCCTATCTTCTTCAAATTCAATATCTGCAGGTGCAATGGATCCTTTTTTGCTCATGGTGAAAATTGGCAGTTCTCAACAAAAATAAAGGTTCCAAGGAAAAAAGTCCTATCAAAATGTATGTGGTCGCGTATTGGTCTGCACTCACTAGTAGTGTACACCAATCACTGTATATGAATCACAAATGCAAGTCCAAATCCTCACCGCTGACCACCAATGTTAGAACTGGGGGTCTCTAGTTGGCAATGGTTTGCACCTTTGTCCAAATAGGGACCCTTGCTTCTAGTCAGGATAAGGGGAAACACTCCTAAAATAACCCCTGCTCACCCCCTGGTAGCTTGGCACGAGCAGACAGGCTTATCTCAGAGGCAGTGTGTAAAGCATTTGTGAACACATACAGTAATACAGTGAAAACACTACAGATGGACACCACACAGGTTGTAGTATAAAAAATAAGTATTCTTTATATAGACGTATCACAAGACCCAATAGCAAAAATCCACAATACAGTACTCAAAAATAGACTTAAAATGATAGAGACAGTTCACGTTATCGTCAAAAATAGGATAGTCAATCAAATAAAGCTTGTAGCAACAAATAACTCCACTTGGAGTTATCACGACGTCGTGACCGGTGGAAATCCCAAAGTACGGCGCCGACCGCGAGGTGCGCGGCGTCGGGCCCGGAGTCGAGCAGACCCCCAAAGAACAGTACCTGGAATTCGATGAAAACAAAGACGGTGCACGGCGTCGGGGAGGTGATGCTTCGTTGGCGCCGGCGGCGTCGGTTCCTTACGACCCCAGGGGAGGTGATGTCTCGGTTCCTTACTGCAGCGCAGGGGAGGTGAGGCGTCGGTTCCTTACTGTGTCGGGGAGGTGACGTCACGGATGGCGGCGAGGCGTCGGTTCCTTACGATGGTGCGGCGTCGATGGATTCGGGGGTCACCCACGTCGAGGATCGGCTCCGCGATGATGAAGCCCTGGCGTCGGGGAAGTCGGGGCTGCGGTGCGAGTCGGGACGGTGCGTCGTGAGCGTCACGAGCGGTGTCCTCGGCTCCGGTGCAGGCAGCGGCCTCGATGACGGCTTCGGAGTCGATGTCGCACGGCGTCGGCAGGCGTCGGGCCTACGGTGCAAGTCGGGCGGTGCGTCGTGCTCTTCACGAGCGGTGCCCACGGCTTCGGTGCAGGTTACGGCGTCGCTCGCCGGCGTCGGTGTTGCAATTTCCCTCTGTTAGCAGCTAAAACAGCAGTTCCAGATGCAGGCAAACAGAAGGGGTGAAGTCTTTGTGTCCCTGTGACTTCAGGCAGGAGGCAAGCTCAGTTCAAGCCCTTGGAGATTCCCTTCTTCAAGATGACAAAGCACAGCAAAGTCTTTTCTCCTGTCCTTGGCAGAAAGCAACCACTGCAGGCCAACCCCAATCAGCAAAACAGCACAGGGGCAGTACTCCTCCTTCAGCTTCTCCGGTTCTTCTCCTTGGCAACAGGTTTCTTGATTTCCCAGAAGTGATCTAATTTCCTAGGGGTCTGGGTCCCCTTTTTATACACAGTTTTCCTTTGTTCTCTGAAGGCAGAGAGGCCTCTGCCTAGTCCAAAACCAGTTCTGGTCAGTCCTGGAGCACTTTGTTTTTCTGACTCCTTCTTTCCTTTGTGAGTGAGGGGCAGAGCCATCAGACGCCCGGCAGGAGGTGGAGCCAGCATTGTGGAAGGCAGGCACAGCCCTATTCAGACCCAGGTGCAACTCCTCCCTCCACTCTGGATGCAGACCTTCCTATTCAGCCCTGTGCTGACTCACCCTGTCTCCTGTAGCCACCCCCAGCCCCTGTCACTCAATCTCCAGACAAGGAATACACAACCTAGCAGAGGCAGGCTTGGAAGTTTAGGCAAGAAAATACCCACTTTCTAAAAGTGGTATTTTCAAACACAGAATGTTAAAACCAACTTCACTAAAAGATGTATTTTATCATTCTGAGTTCAGGCATACTAAATTCGTTTTTCTACCATGTTCCCTGGGTCAGTTCTGACTATAAAGTGTAATAGTCAGTCTGCCCATTCTGGCCTATGGGGAGCAGGTAGCCTTGCAATAGTGAAAACGAAAATGGCTGTAATTCACTATCAGGACATGCCACACACACCAGGGCATGTCCTACCTTATACTTACAATGCACCCTGCCCTTGGGCCTACCTTAGGGGTGTCTGATATGAAGATAAGGGAAGGTTTAGGGACTGGCAAGTGGGTGCACTGGCCAAGTCGACATGGCAGTCACAGACTGCACACAGGCTCTGCAATGGCAGGCCTGAGACATATTTTACAAGCCGCTTCTGTGGGTGGCACAACCAGTGCTGCAAGCCCACCAGCGGCATTGGATTTACAAGCCCTGGGCACACTCAGTGCACTGTACTAGGGACTGACAAGTAAACCAATCATCCAATCATGGAGTCACTAATCCATAACACAATTTACAGTAGGGAGCACTTGCACTGTGGCACTGAACAGCAGTGGCACAGTGCCCAAAAGCATCTAAAACCAGCAAAACATAAGAGGCAACAGCAAAAAAATGGAAGGGAAACCCACGCCAATGGTGCCAAGTCTAACATAATGTTTATGAGAAACAGGTAGTGGAAGGACAAGCTCCTATACATGTTTCTATACATATGCATCTTCCTCGTGTATAAATGTATATTTCTCTTGGAATGCAGTCTGCATATGTTGAGTGTTTTGTACTGACATGTGCAATATGTGATTTCCTTGCAGATTATTAGTCCAGTGTTACTTCTAGCCTCTTGCTGACAAAGGGGTTACACAAAACATTGTCCCCATTGTAAATTGTCGTTCAGACCCTCAGTGTTCGTTCTAAGTTTAAACACCCACCGCTGTTCTTTCCCAAACAGTTTGGACTTGCAGTTTACTGTATCAGTCAGGTTTTCCAGGACCACCCATTGGTAGTCCTGTGCTGTGTTTTTCATCTCGATAAAATGGGTTGACATTTTAATTGTAGAATGGCCGCACCTTAAATTGCTGCGATGTTCGCAGACCCTTGTCTTTACCTTGCGGGTCATCATACCCACATAGTGCAAATTGCCCCTCTGTGAGTTACAGCTTGTGAGCTTTCTGAGTTTCCATGTGGTGTTGTTGTTAAAGAAGACTATTTTCGTGGCTTTGGTTAGATGGCAGACATTGCATCCTCCACACGGGTAATGACCCATGATGGGGGTATTATAACCTGTGATTTGTCTACAGTACCTTTTCGGTGGTGTGTATGCAATAGCATATCCCTAAGACTTTGCCCTCGCTTGTGTGAAAACATTGGTTTAGGGATTGTAAGGTGTCACTATTTATGATGCGCCAATACGTGTTGATGATCTTGGTTATTTCATTAGAAGCTATATTGAAAGTGGTGACGCAAATGGGTCCCTCCTCTTTCTCTTTTTGAGGGCCTGTGGGGATGTCTAGTAGGGCTTCCCTGTTATTTTTCTGAGCCCGTTTCATCGCACATGCCACTATCCTTGGAGGGTACTTCACATCCTCAAGTTTTGTAGCAAGTTGTCCTTCCTGCACTTTGCAGTCCTGTAGATTTGAGCAGTTCCTTCTCAATCTAAGGAACTGCCCAAAAGTGAGGTTTTCCCTAAGGTGGCGGGGATGCAAACTAGCACAGGAGTAAGCAGTTTTTGTCTGTTGGCTTCTCATGTGTTGTAGTTCTGGTCATGTATATTATTAAGATCTAGGAATACGAATTCTTCTTTGCTGTAAGTATGTATGAATTTAAGAAACTCTTTCTGTGTGTTCAGCCAGTGTAGAAAGTTCTTTGCTATGTGTTAGTCGCCCTCTCAATTGACCAAGACATCATCATTATATCTTTTCCACAATTTTATGAGATTGTGATAGGGGTTCTGAGGACATAAGATTTTGTGTTCCTCCAGATGGTGGACATAGAGACCAGCAATGCTTGGCTCAAAGATGCTGCCCATGCTGTGCCCGTGTTTCTGTAGGTACAATGCCCCTTCAAACTCAAAGAAGTTGTGAGTTCGGGCCCACCTGCAACACTACATCACCACGTTTCTGGGTGTTTGATAGTCCCAATCTACCTCAAAGAGCATGTCTTCGATTATGTTCAGGGTCTCATTCTGAGGAAGGCTTGTGTAGAGGTTCTTAATGTCAAGCCCCATGAGTAAGTGGATTTCTGGGTCAAAAGAGGTCTCTCTTAGGAGGCGTAGAATGTCCTTGGCATCTTTGAGATATGTATTGGTGTTTTAAACTAACGGCCTCAGAAAAGCATCTGCAAATCTGGATTATGGTTCTAAAATGGAACCTATCCCTGACATTATAGTTTGCCCTGGTGTATTTACCAAATTTTTGTGTATCTTTGGGATTGTATAGAAATAGGGAGGGACCAGGGTTTTATTTGTAGTGAACACTCCTTCTTTTTCTGAAATCCAGTCATGAGCTAAGAACTGTTCCCTCATGTGGCCTATTCGTGATCTCAGAAACTCAGTTGATTCTGTGTGGAGAACTTCATAATTTCTCTCATCATCGAGGAGTCTCAGGCATTCATTTCAGTATGTCTCTGTCGTCTGTATGACAATGGCTCCCTCCTTTGTCAGCTGGCTTGATCACAATGTTTTTGTCATTAGCCAGTTCTTCGGTGGCTGCCTTTTCCTCCCTGGTTGTATTGTGAAACGTCTTGAGTGTGTTGGAGTCAATTTCCCCTATTTCTTTCAAGAGTGCCTTCTCGAAAGCCAGTATCTCGACTGGCACTGACTTAGCGGGAGGAGTGAAGGTGGATTTCTCTCTCAAACCAGTATCCCAGTGAGTGCCATTGGTCAATGGTTTGCCTTCAAAGAAGGCCCTCAGTTTGATATTCTTGATGAATTCATTGATTTCACAACTGAGTCTAAATTTGTCTAAGGTAGTCGTAGGTACAAAACCTAGGCCTTTCTCCAAGACCTGCATCTGGGCAGTAGAGAGGTTTTTTTCTGTTAGGTTGACAACTACACTGGTCGATTGCTTGGGCCTGGTTGGTTGCTTGAGTTCGGTTGTGTTTCTTTTGTCATGCTCCTGGTGGTCACCCCGACCTGTTCTTTGACGGGGGCCCACTGTTCTTGATTCCTCCTCTTCATCCTGCCTCTTGGGCGAACCAGGCCCACCCGTAAAAAAGGTCTGCTTTGATTGCAGGGGTAGTTTGGCTGTTCGGCGGTTACAAATGTTCAAATTGAAATGGATGCATATGGGGGGATGGTGGTGGTGGAGCATAGGGTATTCGGACAAAATATCGAGACGAAATATGAGATGCAAAAATATTAAGGGGCATATTCTCAAGGACTCATCACCGATTTAGCGGCACTTTACCGCCACGAAAGTGGCGATAGACTCATCGCCCCATTCACAAGCCTGCGCTAACAGCCCACATCGTCAGTTTTCCTGCGATAGCTGCCGCTAAAAACATTGCCAAGGCTGACAGCGACAACTAACGCTAATCATATGCAGAGTAGGCGTTCCAGTGCAAAAACCCACGATAACACCACTTCGCGATATTCTCAACTACCAGCCAGATCGGCGATGCGGTCCAAAAACAGGCGATATGGCACGTTAGCAGCAGGGACTTAAGACCTGCTCATTCCTGGCCTTAAGTAGGACGAAAACTTGCAGCATAAAGGGAGCCCAGCCCAGAGCCACATCTGAAGACCAACAGATGCCATGCAGCCTGGAGACCCAAGAGGGCCACAACACCCACCGCCACCACCCCCAGGACCACCCCCATCCCCAGGACCACCCCCCCGGACTGCCACCGAGGCAGCGCAGAACAAGACAGCGGACCTTCCGAAAATGCACCAGCCTCAGAGACTTAACGCCAGAGGATGTCATTGCCCACTACAGGCTCAAAAGGACAACCATCCTCTGCATCCTGACCCACATAGCCCACAGGCTGACGGTACCAACACAGCGGACAACCAACATCCCTCCGCAGACAGAGCTGCTGGCTGTGCTGCACTTGTTGGCCTCTGGTACCTTCCAACCAACAACTGCCAGAGTCGGAGGAGTCTCACAGCCAGCCCTATCAAAGTTCCTCACACCTGTCTTGGATGCCATCATCAGCTTGATACCCCAGCACCTTCACTTCCCCCACACTGCGCAGGAACAGCAGGAGACCAAGCAAGGCTTCTACGCCATAGCTGGCTTCCCGCACGTGTTGGGGGCAATTGACTGCACACATGTCCTTCTAGTGCCCCCTGCCGACACTGCACACAATTACCGCAACAGAAAGCACACACATCCCATCAATGTGCAGGCAACAGTGGACCACCGAGGACTGTTCACCAGTGTCGCCGCCAACCTCCCAGGCAGTATGCATGACTCCCACATCTTCCGACAGTCCATCATCAACCAGCGCTTTCAGGATGGCACCTATGGAAATGCACTGCTCGTTGGTAAGTACCAACGGAACACACCACACACCTCAACTCCACAATCATACAACTCACAACTGTGGGAATGCACACGTAACAAAATCACATACAACATGCCAACAAACATGCCCACCTACCAGACACGACAACACAAGTAACTGTGGTAACAGGGGCCAGACATGTAGACAAACCATCCACAAAGGCATAGCCCCTCTGCCACACGACTGCAGAAGGTGGGGAGAGGTGGGAACCAAGAATGTGCAAAGGAGGCAATGGACCCATGAATGAGAATGTACACAATGCCAAGTGTGGCGGTGATGCGCTGGACAGTCTTGAGTATGCAGAGCACAGACATGTCCATGTGGACACATACTGCTGGGGTCTGTAGTGTTGTGGACAGTGGACGCAACCATGTCACCTCAGGCAGTGGGGAAGACCTTGGACATGTAGCTATGTCGCCCCCCCTGTAAGCGTAAGCGTAGTGGGCTGGGCCGGCGTACGCCAGTCCAGCGAAGGAGTGTGAATAAACAGCCCGGGGCTCTGGGCGTGGTTTACTTCCAGGATGGCCACCAAAGTAACTATGGCGTGTGTCTCTGTTGCGGTGTCAGCGCCACCCGGCCCTTAATCGACAATGTTGCAATGTAGTGTTGTAGGGAATCTGCACATACACAGAACTATGCACAGCAATGCAGGACTACGGTATATAGGGGCTACGCCTTCCTACAGCCTTAGTACCCACGAGCCCACGACCGGCTAGCTACAGTGTCCCACCTGCCCTCCCATACACAGATAGAGAAACAGGCGGTTAGACAACCCAGAACACAACACTCCCCTAATCACTCAGGGATCGTGGTAACAGGTCATTCCCTATCGCACAGACTCCCATACCCATCCACAACAAGAGATTGACAGAGTCACTGAGTTAGCTTAAAATGTTAATATTAACTAACGTGCTCTGAAATGCAGTATACGAGCCACTACTAAAATTAGAATGCATAATACAAACATTGACAGCATTGTAGCAAGTCCGTACAATATAAAAGGAGAAATCATTGTATATTGATTCTGGAGACAGGAACATAAAACCTACACTCCCTCCCCATGTGCGGGAAAACTAAGATGATATCATAGAAGATCTCTGGGTTTGTATAGCAGACCCCATACCTCTAAGACATAGATCGTGTCTCTGCATCACAGCTCCATACAGCTCTTCATCCTTGAAAAGTCTCTCCTCAAGTGTGTCTGCGTGCAACATGCATTCTCCTAATATAAAAAAAAAGGTGCGTGTCCCACAAACAGCAGCTGCAGGGTATGTTTTGTCTATGTGCTAGGGCCTGACCAGATCAAAATAACAAGGGACGGTGTTGTTTGACCTTGCTCACGATGTACAGACTAAACTCCAGGAACAAGCAGGGAACCAGCGCAGCCAGCGGGTCGCAGGTGACCAGCGAAAACATACTTGCATTAGAATAAGCCTGTAGTGTCGTGTGCAAAAGCAGCATCATGGCCTCCGGACACATTCTAACCTAAAGATGTCAACGGGGTCCCTTAAATCCACATGACACCCTCCCCCTGGCCAGGTTGCAGAAGAATGGAAAAAACAAGGTCCAAGTCGCAAGCAGAGTCAAAGCACTGAGCATGGCAGGGGCAAAGTTCAATACAATCAAAATTATAATAAGGTTGATTAGCGGTAAAATACGAGAAGAATAAAAAAATAAAAATGTCCTGTTGAACATTAATCATCGGAATCATATGAGATCCGTTGAAGCTTGGAAGGCAAGGTGTTCCAAAAGACGGTCCCGCTCCTCAAAGACAAGGAGGGACAACACCCAATTCAACAACTCGAAGGAGCATACGTGCTCATCATAATCCATGGCTTCAAAAAGCATGGTCGGACATCCTGTATCGTACTCAATGTAGCTGTGGTGCAGCAGGCGCGACGCCCCTTCACAGATGTCCCATTGTGCCAGCACTCCATTCACGGCCGCCATCAGCATGCGGGTACCAGTTGCACATGATTGATCATGACGCAATAGGGGCTACAGCAACAGGTCGTAATCAGGGCAAGACCCTATGGCGTTTGAGAGGCACAAATCCAAAGCCCAGGAGAAAGGACAGTCGCGGCACCAAAAAACTGGATGTACGCATGTAAAGTATGCGTATCTGTAAGTCACATCGTAGGCAGCACCCACAACAGCCATAGGCAGGCAACCAAGGAAGTCCTGCAATCGGCTCCGGTACAGCTCCAGCTGGACCGGATGATCGAGTATCACATGAAGGGCAGCCATTACGAAGTAGTAAAACAAGTATCAGGACAGCACCAGCGAGCAAGAGGATCAACGGCAAGCCACCAAAAGCGCTGGAAACAATGGAATGAATAAAAGCCGGAATTACACCAAATATCCTTCGAAACGAGGACACAAGACCTGAGCCCAACAATTCAAAAAAAGGTGCAAGGCCTCTTGTGTCAGAGACATTGAATAATTGGTGTATCAACTCCCCAAAATGTAGTGGGAGATTGGTATTTTATAGGGGTTGTATTTCACTTGATGTCCGAGCCACCTGTAGCTCGAATGTTTCACGGGCCGAGGTCAAGGCAACCTCATGTTGGAATAACAGTGCTTTGAGCCTCCTTAATTTGTTGAAGCTTGCTTTCATAGTGGGAACAGAAGGCCACAGAGAGCTATCAGCAATGCCATGCGGGGTCGGAAACAGGACGTTGCTGCAAGAGGGACACTGTTGCCGATTCACCGGCGTGCGCCGAAGCCATGCCCTCATGTGCAGCTGTGATCAACGCATGTCTGCGGTCCTCGTTGGGAATCAGCGGATCCCCAACGGAAGGAATTGTTACTGTCGGAACTTGTTCCGGGGACAATTGGTATTCATATTTGGACGGAAAGCCCTGTGGGTATTACGTCCCGTCTCTGGTAGCTGCTACGGCTGCCAGTATGTCGGTATCGACTTTTGTCATAGATCTCGTGACTGCTGCTACTGAACAAGTGGCTACTGCATTTCTGGCTGCCTCGTCAGCCAGAGTGTTGCCTACAGCGTGGGGTCCCACGCGCTGATGGCCAAGAGTATGTATTACATGTGTAAGTGGCAAGCCCTCTTTGAGAGCCGCCACTCGTACCCAAAGCGTTTTATGCTTGATCGTGTTACCCACATGACATGACATGACAGTAGCATGCACCCAGAGGGCGGGCTCGCCCTAATGAAAAAATGAAGGAGCGCTCGGGGTCTTGGCTCATACATGCCAACTGTTGTGTGTGTACCTTCATTGCTGCAGCATGAGCCAAAGGCCTAGCCTCAATTGCAGAGCAAGTTCAGCCAGGCCTGAACTCCACATCTGTGTCCGCCCTATCCTTACCAAGGCCTACACACACGTGGCCGCCCACCTTCAACGGCCAACATTACAGTGTTGTTGTCAGGCTTGCGGACATGCGCAGACAGGCATGACAAAGGTGTGCCGTAGGAGTGCAAGTGATGCAACTGCACAGCGCACACAAGTAAATAGGCCCAGGGGGAGGGAGGAGCAGCTGTGAGGCTACGTAACACACATTGTCCCCGCACATTTGCCAGAAGCAATACATGACAAACATGAATCCCAAAGTCACACAAATCACACACCACAAAACTTGTGAGTCTGCCAACACAGCATGCAGAACCACCAGTTTACACTGATCTCACTTACCTCTCACAGGTGATCAAGGATATGCACTCTGGCCGTGGATGATGACACCCCTCCGAGCCCCGAACACCCCGGCCCAGAGGCAGTACAATGTGGCCCACAAACGCACCAGGGGCATTGTTGAGCGCACATTTGGCGTGTTTAAGTCACGTTTCAGGTGCCTGGACATCACAGGTGGAAGACTCCTGTACAGCCCGGAAATAGTATGCAAAATGATCATTGCATGTTGTGTATTGCACAACATATGTGTACACAGCAATGCCCCATGGATCCAAGTGCCAGATGCACCGGACGGTGATGAGGAAGATGAGGCGGGTGGACCAAACCCCACTGCAGCTGCAGCAGGAATAGCCCGAAGGAACACAATCATTGACAATTTCTTCGCATGAGCACGTCACATTGTGACAGTCCTTAGCAATCATGGAACAGTACAAAATGACCACATGACCAGCATGTGCAAATAAATTCATTGCAATACACATTCCCTGTGTGCATGTCAGTCCTCTGCATTAGCACATCACTCTGACAAGTGTAAGTGCAACATTAAGTGCTAACAGTCTCACAAATGGTAAATAGATGGTGGGTATGTCACCTCTGTACAGAGAGGCTGTTCAGGGTGTCACGTATTCGGAATGCCAATTCAGGGTGTCAAATGTAGTACGTAATCCCACTCATCAGCGTATCACATGTGTACACAAACATGACATGAGGGCTGTCATTGGTGTTCCAAATGAGACAACAGGGTGTCAATCGGGGTCAGATATGAAATTGCGGGTGTCATTTGGGGGTAAGATATGAAATTGCAGGTGTCATTTGGGATCAGATATGAAATTGTGGGTATCATTTGGGGTCAGATATGAAATTGCGGGTGTCATTTGGGGTCAGATATGAAATTGCAGGTGTCATTTGGGGTCAGATATGAAATTGCGGGTGTCATTTGGGGTCATATATGAACCACCCTGATGCAGAGATGCACCCTGTGACTCAAGTCCCACAACATGAGCAACATGGATGTAAGGGGGATGGGGGCACAGTGAACACCTCAGCAACATGGGAGATGCACACCAGCTAAAAAGCTAGCAGGAATACCGTGCCGGAAGGCGAAGCAGTGACATCCCCCACCCACCCCCCCAAACCACATCACTTTTCCAGAATGCAAGCAGATGACAAACTAACATTAGGAATGAAAGCTCCTTTGTCTGAACTTGAAGGCGGTAGCACATATGCACCTCCGACCTTGGAATTGCATGCGCCCGGCACCCCCTGAGTGATACCATAGCAGCTGATGACGACTCTCACACTACGCACAGCGCTAACCAAGGACCAACGTATACACACCCCACACACAGAGGTCCTTGCTCGCAGTTCTCTTGCATGGAATGACCTTCACACTAACGCTCAGACCATCCCAGGAGTCCAACCGCTGCACACTGAAACAAATCATTGCTCCGAGCTGTGGCATCCACATAACTTGGACTTAGGCATTTTTACACACAGCCCTATTTCCTACATTGACGTGGGGCTAAGTTGGGAAATGGCGAGATTGTTGTTTAGGTGCACTGAGGCCACAGGTAGTTCACACATTCCCAGTCATCTCACTGCCTGTCTGGGTCACGGTCAGACATGCGCATTGATATCAGTTCCCAGGGAGTACCTTTTTCTGGTATCACTGCCCCTACATTCATCCCTGATTTCATACTTGCTTGCTATTAGACATGACGCATCTGTGTGAATTAGAATGTTTTGGTCACATTCGGTGGAGTGTTGAAGCTGGACCAGTACATGGCCATGCATACCCCACTTTACATTGTTGCTCCGTGGGGGTCCAGCCTTGTGCATGTGCATGGGTTTGTTGTGAGATTGGTGATGTGTGGGGAGGGCCCCCTCTGTGCACATTGTCACCGGGGGCCTACTTGCTGTTTCTATGTGTGCTGCAGTATGCCAGGGAGATCAGGGACATGATCCATAGTCATTGTGGGTGTGCACTGTGCTATACTTAATTGTGCATGTCTGCCGTTGTGCCCATCTCCCCCCGTCCCCCCAGTCCCTGGTCGTTACTCACCCTGTTGCTGTTGGGTCAGGTCATGTTGTGCAGTGTCCGGTCCCCCAACTCCTGCCACCATCTCCCCACTGATGACTGTGGACACCATTTCCTCCATCTCATCCAGCTCCTGCTGTGACACTGGACTCCCACCTCCAATCTGCATTGCGGTTGTTAGCGAGTTTCTGCTTGGTTTTGCGCTTCACATCATTCCAGCGCTTCTTGCAGTCGTCCACTTCCCTTCTCTTCACTCCGACTGCATTCACCTTGGCCAAGATGGACTGCCATATTGCATTTTTGGTTGCCAATGACACAGTGGAGGTGATGAACAGTTGGTAGTGGTGTTCTATCACCTCCGTAATCAGGATCTTGTTTTCCTGCAGACTGAATCGCGGGTTCCTCTTCTTCTTCTCCTTGCCCTTCTCCTTCCCCGGGGTCCCTTTCTAGTCCTCCGGGGGGTTTGTGGGGTTCTGGTTGGGCTCTGTAGTTGCTCCAGCGTCCTCCATGGTGCTTCTCAGTTGTTTGGGTTTGTGTTTTGATTTCTCTTTTTTGTTGTTGCAGCTTTTATGGTGATTTTTCCCGCCTGACATGGGAATTGTAGGCCTGGCGCTGCTTATCGCTGATGTTTTTATCGGTGTTGGGCCCATCGCCACTTTTTTCACGTTCGGGTTTCCTTTTTTATCGGCGTCCCGGTAATTTTATCGCGGACATTTGACGCGTTATCGGGACACTATCGCCTGTTGCCGGCGTGTTGAGAATACGCCATTTAGGCGGCGTTAGTTTCCCGCGATAGACGGCGTTATGTAAAATTGCGTTGGCCTAGGTTGGCGATGATTATCGCCAGTTCTTGTGAATATCCCCCTAAGTTTTTAATATTGTGATCCACAAATATTGTGATGCAGAAATATCGTTGACAAGAATATTGATTTTCTAAGGTAAGTAATATCGATCTGAGAAATATCTATGCTGTTAATATCGTTTACGAAAATATTTCTGTTAATAATACCATTTTTGAATAATTTTTACGTAGTTTAGTATATGTTTTAATTGAATATGTTATAAATTGCTTGTATAATTATTGTTAATGTTTTTTAATATAGGTTGTAAATTTTTAATTGTTTTTTAATTTAATTTAATCGTTTATTGTACTTTTTAGTGTTGTAGTGGGTTGTGGGTTTTGTAGGGGTATAGGGTATAATTAATTAATAATTAATTTTTAATAATTATTCAATTGTTAATTGATTATGTAAATTTTGTAATTAATGTGTTAAGTTAAGTTTTAGGTGAGGGTTGTTGGGTTTGAAGGCGTATAGGGTGGGAAGTAAATTAATTATATTTAATTCATAATTACATGTTTAATTAATATTACTTATTTAATTGATAAATAATTATGTAAATTGTGTAATTAAACAATTTTTTAAGTTATGTTTTAGGTGCAGGTTGTGGGGTTTGTAGGGGTACTGGGTGGGAAGTAAATTAATTTTAATGAATTAATAATTAATGTGTAATTGTTAATTATTTAATTGATAATTATGTAAATTGTGTAATTAGTTTTTTAAAATTTATATTTTAGGTGCAGGTTCTGGGATTTGTCGGGTACAGAGTTGGAAGTAAAATAATTTTAATTTATGAAAATTATGTAATTAATTTATTTTTATGTTATGTTTTAGTTGCAGGTTGCGGGTTTTTAAGGGTATAGGATGGGAAGTAAATTAATTATTATAAATTAATAATTAATTTAAAGTATTATTAATTATTTAATTGTTAATTAATTATGCAAATTGTGTAATTAAGTTATTTTTAAAATTATATGTCAGGTGTGGGTTGTTGTGTTTTAGGGTTACAGGGAGGGAAGTTAATTAAGAAATAATTTCTTGATAATTAATTATTACTTTATTATTAATTATTTAATTGATAGTTATGTTAATTGTGAACTTATATTTGTTGAGTCATATTTTAAGTGTGTGTTGTTTAGTTTGTAGAGGAATGGGGGAAGCTATTTAAGTAATCATAAATAAAAAAAATATTCACTTAAAAATGTTCTTATTATTTAATGTGTTAATTGTGTTATACTTTGTTTATTTCTATAATGTTTTAATTGTTGGCTGTTATGTTTGTGTGAATATAGTGTGTTTATAAAATTATATTATTAATATATGTGTTAATTGATAAAAAAACATTAAAAATTACTTTACTTTTTAATTTTTGTTAAAATTAAGACATTTAGGTGTCCATTACGATACCGGGCGGTAAAAAATCCGCCATCCATCATAGCGGGAAAAATCCGCCCGCCTACACCGTCTGAATACCGACCCAGCAATTACGATGCCGCGAGCTCAAAACCGCCAGCGGCGGTAAAAACGCAAAAAATACCGCCCGCCCATGTCCGAGTCGAAGTCTATCCGCCCGCCACGGACGGAAAGACGCCCGACAACACGAAACCGCCCGCCCTGACGACCGAGACACCACCCGTGAAATTACGATCGCACCGACATGACCGCGGAAAACACACAAATACACCGCCCGCCAGCGCAAACAACGCTGATGAAAATGGACACGGCGGAAGCCCTGGCGGCCACGTCCCTGCACAGAAATCATCCGCGGACCCAAACAAACGCACACAACATGGCCAACAAGTCCACACAGCAACCCACGCACAAATACACAAACACAGTACACATCCCGATAACACACCCCCTGGACAAACAAATAAACTACAAAGCCCAGAACACCACCCACAACACACCTGAAAACAACAGACCATCATGACACACCCACATAGGTAAGTACAAAAGCAGCACCTTCACAGACCACAACCCCTTGCAACATTACAAAGCAAAGCAGAGAGGAGAGGACACAGTGACACAGCAAGGACAGCAGCACACCACAGATACGCACACATCACACCCACCACCACCACCAAACACCAGCACCACAAACCCCCTGCACATCACACACCACACACCGCACCAGCACCACAAACACCATGGCATCACACAGAATGCCCAAATTCACTTCCACTGAGCTGACGGTCATGGTCGACGAGATCATCAAGGTGCACCCACAAATCTATGGCAACCAGGTCCAGCACACACCACTAGCCACCAGAAACAGAATGTGGAACAGGATCGTAGACCAGGTCAATGCAGTCGGGAACGTTCCACGAAACAGAGGAGAAATTAACAAAAGGTGGAACGACCTCAAAAGCATGGTCAAGAAGAAGGAGAGCAAAAATCGAGAGCTGGCTGCCACGACTGGCGGAGGGAATCCCGCGCTTTTCAAGACCTTCAAAGCGTGGGAGGAGAAGGTGCGAGTCATCATACATCCGGAGATCCTCACCGGATTACCAGGGGGAGTGGAGGCTGGTAAGTACGAACAAATGTATACCAGCACACCGCTATGTACTCACATGCACCACCACTATGCCATAGCTCCGAGGGACAAACACCCCCATGTCCAGTACACAATACACAACACATCACTCACACATGCAACAGGCACCACCACACACACAGCCCAAACCTACCAACTAACAAAACCATGGGGGCATGTGTACACTCAGCCAGCCACGCAACTACCACCAGGTCCCCTAGTACTCCAGAAGCGCCACAACGAGCACCCCCACACCCATGTGTCCGCCATAGCTGCATTAACCGACAAGTAACAGGTAAGTAGCAGGAACACAAAGTGCAGTGGCTCGGAGGGGGACAGCTGAAGTACAACACACACCAGGCCCCTAGTCCCACAGCACAGCAAGGAGGAGCACCCCCACACCCACACCCATGTGTCAGCCTTAGCTGCACTAACCGACAAGTAACAGGTAAGTAGCAGGAACACAAAGTGCAGTGGCTCGGAGGGGGGACAGCTGAAGTACAACACCCACCAGGCCCCTAGTCCCACAGCACAGCAAGGAGGAGCACACCCCACACCCACACCCATGTGTCAGCCACTGCAGTGCACACCGTCAGCCGACAGGTAGACATCTCACCCCACAACAAACGGTGTCAGTGGGTGTCCAGCCATCACCACTACTCACAACACCGCCCCCACCCCCACAGACCAGCAACATGGAGCACCCCTCCCGCCCATAACCATGTGGCATCCATTGCATTGCACGCTCAAAAACAACCTGTAGGTGGGAAACTGGACAGGGCGGGGTGTCGTGAGGCATGAGGACTGTATTGCGACCAATACATGGGACATGTCACGTAGCAGAGGAACACGCAGCACTGCTCCCTGTCACAACCATGTGAACAATGTGCACACGGACATGAACCACAGAGTCACACCCCACATGACCCATCACAGACACAGCAACACCCAAGGAGCCACGTCTGCATGCACAAGTCACACTGATTACAGAACCACACAGCAGGCACTGTGCAACCCATCACACACAACAGCAACACCATCGAAGTCCTGTCCATGTAGCCCTTACTGCCTGATAACCACACACCCTACCACTACGCCCATGTAAGACAAACCCCACTAGACGTAACAGCGTGGAACCACAAAAATGCACACAAACACCACTGGACCCATGAGACACACAGGCACACAATGCACATACAACATACCATCCATCTCATCCGTCAGCCCCAGTTACATGAAAGGTATGTCATCCGAACAGCTGGTCCCCATACAGTAGTCACGCAAAGAAACATGCCCATGACAAATCATGTGCCCGAAGTGACTGAAGCGCACGTCACACTGTGAGTAACAACACACATAACATAGTCAACACCCCCAAGAGCACTGCATTGATGCACATGGCAGAGGGCAGCACGCACACCAAGGATTTGGCCCATCTGCAATACGTCGTGTGGCACACAACCATCACTCACTCATAACAATGCGTCCAATGTAATGTCCATAAATCACAACAGACAGCAGATATGCCGGGTATGTCAGACATACACCCACCTTAGACCATGCACTGTCATGTTGCCACAACACATGTCACATTCTGCACCCATAGCTCACAGTATGTACCCCAAAAGCATAGTTCATCTCAAAAGCGTTTCAGGGGCTGTACCCCCTTTGCCATCTGCGTTTCTAAGCGTTCCATTTGACCCCCAAAAGCATCGTTCATCTCAAAAGCGTTTCAGGGGGCTGTACCCCTTTTGCCATCTGCGTTTCTAAGCGTTCCATTTGACCCCCAAAAGCATAGTTCATCTCAAAAGCGTTTCAGGGGGCTGTACCCCTTTTGCCATCTGCGTTTCTAAGCGTTCCATTTGACCCCAAAAGCATAGTTCATCTCAAAAGCGTTTCAGGGGCTGTACCCCCTTTGCCATCTGCGTTTCTAAGCGTTCCATATGAACCCCAAAACCATAGTTCAAACCAACCTCCACGATGGGTCTGGAGCCCGCATACACCAGAGCCACAAAATGTAGGGGTACAGCAACACACCCATTGGCATTGCTAATCCGTCCCATGCCACATGTCCACATCACACAGTCCCATTGCCTAGCCCACGCAACCACAAATAGTACAGCCACACACACGCCTCTGGGAAACCAGTGCACGACAGTGCACGAACTGTGAATGTCAGACAACTTATACATACTTTGCCAGGTGCAACACAATAACATGTCTCATTCTCCCCACAGGTGCCGAACTGCTGGATGCTGGAGAGGGAGACAGCAGCCAGCACAGCCAGCCTGCAAGCCCCCAACATGGACTCACGGATGTGGAGGATCTGTCCTCCTCTTCGGACACGGACCACCCAGCAGGCCCATCTGGTGTGGCAGGGCCCAACCGCTCCCCAGGCCCCCTCCTACCCACCAACACATCATCCAGGGCTGCTGACCACTCACAGCCCCCTGCTGCCACTGTCGTTGCGGCCACTCCCACTGTCGTTGCGGCCACTCCCACGGTCGTTGCGGCCACTCCCACTGCCGCAACCACCACCATCGCCGCAACCACCACCACGTCTTCACTGGCCCCAGCCCCAGCGCAAGTGGTGGTCCGGCCGACTGGGTCCACCCTGGGAGCCAGAGCGAGGACCGTGGTGAGCAATGTGGCTAGTGGGCAGGCCGGTGGCAGCAGTACTGGTAGGAGGAGCAGGGTCAGGCCAACGCCAGCCGTGCCTGGGAGCCATGCCCTGCCTCAAATGGCCAGAGTCCTTGGGGCCTATGAAGAGGCCCAAGGACAATGGGCCAGGTCGGCTTCCGACACGCGGGAGGTCCTAGGGGTGTTGAGGTCCATGGACGCCCATATGGGACAATTCGTGACCCGTATGGACCAACTCGTGGACCTCATGGGCCAGCTGGTGGTGGCGGTGAGGGCACAAGCAAGGCCAGCAACACCACCTCCGCCACCACCTGCTGTGGCGCAGGGTCGAGCAGCAACCAGTTCCCCTGCGTCCACAGCCAGTGAGCACACCTCACCCACCACCAGCAGGTCGCCACCACACCCCCCTTCCAAACGTGGAAGGGGCCGTCCGAAGAGGAAACAGATGTCCCGAGAGGACTTCGCACGCTCCAAACGCCAGTGAGGCAGCCAGCCATCCTTGACCACCGACTGCATTGACTTGGACAACGATCCTACCCCACACAGCCATCTGTATGGCATGTGTCTGTTGGACTATGGACATAGAACTAGTGGGTACACCCTGTGCATCACGCAGCCATGACCGACAGCTCATTGTCACTGCACGCACCACTTTTGTCATCACCTTGCACACAATCACATGTCTCCTATGAAAATAAATGCACCTTTAACACAAACTGCTGTCTGTGCCCTGTGTTTATTGAACGATGTGCAACCGCCATCTTGAGCAGAAAAGCATCTGATTTGTGGTATGTCGATGGGACAGGAGAGGCTGTAGGGACCTAGGGGTGGAAGACAGAACAGGAGTACATTCAATGAGTGTGTCACACACTCATCACACAGTACATGTCACCAACTACAAGCAATGTACACACATCGCATAGAGCAATAGGGCACAATGCCACAGCCACCGTCAGTGGCATACTAACCTGGACATGGAGCATTGACACACAGCACTCAGTGAACAAAAGGCCTCCGTGACAGAGCACACATACACCTGCACATATTCAGCTACATCAGCCGTAGCACATGGACACTCACCGTCAAGTGAAGTAGCGGGCGATGAGCTGCTGACGCACATTCCCAGCTTCCTCCTCTCCACTGTCCTCGTCACTGGACCCGTCCTGGTCTGCAGGCGGGGGCCCTGGCTGATCACCGTCATCCACTATTAGGGGGATCTGCTTGCGAATAGCCAGATTGTGCAGCATGCAGCAAGCCACTACTATCTGGCACACCTTCTGTGGGGAGTACGCCAGTGCGCCCCCGGTGCGGTCCAGGCATCTGAACCTGGACTTGAGGAGGCCAAAGGTCCGCTCAACCACACGTCTGGTCCTCCCATGTGCCTCATTGTAGCGGTCATCAGCTGGGGTCCGAGGATTTCGTAATGGGCTGAGCAGCCAAGGACCATTCGGGTAAGCAGAGTCACCTGGGTGTGAGGGATACAGGGAATCATTGCAATTCAAACTGGACACAAGGCAGCATCGCACACCCAGCACGCTACACGACTCCACATACTCACCAACAATCCAGGCACGGTCCGGTTGCAGATTGGTCATCAGTCGTGGTAGGATGCTGTTGCGCATGATGTGCGCGTCATGTGCCGATCCTGGAAACTTCGCACACATGTGTGAAATGACCATGTCCGCAAGGCACACCACTTGCACATTCGGGTAGTGGGTGTGCTTCCTGTTTTGGAAGACGTGCTCCGTGGCCTGTGGTGCAACAAGGCCAACATGGGTGCAATCAATTGCACCAACAACGTGGGGGATCCGTCCAAGGGCATAGATAGCACCCTTTACTGCCGCCAATTCACGGGCCCTGGGGAATCGGGTGTACCGGTTCCTGTACAGCATCATAGCTGACAGTACATCCCGTAGCACCATGCTGAACATGGGCTGGGACATCCCACCTCCACTGCCCACTGTGTGTTGGAATGACCCAGTGGCGAAGAAATGCAGTGCAGCCATCACCTTAGCCATGGGGGTGAATGCAGTTGGATACACCCTGCGAGGACGGAGGTGGGGTTCCAACAAGGCACATAGGCGATGCAGGGTGGGTCGGTCCAGACGAAATTTACGTATTAACTCCACATCCTCCATGTCTGCCAGCAATTGGTAGGGGCGATGTATGTTTGGTCTCTTCCTAGGAAAGATGGAAGTGGACACATGTCAAAGCAACACACAACAGGGCATGTACACATACACAGAACACAAATTACAGACAAAGCAATTGAATCACAGAACAGCTGACAAGTAGGGACAGCACAGCCACAATACACTTACACAGGTCCCATGCCAATGTGTACATGATGATATGCCAACAGACATGTGGAGGCTGGCCACTGGCCGTCCATGCCTATGCACGCCGCATGTGGTGGCCCTGTCCATTGTGGACCTGCTCCCACACACTAATCATGTCCACACCTGCAGTTGCACTGCGCACATTCTACTGTGTGGTGCACATGGCATCAGCGGACTGTACCCGCCATGGGCCAGGCCCTTACGGCCAACTCCAATGACCCTCGCGGTTGCACCCTGCGTGTTCCACCATGGAGGAAGGCGACCCGGGCCAGCTGGGAGCAGGCCATCGTCTGCAATTGAAGCTGGCAGACATGGTACTCAAATTGCAGCAGCTTGGACCCACTGCAACTGCACCAGGGGGCTATATGAGTGTGGGGGTGAGACCGGCATTACCACAGCTACCTGGGACTGCTGCCTGGCATCCATCAACAACACCTGCTGCTGCCACCTGTCCACCTCATCGCTGATGACGCTGAGGATATGTCCAGGTCCACTGACCAGCGAGGAGCTGGAGATCCTGCATTCCGAGCTGCACGCACACTGCACATGGCTATTCCTTGCGGAAGTTGTGTGTGAAAGACAACTACAGTGTGTGTGGGAGTGCATGTGGGGGACACACATGTCGTTGATCCGCAGCACTATGAGTCAGAGCCTGTGGGGGTCAAACATGCACTGCTCACCATGCTGACTGCAGGTGGCAAGGGTATGTGAGCTCTCGGGCGCATTGCCATGTCTGTCCCTCCCGAGTGGTGTTATATGGCAACTTAATGTCAGACATCCAGTGACACAGCCAATTGGCAATGCAGGTCTCAGAGCACTTGTTGCTCGTGTGAATGTCAGGCTGGGGCCATGCTGCCCTTCTCAGTCCAGCAGGCCTGACCTGCACATTGACAGCACAATGCCAGTAGGTGTCAACACAGACTGCCAAGTGGGTTACATGTGTCACCTGTACAGGACCCTCCGGATGAGCGCTAAGTCAGCACTGTCAATTGGCCACACCATGCCTCGTGATAGGGATGTGTGTGAGGGATAGTGGCACTGAATGTGACCTTCGTTGTGGGGTGGGCCATGCACAGGGCGAGTACGTTGATGGTTGCGCACTGTCGGTCACAGTGGGTACACCCACACAGATGTGTTGCCTTGTGATCTTTTTGTGGGTCCGCCGGACAATGGACAGTAGATGTGGGCAGACTACACATTGGTCGATGTGCTGTCAAAATGCATGTGCCTTCACACCAGGCACAGCTGCCCCTGCACATGTGACCCCTGCTGCCTTCAGTGCTGGGTCTGTTGAGCTGATGCGCCATCTGTGCGTGGGGCAGACAGCTCTCCTCACTTCCGTCATTGCCCATGACATCACTTTGCCGCAGGTGACATGGATCATGGAGGGCCGACATGTACGCGTGGGTGGACTACACAAGACTGTCCAATGGTTGTCACCCCCAGTCAGTGCTTCAAATGGGAGGAATGTAGTGCAGGTACTCATTGAAATGTGTCGAGTGGGCGGGGCTGGGTGCGGGGCTCAATGCAAGACATGTGTGGTTTATCGGCGTATTTACGAGTTGCAATACACACGAGGCACGTCTTTTTCAGATCAGATCTGGGTCATTCTTTCTACCAAATGTGAGTCATACAGTAATATTATAACGTTTCCTCATGGCCTCCCCTCGCTCACCCCAATATGCGTTTGCATCTGAGAGGCCAGCGCGTGCATAGGCGGCTCCGAGATGGCACCAGTGAGGCCAAGGAGTGTATGTGTGGGTCCATTTGAACAAGTAGTCTGTCTCGCGGTATCATCAGTGCCGGTACGCCGTCCACCTGCGTGGTGCTCCGACTCGAGCCCCGGACAACATTGACTATGCATGACAGGCTCCGCAGTCCCGAAACACCACCTGCAACACACAGAGGCTGTAGCTACCCTAGCGGCCCAGGCCGCGTCCAACTGGAGCTCATGGACCCACACATTCACTCTTTGGCCTCTCTGGTGCGAGCTTGGAGCTGCTCATGCACGCGCTGGCTTCTCTGTTGCATTGGCATGTAACGTGTGTGGGGTTATAGGCAATGAGTGTGATGGTGCAAGCCACCTTCCGTGACGTCACTCCTGCTTGTGATGTGTGCGTCCCCCCACTACTTCCATTTGACTTGTGCCATACTACATATTGAGGATGTGTTGCCTGCGTGATGTGCCCAGGAGGAGCGCGCCATGACCTCTCACCCACCATGCTCCACTACCATCCCGTGCCCTGGATTGCCTGTGCAGGTGGACAATGTTGGGGATACACCTGGTCGACAGGGGCTGTGTGTGCCTTGTCAAGGGCCTGGCGGACGCACAGCGGTATCCAGCATGTCCACAGAGGGTGGGCTGACGTGTACGCCTGATGCAGCATTGTTCGTGTGGCCGCCTGTTGTGCACACACGAGTTCACATTCACCCCCAGACAGGTGGCCTTTACAAATGCCCAGGAAAGCGGTAATGTACTGTTCCGGAACCCTCCCAACACAGCGTGTTTCAACATTGCATGTGCGCATCTACCCGTCACACCCGCCCACCTGGGCAATGCGTCACTCCCGCTTCACACGACACGTGTGTCTTCCACAGTTGTGCTACTCATTTGCTTTGACATCCGATGACAGTGGACCAGATGGTCATCTCACGACTGCCGTGTACTTCACACACTCTCATCCTCTCTCATTCGTACTTGTGAAATGAATCAGCAGAGACAGATCTTTGCTTCAAGCCATGTATTGTGACTTATGTCCTCTGTGATGCAGTATAGTGGACACTACTGGCAGCGGAATGCATGTGGAGGATATACTCAGCATGATTACACATAGCATAGGGTGTAGGGGTACATGTGATTAGTTGTTGCCTGTGGGATGTGGGCTTCAGACTTACATCTGCTTGGCCGTTGCTGTGCTAATGTACATTTGCTAATTGCTGCGGAGCTGCTGACTTTGACACAGACGGTATACATTTAGCCTACCAGACCGCTTGGTATCATGGGCACAGTCCATCTCAGTTCCATGTAACAGGTTTGGTGCTGTTGTTACTCATGCACACGTGCGTGTGAGATGACATCAGGGCATGGTCTTGCTTGCATGCAGCGGCGTCCCACTTGTTGTTGCGATGTGGTGGCTACTGGACATGTCACAGTCACTGGGGTCGTGTTGTTGGTGGATGCACTTGTCGTCCATGCAAATGTCCTGGGACGGAATTTCCGGGGGGGGTGGGGTGGCAGCTCTCACATACTCCAGCCGAGCGATTACTGTCCACTGAGCGGTGCATATGTCCATGGGCGCAGGATCCATGTCATGGCATAGTTGTAGGTGCAGTTCTGTCCATGTGGTTGCAATACACAAATCCCATGCCACTGCCTCCCCCGATACATGCGGAGTTCCTGGATGTGATGGGGAACAGAGTGCATGTCCCGGACATATCCGATGTCATGGCAGGGTCGTTGATGGTGTGGTGTCAGTTGCAGGTTGTTTGGTATGGCTGTTGTGGTGGTAACTGGCCAGTCCGTGTGGAAGCTAGGCATGGGTACGGTGTCGGACATCATGGCTCAATTGGGGGAACTGCGTCGGGGTCCGACGAATTGACATGTTGTCAGATATGCGATGCCTTCCAGCAGGGCTTCCATGTCATTGGTGGTACACATGTTTGCCAGCCAATCTAGCGGATGGTGGCTGTCAAGGTGTTGTTCGTAAGTTGTCCCTTGTAGGAGCATGATGGGGCATGTTGGATGACATTCGATGTAGCTGTGATCCATGATCCGTCGTGTGGAGGCACAGTGCAGTGTGGGTCCGATGTTGGCCACATATGCCATGCCCCCATAGGCTGAACAGACCCTGTCGTGGGCGTCCAGAGGGTGGAATAGTTGTAGCAGGTCCGCCCTTGGACATGCCGGGTTGGAGAGACACAGATCCACAGGATGGTGGAAGGGACACCTCCGACAGTAGAAGACGGGGATGACGCAGCTGAACAATGCGATGCGGTAAGTCAGTCGGTAACTTACGTTCAGCAGGGACAGGGGTTCACATCCCAATATCTGTATCAGGTTATGTTTGTACAGCTTGACCTGTCCGGCGTAGTTGGGTAGGTGTGGTGAAAGTGCCATTTTGCTGCAGGGCGAAGTGGTGGCGTGCTCCAGCTGTCTGTGCAGTCTGCAGAGTGCAAGCTCCAAAGTTGCTGGGGAGTCTGTGATGTTCGTAGGGAGGCAGGACTTGTGTTTTGTTAGCTTGTGCGGAAGACACGGGCCCTCATCCCACATGCTTCTCTGAATGGTCAAGGTCAGTGGTGTGTGACTCCTTCCAGATAACTTGCATGTGAACGACATGGGGGAGTGTTTTCATTTCTTTTTCCCGTTCGGAATGTTCTTAGGTGATATGCGCTATCTGCCCTGTGGTCGGTTTCCTCTGCATGCCTGTGTTGGTCTTTTTTGGGACAATGGCTGTATTCTCCGGCTTGTTTAGTCGGGATGTGGTTTTGGAGTTGGAATGGAAGGTCATTCAGTGCTGTCTGCTCTCCCGTGTGTGGGCGGCAGGCTGCGTTTCCGCTATACGTTGGGCCTTGTGTGTGGGTGTAATTATTGGGACCACCTGTTGTCGGTCCCCGGGCTCTTTGGTGTTCCGTTTTGTATGTCTTGTTATTGGGTGCAGGGTGGTATGGGTGTTTCTGTGTGGTACTGGCGCACCTTTTGCCGACGGGGCCCATATTCTGCTGGGTTGTGTTGCCGCCGCTGTGTGCTTCGCCATGTTTGTCACACAGGGGTGTGTCCTAATATTGCGTGACTTCACTGACATGTAGGCGTTGGTTGTGTGACGTTGGATGGTGACCGTGAATTGGGGGTTGGGGACATGACTGTGGCTTGCCTGTCACGTGACATGTGCGTTTGGGGTGGGGCTGGTGTGTGGTGTTTGTTGTGCCCTGTGTTGTATGTGTGCGGCGCATACATGGCGCTGTGGTTGGGCTCTGCGTTGTGCGCATGTGTGGCTGCGTCCTCGCCGCGGCGCGGCGGGGCCGTGACGGGGACGTTAGTTCCTGGTCCCAGGTGGTGTGTCCCCGGTTGTTGCGAGTTGTTACAATTTGCCCTGTGTGACATTTGTGGGTGCAGTGGTGGATGTGTCGTGTCCACGCAGGGGTGTCGGGGGGGGCCATGTCCTCTTTTTCCACCCTTGCACTGTGTGTGGGGTTTGCGTGCCCTTGTTGTGTGTTTGCCTACCTGCGTCGCCGCGGTGCGTTGCCTCCTAGGTGGTGCATCAGGTAGAGGATGGGGAGGGCCTGGAGTGCTGGATTCATGCTCGGGGGGGCCGCCTCTTCGGTGTCCGTGCTCGGAGGTCGGGTTTCCGCCTTGCTTTCGGGTGCGGTGTCTCTTAGCCGTGGGAGCTGTTTGTTTGCGGCATCGTAATTTGTACGCCGGGCGGGACGTGGTTTCGTCGGGCGGTGTGTCTCTATTGGGCTGCGCCGCTACGTGAGCGGGCGCGCTTTGATGGCGGGCGGCGTCGCTGGCTTGCGGGCGGTGTTTGGCTGACTTTTCACATCCTAATTGGGCGGGCGTGTGTGCTGCGGCGTGCGGACGGTAACTGGTGGTTTTTGCACCCGCCAGCACGGCGGTGGTGCTTCCGCCCGCCATCCTAATGGGCCCCTTAATTTTTATATTTTGAATTTTATATTTTGGTGTATTTAATAGAGTTGCTAAAATATGTAATTTGTTTGAAGTGAAGCACTCTCTCTGTACTGTACCAGTGAATGGCGTGGGAATAGCAAATCTTACCTCTTCTGAGTCTAACTCTTTCCCTACTGTTGCACCGACTGGAGTGGGAATAGTACATTTTACCCCTCCTGAGTTGAATGCTTTCCCTTCTGTTGCACACACTGGAGTGGGAATAGTAAATTTTACCCCTCTTGAGTCCTACGCTTTTCCTTCTGTTGCACACACTGGATTGTGAATAGTAAATTTTACTCCTTTGGTGTCCAATGCTTTCCCTACTGTTGCACAGAATGGATTTGGAATAGTAAATTTTACCCTTCCTAGGTCCAACGCTTTCTCTACTGTTGCACAGAATGGAGTGAAAATAGTAGATGTAACCCCTCCTGAGTCCAATGCTTTCCCTAATGTTGCACCGATTGGTGTGGGAATAGTTAATTTAACCTTTCCTGAGTCCAACACTTTCCCTACTGTTGCACCTACAGGAGTGGGAATAGTAAATTTTACCCCTGCTGAGTCCAACGCTTTCTCTACTGTTGCACCAACTGATGATGGGAATAGAAAATGTAACCCATCCTAAGTCCAACGCTTTCCCTACTGTTGCACACACTGGAGTGGGAATAGTAAATTTGACCCCTCCTGAGTTCCACGCTTTCCCAACTGTTGCACACACTGGAGTGTGAATAGTACATTTTACTCCTTTGGTGTCCAATGCTTTCCCTAATGTTGCACTAACTGGAGTTGGAATAGTAAATTTGACCCTTCCTGAGTCAAACTCTTTCTTTACTGTTGCACAGACTGGAGTGGGAATAGTAAATTTTACTCCTTTGGTGTCCAATGCTTTCCCTACTGTTGCATAGACTGGATTTGGAATAGTAAATTTTACTCCTCCTGAGTCCAATGCTTTCTCTACTGTTGCACACAGTGGAGTGGGAATAGTACATTTTACCCCTTCTGAGCCCCACGCTTTCCCTACTGCTGCACCCACTGGAGTGGAAATAGTAAATTTTACCCCTCCTTAGTCCTATATATATATATATATATATATATATATATATATATATATCCCCAAAAAGTCTTTTAACAAATGCTCTCAGGAACAACAGACTCACGGAAAATCCAAGGGTGTTTAATCAAAACAACGCGTTTCAGCCTCACAAGAAGCCTTGTTCACGTATGATTGTGTGCACAAAGAACCATATTGATAAAGTAAAGTACAGCTAAACATTGTTGTAGGACTAAAAGTTCTAGAGTCTCAAATTACACCAAATGATGGCAGACATCTTGGAACGGACTACTGGCAGTAGTGCAGTGATACAATACAATAATATAATACATTCCAACCATGGTGCTGAAATCAAGTGTATAATGCTCGTCCATGTTATAAGATGAGAAGATATAACATTTGATCATGGTAAAGAAAAAAATAAGGAAATAGGAAAACATGTAGTAAATCAGTATGTAATGCATCCGAATTCCTGCTGTTATGGTGATGACTCTAATGGTGCCAGAGCCCAAGTCCTTGTGGTAAATACGAGTTCACTGGGGATAAATTGCCCCGCTGAACGTCGCGGACTATAAAAGTGGCTAACATCCTGAAAGAAATAGAAACAACTATGGAAGAACTTAAAAAACTTGCGGAAATGGATATAGTAGCCAAGGCGGTGGATGCTATGAAAACTCGCCTAAAAAAGCATGAAGGATTTACGTTAACCGGCACGCTCCGCCGGTGTATATGCCACCTCCCACGGGCCCCCAGCGGTCGGCAGGAGCTTTCTGTGGACATATATATATATATATATATATATATATATATATATATATATATATATATATATATATATATATATATATATATATATATATATATATATCCAAACGAAAACTGCTCACACAGTAAAGGCGCCACACACAACGTGAATTTCACCATCTTTATTTGGCAGGCAGCAGCAAAACCGATAATGCCTTTCCCAAGCGTAAAGTCTTAAAGCATAGTGTCTTTGAGCCATAAAGCCAAACGCGTTTCTGGAATGTTTTCCCTTGGTCACTGGCTGGCCTCTGGGGGAAGGAACAGCTGCATTAGTTCACCTCGTTTATTTATAGTCCCGCCCATGAGGGCGGATCGGCATCCAATGCACCTTGGTTAATGTAGTTTCAAAGTAAGTAATAATCCATAGTGGTTGCTGCTGTAACTTGAACTTTCCCTTTCACAAATTTCTTAAAACCCATCGGGTCGCTCGTTCTATGCAAAACCGAGCAGGTGTCTTTTGGATTTATTGCGGTCTGGCTCAGGTCGCGAGAGCCCCGCTGCTAATGCAGATCCGTAGCGCGAAAAAGGAGAAGCGCTGATGGAACGTCGTGTTGCCAGTTGGTGGGATGTTAAAAAGAAGGTGAGCAGCAATGTACTGTAAGGCAACCCACTGTGGTAAAAATAACAGTTAAAGTCAATTGGCAGCTTCTACTATAGAAGGAATATTGAGTAGAAACTATGTCTACCAGAATGCACAGCGTGCTCGAGCCCAGTGGGGCGAGTATTTAAGATGGCGCAGGAGCGCTTTAAACTTTGGCTGCTAATTGCTCTTGCCTACGCCAGTGATCAAGGGCGATCCTATGCCCGAAACATGTTTGGAACCCGAGGCTTGCTGAAAGAATGCTTTTAAGGACATTGTCTGTAAACCTTTTATCTGCCAATAAATGGAAAAGAATGACACGACGTGTGAGACCCTCAATGCAGAGCAGGTGTCTTTTGGATTTATTGCGGTCTGGCTCAGGTCGCGAGAGCCCCGCTGCTAATGCAGATCCGTAGCGCGAAAAAGGAGAAGCGCTGATGGAACGTCGTGTTGCCAGTTGGTGGGATGTTAAAAAGAAGGTGAGCAGCAATGTACTGTAAGGCAACCCACTGTGGTAAAAATTACAGTTAAAGTCAATTGGCAGCTTCTACTATAGAAGGAATATTGAGTAGAAACTATGTCTACCAGAATGCACAGCGTGCTCGAGCCCAGTGGGGCGAGTATTTAAGATGGCGCAGGAGCGCTTTAAACTTTGGCTGCTAATTGCTCTTGCCTACGCCAGTGATCAAGGGCGATCCTATGCCCGAAACATGTTTGGAACCCGAGGCTTGCTGAAAGAATGCTTTTAAGGACATTGTCTGTAAACCTTTTATCTGCCAATAAATGGAAAAGAATGACACGACGTGTGAGGCCCTCAATGCAGAGCAGGTGTCTTTTGGATTTATTGCGGTCTGGCTCAGGTCGCGAGAGCCCCGCTGCTAATGCAGATCCGTAGCGCGAAAAAGGAGAAGCGCTGATGGAACGTCGTGTTGCCAGTTGGTGGGATCTTAAAAAGAAGGTGAGCAGCAATGTACTGTAAGGCAACCCACTGTGGTAAAAATAACAGTTAAAGTCAATTGGCAGCTTCTACTATAGAAGGAATATTGAGTAGAAACTATGTCTACCAGAATGCACAGCGTGCTCGAGCCCAGTGGGGCGAGTATTTAAGATGGCGCAGGAGCGCTTTAAACTTTGGCTGCTAATTGCTCTTGCCTACGCCAGTGATCAAGGGCGATCCTATGCCCGAAACATGTTTGGAACCCGAGTCTTGCTGAAAGAATGCTTTTAAGGACATTGTCTGTAAACCTTTTATCTGCCAATAAATGGAAAAGAATGACACGACTTGTGAGGCCCTCAATGCAGAGCAGGTGTCTTTTGGATTTATTGCGGTCTGGCTCAGGTCGCGAGAGCCCCGCTGCTAATGCAGATCCGTAGCACGAAAAAGGAGAAGCGCTGATGGAACGTCGTGTTGCCAGTTGGTGGGATGTTAAAAAGAAGGTGAGCAGCAATGTACTGTAAGGCAACCCACTGTGGTAAAAATAACAGTTAAAGTCAATTGGCAGCTTCTACTATAGAAGGAATATTGAGTAGAAACTATGTCTACCAGAATGCACAGCGTGCTCGAGCCCAGTGGGGCGAGTATTTAAGATGGCGCAGGGGCGCTTTAAACTTTGGCTGCTAATTGCTCTTGCCTACGCCAGTGATCAAGGGCGATCCTATGCCCGAAACATGTTTGGAACCCGAGGCTTGCTGAAAGAATGCTTTTAAGGACATTGTCTGTAAACCTTTTATCTGCCAATAAATGGAAAAGAATGACACGACGTGTGAGGCCCTCAATTCAGAGCAGGTGTCTTTTGGATATATATATATATATATATATATATATATATATATATATATATAATGAAGCGTAGAGCCCACAACATCGACTTGCTTCCCAGCTGACAATTTATTCGTCTTTAGGCATGCCAAAAGACGAATAAAGTGTCAGCTGGGAAGCAAGTCGATGTTGTGGGCTCTACGCTTCGTTGTTCAAATGCCAACAGGATTCTCCATTCCTGTTATTTTGAGCCCGCCCTGCAGAGTCGGGGGGCCCCCAGTAAAATGGAGTATCTTTTTTGCATATATATATATATATATATATATATATATATATATATATATATATATATATATATATATATATATATATATATATATATATTATCTACTGGCGGTCGCCAGTAGATAGTTATAGTTAGGACCTATTATCCATAGGAAATCCGTGACATTCTATTTGAAATAACTCTTGCGCCGGTTGACGAATCTTCGCGAAAGCTTCCAACTTGTTGGGGCACTCCGCTCCGCTCCTACCCTGAAAGTCTCGGGTTGATTCGTCAAGCGGGGCCGAGAAAACAGGGGGGTCCCAAAACGCGTTTTCCCCATTCAATTTTCCATAGGAACCTTTAGTCGCAGCTACAGCCCGAACTGCTGAACGGAATTACGCCAAATTTGGCAAAGAGGTAGCCCTTGGTTCAGTGTCGTGCCTTTTGCTTAAATGGTGTAAATCCGTTCAGTAGTTCCTGAGAAAATCAAAAGTAAAGTCACATATATATCTATGGGCGAGTAGGGTCCGCGTATCCTGAGCGCACCCTGCACGCACCGTTCCGATCACGAGCTGCATGCTAATTGGCTGTCAAGTGGCTGTCAACACTCCAAATCAGGAAGTGTTGGCAGCCATTTTGTCCCTCGGTAGAACCGAGGGACAGAAACAAGTGCGTAAAGTGCAAAAGGGGGCAGGGTAGAAACACCCTGACCCCTAGGTCTGCTCAGGGGGTCCCACAAGGACCCCTGGGCAGAAAAGAATTTTTTTTTAAACGGCAGGATGCGCTTAGGGTGCGCGGATCCCGCCGATTAAAAAAAAAATCTAAGAAACAAGTGCGCAAAACGCACAAAGGGGCAGGGTAGAAACACCCTGACCCCCTAGGTCTGCTCAGGGGTCCCACAAGGACCCCTGGGCAGAAAAAGCATATTTTTTTTTCAAAATCGGCGGGATGCGCTTAGGGTGCGCGGATCCCACTGATTAAAAAAAAAAACACAAGAAACAAGTGCGCAAAACGCACAAAGGGGGCAGGGTAGAAACACCCTGACCCCCTAGGTCTGCTCAGGGGGTCCCACAAGGACCCCCTGGGCAGAAAAAAGCAACAAAAAACAAAAACAAAAAAAAAGACCGGCATTATGCCGAGGCCCCGCCCCCTCCCTGCAGCAGTCTGCAAACGCGCCCCCTGGCGCGTTTTAAGAAGGGGAAGTAATTCCCCTTGAACACTGGGGGTCCCTGGGGGCCAACTAGCCCACCAGGAACCTCCGGTATGCGCCAGGGGCTGCGTTGCAGAGAGGTGTACAGAGGTCACGCCCCTTTTACACCTCTCTGCAACGCAGCTCTGTGGCGCTTTTGGAGGTACATGGTGGGCTAGTTGGACTCCAGGGACCCTCAGTATTCAAGGGGACTTAATCCCCCAACTTAAAACGCGCCACGGGGCACGTTTGCACAGTGGTGAAGGGAGGGCGGGGCTTCAGGTGACATGTGTGCAAACAGGCCCGTGGCGCATTTTAAGATGGGGAATGAAATATCCTTCAATCCTGAGGGTCCCTGAGGCGAACTAGCCCACCAGGTACGTCAGAAAGCGCCACAGAGCTGCGTTGCAGAGAGGTGCAAAAGGGGCGTGGCCTCTGAACACCTCTCTGCAACGCAGCTCCCTGGCGCATACTGGAGGTACAGGGTGGGCTAGTTGGACCCCAGGGACCCTCATGATTCAAGGGGACTTAATCCCCCAACTTAAAACGCGCCACGGGGCGCGTTTGCACAGATGTCACCTCAGGCCCCGCCCCCTCCCTTCCCCATTGTGCAAATATTCCTCTAAAATCAGCCGAACTACGAATTCCGATTTACTCACCTGTTATCAGGAGAGACCTCAGTCCTGCATCTTTCAGCCCAGTACTGATCCTGAAAAGTAATTTTAACCGTACTTACCAGTAACTTGAATTTCCTTCCATAGGATATCATTGACTGGTTTCACTTGGAAATTCTTCTAAGTGTGGAGTTTTGGAACTTTATAATATTCCTCTAAAATCAGCCGAAATACGAATTCCGATTTACTCACCTGTTATCAGGAGAGACCTCAGTGCTGCATCTTTCAGCCCAGTACTGATCCTGAAAAGTAATTTTAACCGTACTTACCAGTAACTTGAATTTCCTTCCATAGGATATCATTGACTGGTTTCACTTGGAAATTCTTCTAAGTGTGGAGTTTTGGAACTTTATAATATTCCTCTAAAATCAGCCGAAATACGAATTCCGATTTACTCACCTGTTATCAGGAGAGACCTCAGTGCTGCATCTTTCAGCCCAGTACTGATCCTGAAAAGTAATTTTAACCGTACTTACCAGTAACTTGAATTTCCTTCCATAGGATATCATTGCCTGCTTTTTGCTGAAAAAGTTTCTGTGTCGATTTTTGAAACATACAAATATTCCTCTAAAATCAGCCAAAAACGAATTCCGATTTACTCACCTGTTATCAGGAGAGACCTCAGTGCTGCATCTTTCAGCCCAGTACTGATCCTGAAAAGTAATTTTAACCATACTTACCAGTAACTTATATTTCCTTCCATAGGAATCCATTGTCTGGTTTTCAGCAGAAAAGTTTCAAAGTGTTGATTTTCACAAACTACAAATATTCCTTAAAAATCGCCTGTCTGACTTAAACGCATTCTTTCAACTGTTTACAGGAGATGCACCAGTGCTGGATCCAGGATCCACCACTGAGTAAGAAAAAGTAACGATAACACTACTTACCTGCTAAGTGAATTTCCTCCCATAGGATAACATTGGTGATTCTATGTGAAAAAGTTTCTAAGTGTCAACTTTTAAAATACAATAATATTCCTTAAAAATCACTACTGTAACCAAAACGCTTTTACTCAACTGTTTACAGGAGATGTCCCAGGTCTGAATCTAGGATCCAGTCCTGTGGTTAGAAAAGTAATCCATAAAGTAACTAATTGCATTTAGCTAGAAATTCACATTGAGCTCAATGTTGCATTGTGTTTGAAATTGTGTTGCCCATTGCAACAACTGTAACTACTGTACTTAAAAGTCTATTGCCTATTTGCAAAGTATTTAAACTAAAGTAATTCATTCTGAGAAAGTATATTTTGTAATGTAATGTATAATGTAATTACAATGTAATTTAAAAAATAAAATATCTAAAAATAAATAGTTTAAAAAAATGTAGTAAATCAGTATAAAAATAAATAAATATAACAATTAATGCATTTAAAAATTGTCATTTACAAAACCTTTGAAATTCACTGAAAAAAACCATAGGTTTCAGACATGTTATAGTTAGGAATTAGCATTTAAAAAACCTTTGAAATTCACTGAAAAAATCATAGGTTTCAGGCTTGTTATAGTTAGGAATTAGCATTTTAAAAACCTTTGAAATTCACTGAAAAAACCATAGGTTTCAGGCCTGTTATAGTTAGGGTTTAGCATTTAAAAAACCTTTGAAATTCACTGAAAAAACCATAGATTTTAGGGAAAGTTATAGTTAGTTGGACATTGCACTCGTACAAAACCCGTGAAATTCCCCCGTTATAGTTAGTTCAGCTAACTATAACTCGCGCCCCGCAATGCACTGCTGATGACGTCACATATTACATCACTCATGACATGGTCAGTGACATCACTGATGACATCACTGATGACATCTCAAATGACATCACTGATGACATCATCCATGTGAGAATTTAATGCATCTTCTCACACCCTAATATAACTTTTGATACACCCACTCTAAATTACAGACTGCCATTCTCAAAACCATACACACTCCAATACCAATAAGTACATACCCACTCACTGATTCTTAGGTCTACACACACACATCTACTCACTCACCCGTACAGTCACTCATACTTACATTCACTCAGTACAGGACTATCATATGCACTCATACACCTATATAAACACTCACACAACGCAACTCATCCATAGAGGTACTCACACACCTAGTCAGTCATGCAAATAATTAATCACAATCCAATTTACTCACCTATACAGTTATACACACCAGTTCACTTATTCATAAAAATACTAGCACATTCTTACGCTCCTATGCAATCACTGATGCAAGCACACACTCATCCATATAGCCACTCTCACAATCACACACTCTCACTTATAGCCATTTATATACTCCAACACACATATATACTGCCTTTCACATATGTAGTTACTCACACATGTACCACTGAGATATACATTCAATCACTAACACACCCATACACACACTCACCCACCCATACAGTCCATCACAGAAGCACTGTTGAAACCATGCACCCAGTGAATCACCCACTCACACATCTATGCACAGAGTCACACACACCCCACCCACACAAACACTGAGGCACCCATATAGATACTCAGAGAACCAATCCATAACCCATATAGACACTCATTTAGCTAGTCAGAAACCCATGCAGCTGCTTACACAACAACAGACAGACGGATACAGACATTCACACAGTTTAGTCACTCACCCATGCATCCAGTAAGATACATTTAATCACTCACTTATAGACTCAGTCACGCACCTACTAAATCATCCATTCAGACGCTTATACACCCACTCATTCTTCAATACGCCTTTCCTTATATATATTAAACATATTTAAACTTTACAGAAACACACATTCACTGGATGATGTCAGTGATGTCATCAGTGATGTCACTGACCATGTCATGAGTGATGTAATATGTGACGTCATCAGCAGTGCATTGCGGGGGCGCGAGTTATAGTTAGCTGAACTAACTATAACGGGGGAATTTCACGGGTTTTGTACGAGTGCAATGTCCAACTAACTATAACTTTCCCTAAAACCTATGGTTTTTTCAGTGAATATATATCTATAGAAATATATATAGATAGATAGCTAGATAGATATTATTTTGTTATATTTAAAAAACTTCAAAAAAATAAAATATCAATTATAGTTATTTTTTAAAAATAGTTTTATATTATATGTGTATATAAATACACACACATTCATATATATGTGTGTGTGTTTGTTTAAATATGATTGTATTTATATATATGTTTAAATATTACATAAACATATTTATTTTTATTATATTAATGTTATATGTTAAAATATTTAATATTTACTGTTTTTAACTATAAATATATATTAAAAAATTATATTATTGTATTTTTTTATATTAGTGTTAAACGATAATTTTTTTCAATATTTTTGGACTTACCATTATAAGTGTGGAAAAACAATATTTTTGTGATCGATTTATTTTGACACAATATTTCTTTATCACTATATTTTTCGTTTTGATATTGTGTCAGTGATCCAGGGCATAGGGTACATTGGTGGGCCATTGTATTGGCCCCACCCCCTCCTCTGACCATACCCTGATCCAGTGCCCCTCATGTTACTTCTCCTTCCACGGTAGACCCCGTTGGCACTTGAACTGATTGAACTGGAGTATGAACTATTGGATCTAGTATCTGCCGAATCACTGTCCGTGTTGTAACCAGAGTTCCTCCCAGAGATAATGTAGTCATCTCTAATATACGGGTACACCCGTTCATGTGTAAACTTTCTGGTGTCCTCCTTTAATTTCTAAAATTCTGTTTGTTTGAGAGTGTCCTCGAATTCATTCATCTTCTGGTTAAGTTCTTGTAGTCTCTTTTTTAGACTAGCTGTGGATTGATACGATTTTACTCTGACTTCTATGGTATATTTTTCAGTTTTTAGTTCTTGTGATAGCCCAGCTGCTGTCTTAATGATTAAGATCAGCCAGTCCCTTGTACAATGCCATGAAATCAATGACCAACCCTTTTTGAAGGCTTTGTCTTGTTGGAATATAAAGTGTTCGTCCCTCACAATGAGGCTCAGGGGGGCTACATTGGCTCTCAAATATTCAGTTATCATGATACCATGGATCATGGTTTTAATCTGGGTTCTTTTGAGAGTGGTGAGTTCATCCCAATCTTTGTTATTAGAAATGTGGTCTCTAGTTGGCCCTGTCCAAGCAGGGATCCTCACTCTAGTCAGGAAAGGGAATCACACAGCTAAGATAACCCCTGCTCACCCTTTTGGTAGCTTGGCATGATCAGTCAGGCTTATCTCAGAGGCAATGTGTAAAGTATTTGTACACACACACACATAGTAACACAGTGGAAACACTACAAAAGGAGGCCACATCAGTTTACATAAATAACCAATATGTATTCGAATAAAACAAGACCAAAATGACAAAAATCCAACACACACAAGTCAAAATATTACTTTAAAAATATTAATCAAGTTTATTCCAAAGAAATCAATGGATGCGTTCAATTTAGCACAAAGTACCTTAGATGCGTCAAAAGTCAAAGATGGTGCAAGGCAAAGGGGAGGTGAGACGCTGGAAAAGTGAAGCGAAGCGAAGCGATGCATTGGTTCCTTACCACACAGGGGAGGTGATGCGTCAGTTCCTTACTGGCAGGGGAGGTGATGCATCGATTCCATACTGCTAGGCAGGGGAGGTGATGCGTCGGTTCCTTACTGGAAGGGGAGGTGATGCATCAATTTCCAAACACGCTGCCTCAGTTCCTTAGTGTGGTGTGGTTTCAATGAAGAATCGGCGCCCAGGCATGATGCGTCCAAAATCCAGATGCGCTGCATTGATGCGACAGTGGGGATGCAGGTGCAGCGTTGGTTCCACAGCCGCAAAGCAAGTGCTGCGTCGGAGCGGGTGCCATAGACATCGGTGATACAGTTCTCGGGACTCATGCTGCGGTGATGTTTCTGACTCACTGCAATGGCATGCTGGGGCCTGTGTGAACACCGTGGTCGATGCTTCAAGCGGGAACCACACTTCGGGGCAGGCAGCAGTGATGCATCGATCTTTTGCAGTGATGCGTCAATAAAACAGGCACTGGGAGTCGATGCGCAGATTTTCTCCTTAAGATCACCATATTACACCTCCACGGCCCAGAAACTGGATTTGGCACCACTTGGCAAGTCAGGACTCTCAGCATAAGAGCCCAGACACTGGCAGTTGAAGTATTTCAAGGCCCTGAGACTTCTCAACAGGAGGCAAGCACACACAAGCCCTTGGAGAACCTTGGAAGCAGGATAAAGAAAGCAATGTCCCGTCCTTGCACTCCCAGAACAGAAGCAGCAAGCACCAGGACAGCACAACAAAGCAACAGGCAGAGTGTCAGTCCCTCCTACAGCATCCAGCTCTTTGTCCTGTCAGAATGTCCTCAGTCCAGACGTATTCTGATTTTGTGGTGTCAGAGGTCAGACACTTGTACCCCTTTCTGTCTTTGAAGTAGGCAAACTTCAAACGAAAGTCTTTGTAGTGCATAAGACCCTACCTTTCCATGACCTGGGCGGAGTATGCGGAGTGGTGCTCCGCGTAGTTCAATGGAGTTTAAAAAAAACTCTGTGGAACTACGCTCCGCTCCACCCCAGGCCCACAAACAATTTTTTAAAAAAGGAAGAAAAAATGCACTTACCTTGTCTTCTATGTTGTTTGCGGGCTGCCCTCCTCCTCGCCACAGTGTCTCCTCTCTCCTGGCTCTCCTCCTTGCCGTCCTCCTCTTCCCCCTACTTTTTACGTCTTGCGCATGCGCAGTTCAAGCAAGACGTAAAACATAGGGGGAGGAGGAGGACGGCAAGGAGGATAGCCAGGATTCCCAGGAAACACCGCGGCGAGGAGAAGGGCGGCCCGCAGACGACATAGAAGACAAGGTAAGTGTGTTTTTTAAACTTTTTTGGGCCGTGGTGCAGGGGGCTGAGTGGCGTACTCCACTCCGCCGCAGAGTCGGAGTTTTACCACAACTTTGCATTCCCAGCGGACCGCGGAGTTGGTAAAACTCCGCAAACTCCGCTGGCGGAGCGGAGTACGCCGCCCAGGGTTACTCCAGACACATTACATGGGGGTGGAGACAGCTTTATGCGAGGACAGGCACAGCCCTATTCATGTGACAACTCCTCCCACCACTCTAGCTCATGAAGGCCCATCAGCCTGGTGATAGGCCATCAGGATATGCAGGGCACACCTCAGCTCACTTTGTGTGACTGTCTAGAGTGAATGCACAAAGCCCAACTGTCAGTCAACCCAGATGTGTATTCTGTAGACGGGCAGTGGCACAGAATGGTTAAGCAAGAAAATTCCCACTTTCTAAAAGTGCAAAAAGAGTGCAAAAAGAACAATTGATGGACAGGAGCAGGGTCAAGACTGATTTGCATATGGCTGGGACTAAACTGGGGTGGCATGGCGCGCAAAGGAACAATGGATTTAACCCTGATCTCTTGACTGGGGGTGAATGTTTGATCTGTTCCGCATTCCGACCATCATTTGTGTGTCTTTTGCTTTCTCGCCCTTAGTGTGCCGGGTATGCTCAGACGTGGGTCCCGGGCTCATTGTGCCACTGGATTCAAGGTAGCCTGGTTCATGAGGGGCCATACCCTGAAACCAGTCCCAGGATTCTTGTTTCTGGTCCAGGGAGGACCTGGCTTAGCAGTTCTGGCTGGACTGTTGCCATGAGGGCCAGGGTCAAGACTGATTTGCATATAGCTGGGTCTAAACTGGGGTGGCATGGTGCGCAAAAGAACAACGGATTTACCCCAGATCTCTTGACTGGGGGTTAATGTGTGATTTGTTCCGCATTCCGTCCATTACTGTCGTGTCTTTGTTGTGTGTCTTTCACTTTATAATTGTGGCATCAAACGTACAATTCAAAAACCAACTTCACCAAAAGATGTATTTTTAATTTGTGGGTTCAGAGACCCGAAACTCCAAATCTCTATCTGCTCCCAATTTGTAGTCCTGTAGATTTGAGCAGTTCCTTCTCAATCTAAGGAACTGTCAAAAAGGCAGGTTTTCCCTAAGGTGGCAGGGATGAAAACTGTAGAACAGTAGTCGGCAGTTCTTGGCCATTGGTTTCTCATGTTTTGTAGTTATGAGTGTGCCCTGGTCAGGTATAATGGTGGGTAGCAGAGTGATGCTTGTCAGTTGTTTCCAGTCGATTCAGTTGGTAATGAGCCAAGTCGTCACCATCAGCCTGAATTGAAGGTGATGATTAATAGCAAGTATCTTTGCTGGAAAGGAGTTCAATAGTTTAGTTGAATAAGAAGGATGTGCCCCTCCACCATTTTTTAGTTGTAGGGAGGTTTGATTTGTTGGGTTCTAGTCTGGAATGCAGAGTACTTGTTTGAGAGTATCTTTTGAGCTTCCTCTGAAGTGAAATTGGTCCCGCTCTATTGCCTTATGAGTAATGAAGAGTATTTTGAAAGCTTGATGTATGCAAGATATTGGGGAAAATATTAGCCTTGTGGCTGCTGATGGTACTACCCAGTTACGCTCTGACCAAATCAGCCTTCTCCCAGGTAGAAGCATTTCTCTGAATTTCCTGAGGATTTTCTATATCCTTGATAGTATCTTTAACACTTTCACAGAATCAGCTGTGGCCTCATTGACATAGATAAAGTATACATTTCTATTTGTTAGGAACCTCTTGCCTCCAATATTTGGGGATATCGCAATATAGCCAGATTAATGATGCCATTGCTGGAAAGCTCACCAAGGCCGTTGCAGTGGCTAGGTGTCTGATCTCTTTCTGGAAACTACTTCTGCTATCAACATTAGGCAGGATGGCTTTGTTCAAAATGGTGCTTTTGTTGTTTTTATTTTTAAAACATTCTTTTTATTGAGACATTTTACACATGTGAAATAAATACACCGAAAATCAGAAAATCAGAAAAAAGGACGAACATCCATTTGAGCGTGAATAGCCTCAACCAGTACCAGACATAGCAAGTGATGCGTGCTGTTTAAAGAGCAACAGAAATTCCTGTAGATCAAGTCTTGTGACCAAAGAGTAACAGAACAACAAATACTATCTAATGAACTTGGAGTGGGTGGGTGTCAGAAGCTACACAGCTGATAGTGAGGATTAATAAAAGCAGTGGGGGAAGAGGGGGTTGATATCAGTTACTGTGTTCAGGGCAGGATGGGACGTGTGAACGATACTCGGACGTGAAAGAGGGACCATGTGCCACCCATTCAGAGAGACGGCTGTAGCACAGCGTTCTGTTGAGGGGCGGGTGCCCAGGGACATCATGAGGAGATAACCAGAGAGGTGGATTGCAGAGTCCGGTCAACTGGAGTGGTGAGTTGTAGAAAGTGAGAGAGTAGGGTGTCCCATGCCGGGACACCATTGAATGTGCCTAGCCTCTTCATAGTGGAGAGCCGTGCCCTCTGCAGTTTCCGACTTCCGCACCTCCCCATACCATGCTACTGCCGGTGGGGTGGTGGGTGCCTTCCAATTTATGGTAAGTGTACGTTTGGCTAATAGTAGGGCCAGACTAGCAAATCGAGTACGGACTACCTATCTCTTACTACATTTAAAGATGCCCAGGGTGCAGGCCTCCCAGGTGTCAAGGTCAGTGGGTTCAGTGACTTGCAGGAGAATGGAGTGTGTATATCCTGTCAGAAGGGGCGAAGGGCAGAGCATGACCACGGCATGTGTCGGAGATCTGCCTCACCTGATCTGCAACGGGGGCAAGTCCAATTCGCTGTGGGGAAGTATCTTTTGAGTTGAGCTGGGGGGAGGTAGATGCAGTGTAAAATGTTAAACTATATTTCTCGAGACAGTGAGTGGAAATGCCAGTGCTCGAGTCCACTCCTTATCATTGAACAGCTTCCCGATGTCGTCCTCTCACTTATTCTGGAGAGGAGCTACTGAAATGCCAGTGTGGCCACAGAGCCCTTTATATAGCCATGTGATCAAGCGCCGACCAGTTCCAAAGGTTAGCAGGGTCTGCAGAATTTTATGTGTGGGCGGCTTCTCATCTCGTATTCCCCACAACCTATAACAAGTATTGTGTAGGTGGTGACAGGTGAGAAGCTGCCCAGGCAGAAGGTCAACGTCCACCTGGAGCTGGGGGAAGGGGAGGAGTTTGCCGTCCAGGAAAAGATTCAAGACAGTGGCGATCGAGTGCTCCTGCTAGACACTTAATGTCCCGCCGGAAAAAGAACTTTGATAGTGTGGGAGGCCCACTAAAGGAAAGCCATGAGCGTATGGAACAACATGGCTTGTAAGAGTGCGGAGCCTTCAGAGACACCCATTTGCCACTCCCAGCTGCAGTGCCTGGGAAGGAAGAGCCAACTGGTCCTGGAGGAGGAGCCTTCTAATAGCAGAGGAAGTGAGTGGGGGGGAATAATGGCCGGGTTTCGCCAAGTTTTTTGCCTGCTATCCACCAAACCACCCATTGTAGTTGAGCTGCCAGAAAGTATAACTCAAATGAAGGAGCACCTAGCCTGCCCTCATCTGGATGTAGTTGTAATGTGCATAAAGCAACTCTGCGGAGCACCCCAACCCAAATCAGTTCAATTAGCAAGGAATGTAGTTCTTAAAAAAAAACTTGGGGTAGGATTAATGGGAGATTAGTAAAGTAGTACAGAAGGCGAGGTAGGATAACCATCTTTGGCAGTGCAATCCTCCCAGTCGTGTTCAATGGCAACTTTGTCCAAAAAGATACTAGGTGATTTAAGCGAGATCAGCACTGGGCGCAGATTACCTTCAAAAAGGTCATCCAGAGAATGATACAGGTGGATGCCAAATAACGCACAGCAGAGGCTTGCCAACCTGGGGACAGGCCATCCATAATAATTTTACAGGGGGCTAGAGTGTTGTGAAGTGGTTGAATAGAGGATTTGCCCTAGTATTGACCCGGAGTCTAGACACCTTAGCAAATGACTGTAACATGGTGTAGATGGGGGTGGGGGTCATCTGAGAGTCACGGAGGAACAGGAGTAGGTCATCTGCATAGAGTGAGACCGTGTGTGTGTTGTCCTCAAAGGAGATAGCCCACCTTGCACCGTACATAGGGAGCTGAATCGCTAAAGGTTCCAAGGCCATTGCGAAGAGCAATGGCAAAGGCGGCACCCCTGCCTAGTGCCGTGCTCTATCGGGAACGTTTCTGAAGTCAGGCGTTCCACCTGCACAAGGGAAAGCGGCCTTCTATACAGTAGTCGCGTATAAGACAAAAGGCAAGGACCTATGCCCATACTTTTGAGGACACAAAAGTTGTAGGGCCAGTATAAGGAATCAAATGCCTTTTCCAGGTCCAGCACCAAGCATGCCAAAAAAGGATATCAATTGTGCACCCGATCCTGAACGTGAAAGAGGCGACGGAGATTGTGGGAAGTGCTACGTCCAGGAATGAACCCATTCTGGATTATGATCTGGAAGGATGAGGTCTGTAGGATCCGGGCATATCTGGCAGATAATATCTTTCCCAAGATCTTATAATCAGCCCCAAATATAGCAATGGGGCAGTAGGATGCTACATCTGTAATGTGCCAGTGGGCCTTGGCGAGAGACATCAACAAAGACTCCGGTAACGAGGAGGGTAACTCGCCCAGTCAAAGGGCCTCGTTGTACATGACAGCCAAACGGCTTGAGAGAATGTGAACAAACGCACTGTAATATTCTATGGGCAGGCCCTACAGGCCCGGGGTTTATTTCTAGCCAGGTTCTGAACCACCTGTTTGACATCCGCTGGAGTTATGACCTCATCCAACTCATTCTGGGTGGGTGCATCAATAGTATGAATTGTAAGGCCATCCAGGAACCCAGCTACGGGTCCGCCCTGAATCTCCCCAGGCCTTTGTGCATACCGGAGTAATAAGTGTGAAAGGGCGAGAGAATTATGCTCTGTGTGTGGAGTGACTCCCCCGAAGGGGAGCGGTGCTCAAGGATGGGGTCTCCCTTTGTTCCTGACGAATCAGCCAGGCATGGAGCCAGCCTGATTTATTGCCTTCCATGTGGGTTTTAGCTGCATATTCAGTAAAATTGAAACAGCGCAAATGATCCAAGAGGGAGGTGTGCTGGTTCTTAGCCTCTATCAATGCTGGGAGACAGGAGGAGTCTTTCTCTGCCTGATGCTCCAGCTGGAGCAGGCAGCATTCAGCCTCTCTAAACTCCCTGTCCAGCATGGGGTGGACACCAACAATCCCTTGCATGCAAACCCCATGAGTGGCCACCTTAAATGCGTCCCACTCAAGGAGCTTCTTGGAGGACATTCCTTCATTTTCAGTAAAGAATTGATGAATATGTGGGGCCCAGGTGTCGCTAAAGGCTTGGTCCTCCCACAAGGTAGATGCCAAGTGGTAGCGCCCCAAAAGATATCCAGGGCATTGGTGTCTTGATCGGAGACAACCCGACCCAAGTAATCGGCTGCTCGCAGGGAGGGCTGTGAATGCCTGGAAGCAGAGTATAAGGTCCAGTCGTATGTTTAAGTCATGGGGAGAGGAATAAAAGTAGTACACCCGAGTGTCAGGGTGAAGGGTCTGTCTAGCATCCACCAACGCCCAGTGCTGCATCCATTCCATGAACCTGGTCATCTGAGTGTGGGTAGGAGAATGTGGGAGGAGGGGGTGGGATTGATCCAGTTGAACATCAAAGACGCAGTTGCAATCACCCCCTAAAATCCAGGGAAGAAACGTCCTATGGACTAAGAGGCTGGAGAGCTTCAACCAAAAAGCATCCAGGTCAGTATTGGGCACGTATATATATTCCTGAGTAGCACCGGGAGGACATTGAGATGGCCCTCCAGGAAGACATAGTGTTCATCCCCATCAAGAATAGTGTCAAGCACCTGAAAAGTAGTCCCCCTAGTGCTCCCCGGGCAAAAGCCGAACACGTAGTTGCGTAAATGGAGCCTCACCACCTTTTTTGGAGACGGGCAATTCCTGCAAAGTAGTGTGTGCCTACTGGAGGAAGCTATGTGAGGGCCATGGCGCTTGATAGATGAGTAAGTGGAGTGGTGTTTTAGAGCAGTGTGCATGCCTATGACATTGAGAGTAAGGAATCTAGTGGAGACTTCTGGCACCATCCTCGAAGAGGTAGGGAGTGGCAGTAGGTGGGCAATGAGCGGTTTTAACATATATCAGTGTGACCCTCTGGCCAGTGCCCAGTGTGAGTGATGTTGCATGAGTGCTGTGTGCTTCTGTGGCGCTTAAACAAGAACTAAGCAGGTTGGGGAGAGAATAGGTAATTGTGAACAAAAAGAGCCTTCTGCAGCAGGCAGAGCACCCAAACTGGGAATTGTGAATCATGAATCATATACAGAGGGGGGTGGCCTAAGAATGAAGCGTATGTGAGCATAGCAGGACACCTCTAAGCATTAAGTAAATGTAGTGGGGCCCCCAGTGGTGCAGGCGTAACGTGATAGGGAAACTGTGCCTCTACTACTGCACTACACTACTGATGGGAAGGGCAATAAAATAATACAAGCATGATTACATACATGGCTCATTAAGGCTGTACAAGTAAGAAACGAGTAACTGTAATGTCATAAAATTCAAACAATATTGTCAGCAGTCTGAGATTCACCATTGGGAGATCACCAGAAATTTGTGTGGAGGGCTGTAATGAGTCAGACTCGCCGTCTGAAGACAAGATGTGTGGATCGCTGTCAACGTCAGAGAGCACAGTGTCTATATTCAGATGTTTGGCAGCTAAAAGTGCTTGGCGACTGTTATTCATTATTTGCTCCAGGTCCAGGGTTGCTGATGATGGTGATTTCAATGCAGGAGGGGGATTCCTCCATGGGTGGGCCCCCCGTTTTCACCCCGTCTGGCTGATTTAGAGGTGTCAACAGTGGAATGCGGCAAGTAAGTGTCAAAGTGTCTGTCTAGCCAGACCCAAGTTTCTTTAGAGTCAGTGAAGAAAAGAATCTCACCCTGCTATATCATTTTGAGTCTGGCGCGATACAGTAGGGAGTACTGGACTCTCAGGGGCATATTCTCAAGGACTCATCGCAGATTTATCGGCACTTTAGCGCCGCAAAAGTGGCAATAGATTTATCGCCCTATTCTCAAGCAGGTGCAAACTGCCGATATCGCCAGTTTACCAGCGATAGCTGCCGCAAAAAACATCACCACGGATGAGTGCAACAACTAACGCTAATGATATGCAGAGTAGGCGTTCCCGTGCAAAAACACACGAAAACACCACTTCGCGAGATTCACAACAACCAGTCAGATCTGCGATGTGAACCAAGAACAGGCGATAAGGCGCGTTAGCAGCAGGGATTTAACACCTGCCTCTTACTGGTGTTAAGCAGGACGACCAACTGCAGTAGAAAGGGAGTCCAGCCCAAAGCCACATCTGAAGACCAACAGATGCCATGGAGACACTGATCATGCAGCTCGGAGACCCAAGAGGGCCACAACACCCACTGCCACCACCCCAGGCACCCCCCCCGGACCCTTCCCCCCAAGGTCATGAAGTCCAGTAGTCAATGGTAGTGGAAAAACAGAACTTTATTACAAATACATAAAGCAACAAAACGAAAAGCTCAGCCAACACGTTCCATTTCCAACGGGGAACTCCAACAGGGCAACGTGTCTTCAGAAACCTGTGGGAGAAATGGTGACAATGGTCAAACTTCCGAATAGTCACATGCCTAATCTGGTACAGTGTACTGCACTTGGACTAACCGGAATGCTCACAGGCCAGATAAACCATGCATGAGAAGACCGTAACAGAACTACGTGTGGCCATAACCGTCGTAGGAATGAAGAGGAAGGTAACGACCACACAAACTGCTGTTACGGTCACATCATGCAGGACTCATCACACCTGAAAGCATCACGGTGTGTGTCAGCTCGATACCCCTGCCCCTCACACCCCCCACACTGCGCAGGAACATCTTGAGACCACGCAAGGTAACTACGCCATAGCTGGCGTCACGCACATGTTGGGGCAATTCACAGCACACATGTATGACTTGTGCCCCCTGCCGACACTGTACACAATCACCGCAACAGCAACCACACGCATGCCATCACTGTGCATACAAAAGTGGACCACCGTGGCCTGTCCACCAATGTCGTCGCAAATACCCCAGGCAATGTGCATGATCCCCACATGTCCGCAAGTCCGCCACCAACCAGCGCTTTGAGGATGGCCCCCATGGAAATGCACTGCCCATCGGCAAGCACCAACTGAACACACCTCAACTCCACAATCCCCCAACTAACAACTGTGGGAATGCACACGTCACCAATCCACCACCAAAGTGACTACTGCGTGTGTCTTAGTCTCCGCCACAACCTGCTCATAGGCCTACACACACGTGGCCGACCACCTTGAACGGGCACATTCACACTGGAGACGAGGTGGCTACGTCACAAACCAACACGCGCACATCACGAACATCGCATGCAGGGCTGTGTCAGCAAGGGCGGCACCCCCCACACAGCCACAAGTCCGCCGCCGTGACCGGTGGTGCCTGCGCGATCCTGTGTGCCTGATGCACCCTAGCCCAGGTACCCAGACCGGTCCTCCGTCCAGCGATGACTGGCCGCCCCTGCGCACCCAGGCCTCAATGCTCACCTGCCACCACCGGCGTGTCTCCAAGAGGGCCCACCACGTGCCGGTGCATCCTCCTCAGCCGATCGCTGGATTCCGCGCCACAGGCCCCCAGCGCACCCTGCGGCACCGCACCGCGGAGTCATGTGTGCTGACTGCTGCCTGCGCGTACACTGCGGTCCAGCAGGGCACACTGTTCAATTTGAGTCTTGATTCGCTGGACGCCGTATCAAGGCCAACGCATCATCGCAGGCTGCACACCCGCTCAGCTCTTCGGGTGCCACTAACCCTGTGCAACGCAAATCATCGTCACATGGCGGTAGGCCCCTGCCAGCCGCAGTGCAGTGGGTGCCACTGACCCTGTGCAATGCAAGTCATCGTCACGTGGCGGTAGGCCCCTGCCAGCCGCAGTGCAGCGGGTGCCACTGACCCTGTGCAACGCAAGTCATCGTCACGTGGCGGTAGGCCCCTGCCAGCCGCAGTGCAGCGGGTGCCACTGACCCTGTGCAACGCAAGTCATCGTCACGTGGCGGTAGGCCCCTGCCAGCCGCAGTGCAGCGGGTGCCACTGACCCTCTGCAACGCAAGTCATCGTCACGTGGTGGTAGGCCCGTGCGGGCCGCAGTGCAGCGGGTGCCACCAACTCAGTGCGCCACAAGTCATGGACCCTTCATGATTGGGTCGCGTGGTGCGGACGCCATCATGTCATCTCCGGCAGTGGGGTATGTGACGTGCTAGGCCCCTTTTATTGGCAGGGTCACATGTCCTGTGACGCCTGTGCTGGATGGGTGTGGTGTGGGTGTGAACCAGCACTCAGGGAGTGGCTGTGGCATGCTGACGACTAGACCAGTGATCAGCAGATCACTACAGGGAAGACCTGGGACATGTAGCTTTGTCGTCCCCCGCTGAGCGTAAGCAGAGTGGACTGGCCTGCCGTATGGCAGGCCAGCGTAGGGGTGGGAACAATGAGCCCGGGGCTCTGGGCGTGCTTCAGTTCTGGGCTGGACATGGAAGTAACTGATGCTTGTGTCTCTGTTGTAGTGTCTACGCCACCCGGCCCGCAATCGGCACTGTTGCACCCTGTGACTCAAGTCCCACGACATGAGCAACATGGACGTAAGGGGGAATCACTGACCCTACATTCGACCATACCCTCATACTTGAATTATCAAAGGCATGACACATCTGTGCGAATCTGAATGTTTAATTCACATCCAGTGGAGTGTTGCGGTTGGAGCAGTACAGGGCCATGCAAACCCCACTTCATATTATTGGCCCGTGGAGGGCCAGCCAGAGTCCTTCAGGGAATGACAAGTACATCAGAAGGGGAAGAGTTCAGTCTGTAGTCTGATCGCTGTGTCATTGGTAACCAAACAGAAAATGGCAGTCCATGTCGAGGTCCAAGGTGAGTGTCGTAGAGTGTATCGGAGGACAGTGGAAGGTGATGATGCAAAGGGCAGAACCAAGCAGAAACAGGCCACATGGCGGAGATGAATGCTACTGCCTCCTCCTTACCAGTAAGGTTGTTTCACCCGCATCTTCGTCCTCTGATGTCACATGTGCCTCACACGTGGGTGGTGGTGGATTGCCTGCCACACTGTGAGGCACTGACACATCAGGGGGCGGAGATGTGGATGTAGAAGCAGCAGCAGCATTCATCTGCGCAAAGCCTTGAGGCAGCAATGCCATGACGATGTGCTGCAGGGCATGGAAGGTCCCAGCCACATCTCGCTGGTGTGCAGCCGTGGCAGTCATTCTTTCCGCCGTCATCCTCTCCATGTTCTCCATGAGCCCCTGCATCTGTCCCAACTCCCGGCTGACATCGCTGGAGCCACTCTGACTGGACAGTTGTTCTTGTCTCAGTATCATGACTCCAGCGATATCAGCCATGGATCATTGGAGAGCATGGAGCGGACTGTGGGTGTCAGTTAGGGACTGTAAGTGGTCCCTGATGGTACTCAGACACCCATGTATGGCATCAAGTTTGTCTGCCATAAGGTCGAACCCCACCCGCAGCTGATCAGCCATCTTCTCCTGGCACCCTAACACACGGTGTTGAAAGGCCATGTGTTAGTCGTGGGGGTCCTGGGAGACAGCCGTGGTGGTGGGTGCTTCCTGCTGTGTGGTCTGTGCAGGGTGTGGGGTCTCCTTGATGCAGCTGGGCTGCCCTGCTCCTGGAGGTGAGGTGCCATAGCTGTCCATGAACTCTTGGAGGGCGTCGGTGTCGAAGGTGTGGAGGTCCTCTTCGTCATCAGTGAAGAGCTGTTGGGTCTGCTCTGCAGGAGGTGTTGGTTCTCCCTCTGCAATGTGATGGGGAGATGCAGTTTAACATTGTGTTCACATGTATGTTGACGCATTGTACAGGTTTACATACAAACTGCATGACAATGTACATTGTGACTGTTTGGGAGGAGCTGCCTATTTGATGCGTGACAGTGGACATTTCGACAACATCACGGATGTGTGTTTGTACTTGTACATTATCATCTCACATTTCCCTGCTATGCCAAATGTGATTGACCAGTTTCTACACACAAGCAGCACCAGTTGTGTCCTCTGTTCTGTTGTGAACGTGTTGCAGTTTATACCACATTGTTGTCAATGTTGATGTGCTCTGAATGTTATGTGTGTGTGCTGCTGATGGAGCAAGGACTCACAAATGAGACTTGCTCGGATACAATCTCCTCACAGTATTAATTTATTAAATTTGTATTGTCTATACTAACTTTGCATACACGACACGAATAGTGAGGAAGCTTGCCTATGTGTTTAAACTAACAAGTAACGCTTGTCTATTCTAAAATGGCCGCTAAAGCGCGGGAACTTTACTGCGCATGTCTCAACCATATCACGTGTTGTGACGTCTTTCTTTGCTTGGTGGGAAATTCTCGCTTCTGCGCAGTGGGCATTAAAATGGCTGCTTTATGTTTTCACATGCTACAGCTTGCTCTCGTGTTATAATTAAATTGTCGTTTCCTTAACGCTATTAATGCGGGATAGGATTTATAAGTAAATGGGAATAGAATAGAAAGAGTGGGTATACAGTGAAACATTTTATTTGTGATTTTAATATTTTCTTCTTTGCTTTATTAGTTTCGTAAATATTGGGCCTGGGTTGGGTGAACTGAAACTCGAGAGGCACTGGTTCTGCACATGCGCCCTGAGTGACTGCCAGAAAGGAAAAGGATGAAGTCAACCTGGACGTCGTCCAAGGCCATGACCTGATGGCCAACATCGTTGTTCTCATGATGTACCAGCTAAAATGCAACAATTTAAATGAATATTATACGAAATATTGTCATGAGACGGGTGGGAAATAAAGCAAATGTAATAAAATTGATGGGCGGTATTTTAAAACAATGGTCTTCAGAATTCGAACCAAATCAATATGGTGTGAGGATCAACCCCCTGTCCCTGTCCAATCAGAAATAGTGGTCCCATATTTTGGCAACATTAAGGGGAGGTACATGGGCGTAGAAGGGTATAATAGATATAGCATTAGTTAATTAGTCAGAGCAGGCATTCTTCAAGACTAGACGCTGACAGGCAGATGCTCCAGACCGACAAGCTGACCAATTGCAGACTGAACCGCTGTCCAGAGAGGTCCTGAGGTGGGGCGGCGGAGTACCTTAGAAGAAGGCACGGGAAAAATCGAAGAGAAGCGAAGTACCAGAGAGGGGAACGACGCAGGCGTCGTTGGTAGAGAGGTCACCGGTCCTGTCCTGAATCCGGGAGGAGGTCTTTGCTCTTCATCCTTCCTGGGTCCTATCTTTTCCAACTCCTTGGCCAAGGGGTTTGGTTCTCGCACTTTTAGGTAAATATAAATGCAAATCTTAGTTGCGCTGCTGTCTCTATCTTCTCCTTTCTGAGGGACCGTCATTTAATCAATAATTATTGTTCTATACTTCATCCTTGATATCTGACTAAGTATCATGTGGTTCTGTAATATACTCTGCTAAAATCTTTAGATAAACATTTTAAAACTTCCTGACTCAGTGGTTATTTCAGGATTATAAGCTGTAATGAACGTCACTCATTTTAAACTTCCCAATTAGCAAAGGATTCATTGGTAAGTCATTACTCTTCAATCAGAAAAGTAATTGGTAGCAGGGAAAATTTTGATAAAGAGTACAACTGACTCACCAGCGTAAGTATTAGCGTAGTATGAATGTATGGGCCCAAGTGAGTATTTGGTGTATGAATGCTGTTTGCTAATATCGCACTGGATCAGTTTTCTGGTAATCAGAGGATGGTTGCACTTTGTTAATTGGGTAATGAGTATTTTATTTTTATGAACTAACATCCGTGTGTTTTAAAGTTTGTTTTATGTTGTCCAGAATCCCCGGGGGAAAGAATAGCGGATGGTAAGTGGAAGCCATACTGCAGTGAGGTTATCTGTCAGGCAGAAATAGTACTGAAAAGTTAAGCAGGGCTATCAGTACTCGTTAGGGACTTTGTGTATGTGAGTAACAGCAAAGGAGTATGCTGATGAAAATTTGATGTTATATCACCTAGAAAGGGTAACATTGAAGAAGTAACAGGTATTTCTAAAGCTTACGTGAAGGGTAAACGGAAGGGTTTTACTCGTAGTGTGTGTTTAGTAAACGGAAAGGTTTTTACTAAGTGTGAGAGAACTATCTTTTCAAATTAGCGAAACTGGCACGATAGCGAATGTTTTATGTTGTTACTTAATTATATTAAGAAATGAAGAGAAAATAAATTTTTGCGTACGATTTTGTAAAGGGAGGGTCAGCTGCCGGAGAGGAAGCTGACGTCACAAAACGCCGCGCTGGGATTGGTTGAAACAGCGGGTGTGGAAAGACTCTTGTAAAGGAGGGGTCAGTAGTCAGGAGTAGAATTGACGTCACAGGTGCCGCGCTGGGATTGGTTGAAATAGCGAGGGACAGAAAAGCGCAGATTGTAAAGGAGGGGTCGCCAGATCAACGTCACAGAAAAGCCGCGCAAGGATTGGTTCTGAGAGAAAAGGTAGTCGGTTTTTGATTGGTTGTTACTATAGAAGCTGAAATTTTAGTGGATAAGGGATTGCATGTTAAAACGCGATCCAACTTTAACAGGAACTTGTCCGGATAAGAGATATCTGGGTTTTGCAGAATATAATGTTATACATCGAGATTTACCTAAAATGTACGGAGAAAAGAGAAAAATGTAATTTCTACAAAAGATTAAGAATTATTTTAAAAAGGATAAGCCAATCAAAACTAGAGAAGGAATTATCATTCCACCAGCTAAAATGCCCGCTTCATTCATGATGATGGAGAGAGGTTATCATACTTGTGTATGGATAGAGAATTGGATAGAATATACCAAAAATGATGGAATATTAGCATTTCCCGAGAATGGCACTTTCAATGGAAGAATCCTTCAAAATTTGAGATTGAGGATGAATGATTTAGAACCCAGACCAAGATTAACTCAATACAAAGCCTTAGAGGAATGGGAAACCGAGGCATTTGAGCGAGACCGATCCAGGAGTAATAGGGGTTATCGAGGATTTTTCCCTAGATACCATAATGAGTCAAGGGACGGTCAGTTGAAACAGTGGAGAAGGGCAATGCTTACAGAGGGTCTGTATCCGATATTAATGGCAGATGAGTCATTAGGAAACAAGTGCACTGAAAAGACAAAACATTTGACTAAATTTGGAGATTCAGAAGATGAGTTTATGGAAGAGATATTAAAGAACCTGCCACCATATCAGGAAGGGACAAGTGGATGCACCCAAGTGCACCACTGTTAAGGACACCATTGGTACCACAAGTATTGCATGATTCTCCAGCTAGTAGGGTACTTCATGACAAAGAAAAAGAAGCCATAGATAAGAATAGAGCAGAATTAATACAGAAGATAACACAATTAAGTGTTCACCCTGATTCATTGACCATACCTGTAACCATTGGTCCAGTAGTTCCCTTATATGGTGACAAGGTAAATTGTCCCAAACCTCTAGTTATGCCTACACCTGTGAATGTTTCTAAACCTGAACCAGTAGTAATGGTTGAGGATCACTTTAGTGATTGTGAATCAATGATTTCATTAATGGACTTACCCATTCGAGATTCTGTAAATAGTACCCCCAGAAGAGCTACACCTGGTTGCCCAAGAGATGTGAATATAGTGACATCATCAGGAACTAAAAGTGCCACAGTAGTAACACAGAAGACTTAGAAAGGTGGGCACAAGGATCAGACAAACAAAATACACCCCCAAAGATCATGGACATTTATAAATTAAAGGTTGAATTGGAAGAAATAATAGCAGGAAATGTAGGGTTAGATCGCCTAAATACAGATGATGAAGAAGAATTATTGTTCGTGTGCAGAAGTATCACTAGAAATGCAAAATTATTCCACGAGAAATTATCAGATTTAGCTCTGCAGATGGGAATTGAAATAGGGAAATCAAAAGTCCTACAGAAACCTTATAGAGCAGATTTTTCTGACAAAGTCTTAGAAAACATGAATGCCTCTGGAAGAAAATTACAAATAAAGTAATTAATGACAGTCTTACAGAAATGGGGAGACCTAGAAAAATGGAAAGTTAGATGGACCAAGAAAAAGGAAGAAGCACGATGCGGTAGAACAACCTCTGAATATTTAATGAAGGAAACAGGGAAAGCAGATCAAATGTACCCGATGAGAGAAGTTCCAGGAGGGGGATATGTACATGTCCCATGGAGTAGACAGGATATTTTGTCATTTACGAATGATTTCCCAAAGTTGAGAGAGAAGCCAATTGAATGGTACAAGCAAGTTGAAAGGTTTGTGAAAGTGTCAAAGGTATTGTTGAAGGATTTGGATGGTTTGTTCGACATAGTGGTACCTGCCGATTTATGGACAGATTGTAAAATCACAGTTGATTGGCCTAGTGATGAGTATCCTAGAGATCCAAAAACAGGTGCCCCGTCAAATGATGTAATGAAAAAGTATCAGGAGGTAATAACTTACCTGAAAGGGAAAATACCACCAAAAGAAACAAATTGGGTAAAAATAGACAGAACTACCCAAGAAGCCAGTGAATCAGTACACGCCTACTATGAACGTTTACTGCAGGTGTTCAAGCAGTATAGTGGATTTGAGGATATTGGAGATAAAAATATGAGTCAGTTTGTTTATCGATTTGTTTATGGTTTAAAGCCAGAGATTTGTCAGATGATTAAACAACACATGCTATGTTGGCAGGGAAAGCCCATCGACGAAATTTGGAAATATGCAAAATATTGTGGAGATGACATTGAAGATAGGCACAAGAAATTGCAGGAGAAAGTAATGTGGGCTCAGGTAAAAATGGCTGAGAAACAGGGAATTAATTTGGATAATCCGAGTGAAAGTCAGGGAAAGGATTCTGGAACGAATGGTGATGCTGGGAATGGAGGAAAAGTGAGAGGACGAATGAGCAGAGAAGAAGCCAAAAAGAAATTTCCTTGTCATGGGTGCAGAAAGTTGGGGCATTGGAAGGATGAATGTAAAAAGATTCGGAATAATAATGGCCCAAATCAAAATTTAAATCCACAGACGCAGAATGACTCACAGCAGGGTGTAAATCCTCAGAGTCAGTTACCACCTGCACCTATACAGGGTAATGTAAGCAGAGCAAAGCACGGTACAGACGTCGTATATCAAGGAGGAAGTGGTAAGAATGATTATGTAACATCACAGTTTCTTTTACAGGACGATTTCTGTCAATACAGTTCATGACGGTGCCTAGGAGAGGGGGAGAAGGAGTGCGTACTTGGCGCATCCTTACCGGTAGATCAGTCAGGTCCATATGTTGAAGGGAATGTAAAAGGGAACGATATTACTTTCCTTTTGGACACTGGTGCTACCAGGTCTACTGTGAGAACAGCAGATATCCCAGACCTTCCTCTCTCTGGAGAAGCTATCCAAGTTGTGAGGGTGGCAAATCGAAAGATTAGAACACCTCTTACTGAACCAATGGAAGTAAAAATTGGAAACTTTAGGGAAATGCACCAATTTGTAGTGTGTGATTCAAGTCCAGTAAATTTATTAGGCCGAGATTTGCTATTCAAAATGAACTGCACAATTTTCTGCACCCCGGATGGTGTGGCAGTTCAGACCCCAGATGAAGACCATGTATATAAGTTTATGATTGCAAAACAAGGTACAGAAGTAGATGAGATGTTTTCCTTAATAACAAAAGACGAGTTACCAGAAGAATTAAAAACTACTGTAAACCCCATGGTATGGGATTTCACAGGAAAAGAAGTAGGACTTATGGCAAAAATAGACCCAGTTAAAATTACTGTAAAGGAAGGTGCAATTTTTCCAAATACCAGACAGTACAAAATGAGTGCAGAAGTAAAAGCAGGAGTCATTGAAGAAATTGACAGAATGGTACACCAAGGCAAACTAAAAGAAGTAATGAGTAGCCCTTGTAATTCACCAATAATGGGTTTGAAGAAACCTAGTGGAAAATATAGGATTGTTCAGGATTTGAGAAAAATAAATAAGATTGTGGAACCCTGTTGTCCCATAGTGCCAAATCCTGCAGTAATTCTATATCAGATTCCTTGGAGTGCAGGATGGTTCACTGTGATTGATTTATGCCAAGCATTCTTTTCTATACCATTGCATCCAGATAGCCAGTATCTTTTTTCATTTAAATTTGAGAACAAAGTCTATGTATGGAATCGTGTTCCTCAAGGGTACACGGAAAGTCCTTCCATCTTCAATCAGATATTGAAAAAGTGTCTAGAGAAACTAGAGATGCCAGGAAGCTCAGTCTTAGTACAATATATAGATGATTTACTGGTGGCATCAAACACCAGAGAAGACTGTGTTGTTGATTCCATTGCTTTGCTAAATCATTTAGCAGGAGAAGGGCATAAAGTTTCACCTGAAAAATTGCAGTTTTGTACAACAGCAGTCAAATATCTGGGACACCAAATTGAGAGGGGAAAAATAAGGATAACCTCCGAAAGAGTAAAATTAATAAAGAAAATGAAAATGCCTGTAACGCAAAGAGAAGTGAGAATGTTCCTAGGAATAGTAGGTTATTGTCGACAATGGATACTAGGATTTTCTCTGCTAGCCAAACCATTAATCCAAATGACAAAAAAGAAGGCAAAGAACCTGTTGAGTGGGATGACGAGAGTGTAGGAGCCTTTGTGAAATTGAGAAATGCTCTGTGTTCAGCACCTGCCTTAGGCATGCCTGATTATAAAAGAAAATTCGCATTATTCTGTCATGAGAAAGAAAATTGTGCACTTTCAGTCTTAACCCAGAGACATGGTTTAGACAGACGTCCTATAGCCTACTTTTCTGCTACATTGGACCCAGTGGCAGCCGCGTTACCAGGCTGCTTGAAAGAAGTGGCGGCTACCTGTTTGAGCATTGAACAAAGTGAGTCAATTGTGATGGGACACCCTTAAAAGGTGTTTGTTCCACATGCGGTTGTGATTCTGTTGACAAAAACCCGAACTCAGCATCTTACTCCTAGTCGGCTGACTAAATATGAAAGAATAATAATGGGTGCTGAAAATGTGACCATAGTAAGGTGCACGATAGTAAATCCTGCTACCTTACTGCCAGACCCCTATCATGAGGAACTCAAAGATGATGAAGAAGAACATGACTGTTTACAAGTCACAGAATTATGTACGAAACCACGTCCTGATATACAAGAACTGCCCCTCAGGAAGCCAGACAGGGAGCTGTTTGTTGATGGTTCATGCCAAAGGCATGAAGATGGTAAACTAACTGCTGCCTATGTGGTGTGTGAACTAACTGGAATAGTTGAAGCATCCTATTTACCAGGAGTCAAATCTGCACAAATAGCTGAATTAATTGCATTGATAAAGGCTTGCAAAATTGGGAGGAATCAAAAATTAACTATATTTACAGATAGTCAATATGGTTACGGGGTTGTGCATGATTTTGGCCAACTATGGATGCAGAGGGATTTCATGACTTCTTCAGGATCCCCCATTAAAAATGGACAATTTGGAAGGGAATTGCTAGAAGCAATACAATCACCAAAGGAATTGGCTGTGGTGAAATGTGCCGCACATCAGTCAGGAGATGACTGGGTGGTAGTCGGCAACAGATATGCAGACTTGGTGGCTCAACACTGTGCCAAAAACAGGTTGTCAGTCAATAAAAAGGTGGAAAGAATGGGAATCAGCTGCCAACTTATGCTATATGTGCCGCCTGAAACATGGAATGATGTAAAAAGAGTGCAAGATGATGCTGATGAGAGTGAGAAAAATACATGGATTAAAATAGGATGTTCCCAAAGGACAGACGACAATGTATGGATTTATGCCGATGGCAGACCAGTCATGCCCGACTGTCTGCTCTCACAGATGACCAGGATGTATCATGGAGACACTCACATAGGGAGAGATGCAATGATTAGGCTCTTCAGACAAAATTGGTACAATCCAAGGTTCAGGGCTGTAGCAGAGAGTCTATGCCAGAGATGTTTAATGTGCCAGATGCATAATCCAGGAAGAAAAACAATAATTGGGTTTGGGAAAATTGGAAAGGCAGAAGGTCCATTTATAAGACTGCAGTTTGATTTTATTCAGTTGCCACCATGCAGAGGGCTGAAATATGTACTGGTCATAGTGTGTCTGTTTTCAAAGTGGGTGGAGGCTTACCCTTCCAGGAGAAATAACAGTATTACAGTAGCAAAGTTGTTGCTACGAGAGCTCATACCTAGGTTTGGTTTCCCGGTACCTTTGGAATCAGATAGAGGAAGACATTTTAACAGCGAGGTGATTCAAATAATCTGTGAAGCGTTTCAAATTGAACAAAAGCTGCACTGTGCATATCGCCCAGAGGCTTCTGGAGTGGTTGAACAATTGAATGGCACAATAAAGTCCAGACTAGGAAAAATGTGTGCATCAACATCATTAGAGTGGCCGGATGCATTGCCACTTGTTTTAATGAGACTCAGAAGCATTCCTGATAGAAATACTGGATTGAGTCCGCACGAGATAATGATGGGAAGAGCAATGAGACAAGCACATGTTCCCACAAATAAATTACTGAATATATCTGATGATATGGTCCTGGAATATTGCAAAGGATTGGCTGACCTAGTGCGTTCTGTCTCTCACCAGGTTGGAGAAGACGCCGTATCCAGGCAGCCTGAACAAGAACATGATCTGAATCCTGGTGATTGGGTGGTAGTGAAGAATCACACCAGAGAGACGTGTCTATCACCTAGGTGGGGAAAACCTTGTCAGATCATACTGATCACGAATACAGCAGTAAAATTTGCAGGATTTCCTAATTGGATTCATGTAAGTCACACCAAAAGAGTACCAGATCCTGAAGAAGAAAATTCTCAGACAGCATCAATCACTGAGGAAGCTGAAGGTTGCCCAGCTGAAGAATCTCAGGTTCGAGATTCAAGGGAAGCTGAAGAAGAACAACCGAGCACAAGTCAGGACTGGATACCAGTGGTGGAGATTCCAGAAGTTTACCACAGAACAAGAAGTCAAGCAAAATTGGAAGAAATTGAAGAAGATCAGATGGGTGAAGAAGAAGCCGCTCAGGAAGAAGAAGAAGACACAATAAGAGAACCTGAGCAGGACCAGATAGGGAGAGGAAACTGGGCTCAAAATAATGAAGAACCAACAAGTTTTGAGCAGGGACAGACAGGTTTAGAAGAATCCGGTCAGGCTGCAGAAGTACAAAGTGCAATAAGCCCTGATCAGAACCAGTTAGATCCTGAAAAGTACTCAGAAAAAGAAGATCTCGAGAAAAACGAACATGAAGAAATAAATAAAGAAAAAGGTCACTTATTGGAAACTCACAGTGGAACTGATAAAGAGAAACAAAGACCTGAAAAGGAGCAAATAAGAGAAACAATAATTGCAGAAAACGAAACTGTGCTAAAACCTGAATTTAAAGGGGATTCAGAAGACGAAAATAAAGAAACAGTGCAAGCCAACGAGAAAAGGTGATCACTGGCCTAGTGTCATTAAAAGAGTAAAATACCACATAACAACCAGAAGTGAAGATCCAGAACAGGTGAACGAAGTAACAAGCCTAACAGGACAAGAAAGTAAAACTAAAAAAAGAAGAAGCAAAAGACTGAAACTTGTGAATAACAAATTCAAGGGTCCTGATTGGACTTATATCATTCTTGAAGATTACGAAAGCTCAGAGTCAAGTGAAAGTGGTGAAGAAGGAACAAGTACAGAACTAACGTATGAAAAAGAAACAAGACCACCTTGATAACGAAAAAACAGAATCAAAGGATAGATAAGAAGAGCAATCTTCCTTGTCAAAATGTCTGAGGATAGAGTTACTGGGAGACCAAAACAGAAATGTTGTAAAAGATGCTGTGCAATATGCATATATAGTCTAGTAATGGTGCTTATAGTTTGGTTAGTTCTGATCGTAGCAATTCCTTATCTTATGATAACGGATAAAAAGATTAACAATGAAACTAAAGAAAGGACAGCGAACTTGAAAAGTAATAGAGTAGAACTGACGGTAGAAAATGAACAAGAAATTCATCACGAAGTAACAGATAACGACACTAGTTTAAATGTTATCACAAAGTTATTGTTTCAATATGTAGATACCATGGAAGTTAGTAATTGTTATGTCTGTATGAAACTACCGGAATCAGTAGCAGAAGGGTTAACATATCATCACTTACCATTAACCTATGGCATATCATGTAGTGTTCTTACTAGTTTATTCTATAGAACAGGGCGACTTCAGTATTATTATTCAAACATAGACGTGATATTTTCTGAGGTTCCGATTCGAAAGAATATGAATCCAGTGCTTAGTAGTAAAGATGCAGTTTATGGGAGAATTTTTCCTAACAATGAAATCAATAGACATAACACATGCACATAGAAGCAATCTAACATGTTCATTACATGAAGAAGAAAAGATATTTTTGAATTTAGTAGAAAATAGAAGACAAGATTTCCAAAAGAAAGCTACTGAGCATAAGGCTCATTTACCACCTTGGGCTAAGAAAGAGGGTAGTTACACACCTGGCAAGGCTCAAGCTGCTATGGCTCTGGATTTTGTAAAGACAGGGAAAATTTGTCTACATAGGTTAAAGACTGATTATAACAATGTTTTCATTGGTACCAGTGAATGTGAACATTATTTCTTAATTCTTGGAGGTTGGGGACTAAAAGGAGGAACGGATTCAGTTTTTCCGGGAATCTATAATGTGTGTGGGAATAAGGCTTACTTTAGGCTTCCTGCACGGTGGTATGGAAGTTGTTATTTTGGAATAGTATTTCCAAAAATATACCACGTAAAAAGAAACACTGGGAGCAATGAAAATAATAGTGAATTAACACGTAGTAAAAGAGCTAGTTTTTCAGAAATTGTAGGTGATATATTTGGTGCATTGATACCTTCAGTGGGAATAATTCTGAACTCAAGAAAAATATGTAAATTATCCACAGTGGTTGATCGTTTATCAACGGATACTGCTGGAGGGTTTCTGATGATTAATGCGGAGATGGTTGCGATTAGATCTATGGTTATGCAAAATCGACTTGCTCTTGACATAATATTAGCAAAAGAGGGCGGAGTCTGTAAATTATTGAAGTCAAAACACTGTTGTACTTATATACCTGATAAAAGTGCAGAAATTGGAACGTATATACAGAATATAACAAAACTTGAGAAGGAACTAAAACCACTGGAAGTTGATAGTGTATGGGAAAGATTGACAAATAGTATTGCGTCAATTGGTACCTGGTTTGCTAATGTAGGAAAAGGACTTATAGGTCAAATATTAGTACCCTTAGCAGGGATAGCAATAATAGTACTGTCAATAATAATATGGTGCAAATGTTGTAGAAAGAATGAATCGTATAGTGTAACAGGAAAAGGAAAGAAGCGAAAGTTCGATGAAATTGAACTGGAAGATTTGAGAAGTGAATTATACAAGAAATTGAAAGGGGATGTGAAAAATAAAGTGTAAAAATGAAGCTGAGACAATTTTATGCTAAAAGGTTGGCATCTGGTTGTGGGTAGTATTTAATGGCTCAGAAACGCCATCAGAGAGGGGATTGATGGAGCAAGGACTCACAAATGAGACTTGCTCGGATACAATCTCCTCACAGTATTAATTTATTAAATTTGTATTGTCTATACTAACTTTGCATACACGACACGAATAGTGAGGAAGCTTGCCTATGTGTTTAAACTAACAAGTAACGCTTGTCTATTCTAAAATGGCCGCTAAAGCGCGGGAACTTTACTGCGCATGTCTCAACCATATCACGTGTTATGACGTCTTTCTTTGCTTGGTGGGAAATTCTCGCTTCTGCGCAGTGGGCATTAAAATGGCTGCTTTATGTTTTCACATGCTACAACTTGCTCTCGTGTTATAATTAAATTGTCGTTTCCTTAACGCTATTAATGCGGGATAGGATTTATAAGTAAATGGGAATAGAATAGAAAGAGTGGGTATACAGTGAAACATTTTATTTGTGATTTTAATATTTTCTTCTTTGCTTTATTAGTTTCGTAAATATTGGGCCTGGTTTGGGTGAACTGAAACTCGAGAGGCACTGGTTCTGCACATGCGCCCTGAGTGACTGCCAGAAAGGAAAAGGATGAAGTCAACCTGGACGTCGTCCAAGGCCATGACCTGATGGCCAACATCGTCGTTCTCATGATGTACCAGCTAAAATGCAACAATTTATATGAATATTATACAAAATATTGTCATGAGACGGGTGGGAAATAAAGCAAATGTAATAAAATTGATGGGCGGTATTTTAAAACAATGGTCTTCAGAATTCGAACCAAATCAATATGGTGTGAGGATCAACCCCCTGTCCCTGTCCAATCAGAAATAGTGGTCCCATATTTTGGCAACATTAAGGGGAGGTACATGGGCGTAGAAGGGTATAATAGATATAGCATTAGTTAATTAGTCAGAGCAGGCATTCTTCAAGACTAGACGCTGACAGGCAGATGCTCCAGACCGACAAGCTGACCAATTGCAGACTGAACCGCTGTCCAGAGAGGTCCTGAGGTGGGGGCGGCGGAGTACCTTAGAAGAAGGCACGGGAAAAATCGAAGAGAAGCGAAGTACCAGAGAGGGGAACGACGCAGGCATCGTTGGTAGAGAGGTCACCGGTCCTGTCCTGAATCCGGGAGGAGGTCTTTGCTCTTCATCCTTCCTGGGTCCTATCTTTTCCAACTCCTTGGCCAAGGGGTTTGGTTCTCGCACTTTTAGGTAAATATAAATGCAAATCTTAGTTGCGCTGCTGTCTCTATCTTCTCCTTTCTGAGGGACCGTCATTTAATCAATAATTATTGTTCTATACTTCATCCTTGATATCTGACTAAGTATCATATGGTTCTGTAATATACTCTGCTAAAATCTTTAGATAAACATTTTAAAACTTCCTGACTCAGTGGTTATTTCAGGATTATAAGCTGTAATGAACGTCACTCATTTTAAACTTCCCAATTAGCAAAGGATTCATTGGTAAGTCATTACTCTTCAATCAGAAAAGTAATTGGTAGCAGGGAAAATTTTGATAAAGAGTACAACTGACTCACCAGCGTAAGTATTAGCGTAGTATGAATGTATGGGCCCAAGTGAGTATTTGGTGTATGAATGTTGTTTGCTAATATCGCGCTGGATCACTGCATTTTGGGAGAGTCCCCCCTGCAGCTCTGATTTGGCTGGCCCTTATCCCTTTCAGGCGGTGTGCCTTTGACTTCTGTGCTTCTACAGTGCTGAGATGTTGCATTCTTAGGGAATTTGGGCTCTTGTTGGGACTTGGGACTCTGGGGCATGGTTTGTCTGCAGTTGTGTTGTTGAGGTCAGGGGTTGTATGTGCACGTGGATGTGTCAGAGTGTGACCTGCTCCTTTACGGATGTGGTCCACACTCAGCCACCTCAGTGTCATGGCATGCATCATGTCATGATATATTGACTGCAGCCATGCTATTCGTCATGCAGTGTCACTTGCATTGTCAGTGTGGCTCACAGACACGCCGCTTTGCTGGGTTCAGTACATGTGCATGGGTTTGTTGTGAGATTAGTGATGTGTGGGGAGAGCCCCCTCTGTGCACATTGTTGACGGGGGCCTACTTGCTGTTTCTATGTGCGCTGCAGTATGCCAAGGAGATCAGGGACATGATCCAGAGTCATTGTGGGTGTGCACTGTGCTATACTTGATTGTGCATGTGTGCCATTGTGCCCATCTCCCCCCGTCCCCCCAGTCCTTGGTGGTTACTCACCCTGTTGCTGTTGTGTCAGGTCATGTTGAGCAGTGTCCGGTTCCCCAACTCCTGCCACCGTCTCCACACTGATGACTGTGGACACCATTTCCTCCATCACATCCAGCTCCTCCTGTGGCGCTGGACTCCCACCTCCAGTCTGCATTGCTGCCTTCTGGTTGTTGCCGAGTTTCAGCTTGGTCTTGTGCTTCACATCATTCCAGCGCCTCTTGAGCTCTTCCATTGTCCTCCTCAGCACTCCGACTGCATTCACCTTGTCCAGGATGGACTGCCATATTCCATTTTTTGTTGACAATGACACAGTGGAGGTGACGAACAGTTGTTGATGGTGTTCTACCACCTCCGTGATCAGGATCCTGTTTTCCTGCGGACTGAACCTCGTCTTCCTCTTCTTCTTGTCCTTGCCCTTCCCTGTCCCCGAGGTCCCAGGCTGGTCCTCCGTGGGACTTGTGGGGTTCAGGCCGTCCTCTGTACCTGCTCCGGCTGCCTCCATTGTGCTTCGCTGTAGTTCGGTTTTTGTTTGTTTATTTTTTTGTTTCTGCTTTTGTAGTAATTTTTCCCGCCTGACGTGTGTGATTTGCAGGCCTGGCGCTGCTTTTCGCTGATTGTCTTATCGCGGTTGGGCCCATCGCAACTTTTTTCGCGTTCAGGTTTGGATTTTCATTGCCGTCCCGGTAGTGTTATCGCGGACATTTGATGCGTTATCGGGGTACTATCGCATGTTACCACCATGTTGTGAATGCCACGTTAACACAGGGTTATTTTTCCGCGATAGACGGCGATATGTAAACTTGCGTTAACCTATTTTGGCGATGTTTATCGCACGTTCTTGAGAATATCCCCCTCAGTTGTCGAAGAAGATGCTTGGCCTCGAGAAATGTGGTGCATTGGCATTGTACCACAATTGTGTAGTCCAAGAATATCATCATATGTTTATCCTCCAGCAGAAGGGTGCCCTTCAAATGGGCCACACAACGTATGGAATCCCGGTAGTGAAGGAGTTTTGCCAGCATGGGATGTGGTGGCACTCCTTGAGGGGCCTGGTGTGCTGGAACACGGTGCGCCCCTTCTAGAGAGAATGAGGCAGTGAGATCCGAGGAAGGAACGAAGGAGTGGAACCAAGCATCCAAAAACTGCAGATGGTCCTTCCCCTCCGCCCCCACCGGTGGGCCAATTATGCAGATGTTGCTTCTGCTGGAATGGCCCTTGCGTCATCCACTTACTCCTCTAGCATGTGAATCCAGTCTTGGAGGTCTCGAATGGCTTGTGCATTATCTAAAGTCTGAGGCTGGATTGCTGCTAAAGTCTGTTCCCCCTCAGTCAATCGGTCTTTGAGCTTTCGGTGTTCGTCCCTGAGGAAGGTCAGCTCCATCACCAGGGACCCCAGGGCAGTCTCCATGGAATTGAGAGAGTTTTCAATAACTGATAGAATTTGATCCAGTCTATCCGGTGGTGGCTGTAAGGGGTTGGCAGATGAATCCTGTTGGAGGCTGTCAGGGATCGTGGAGGGGGGTCCGGGTGTGGAGTCTTCTATATTGCTGCAGATGTTTTCAATCACCCCATGGTGAGATTCGGAGGCAGGGAGGGGCGACCCATGGCTCAAGTAGTTGCAGTCCAACCAGGGCTTACGTCATTCCCAAAAAGATATATTCTGTTGCACCACGATAGTGGTGCCGAAGGGGCCAGAGATAATCTGTGGAGCCAGAGAGTCAGGTGATGCCGCAACGACAATCCGCATCGCTAATCTGCTGTGTCCCAATGTGGACACTGAGGTTCCCGAAGCCCCTGTGATCCTACCACCATGCGGCAGGTAACATGAACCCAGGGGCAGTCAGCCGGGGGAGACACCCTGCCCAAGTCCACTGCCGCATGGGCAGTTGATGTACACGTGCTGCCTGGGGCCTAGAGGGGCACCCCCGCCCAGTCACGACTTGCCCTTAGGTCCCGTGGGAGATGGCACCAGAACCACCACCAGGAACTACTCCCAGCGGATAGCAGAGTGCAGTCAAACAACAAGGTGATGTGGGGGGAGAGGGGTTCCCTACATGAATGTCATTTGGGAGTAGTCTGGGGTCCCAGCTGTGCCCTCTACCTTGCAAAACCTTTGCCTCCTCTTAGGCCAGGGGTCGCAAAGATAGTGCCAGGACTAGCAGTGAGCAAGCTAGAGGTCACAGCCGTGACCCCTGACTACTCCCAAATGACGCCCATGGCTCCCCAGGGAGCACCAGTTCAAGGACGAGGGGGCAGGGCCACAGTATTAGTGGAAGAACAAGTCGAGTGGCAGAAGCAATGCTGGCGGGCCCCAGACCCTCCCGCCAACCAGACAAGTCAATCCTTCCCTATGTGCTGCTTCATCCCAGGTGTTGCCAAAATACCAGTTTGGTGGGGGGCCCTCCTCCCTGGAAGAGCACTGAATGTTGTGGAATCAGGGAGGGGAGGAGGCCCCTGTGGCACAGAGCAAACTCTGTCCATCAGGCCAGGGGAGGATCGGAGACCACGAGCTCAGTGGGCCCTCTAGACTGACATGGATGTGCTCTTATCCTCCAGCAGATCGGATGCCGCTCCTGCTCGCCGGGGTCTAGTAGATGAGGGAGTGGGGACAGCTGCGCAGGGCCCAGTGCACTATCAGTTTAAGTGCAATGTTGACCCCAGGGTGCAGGCCACGTTGAGGCCGGAATCAGGATTGGGCCTTGTAGGCCCAAGCAGACCTCATCAGTTTCGGAGTTCCTCAGAGCCCCTCCCTGGCAGCCCCGGCACTACGCACAGGCAGGTGGTGTCTCCTCTCAGCCACCCCACGGCCACCACCGCTGTGGTCCCCAGGAACCAGGGGCCGCTGAGGCAACACGTACGGTCGGGAAGGCTGCTTCAATCCAGCTGGGTCAGCCACGGACCCTCACCACCGCTCGGGGTCTCAAGCACTGGGCTGGGGATGTGTGCCTAACATCACCTGGCTCCCCGGCTCTCTCCTCCAGTCCCAGCCCTTTGCGATCGCAGGTGTCTGTCTTCCGGCTGAGAGCGGCCACCTCAGTGAGGAATCAGTGGGCTGCCATGATGGGGGCGGGGTGGCTGTTGAAATAGAGGAGTGTCCTCACCCTCCACAGCAGTACGTTGGGGCCAAAATGTTGTGAGATGGCAGCAGTAAAGTTCTGGTAAGGTATCCCGGGGTTACCACCGTTGATGGTGGGCCCTAGGCTGGATAATACGGCAATGTCAGGGTGAAGGGTGTGGAGCATCGTTAGGGCGCATCCGCTATTGTTGCCTGCTAGGCCACACCCCCATGGTGCTTTTGTTGTTATATTATAATACAACCATTGTTGCAAAAGTCAAGCAGCCCATTTTACAAGAGATAAGTACATTGCTGATTTAGCTATTTTGGATAGCAGACAGAAGCAAAGTTGTGCTCTGAAAATGATACTTATCTATAGAGGAAGGAAGACTGAGTTTGAATCCTACTATTTCGCAGCGCAGCTCCATTGGGTGGTGAGCAGGATGCAACCAAATGGGAGGCTAGTGACTAGATAAATGTGGAGCTCCCTTCCCAAGCCATGGAAAGGCCCTGGGGACCCGATCTTCCAGGGCCGATTTTTATAACACAGGGAGTGGGTCACATAGCCCCACTCCCCCGGGGCCAGTGTAGTTTTGCCAGGTAGGGGGATGTGTGTGGGGCCCCCAAATTTAAAGATCAGCTCTGAGTACACCATCCCCTAGAGCACAATGGCATTGTCCCGAGGACCCCATCCCTGGGACACTGTGGTTCCATGCCTGGGAGAATGCGGACTTTCCCTGTCTGTTCCCAGCCCACATTTTCCCGGGCAGGGAACAGAACTTTGCCCCTGCCTGGCAGGAGGAAAGGAATGGAGCTAGATCCTGTCAGCACCCTGTATGGTGCTTGGCGGGGAACTGGCAAGGGCCTACTCTACTTGGGCGAGCTTCGTCATCCTTTCTGAGCTGGAGAAGTTAGATCCTCCACCACTACCCTCAACATTCTTCCACGATCCTGCAGCCTTCCCACTAATTACATGCCTATTCTTTGGTCACCTTTTGTTAATCTATAAGGGGTAATTTCCTTAAAATATGAAGGTATTCCACGCTGATTGTAGTATTATTGTACTTAATCCTTTATTTGTCCTACCATCTTATTGCTACCTCTTATCAACTGGGAGCTTCTATAACAGCATGATTAAGTTTTATACTAAGAAAATGAATAAGTGTGTTGTGATCACTTTCAATGTAAGTACCCACCTCAAAGGCAAGTACCATTGAGCAAAGGTCTGTTTCCAAGAAAAGGTAGTTTAATATGCTTTTGACAGTTCCCCTTACACATGTACAGGTTACTGTGATGTCAGAGGGCATCCTTCAATTAGCTTGCTGTATCCCACAAGTTAGCATTACATAAAATTATTGGTAAGTACGTTTACATTTATGGACTCACCAATCCATCACAATCGCACTAAGGCCATCTTTTCTGTGCTATCAGGTGTGGCATCAAATAGATAGAGATAAAAGCTGGTCCCTTCTCTTGTGGAAATCATATTCCTGCATCCCTGGAATTGAGATAGAGCCAGTGCTCATTAGTGACCATTTTCTCAATGACATAGGGAGCCCTAATATTCGAATAATCAACTTCAATTCAAATTCCATAACACTTTATTCAATATTTGTCACAAATACCATAAAAGTAAAGCACATCAATGTATACATAAGAAGCCCAGAATAAATTTAAATAAAATATGTGTTATACCATAAACAGGCCATCATAGAGCCAAAGGTACATCATCAGATTACATCAACGGATTACAAGATAGCTCAGAAAAGAAATACTCTCCACTCTGCACCCCATAGCCACAAGCACAATAAGCTATATTTCCATATGTCATCACACTCTGCCTACCCGAAAAATGGGTGACACAATCATGGTAGGGTGATGTTACCCCAGATGCTGTTACAGCCTCTACATAGTTGGTAAATCAAAGCAAAGGTGCATTAAATATAATATTAGTACTGTAAAACTATTGTCTGCAGCATGTCATTGATAGATCACACAATAGCATGTTACACCAGGCTCTTACATAGAAAAAGGGGTGCTTTGATATACGTCATCAGCTAAAGTGGTCCCGCAGTTGGGGTGGAGCAGATAGAGGACTTAATTTGATTAATGAGAAATTCAGATGCGATGGGTCCGGTTGAAGTCCTGCTCTCTGCCATAAAAAGAGAAATGAAACTCTGGGCGAATGTTTTAACACCCATTTTTTAATATTGTTACTCTTGTTGCACAGTCCCTCCATCTTGGTTAGGCAGTGTTATAGTTTCATTACACAAAAAGGGATCCAGTAAATTGCCAAACAATTATAAGCAATTTGCTTTACTAGAGTGGACACATTTTTTGTGAAAAGCATTTTGGAACACTTACACTCCTGGGTGGAGGAGGAAAAGATAATTCCCCAAGAGCAATCTGGTTTTAGGAAAAATCACTGCATGGTAGATAATATTGTTGCTCTTCAACTTGTAGCAGAGAAATATGTGAACATTAGAGGCTCCCTGATACATGCTGCTTTTATTGATTTCTCCACAGCGTTCGACAAAGGTGACCGTACCACGCTGTGGAGAAAACCGCGTGGACTCGGCATGCCTGGGAATCTGCTACGCTTAATCATTGTTCTACTCTCTGACACTTGGTACCAAGTGTTGTTGGGGGTGACAAGGGGTTATCATCCATAATCTTCACAACAAAATGGCCTGAAACAGAGCTATCTCTTTTCCCCAATGCTGCTTACTTATTATATTTCTGATTTGCCTTTCCATCGAGGCAATAGTTCTGGCGATCTGCTGAAAATTCGGGGCCACCACGTTCCCTGCCTGCTATACGAAGACTATATTGTGATCTTAAATTTAACACCCAAGGGTTTGGATGGTTACTGATGTCACTTCAGAAATTTGCAGAAACACATTTTTTGAAAATTAACATATCCAAAAGTAACATTCAGATATTTATGGCAACAAAATTACAGAAAAATATTAATTATAGCTGGTACCTCGGTAAAGAAAAATTTGAGGTAAAGTTGTATCCATTTTTGGGGAAAATTATGTCAAGCAGCTTGAATGACTGATCATATTTCTCATAGCATCATTTTGCTCATTTACATTCTGTGTCAAAAATCCCTGTGACCCTACTGTACGCAATTGAACTAATTGATGTGATGAAATGGGACTTTTTTCAGATAAAAAAGAAGGCCTGATTATGCTGAAATTTTGTGGTTTTAATACATGTGTGGCTACCCCACCAATTAGATTAGAATTGTGGTTAAAGAGTACCTTCATACAAGGACTCCCAGCAGTTATATCCTGGGGGTGTTGGTGTCTGAGAAATGATGTGAATTCATTAAGGAATTTTATGCATATAGAGATTGTGGAATATTTGGGTGAAAGTTATTTAGAGTGTGGAAATATTTAGTGGTTCTAAATTGCAGAATGTGACACCACCAGCATTTATTTTACCTACACCTGATGAACCTGTGCTAAAATGGAGCAAGTGGAAGACAGTTTCTTCGGATTATACCAGGGTTTAGGGGACAAATTTAAGAACTGAACGAAAATATGCATTATTTTGAAATAGTTTAGGCACTGAAGGGAAGCTGTCCTAAAAAATTTACCAGACTTTGAAATAGTTTAAGCACTGAAGGGAAGCTGTCCTAGAAAATTTACTAGACTTGAGTCAGGAGGAAATGTGGAAATTGAATAAATATTAAATCTGTATATGTAAATTAGATTCACATTATCGTCCAAGGATCAGCACATCAGCAATGGAGCATTATCATTTTGGGCACAGGGTGAAGGGGAGTGAAGAAACGGTGGCAGAATACATAACGAGTTTGAGGAAGTTAATGCCTACTTGTACATTTGGGAATGGCACAGGAGAAAGGATTCAGGATCAGTTTGTTCTAAAATGTAAAAGTGAGAAAACAAGAGAGGAACTGTGGTTAAAAAGATAAACGTCCATTAGAGAAAGTTATTGCAGTTGCAATGAGGGTCCCCTTGAGCACATTGATGAGAAGACAGTTAATGAAGTTGTGGGAGAGGTAGGGAAAAAGTAGAAGTTAGGAAGATGGATGATTTTAGAGGTGTATGTTTCAGGTTTGAAAAAAGCATAGGGCTGATGTAAACGACTTCTGCTATTTTGGGATTTTGCCACGGATGTGGAAAAATTGTCATTTTGTTAGATGTTGTAGGAGTAAAATAAAAAGGAACCTAAATATGACGTGAAAGAGGTGGCTTATGAGACTATTTTTCAAATCAAATATAAGAATAAGGGCCACCCAAGTGAAAAGGTGTTGATTGAAGGACAAGAAATGTCAATGAAATTGATTTGTGTTCTCACTTGTTTCGCTTGTCGGAGCAAAGTATTTTACAACTTTGGATTTGCCTTTGGTGCATCATCAAGTTGAATTGGAGGAGACTAGCCAAATTCTGACGGCACTCATAATACCCATAGGCACGTTCAAATACAAGAGGATGCCGTTTGGGCTGATATCAGCTTCTTCTGTATTTTAGAGAGTGATGACAAAATTGATGGGTGACATTTATTGGTTGAGGTGTTATCAAGATGTTGTGCTAATAGTAAGCATGTGCCAGAACATGATATGAGAGTGAGGTGTTTTCTGATGAGTTTATTGAATGTAGGGCTGACTTTGAAATTAGAAAAACAGAAAACATAAGAATGAAAATTTGTTTGGGAGGAAGTGAACTATTTATGTCAGGGGCTGGCATCTCACTAAAAAGGGAAATGCTGGATACGATTTCGAAGACAAAGGAACCCGGAATCAAAGAAGAATTAATTTTCTTCAAATGGAGAGATGCATGCAAAAGTGAGTTTGAAAAATTAAAAGAAGATTTGAAAGTTGCTCTCTGTTTACAAGCATTTGTGGCAGAAGAGAACGGCATAATTGTGACATGTGCTAGTGGAAAAAAATTAGGTGCAGTACTTTTGCAAAAGAATAATGGGGCAGAAAGACTCCTAGATTGTGCATTAAGAAGATTTGGCCATTTATTGGGCACTGAATAAGTTTAGGAATTTGATTAAGGGAACATGTTTTGAAGTGTACTCAGACCACAATCATTTGAAAGAAGTGTTTATGAGAAAGGGTTTGGATGCTATTCTTGCAAGAATAAGAAGGTTGGTGATTTTTTTAAATAAGATTTCTGTTTCAGTATGGAGCATATTCCAGGTATTAAGACTAGCTCAGCAGATTGTTTGCCTAGGTTGGTGAATGTGGGTGAAGATGTTGAAGATGATGAGGAGTTTGAAGATGATTGTGTAATGGTGTGTGAGGTTACACTTAGCTTAATTAGTAAAGAAGATTGGAGAATGGAGCTTGACAAGGATGAGGTGTTGTATAATGTAATGGAATTATTAAGAACTGGGAAAGTTGCAGTTATGGATAAAACATGGAGCATCTTATGGAACATATTGGCCATGGATAAGGGTCTGTTAGCGAGATGTACGAAGTTGGTTCCACCTTTGGGTTTATTTTATCCCCGCAACATGGCGCCACCAACGCTTGGTCTGCTTCTTATCTGCGAGACGCTTGTGCTGGTCCACAATACCCTCACTTCTGTTTCCGGAGACAGCTGTGACGGAGTAACCTCCTATATTGACATTTTTATAGGTTTATTCAAGCTTGAAGTTGTAAAAGGTATTTCTTTTCTTACATCCCGTGTTTGCGCTGCCTCACTTTAAGTTGTTCTAATTTCTGCTCTATAATGGCTGCAGTAGATATTCCAGCTCATAGCAGAGCCGCGCTGAGAGCGCACTTGACTCATTATGCGGTTCCTGATGCTGGGGCCACACTTATTTTTGTGGTGGAAGCCGATCCGGCTCACCAGTTTGAAGTTTTTCACTCTTGGGTCACCTTTCCGGCGGTGGATGGCACTAATGATTTGTTTCACACATATGCTACCACCGCCGTTCCTCAGCAGTATCAGCCTTATAGAGCTCTTGAGATTCCGCTTACAGCTTGGCAACACCGTATTTGGTTTAATGGCGCCCTTCCTCACCCATTAACGGTCGTCCGTTTAGGCCCTTTATCTATAGATGGGGCCACATGGCCCGTTTACCCCACACCCACGTGCTTTTACAACTGCTACTTTGGCAGAGCTCCGCGTCTTGCATACTTCGTTAGTGCGCGTATATAGAGCTGTAATACAGTACGTCACACGCACCATCCAGGTGAGACCACCTGGCGCTGCAGTACAACCTGCAGGTCCGGGTGGCGTAACCATCAGTCCCATTATTGTTAATTCTGTCATGGGCAAGCGCCCACAGAATAAGGATGAATTGCCTTATTGGCTTGCCGAGAAATTTGGACAGATCAAAGCTGTCTTTCCTAATAACACTCCTGTGGATAAACACAGGATTTTAACTATTAGTTTGCCTAAAGACTTAATTCCCGAATTGGCTGATTGTAACACCTGGGGCAGGGTGTTTGCAGCGGTATATTCTATGTGTTTCGGCACCCCCTCCATGACCGTACTCCCCTCTGTGATTAAGCGTGTTCAAGATGAACACGGAGCAGAAGCGGCTGTTGAACTGGGGATGAGACTGGTGGGGGTGTTCGACGTGGTTGCTGATATGATCCTTGCAAATGTCAAGGGCGATGCCGTTTGCTTTCAAGTAGCAAACCGCTTAGAGTCGGTCGGGGAGGCTGACAAACCACGAGAATTACCAAAGATTATTGCGAAGGCTTATAAAACCATTGGCCGCAATAGTCTGGGAAATAAGCCTTTCATTCCAACACAAACGCAGTCTCAAAAACAACCACAGGCCCAACCTGAAAAGGATGGGCGCCCTTTCTTTCCTAAAAAGAATTGGCAGAGAAATAAACAGCAGGGTTCCCAACAACAGAAGCAGGGTTTGCGTGCCAGTTCACCGACCACTGATGCTTCTTAACGTACTTATGACTTGCGCGATCGCACTAAAATTAAGTCTCCTGAGAGATTCCAGGTTCCTGATCAGCGTTCTCCTCGTTCTTTACAGGAAACATCTGGCTCACAAGCCGGTGGAGGGGATCGCCAGGATCGAGGATGAGGTCAACCTGCGGCACACCTTCGTGAACAGCCTCAGCAGTTTGACGTCAAGGACAAGCAGGGTGATTCCGCATGTACCCGTTGTAGGAAGGTGGAATCTGACTATATGGTTGCCCCCACTTTTTTATGGTGTTTTGCTGGTTTATGACTTAGTTGGACTGGGACCCTGCTATTCAGGGCCCCAGTCTATCTGCTCTCTCTCTAAATGACATGGAGTGCACTCTAGGTGCACTAGTGATTGGATACTGTGGTGCCTTATGAGTCCCTAGTATATGGTACCTTAGGTGCCAAGGGCATAGGTACTTCACAGGCCTCCCAGGGGCTGCAGCATATGTTATGCCACCCCTGGGAAGCAGTCTAAATCTGACACCACAGGCCTGCTACTGCAGCCTGGGTGAGGTGGTGCTAGCACCCCTCACTGAGATATAGGTTTCCTATATCTCTCCTGCACACACATATAAACCTATCAGTCACCCCTAAGGCAGGCCCTATCAATCCTGAGGGCAGGGTGCTTGGCTTCTATGTGAGGGGGTGCCTCTGCATGAGCAGGGCCCCTCTGCAGTTCTCAGAGTCCATTCTCTGGTGCTGTTTGTGGATGCGGTTAAACCATATACTCTTAAGTGCATTATATCCTCGCGGTAAATGCTAACTTTGGAATGGCTGCATCAAAACATGTCGTGTTTGGTGTCAAACATCTTGGAATACTACCCCCCCGCCAATCTTGGCGGCGGGGGTAGCATTCCACCCTTCTAGAGGGATAAGACATGTACCTGCTGTGGAAACGCGGTAGAATCCTAAAGAGCCCTGGCATCACAAAATGGATGCCACCAGTCACAGACACTGGGCTGCCCTCCTGCTGATGACCGAAACTCGCAGTGGAGGAAGCCCAACAATAGGCATCCTGTCACAGGGAGGTGTAACCACCTTCCAGACAGGGTTTAGTGTATTGGGGCTGGGTGGGTGCACTCTTAGAGTGCTTTGAAGTCCTGCACTGGGGAGCAGAAGGCTCCTCTGTGCATATGCCAGTTCAAACCAGCTCAGGGGCTACCTGCCCCTGCTCTGGCACGAAACTGGACAAAGGGAAGTGGGTGTAGCCACCCCTCCCTTGACCCTCCCATAGGTGGGGTCATAGAGCTAGTCCATCCCCTCTTTTTAGTTTAAGAGGGGGAACCTTACCATTGCAAAGCAGATAACCCCTGGACGACGCTCTACAGAAGAATCCTGGCCCTTCGACGTTCCACTACCTTTGGAAGACAGAAGAATCTCCCTTGGAGTCAAGGAGTGACTCCCCTGCTTGGCAGGCACCAAAAACGACAACGACGGTCGGAAACTACGCCGCTCCCGCCGGAGTCCGAAGTCCCTGCAGCCCAAGAAGTGGATTTCCTGACCTCTCCCAGGCCATCGTGAGTCCCCAGCGAAGCTGAGGCAAGTGGACCCCACGAGTAACGAGGAACCGCGACCCCTGGGTACCGTGCACTATTGTCGAGTGCAACCCCTTCACAACGTTCTACGAACTTGTGCTTTGGACCACGTGTGGTCCCGACCTCCAGCAGGAATCCCTCCGAAGATCAGAGGCCTACACCGTCCCGAGTGACCGTGGGCCCCTGTTGAGTGATTCCGCCCGAGGTGTCTTCGCGATCCCTTGCCCGCTGGCTTGTGGGTCCCCAGAAGACTTCTTAACCAAACCAAAGGGCTCCCCTGGTTGCTCCAGGCCTGCCCTGACTTACCCTCGCTGGGTGAGTCCCTCAGACCTTGCTGGTCTGCGCCATCGACTTTTCTTCATCTCCCCGAGACTTGCGGCTGCCAAGGCTTGTTGGCTCCGATCGAGTTGCCGACACCGCAGTCAGCTGCAGACGTCGAGGGACACACCGAATCCAGCTCCTGGTCGTCGTCGACGCCTCCTGGACCACGTGGCTGAAGAGTCAAGGCACCCGCAACCGACCTGAAGCGACCGACGACGGTGGGCATCCATCTTCCTTGCCCCGGGTCACTGCCAAGTGACTTTGAACACTGTCCCCTCTGCTTTCAGGTCATCCTTCTTCAGAATCCAGGCTTGGATTCCACCGGACACTTCTTCAGCTCCCGCAAGCAGCAAGTCTTCTTTGTTCGCCATTGAAAACGACGCCGCGACCCGACACCAAAGGACACCTGTGCACCCGGCTTCCCTGGGTGAGGTAACTCCAGCACTACGGTGCTCCTGTGGGTGTGGGCCCTAGAACTACTTACCCTGTAAGTGACTTGCTTGTAGGTTCTCCCGAAGTATCCTAAAACTCTTTATTTCCAACCGCGACTTGCCCCATTGAAGCTAACGGCGATTCGCGCCTGTGTATCCACACTGCACGCGTCCCCCGTGGGTCCTTTACTTACCTGCCTTGGGTGGTTTCGTGAGGCCCCAGCACTTCTGAAGGCCCTAGGCCTTGTCTCCTCGCAAGTCGTTGTTTCTAAGTCTCTTACTTAGTATATGGTCTGGTACGCCCCTAGGGCCCCAGCCATATTTTGTGCTTAACTTATTGTGAAACGTTGATTTGTGCATATGTTTGTCTTCTAATCTCATAAAGAGATTAGTAGAGAGTTATTTAGAAATAAATACATATATATTTGATATATATACCTGTGTGGTGTCTTTTCATTTGGTGATTCAAGAGATTATATGGTAAAACAAGCTGCTTTACATTCCTCCGAGACTTAGCCTGAAGGCTGCTCTCCACAGCTACCACTAGGATAGCTTTCTTTAAAAGGTTGTCTTAAACCTATCTACCATAAGAGTCGATTTGCCCTGGTGCAAGGTGTCCACTTTAATTAGTGAACAGCATATACCAGGCCAACTTCTCACATTGGTGGGCAGCGTGTGGGATTCCAGCTTGCCATTGTTTTACCAGAAAATCTCTATTTGAATTACTAACTGAAAACCATTATAGGTACTCAAGGTACATATAAAGTCAAGCTTAGTATCAATAAGTTCTACTGAACTTAGAGCTGTGTGCCAAGGGATAGCACACCCTTTCCACAGCTCAAGCTAGGATCAGTAGGCCACAAACTAGTGTAGGTAGTACAACACTGCACAACACTAGAATGTCCTTAAAGGGTGGACCCAGTGGATCCACTCAGCCTCAGTATAAGGACATGGCTTTCTCTGACTTGAGAGCCATGTGTGTTGACAGACACCTGAGACTAGGACAGAGTCCCTCAACACTACACCTGATAGATCTGCTGACAGCAGATGACCTTAGATTGGCTCTAGGAGCTAAGGGGTCTGAATCAGTGGGTGGGTCAATCATAGTATCTGGGTCAGATGAGGACAATCCGAATGACCAAGACTCTGTGGTTGAAGGGCCAGGCTTCAAGGAGCCTGAACAGGACAGAGGAGTTCTCCCTAAGAGAACTGGCAGAGTGGATGAGAGGCACAGATCCCCTTCCAGGGAATCTGAGCACTCTTATCACTCTGGCAGAGAATTTGTCCAAGAGAGGAGCTCATACTTTAACTTAAGAGAGACCTCCTCTGAGAGAAGGTGCAAACTGCTCCAGTATGAGGAAGCCAAAGTGGCCCTCAGAACCAAGCAGTTGGCACTGGATAGAGAAGCCCTGGAGATCCAGAGAGCTTCCAGAAGGGAGGGTTTAGAACCCCTGGTGGCAGCAACAGTGTCCCTAGAGGCAGAGAATATGTCCCTGACCATAGGAACCTGAGCAAGGTTGTTCCTCCCTACCAGAGTGGGGATGATATCCACAAGTGGATAACTGCTATGGAGAGGGCCTGTAGAGTACAGCAGGTCCCCCAAAAGCAGTGGGCAGCAATCTTGTGGCTCTCCTTTTCAGATAAAGGTAGAGACAAGCTCCTCACTGTTAGAGAAGAGGATGCTGATAATTATGAGGTCCTGAAGAGTGCACTGATAGATGGGTTTGGCTTAACCACTGAAGAGTACAGGTTGAAGTTCAGAGATACCCAGAAGGCACAGACTCAGGACTGGACAGACTTTGTAGATTGTGCATCCAAGGCTCTGGAGGGTTGGCTGGTTGGCAGTAGGGTTACTGATTTCAAAGGATTTTATAATCTAATGATGAGAGAACAGATCCTTAATAATTGTCAAAACCAGCTTTTACACCAGTACCTGGTGGACTCTGATCTGACCTCTCCCCAAGAATTGGGAAAGAAGGCAGACAAATGGGTCAGAACCAGAGTAAGGCCTAAGAATCAGGGTGGTGACCACAAGAAAGATTCTACCAAGTCCCAAGAGAAAGGTGGGGATAAATCCAAGGATAAGTCCACTACAGGGCCCCAAAATTCCTCTTCTGGGGGTGGGTCCCAAACTCCTTCCTCTCCTGAAAAGAAACCCTATTGCCATGTCTGTAAAAAGCCTGGGCACTGGAAATCTGATCCCAGTTGTCCCAGGAATGGCAATAAAGAAAATGTTCCTCCAACAACTACTACCACCCCTCCTGGTACTACCAGTAGTAATCCTCCAGTTGGGAGTAGTGCACCCAAAAAGTTAGGTGCTTTTGCAAGAGGAACAGAGGTGGGCCCTAGTTTAGACAGGACCCCTCAACAGACTCCTCAGATTCTGATGGTGGTGTAGGATATGCCACCTTTACCATGGGTCCCATAGCATTGGGCAGGTACAGACTGGAGCCAATGATTAATGGTCAGAAAGCTGTGGCATTTAGGGACACAGGGGCTAGTGTCACCATGGTGGCAGGGAAACTAGTCCCCCTCACCAGCTTTTACCTGAGTTTAAATACCAGGTGACCAACATTGATGGTGTCAGAACAGATCACCCCATGGCCATAGTCAATCTCAGCTGGGAGGGGGTCACAGGCCCAAAAAGAGTGGCAGTGTCCCCAACCCTACCTGTAGATTGCCTGATGGGCAATGATTTGGAAATTTCAGCCTGGGCTGAAGTTGAACACCAAACCCATCTTAGGATGTTGGGCGTCCCTGCAAGGTTAGTGGGGCTGTGATGGCCACAGCCCCAGCCCAAGAATTTGGAGAGATGGAGCCTGAAAGAATGGCCCACTCTCCCCCGAAAGAGAGCACAAGGGTTGAAGAAAAGTCTTCTTCCCCCAGACAGTAGGTAAGGGTCAGCCTCCTCAGGGAACTGACCCTACCCCTAGTGAAGGAACTGCCACAGAGGTAGTCAGGCCTGGCCTGGCCACACCCCTGATGGCAGAGGACCCTTCCAAGGTGGTACCCAGTCTGGAGCAGGTAACCTGCCCCTCTCTACCCTGCCTCAGTCAGCCCAGGGCTGCAGAGGTCAGGGAGGTCAGTGGACCCCCGGGCCCCCTGTCCAGAGGAAGCCCCCATCAGCAGATTAGGGGCACCCAGTCTAGTAGCCCTAGCCAGGTGAAAATTCCTCTACACACTGAGGGATCCCCCATACCTTTATGTAGGGACCTCCCCAGAAGGACTCTGGTAGGCAAGGGCAAACCTGGGACCAGAAGGTTCCAAACCTGCCATGTCCCTCCAGTGTTCCATCCAAAGGGACCCAACCCCCAGCTGTAGGCAGCCAAAGGTTGACCCTTAGAGCAAAGTGCAACTCAGTCATGGAAAGACAGGCATACATGGTGACCAGTGATCTGAGGAAGCTGAGGCCAACATTCCTAGGGCCTCACTTCCCTACTCAGACACCTCACCGGCCTTGTACTTTACCTAAGCACACCAGAGGTAGTGATTCCCCATGGTGGAGACCCTCTCATACCCTTAGGGCGAGGGATTGCTTAGTGGACCATAACATAGGGGGCAACCATGCTAGTGCAGGTGCTTCCTTATATGGCCACTTAGTCAATATAGGCTCAACTGGTCAAGGTTAGCCTTATCTCCTTTCGTTTGGGGGGGTTATGTAGGAAGGTGGAATCTGACTATATGGTTGCCCCCACTTTTTTTATGGTGTTTTGCTGGTTTATGACTTAGTTGGACTGGGACCCTGCTATTCAGGGCCCCAGTCTATCTGCTCTCTCTCTAAATGACATGGAGTGCACTCTAGGTGCACTAGTGATTGGATACTGTGGTGCCTTATGAGTCCCTAGTATATGGTACCTTAGGTGCCAAGGGCATAGGTACTTCACAGGCCTCCCAGGGGCTGCAGCATATGTTATGCCACCCCTGGGAAGCAGTCTAAATCTGACACCACAGGCCTGCTACTGCAGCCTGGGTGAGGTGGTGCTAGCACCCCTCACTGAGATATAGGTTTCCTATATCTCTCCTGCACACACATATAAACCTATCAGTCACCCCTAAGGCAGGCCCTATCAATCCTGAGGGCAGGGTGCTTGGCTTCTATGTGAGGGGGTGCCTCTGCATGAGCAGGGCCCCTCTGCAGTTCTCAGAGTCCATTCTCTGGTGCTGTTTGTGGATGCGGTTAAACCATATACTCTTAAGTGCATTATATCCTCGCGGTAAATGCTAACTTTGGAATGGCTGCATCAAAACATGTCGTGTTTGGTGTCAAACATCTTGGAATACTACCCCCCCGCCAATCTTGGCGGCGGGGGTAGCATTCCACCCTTCTAGAGGGATAAGACATGTACCTGCTGTGGAAACGCGGTAGAATCCTAAAGAGCCCTGGCATCACAAAATGGATGCCACCAGTCACAGACACTGGGCTGCCCTCCTGCTGATGACCGAAACTCGCAGTGGAGGAAGCCCAACAATAGGCATCCTGTCACAGGGAGGTGTAACCACCTTCCAGACAGGGTTTAGTGTATTGGGGCTGGGTGGGTGCACTCTTAGAGTGCTTTGAAGTCCTGCACTGGGGGAGCAGAAGGCTCCTCTGTGCATATGCCAGTTCAAACCAGCTCAGGGGCTACCTGCCCCTGCTCTGGCACGAAACTGGACAAAGGGAAGTGGGTGTAGCCACCCCTCCCTTGACCCTCCCATAGGTGGGGTCATAGAGCTAGTCCATCCCCTCTTTTTAGTTTAAGAGGGGGAACCTTGCCATTGCAAAGCAGATAACCCCTGGACGACGCTCTACAGAAGAATCCTGGCCCTTCGACGTTCCACTACCTTTGGAAGACAGAAGAATCTCCCTTGGAGTCAAGGAGTGACTCCCCTGCTTGGCAGGCACCAAAAACGACAACGACGGTCGGAAACTACGCCGCTCCCGCCGGAGTCCGAAGTCCCTGCAGCCCAAGAAGTGGATTTCCTGACCTCTCCCAGGCCATCGTGAGTCCCCAGCGAAGCTGAGGCAAGTGGACCCCACGAGTAACGAGGAACCGCGACCCCTGGGTACCGTGCACTATTGTCGAGTGCAACCCCTTCACAACGTTCTACGAACTTGTGCTTTGGACCACGTGTGGTCCCGACCTCCAGCAGGAATCCCTCCGAAGATCAGAGGCCTACACTGTCCCGAGTGACCGTGGGCCCCTGTTGAGTGATTCCGCCCGAGGTGTCTTCGCGATCCCTTGCCCGCTGGCTTGTGGGTCTCCAGAAGACTTCTTAACCAAACCAAAGGGCTCCCCTGGTTGCTCCAGGCCTGCCCTGACTTACCCTCGCTGGGTGAGTCCCTCAGACCTTGCTGGTCTGCGCCATCGACTTTTCTTCATCTCCCCGAGACTTGCGGCTGCCAAGGCTTGTTGGCTCCGATCGAGTTGCCGACACCGCAGTCAGCTGCAGACGTCGAGGGACACACCGAATCCAGCTCCTGGTCGTCGTCGACGCCTCCTGGACCACGTGGCTGAAGAGTCAAGGCACCCGCAACCGACCTGAAGCGACCGACGACGGTGGGCATCCATCTTCCTTGCCCCGGGTCACTGCCAAGTGACTTTGAACACTGTCCCCTCTGCTTTCAGGTCATCCTTCTTCAGAATCCAGGCTTGGATTCCACCGGACACTTCTTCAGCTCCCGCAAGCAGCAAGTCTTCTTTGTTCGCCATTGAAAACGACGCCGCGACCCGACACCAAAGGACACCTGTGCACCCGGCTTCCCTGGGTGAGGTAACTCCAGCACTACGGTGCTCCTGTGGGTGTGGGCCCTAGAACTACTTACCCTGTAAGTGACTTGCTTGTAGGTTCTCCCGAAGTATCCTAAAACTCTTTATTTCCAACCGCGACTTGCCCCATTGAAGCTAACGGCGATTCGCGCCTGTGTATCCACACTGCACGCGTCCCCCGTGGGTCCTTTACTTACCTGCCTTGGGTGGTTTCGTGAGGCCCCAGCACTTCTGAAGGCCCTAGGCCTTGTCTCCTCGCAAGTCGTTGTTTCTAAGTCTCTTACTTAGTATATGGTCTGGTACGCCCCTAGGGCCCCAGCCATATTTTGTGCTTAACTTATTGTGAAACGTTGATTTGTGCATATGTTTGTCTTCTAATCTCATAAAGAGATTAGTAGAGAGTTATTTAGAAATAAATACATATATATTTGATATATATACCTGTGTGGTGTCTTTTCATTTGGTGATTCAAGAGATTATATGGTAAAACAAGCTGCTTTACATTCCTCCGAGACTTAGCCTGAAGGCTGCTCTCCACAGCTACCACTAGGATAGCTTTCTTTAAAAGGTTGTCTTAAACCTATCTACCATAAGAGTCGATTTGCCCTGGTGCAAGGTGTCCACTTTAATTAGTGAACAGCATATACCAGGCCAACTTCTCACACCCGTCCTCCTTTTCAAAAGAAAAAGGTTGCAGCTTTAACAGCAAGATATGCCACAGACGGTGAGGACGCGACTCCTGGATCAGACATGGGCGGTGACTCTGCTCGACAGCGCGGCGGAGGTTACCATAGTCAGGGAGGCTCTACGTCCCCGTCTGGATGTGACAGCAACTGACACATTTGTAACAATTGAGACTGCAGATACTCGGGTTGCCCCCCCGGATAGGCTACACGAAGTCCTTTTTCTAATTGAAGGTGATATACTTCGTCCTATTAAGGTTGTGTTCTGCGAGAATCTAACCGCTACATATGACATTTTATTGGCGGAGAAGGATTGGCCTCCGCCCTTTGTGTTAGCCTCTTCTAGAGGGAAGGATGTGATACTTCCGAGTTTTTCATGTTGTGTCCCTGAGGAACAAGCGCAGGCTCTTGCAGAGGACTGGGCTTTGGCCTTAGCCCCAGCGGTGTATCGCAATCAAGTGGGTTGGGACGTTGATTCTCCAGCTCATGAAATACCATTGCGCTCTGTGCCACAGCCACAGCCTCAACCTCAATATCCCATCAAACGTAAAGCGAAAGCTTCTGTTTGTGAAATTCTGAGACAATTGGAGTATCATGGGGTCATTGAGTCATGTGTATCACCTATGAATAATCCTCTTTTTACTGTCCCTAAACCTTATGGTTCTTTTCGGATTGTATTGGATTATAGAAATTTGAACAGCCATTGCCGCACCTTTGCGGTACAAAACACACACAGTTCAGCGCTTGTGAATAATATTGTTCGTAAAAAATACAAAACGACACTTGACATTTCCAATGGTTTCTACAGTCACAATCTCGACCGTGCGAGTGGTGACCTGACAGCATTCAGTTGCGTCGAAAATCAGAAAAAATTTACACGGTTGCCTATGGGGTACAAGAACAGCCCGGGGGCATTTGCGGCACGCATAGTTTCTTTGTTGCATGACATTGACCCTGAGGCCTTGTCGTATGTTGATTACATTTATTTGACTGACGACGACCTCGCGCCGCATCTTGACCGAGTCGACCACATCATATTGTCTTTTGCCGACTATGGTTATAAGTTTAATTTTGCAAAGTCACACATTGCCCATCTGGCAGTGCTCTTTTTGGGCTACGAGCTCAATAGTGAGGGAAAGGGTCTAGCACCTCATTTCCTAGAGAAGTGTGCACATTTGCAACCCCCTTCTTCTTTGAAAAAGTTACAATCCCTGCTGTGAGGACTTACATTCCCGACTATGCCCAGCGTATCAAACCGCTTTATGCTTTGATACAACCTAAGTTCTCTTCTGCCAGCTGGCTTCCGGAACATACTTCCGTCCTGCAGTCTTTGCAGGCGGATTTGCTCGCAACTAACTTCTTAATGACTCGTGATAACACCACCAACCTGGTAATACGTATAATTTCTGGGGCAGTGGGTTTCACGTACTTAACATTCAATGAAGGAGACACGATACCTATTGCATACAAGTCACACTTGTACACTGCGGCTGAAATGCGCTTTTCCTCTGTGGAAAAAATCTTAACGGCAGTGCAGATGGTGATTCTAAAGGAACGCTCACTGGCACAGGGCAAACGCATTCTTATGGTCACTCCCTTCCCTGCCTTGGAAGCGGTGACTAGAGCTAGTGTGCCTAACTCTAAGGCATTGCACCCACGTTGGATTCAGTGGGCTACTTCTTTGACGTCTTCGGATGTCACATTTGTCTTTGATCCATCTCTTCAGACTCAGGAGTTTTTGCAGTATGAATTTGTTCATCCTTCTCCTTTGTCCCTTCTTCCTCTGTGTGAATACAAATGCATCATTTATACCGATGGCTCGGCGCAACCGGCCACGGGTTCCAAACATGCTTATTCCGCCGCTTGTGCTATTGTGGCTGGCTCCATTGAAGATGGAGAGTTTAAGTCATCCATTGTGCACACACAGGCACTAGGAGACTGCATGACGCAATTGGCCGAGCTGCGTGCTCTTGTTTTAGCTCTTGAGTTTGCTGATTCTCTAGTGAATACTCTTATTGTGTGCGATTCTTACTATTGTGTCCAGTCGTTCAATGACAACTTATTCTTTTGGTCTCAAAATGATTACCGCGATTCTAAAGGCAGTGCAGTTAAGCATAAATCGCTTTGGGTTCGAGTGGCAGATCTTAAACAACGTCTGCCTCTCACACATGTTATTCACACTCTTGGCCACCAGCGTATCGGAACACACGCTCTTGGTAATTCTCTGGCTGATGAAGCGGCCAAGTCTGCAGTAGCCACGTGTCCCATAGCAGCAGTTACAAGATCTATGACTAAGGTTGATAATGAAATTCTGGCAGCGGTTGCTGCAACTAGGGAGGGAGGTAATTATCCTGCGGGTTTCCCTTCTAAATACTCTTATTATGTAACTCCCGAACAAGTTCCTTATGTTACCATTCCTTCGGTTGGGGATCGGCTGATTCCCAACTCAGACTGCAGACAAGCTTTGATCAAGGCCGCACACGAAGGCATTGCTTCGGCCCATGCTGGTGTGTCGGCAACAGTCTCTATTCTTCAGCAACGTTACTGGTGGCGTGGTTTATATAAACAGACTAGTTATGTTCTTTGCTGTGATGTTTGTCAACAAATCAAGCCTTCTACAGTCCCTCCCCGCCACAAACACAGCTATATATTTCTAATAGACCTTTTGGCTGTGTCTATCTTGATCACTGCGGTCCACTTTCTTCTGATACTGCATAAAAGTATATCTTAGTTGCGGTTGATTCATGCACTAGATTCCTCTGGGTATGGCCACAATGTAGTGCTGACGCTCGAAATGTCATCAGGGATTTGCGTGTCTTTATCGGGATGTTTGCCTGTGGTACCTTCCATTCTGACCAAGGTCCAGCGTTTGCCTCTAAGGCTTACAAGGATGCAATGAAGTCGTTGGGGGTACAGGTGCAGTTTACGTCTCCATACAGACCTGAGGGCAATTCAGTTGTTGAGTGAATGAACCGTGACTTAAAGCAATCCTTGACAGCTAGAGTCTTAGGTACTGGCAGGGACTGGCTGTCCCACTTGTATGGGGTCCAACGTGCATTAAATAATCTCCCTAGAAGATCTCTGGGTGGGCGTACCCCTTACGAAATGCTCTTTGGCTTTCAAATGTTTGTTCCTGACCTTGATGGTCTGGACATTGTGGCGGCTGCCTCTAAGTTTTACGTAGATAATCATTCTGCTATGTTACAGGATCTACAAAAGTCCTGTGATGCTCTGGCAACTGAGCATTTACCATCTTCGTCTGCTGATGCACAACTGATTCCTGTTACCGGTTGGCTTCCTAAAGTTGGAGATCTAGTGCGGGAGAAGATTGAAAACAAAAAAGAATTTGGTCCCTCTTATCGTGCTCCGGTTTCTGTGCTTGGACTGAAGGGTACTCGTACTGTCATTCTACCACCATTGCCAGGTTGCAAAGACGACAGATTCATCTCGGTGGACAATGTCAAGTTACACCGTGTGGCCGATTCTGAATAGTGTGACACCTGCAGTTTCCTGCAGCGCAATATCCTTAGCACCGTTCACTTTGTCGCCACCTGATGCCACACGGATGTCTGCTCACATGATGGACACTGTAATTGACCTTCAACCTATGCGACCATCATCTTCTGCGATGGATCTTGTGTGTACTTTTCCGGCTACTGATTCCGTGTGTGAAATACCATCTAGCCCACGTGCACAAATAGAGGATTCTACGCTTTCGCCTTTGCTTCCCATGCCTGTGAGTGCCTCTGCTGGAGGAAAGGCACCCCTTTCTTCTGCCTCGTCCTCCTGTACATCCAGTTTGCCTGATGCACCTAAGTCTAAGTTGCGTATCTTTTACTCCTGGTTCAAAAAGACGTATTTCGTTCCCCCATGGACCTACATTTGGTTGGTGCTTCTCCTGATATTTCTTTTCATGTCCATTGGGTTTGTGACAGTGTTCTTTTTGCTTATAAATGGCCATTACCTCCCTGAACGCTCTGCAGTAAATATGGTCGATGGAACTTTGGCTCCACACACATCGTCCCCTATCATGAAACGAGACAAGACTTTTGTGAATATTTCAGCTTTTCCAGTTCATGATGGAATGGTTTGAGACAAAGTAGCTTACGAAATCCATGGCCCGACAGAGGTCATTAGAGTTCCATACGTATTTCGCGTCTCATTAGGAGATGTGGTGACATGGGACATACATTTTGATGATTGGGATGTGCAAGCCGTTCATGCATTGTTTTCAGATTTAAAATATTATGCTGCATTTGATGCTGAAGATTTGTATTTAAATTCTGCCAATTATGGTGATCTTTTTTGCTATCAACATTATGGGCATCATTTTTTACACATGTCGAACACCATGAGACCTGTTTTTAATTTTACCCAATGGGAACATTGTCCCACTCCCTTAAAAGGGAGTTCTAAAACGCTTAGGGATAAATTCACATATTTTTCTACCTATGATTTGACTAATCCAGACTCCTATTATTTTCGGCTTCACAAACCTCCTACATCGAAGTACCTATTATCACACACTACACTAATTTATGGCCTTGCAACAGGCAAAAACCTAAATACCCCTCTATTCCGGCATTAGCTGAATATAATAATTGGCGGTTACATAATAACCATACCGTGGAGGCTTTACAGACTCTACTTCAGAATGCCTCCTTTAATGTTTCTGAAATCGATCCATTGGGATGGTTGTTGTGGCAATCTAATGCTAATGCATGCCAGTTGCGTTTCCATAATGTTACACCTGGTTTCTTTCAGACTAAGCCAGACCCTTGTTGTCCACCTCATCATTCTGTGACAACATACTCGGTAGGTAAATTGTGCCAGCAGTGGCTGGAACACTCTAACCTTGCATCTGTCAAACAGCACCTTTCCATCCTATCAAATGATATTGATAGGCTGATTTTCTTCTAGGCCCACGTAATCCAAGGGCCAAGAGATTTCTGTATGCCTCTTATAATGAAATTTGGAAACTTTCGCAGATGGAAGCCGCCTTCCGTCTCCGTCAAATTGACCAGGCAAGCTTGGAAAAAGTCCTTGCTGTAGTAGACAACAGCATTAATACGCTTTCTTCACGCATTTACACCTTAGACAATATTGTTTCTTCTGTAATAGATATTGTGCAAAGTGATGTTTCTGTGTTATATCATGGTCAGAATCAGTTAAGGTCGGTCATGCAATTCGCTTGGACTTCGCAGACACTGAAAATGGGAAAAGTGCCTTGGGATTATTTAAACGCCACCCCCTTAATTTTGCCTTTTAACCTAACTGATAAACAGAAGTTTATGTCCATGAAAGACGCTGTATACACGCTGTTACATATTGAACAATTGGAGCCTTTGCCGTTCTCCGTAGCGGAAACGGACTCTGCTGTTTGGTTAATTCATGGCGTTATCACTTTGCCCTTTTCACTTTTTCAGTTTAAATCATGTATGCAACACTTTCCTGTTGGCCGCTTTGAATCGCTTGGCACTGCATTTTTGCATGAATTGTGGGTTCTGCCCTTTGCTTATCGGTGTTTGAGGGAGGATAAGGAGGTTTTCCTCACAGGGGAGGAGTGTGATTCAGGACTGGGTCACTCACTTGTGTGCAAACACGTTAAGTTGCACGGCGAATGTAACGTGTCAGCGCCCAATCTAGCTTGCTTTTTGAAAGGGTCCCCGGTACCATCTATCACGCCTGTCTTTACATTGCTTACTAACGGCAGCTATCTCATTTTAAACAATCAAGACTGCTGTGGTTTGCGGGTGGGTGTCCCATATTTGGTAACTGTTTCCCAGCACGTAACTTGCTGTAGCAATGTCCTTTTTCTGCCCCCGCATGGGAGTTTAGATTCCTCGCTTTGGCCTTCCATTCCGACTTTGAAAACAGAGTTCAACAAGTTGAGCAGGCTCAAAGCCCTTTTATTCCAACAGGAGGTGGCCCTCACTTCCGCCCGTGAAACATTCAGGTTGCAGGTGGCACGGACATCGAGTGAGATACAGTCGCTTCTTAACACTAACCTCCCACTTCATTTAGGTGAACTAATTCACCAAATATTTAATGCATCTGATACAACAGGCCTTGCCCATTTTTTTAAATGTGTGGGATCTGGCCTGGTGACTTCCTTCCAAACTATATTCGGAGTAATACCGGCTTTTATTCTCTCTCTTTTCCAGTGTTTTCAGAGGGTTTCCCCTGATATTGGCGCTGGCTGCTGGTGTCCTGCTTCTCCTTGTTCTGCTTCGCAATGGCTGCTCGCTTTGTGGCTCTGCACAGCCCGGCACAGCTACAACTGTATCGTGATCGCCTGTATGAGGCTGTTGGATGCTTACCTTTAGCCACACTTGGCGTAACTTATCACTTAACATTCCGCTTTGCCTATTTTACTTGCGTGCAAACAGTGCTTCATTGAAAATGGTGTCATTTTTCCTGGGCGATGGAACTTTGCTTATCAAACACGTGGTGTCCAATCCCTGATTTTGGCCGGTTGATGGGTCCCTTAGAGACGCATGACATGGCTTGTCTGTGGATGGTCAAATGGCACGTGCAGCTTTGCTTGGAATCTTGGATCAATGGGATATCTGTGCGGCTGCGCAGACTTTCCTACAACGAAGTTTCATTGAATATCACGCAAGTTTGCCTTTTCTATTTTTGGATGCTCCTGTTTGTAGGGAACATGATTGTTCCTTCGACCTACTCAATTGGATGTCTTCACCTTTTTCCACCGATTACAATGATGAACTATTGGAATGGATTGCATTCCTTTGCACCCAAACCTTTATGGATTGACTGCTCAGGTCGTCCGTACTCCACTGTCTGACATACAGACTCTCCTTTTCGCTTTCCCAAGCTCAACGTACTGTTTTTCTCGGATTTTTTTCCTTCGCTTGTCTCCGATTTAGTTTTTTGCCCATATTTTTATCACTGCTTGACTTTTGAACTCTGTTTTTGTTCTTCTGTCTATGTCCTACTGACTTACCAGGGGGAGGGTGTTATATGGGGTTATAAGGCCCTAAGACACATTGTCGACATTGCTAAGTTAGCATGCGTTTTGCTTGCCCTATGCTGCTACTTTTGCGCACGTCTCTGCTAAGCATTTGTTTTCGCGACACTTTGCCTCTGCTCTGTACATGATATCAGATTGTTTTTCACGTTCTTAGCCTTCCCTTCAATACTGTCTGAGCATAATGTGCAAGGTCGGTCAATAATGTCTCTTGTTATTCTGTTCTGGTCAGTCCCTATTTCCTAGACAAAACATGTAACCAACAGCTGCAATGCGGAAGAATCGTGCTTTGATATAACGTTGTTGCATGTTTTTGAAACACTCTCGAAGAAAGCCGTTCTATGGAGCTGAGCACTGCTGTTCCTATGATGTGAACCCTTGGGTTTAGGCTTTCAGGTAGGGGTCTGCTAATAATGCCTAGAGATCTTCTGTTATATAAAATAACTTCTTACTGCCTTGGGGAGGGTGATTAGGCATGGTTATTTAGCCTTTTTCACAGTCTTTATAAAATGACGACTCCTTTTATATTCTATGGTATTGTGACAATGCTAATGATTTTAGCTTTATGCATTTGCTGCTAGTTGTGGTTTGCATACTGTATCATGGATCACTATAGTCAAAATAAACATTGAACTTGTTTTGTGACTCTGATTATTTTATTGTGGACAAGTACGTGAGAGCGAAAGAGTGTCTTGTTCCTGCGACTCTGAGGTGAGTTGGGAGTGCTCGTGTTCTGGGTTGTCTAAACATTCGTAGCTTCTTGATATTTGTAGGAGACCGAATGAGACACTATTGCTAGTCGGTTTGGATTTTGGGTACTAAGGTGATAGGAAGTACACCCCTATTTACTGAGGTCCTGTTTTCTTGTGCATAGTTCTGTGTATGAGGAGAATCCCCGCAACAATGTGTGCTTCTTGTTAGTTTTGTCACACAAAGGGCATATGGGCATTGATAAAACTGAAGAGAAAATTCAGGTGGATATTTGGTAGCTGGATATTGATTTAGAAATTGTAATAACTGTGACAAAACTTTTAAAACCAGAAATGTACACGTGGTCTGTTGTGCTTAACTACTTATCTGTGGAAAGCGTTGGCAATAGATCTGGACCAATGTGAGGGAAGCATTCGATGTTGTATTTAGTTGTGGTGGTTGACTTATTCTCAAGGTGAGTTGTGGTTGCAAGTGTAAGGGATGTTAGGTCTAGTATGATAATGATGTTTTTGGATAAGGTTTTTGTAGTGGGCTGGCCCCACGTGTTCAGAAGACATAGTAGACGTAGCCAAGATGTATTTCATGTAGTTTATTAAGTCCTTAGGAAGTAATTACACCAGGAGCAGCCTACTAGCTGCTCAGCCCATCTTCCAACTGACAACACTCACACCAGGCACCCAAGCATTCTACACATGTCAAACACACCAACATTCTACACCGAACACTCACACTGGCTGAGCAGCTAGGAACAAGGTGAAAGGGAACATTACAGCATAACATAAGAATACTACATATCCTCTCCCTTTTATATTGAAAAAATAAATAGAAAGCACATTAAAATGAAAACAACTATACACAGGAATGTACAAATGGTGAAAACAGTCCATAAACCCTGGGATGAATGGTAAAACCACATCACGAGAGGGAAAACAGACAAACAAAGAAGGAAAGGAGAATGAAAGGATAAAACACACTAACACCATCCTCCTCCTTTAAAAGAGAACAAAAAGCGAAAAAGAAAGTAGTGTAAGAACAGCTCACAGATACCAAGTGAGCAACAACCACATTGAAAGTAAATGGGAAAACATACCCCAAGACTAAAACACTGTGGGTGGACTAGTAGTGTAAGAACAGCTCACAGATACCAAGTGAGCAACAACCACATTGAAAGTAAAGGGGAAAACATACCCCAAGACTAAAACACTGTGGGTACACCCAAGGATGTACTTCTCAACTAAGGAGACTGTGGCCAAAACGCCACCCCTCATGTAAGGGAACATGCCAAAATGGGACTAACCCAAGACCTGAGCAGTGTAACAACCAGTGTCAAATGGGACTGACACCCAAGGATATGTGCAATATAAGTAAACGACACAGGTGCAGCACAGTGTGACACACACAATACGTCGACATGAAGCACAGAGTGACTTACACACAAAATGATGATGCAAAAGAACTGGGTGAGGCGCAGGGCGACTTACACACAACATGACAACGTGAGGCGCAGGGCGACTTATACAACATGAAAACATGAGGCGCAGGGTGACTTATACAACATGAAAACGTGAGGCGCAGGGCGACTTATACAACATGACAACGTGAGGCGCAGGGCGACTTACACACAACTTGACAACGTGAGGCGCAGGGCAACTTACACACAACTTGACAACAAAACAAAGTACGTTAATTGGAAAAAATAACACCCCATAACACGAACAGCGTAAGGGTTAACAACAACAATATAGAGAGACAAATGATGTAGAAATGGGGCCAAAACCCATACCAAACGTAAGTAGGGAACAAAACCCTTAAGCCACCCCTCATGTAAGGGTACAAAGGCTTAGCAAATACTGTAACCAAAACGTAGAGAGGAGACATGGGACTAGGACCCACTCCCTTGCATAAGATAATCAATTCACGCAACAATACATGAACACATACATGAGCTAAAATTGGAGAAAAAAAACACATTCTTTACAGTCAAATTACTCATTCCAAAGGCAACACCTGTGAGCGATGTCTCACACGAATTAGCAACAGTCATTTACCTGGGAGTGCACTGCAGTGTCCAGCAGCTGCCTATCTTCTGTAGCGAGAGCGTTAATAGCCCCTCCGACTTTGCAAAACAAATAACAAAATATTTCCAATGAAGAAAATCCAAAAGGATGAAAAGTACCTGCAGATTCTTGCTCTCTGGAAAACAGACTGCAGGCAAGCAAGCAGAGAAGACGTGTAGCCAATGCTTTAGCCACGGCGTTCCTGTTAGGCATATACTTAGAAATAACTTTATTGAAAATGCAGCACTGACGAAGACGTGGCTGTAAAATCGATGGCAGAGCACCAACGCTTGATATGAGGCATCACCATATCTAAAATGGCCGCACGCTGCTCACGTCGCGCCGGGTGGCTACCAGCACCAGCGTGCCCCAAAACGCCTTAGGACATCGCCGAAATAGAGGTAATAATGTCCGTCACAGTGAAGATTCAGTGACTGACGTAGTGCACATCGCAAAAGGGACTGCACGCGACAAAGAAGCAGCACTACGGTAAGCTCGTGCAATACTTGTCTCGAGCTACGTTTAATTTTTAAATTTGAAAATGGCGGTTGGGCAACACTGCAGATATGTGGTCTCAGCCCAGTCCATAAAAATCAAAGACAAACAATGTCTCACCTGTCTTTGCCCACAGGTGCTCGAAAGTCACCGCCGCTGTGTGACTCCAAACACCTCTTCACTCTTGTTCACATTCCGTCAGCCACTGATAGAGAAAACACATCCTGCAGATCATAAAGTCAATGTGATTATTTTTCTACGCAACCATGCGTGTCTCTGTGCACATCCCAGTGTATAGGGACCACCACTCCAATGCAGGCATAAATCAATTTGTAAACGCCAAAGGTGCAGGTTACGAGTTGCATACTGCAAGCCCTTCCCAAGTGGGACACACGATAAAATTTTGTAAAGTTTGTTGTGGTCAAAATTTCCTTGAGAAGCATACTATGCGCAGCGTCCATGTAATAAAAGAATAGTCATACTGTACTTGAAGGCTCACTCTGCGCATCATCCATGAAGTAAAAGAAGTGGCTCACTGTATGTTGAATCTCAGATCTTGTTGTTGCCTCTTGAGACTGGGTAGAGCACGCTTGAGTAGGGGCTGTCCGATGTATTGGACACTGGTGGGGCCGCGAGGCGTGCTTGACCAGATTCTTTATCTTGAGTTTCTTGTTACTTGTTTCAAATTCCATACTTCTTAGACCCATCAGCTATAGCTTAACTCATCTTGGTTGGCACGTTGAGCGAGGATAAATCCCATCAAGATCGTCGCCAAAATGTAGTGGGCTGGCCTCACGTGTTCAGGAGACATAGTAGACGTAGCCAAGATGTATTTCATGTAGTTTATTAAGTCCTTAGGAAGTATTTACAGCAAGCCCCACCAGGAGCAGCCTACTAGCTGCTCAGCCCATCTTCCAACTGACAACACTCACACCAGGCACCCAAGCATTCTACACATGTCAAACACACCAACATTCTACACGGAACACTCACACTGGCTGAGCAGCTAGGAACAAGGTGAAAGGGAACATTACAGCATAACATGAGAATACTACAGTTTTTAAAATAGGGAGTTACCCAGAGAGCATTTTGTCGGACAATGGGTCTCAGTTTTGTTCGAGCATGATGGAGGAGTATTTCAAAGAGTGCAGTATTATGCATAAAGGAAGCTCAATCTATCACTCAGTGCCAAACAGTATGGTGGAGAGAATGAATAAAACCTTGAAAGAGCACATTCAGTTGGTGAAGGCTACTAATCTACGTTGGACAGATATGTTACAGGAGTATATTACGGCGTATCATAGGACACCTCACTCAACAACAGGAAAATCTCCTTTTGAGTTATTTAAGAGGGGTCTCCCTGTACTAAAATATGTCCAGGTTAGATGAAGTGATACAAGGTTTTAAAGGAGTGGGATTTAGAGGAATAGATGAAAAATGAACAAGATAAACAAGTGAAAAGAAAAATAGACTCTGTTGGGAGAAAAATTAGACCAATGTGGGCTTAGGTTTGAGTGATTGGATAAAGGGGAAAGCTCCGGTGGAGGGTCAAGAATGGTCAAAATTCACAAAAGCGATGGTGGTTACATTTTTTAAATGTGCTATGAAGACAAGTGATAGTTGAATCTACAATAAAAACTGGGTGGTAAAAATGTCCCTCCCTCTGGAAAAGTGGGTGAAGAGAAATAGGCAAGGAATAGTAATGAAAAGAAAGAAGAGGGAGCATGTTGGTTCTGATGAAAAGAGGGATGAGACCATAGGGAGGAGAACAAGTGAAAGAGAATGGAGATCTCCTGATTATTTAAGGGATTTTGTGAAACATTAATGTGTTTATAAGAAAACAATTTTACTTTCATTATTGCTTCATTTTTGATGAACATTAATGGGACAGATTTTCAAAAAATGCACGCAACTCAGCACAGCCCCCAAAACTGTGCTGCGTTGTGTGACAGGAAGGTAGCAGGAGAGCACCATATCTACAGAGATATGGCTCTCTCCTCCCCTTTCCCTAGCACCGGCGCTGATTTCAGCTGCTGTGTGCCATGCACACACCCTAGCGTCATAGCGCTAGGGTGCGTTCCTGAGTCTAGCATAGGTTTTTTACAGGAATGGTACCCTTCCTGTACAAAATACTATGCACATACAAGTTCAAACACTTTTCCCACTTTGTATGTGCCCTGCACAGTGCAGCACACATGCAAAGTAGGAAAAGAAAGGTGAAATGAAAATATTTCTCCTCTCAACACCTCCTTTCAGATGGCATTAACTTTTGGCACTAAACCTTGTCTATAATTGTTTGTAGATAGGGTTTTGCATCAAAAGGCACAGGTGGTTGTATGGGAATGTCCCTGTGCCACACATGCAATGCCTCCTTGGTGCTAAGTAATGCACAGCAATGCAAAATGTTTGGAAATCTACACCTCATGAGTTTTTGAGAAGACAATTTTACAGTATTTTTTCTTTCATCAATTTTCCATTTCCTGCTTGTTGTGTTTTAATACTGGAATTTGATGTTTTACGTTTATGTTCCATTAAGATTTGTCTTTGGGTTTTCCTATAATGAGGGAGAAGTGTGAAGTTCTGCTTCAATGGTCAGACAGCCATGGAATGTTGGGAATAGATTGTAATGCAAAAACTTGTTTACCAGGGGAACTTTATGCTGAAGACAATCTGGATGAGGTGTCATAATTAATTGTGCTGATAAACTTACTTGTTTGTACTTTGTGTTTAAGCTACAACAAAACAACTAGCATACTAAATGTTATATTAGATGCTGTTTTAATGTCAGTATGCATTAAAGTATCAAATCTATTTTAAAAAACAACATTTACTTCAAAAGGCACTAAGGGTATAGAGAGAGGAGAAGTGCTCGCCATATTGATTCACTTAGGCAGTCTGAAAATTGAATGCTCTCTACTCTATCAAGACAAGACATCTTTGCTTTTGGCTCAAAGTGTACTCTTTGTGGGATGATGTTTATGTATTAGTGGAATCCTTTCAATTAAAAGGTTTTATTAATTTGATTTGTTTGTTAGGCCACACTTTCTTTAAGAACAGGCCCATCAGAATGAGGCTGCCCTACCAATAAACTTCATTAGGTAACACATCAATAGAACTGAAAGCATAATTATTCTTTGACTGGCTTGCTTTATGCTTTGTGGCATGCTCTGTTGAGGAACTCTTTGTTACTTTTCTGTTTCCTGATTTCTACATAATCCAGAGTCTGAGTCCTCCTAACAATAAATGCAACTGACAAAACAATAATAAAATATTAAGGCATCATATGAACCATTAAAGCAAGGAGTCTAAGAAAACACATTTGACACCAGGGCAGGTACTCCATAAACATATGTTCCTTGTATGTATGCATGTATATGGTATTTCTATAAAGTGAACTTAGCCAAAAAGCATCGGAGTGCTGTATATGGGCAGATTCAAGCATAAAGTCAAAGAATAAGAGGAGATGGAACTGAATTGAGGTTGGTTAATGCATTGTAATGTAGTGTTCTTTAAAGATATGTGTTTTCATCTTTTTCTTAAATTGGAGGGGCATTGGTGCAGTCCTTATGTATACAGGGATGCTGTCTTGTGTTTTACTTTTTGACACTTCTTAGTCTGCTGGTGTCCTGGATGCGGGTATGGTGAGATCCAACAGACATAGCCAGTTTGTCTGCAGGATAAACAGGAGTGCTAGTCATGATAGCGATAAAGGAGGCCCAGCCAAGCCTCTTTTGGCCTCTGATGGTTAACAAACAATCCGACACTTGGTCTGGCGTTGTCCTGCTGAGCCCATGGAATTCCTGAACACTCGAAGTCCAGCCCAAATTTAAGAGTCAATCCTCTCTGCTAGCTGGAATCAGGGGCTGGGGCTGAATCAGTCTGGTATGGTACTGCTCTTAAGCAAAACCTGAGCACCCAGCCACAATGCTTCTGCAACCACACCTCTGACAGATTCAACCAATTATATGGGTTTCAAACGAAAAAAGTTGGCAGAGGAAGCAGTAAAAGGGACACAGCTGGCTCCAGCACACCTTGCTGGGCACTCTCATTTCAGCCATGCACCCTATCTGTCTTTATAGTACCCCATACATCATTTTATGCTGTCAGGATCTTTGTTATTTGTAATACTGCTAAAGAGTTCAACCGGTTTGTAGAGCGTGGCTGCTTCACCCGTTAGGGTCTCGAGTCGCTGTGGGGTCCTGCTGCTGGATCATGCTGCCTGTACTTATTGGTCGAACATCCAGGTCTTGAGGTCCTTCCTGAACTGTTGGAGCAATGGTGAGGTTCTGAGGTGCAGGGGGAGGGTGTTCCACGTCCTAGCCAGCAGGTGGGAAAAGGAGCTGCCTCCGCTGTTTGCCCGGCGGATGCGTTGGGTGGCTGCCAGGGAGAGGGATCCGGAACGGAGTTCCTTGGTAGGTTGGTGGACATTTACTTGTTTGTTGATTTACGCCGGTCCTTGTGTAGTGCCTTGTAAGCGTGGGTGAGCAGTTTGAACTCTTCACACGTCCATCCTGAGCCACCACTTGGCTAGTCTCACACCTCTTTCAGTGACAGGAGTGGCAAGTCCTGCACATCACCCTAATTCTATAGTAAACAGGAAGTCACATCGTGCACTTTATATTCTTGTCTGGGAGTGCTTTCCTCTCAATTTAAAGTTTTTTCTTTGTTTCTGTGGAGCCTGTGTGAGGTCCAGAAAGAGAAGGACTTGTCTGTTCTTATATAGAATTGTCCATAGAGTCTCATGACCTGTAGGATTGTAGTAGAACTGTACTAGTTCATGCATGCAATGATAGCTCTCAGTGGGGCACCTAAGGAGTGGAAGTACACCAGAACTGTGTAGGCAGCATTCACCAAAATGAAGGTGGGTATTCCCCTAGCTTGGAGCACTCTAATGATATAATATTTGTCAAATTGTTCCACACAGATGACCTTAGTCCTCTACAGCACACCAAGGTGAATGTTTTGTATCAAATGCCACCCTGCACATTCTTCACTTATGAAGACACCTACAAATCTGCAACATGATATCTGAGTTCTTAAATTCAGCTCTCAGGAGATTGGCATCCAAATTGACTATATAAATGTGTACGGTCTCCGAGTGCTTAGACCTCACACAGGGATTACAAATGGCCAATGGGGATTATTAGGGACTGCCATCATCCAGGGTCCTGCCATTGAGCTTGTTGGTTGGTTAGCCTTTTAGAATATCAGGTTGTGCACATGTAGTAGGAGATGAAGAAGATCCAGCGAAGCCAGGCATCACAAATATTATTGCTAGGGAAGAAGCCCACTATCATCTGCACTCTCATTTGCAATAAAATAAAAAAAGATAGTATCCACAAGAGTCCTTCTCCTGAAAACACCTCCACGATAGGGTGGCACAAGATTATGTGACAGGGAGAAGATGTAGGTCCATGGACACTGCTGCCAAAAAAGAATTAAGCAGACATCCATCTCTGGCACATTGGCCCTCTTATCGAGCAATGGGAGAGGGAACCTGTCACAGGGTGAGTGATACTTCCTCTGCCCCTCAGCAGCAGATTAGTTCTCCTTCAACGTTCTAGCAGAACAGGGTGCTGTTACACCCCAAAGTGTTGTTGTGTGAGCTGGAGCTCCAGTGTCCACCACCTTGGTTCCCCAGGGCATCCTCTGTAGCATCCAGAAATCTTCATGGCAGATGGATTGGTGGTGCAGAGATCTCATATTCAATTCTACACATAGTGCAAGGGTGCACTTCTGTTGACTTCGCCTCAACCCAGTTCTATCACAAAACAAGCACGCCGTTACTCAGGAAGGACAGATGTCACCCTATTGTAGGCACTCAATTGCATGGCCCTTCTGGGGGCTACCATCTTGCGCTCTTTCATATCTCCAATCAGTGGCAATGGTGGTATTTCACTTAGTAAGCCAGTCACATAGCTGTTGTCATCAAACAACACTTCTTCCTCTTCAGTGCACCCCAGAAGGACACATCTCTGCGGAGTTCTACAGAGTCACTTCAAGCACCCATACTGCCACCTTCACCTTACTCTGAAGAGATAAAGGTTAGGGCAGGATGGAGGCTTAGATCTACAACCAAAGTTTATGCTCAAACACCAAGTCATCCTCCTTAAAGACCAAACCTTCAGCTATGATTTTTGTTTATGTTGTGCTGGCAACAGGTTCTGAAGGAGAAGTCAGCGGCCAAAGGGAAGTCTCTCTATTCCAAGGCCATCTAGGGCCACGTTCTGGCCATACCCTCTTACGTTTCTTCACTTCTGAAAAAATCACTTTGCATGAAGTATTCACAAGGCAAAGTGATCTAACTTCTTTAGATGCACTGAGGTGCATATTTATGAGAATTGTCATGCAGTGCAGCGCAGCAGGCCACCTTGCTGCGCTGCACTGCGTGACAGGAAAAGGGCAGGAATGCGCTGTATTTAAAAGAATTCAGCACATTCCTGCCTTTTCCCCTGTGCTGGTGCTGTTTGGCTGCCTAGTGCCAATGTAGGCACTCTTGCACCATGGTGCCAGAGTCCCTGTGTTGCATGCAGGATTGTTTTTGGGGGCGCCTTCCTGCACAAAAACAATCCTGAAGGCATATTCCTCTATGCACATCTGGGAATGCATCAAAAACAATGGGTGTTTTGTGGGAACACCCACGAAATGGCCATGGAATGCCTCCCTAGCATTTTGTGAATTGCGCTGCATTGCTTTATGAAGTCACTCAGGGCCATACAAAGTGGTCTTGCATGGCTTCATGAGTCTAATTTTTTGTTGCGTTGAGCATTTATCATTCTATGTGGTGCAAGCACAATGCAACTAGGGTCATAAATTCGGCCCAAAATCTTTATAGGGAAATAGTAGATCCCTCCCCTCTGAAATTGGATCAAATAAAAACTACCATTGGGTGTAGAAGGCAAGTAAGTAATGTGAAAACGAAAAGTAATTCCATAACAGTTTCCTTGTTGCCTTGAAATCTGTAAAACACAATCACTATTAATTCATAATTATATTCTTAAATACATTTTAAAGTTAAATAAATCATGTTACATATCTGAGACAAACAAATAAAAAAAGGGGCAGCTGTACAAAGCTTTTTTTCATTCGCAAACGGCCTGATTCGCAGAATCAGGCTGTTTGCGAATGAAAAGAAAAAATTTTTTAAAGTACAAAGGCTCAATTTTTTATTCAGTAACCTATTACTGAATTGCAAATTAGGTTTGCTATTTGGTATTATGAAGGGGTGTGTTTAATGCGTCCCTTCCTAATGCTGAATCGCAGTGATGTGTGTGACTGGTTTGCGAACGAAATGTGGTCGCAAAACATTTGCATTTTATCCCCTACTTCTAGTAGGTGGTAACCTATACTTCAAGTAGGTGCTAACCTATTGTGAATGTTTGTAAAATTATTTTTTAAGAGGAGGCAGTGGTCCTACTCATAAAAAATGAAAAGAAAACTTTTAAATTTTCTTCTTGAAACGCATCCCATTTTTCTTTAAGGAAAACGGACTGCATTTAAAAAAAAAAAAATGTTGCTTTATTGAAAAGCAATCACAGACATGGTGGTCTGCTGACCCCACCAGGCCACCATCTCTGTGATTTTTGCGATTCCCACAAACCGAGACTTACTACATGAATATTAATGAGGTAGGTCTATTTGCGATCCACTGGGAACCTCAAAATGTATTCAACACACATTTGTGCTTTACTGTTTGTGATTACTCTATAGCGAAGTTGATATTTTGTAACTACAAACACCTTCGTACATCTGCCCCAAAAAGACAATGTGAAGCACATGAAGCTGGATATATGTTAGGGTAAACTGTGATGGTGTGCAGCCACGGCTGATTTTGTCCGTTAATTGGCAAACTTGCTTGACTTCTTTTAAATTGCATGTTAACCACTTCTGTTTATTTTGTGGGTTAGAAGAGTGATAACATTTTAGAAGAGCAACATTCAGCTGAGGCTGACTGGTCTCTTTCACTGACAAGTCTAATTGCATATCATTTAAACGAAGTCTGTTATGCAAAACAAGGACAGGAAGATCCCAATTTAGCTAATTTCAAATGGTGTTCTATTTCAAGTAGGTATATGTGGTGTTTTACCTGTTCAGAGGCTGAAAATGTTGCCCCAAGAATAGTGTTTGCATATGTCACTTTCAGTTTTTCAGTCTATTTCACAAATCAACATGCCTAAAACGTAGCCAGAAAAGCTCCATCTGAGAAGGAAATCTAGAGATCTGCTGGTAGATTCATTGTGTGCTTGATTGTTTATGCTCTCCATCTATGCTGGGAACATTGAGTGTTTCTTTGTTTTGCATCAATTATGGAACACCTAAGCTTGTAAGGTGTTGGTTATGTACAAACTCAACTTGCAATATTTACCTTGATTTGTGATTGGTATATCTGCTCTTTCTAAATGTGGTCAGCTTCGATTAAGCTCTGCAGACTTACTTTTTTTTTCAGAAACCTAGCTGTCCATTTCTCCACCTCTCAATCTGAAATTCTTATCTGAAATTCTGCAACATAATATTAGAGTTACTTACTCTTACAGATGAGAATCCGAACTGGAGACTGATGCTCTCACTGCTGGTCTGGACTATCTGCCTAAGCTGACTGAGAATGAGGAAGCATGAGACCCAACCTAGGTAAACATCTGTTTGCACACATGGATTGGGTAGTATGCTTCAGTGAGTAAATTGGTGAGTACTCACATCTGCTGCAATTGTCAGGATTTGAGGCCAGGAGCTAGCTGGGAAGGTGCCACAGAAAACAAAGGGAGGAGGTGTAGCCTAGTGGCTAGAGCTGCTGATTTTGGAGTATGGGGAAAAAGATGCCAGATGTTTAAAAGCTTCATGCAGTTGCAAAGGGTTCAATTTGCAAAATTGGACCCTTTGCGACCGCATAACAGCCTTGTTTTTAGTATTACACCCAAGTTGCGATTCAGTAACATGTTACCAAATTGCAATTTGGGTTTGTGACCATATACTGAATCGCTATTAAGGGCCCGATTCCGATCTCGCTCGGAAGGCCTCCGAATCGGATTTGGCTTTACCGGATCCGATTCGTAGCCCTTGTTTACGACCAAATCTTACAGAAGTCCGAACGACCAAGTACGATGCGAAGATCGCGTAAGCACCGACCGAATCGTTTCCGGACCCAATCCGCTCCGTACGTGTCGTTTGTAGACGAATCGTGCCGTGCAATGGAGCCGATTTCTGACCGAGCGAGTACGATGCACAATTCGGACAGCCGCTTCGCCTCTGTCTCTGCGAGACGAAACGGCTGTCGGAAGCATACTTCGGGGGGCCGTACCAGGCCCCCCTTCACCCGGGGTGCTCCGAATCTATCACGGGGGGGTGCCCATGGGTCCCCCCGGTCCAAGCATGCACAGTGTGGTGGGCACCATGGGATCTGAGTCGTACGGAGGGCTTTCCGAGCGAGGTCAGAATCGGGCCCTTAGAAGGGGTGTGTTTAAGGCATCCATTCCAAATATTGATTCACATTGGGATGTATTAATGTTTTCCAATCGAATTTCAATAACAAGTCATTCATATTTTACCAACTACTGAAAGGTAGTATTAACCCATTCACAAATTGGAAGGGGTGCTCAAGGGGCTCCATTACATTTGTGAATGTTAAAAAAAAAATTTTTAGGCGACGCCAATGGTCCATGGGGCCACTGGTTACGCATAAAAAATGTTTGTAAACGTTTTCTATTAAGGAAAATGGGCTGCATTTAAAAATTGATGCTTTATTTAAAAGCAAAAACAGACATTGTGGTCTGCTGACACTCGCAGGACACCACCCCTATGACTGTAGCCAAACATAATGGTTCACACTTTGTGACCTAATTCATACATAATAACGAGTTAGGTCAGATTGTGACACACTATGAAGGATGATCTTGCGAATCGACATATTAGTACATATGTCGGTTGGCAAAATAAGAATCAATTTGGTAAAAGATGTGCACATGTCGACCTGCACCACAAAGGCAGCAATCCACGGATACCCCTTCCGCTGGAAAGTCTCTCGGCTCAAATACCTGGGGATCCTGGTCAACAGGGGTCTAACCGAGATGGTCACGGATAACCTGACTCCCCTCATCATGCAGATGAAATGGGACTTTGAAAAATGGTTCCTGCTGTGTTTCTCTATGTGAGGTAGGGTGCAGGCATTGGAGATGGTCATGCCTCTGCGCTTTACCTACACACTCTGCATGGTCCCCGTCACGGTGCCCCTGGCCACACTCTTTCTCATTGACTCTCCGATCCGAGCCTTCATGTGGGGATCCACCCGACCCCGGCTAGCTGCAGCCAAACTTATGGTGCTTCGTTTCTGAGGCAGCCTGGGCTTGCCATTGTGGAAGACTACTCTCTGGCCCTACATCTTTCCCAACTCGCCTACTTACTACCGGGCATTCAGGACCTTTCACAGTGGGTTCACACTGAACGATCACTCCTCGCTCGCGACGATGGACTCAGCCGTCTCTATGGTGTCCATGCCCCCACCCACCCCATCCACACCCTGTGCTGCAGGCCATGACCAAGGCATGGCACCGTGCCCACCGCCTCTTTGGAGTGGACCACCGACTACATACCAGGGCGCCGCTGTGGGGCAATGACAGCCTCCGCATTGACGGCCAGACTCTTCGCTGGCCGCACTGGGGGGAAGCGGGCATACACACTTTGGACCTGGTACTATCGGATGGCAACCTGAAACCTTTCAACCAGTTGAAGGAGGAATTTGGCCTCCACCCACAACAGGCCTGGCAGTACTTACAACTGCAACACTGCCTGCGGCGTTGCCTTGGTCCCTGCCCATTGTCCCTTCAACCCTCGCCAGTGGTGGAATACTTGTCCACATGGGGCGGCATTGTGGCATGATGTGGGGTCTCCACAGCACACTCACGAACCAACTCTTCTCACAACCCATCTCTCGCAGCCTCCACACGAATCGGCAGGACCACCTTCAGATCCCTATTGAGGAAGAGGACTGGCCTGTAGTTCTGGAAACCCTGGACAGAGGCGCCCGGGAAGCCTGATTGAAATTCTGCTTGTTCAAGACACTCCATGAGTAATATTGGACCCCTCAAAGGCTGCAAAGGGCTGGCCTTCTATCCCACTCGAACTGTTGGAGGTGTACGGCTACCCAATGTGACCTCACCCACATCCTATGCGATTGCCCTTCAATTCAGTCCTTTTGGGCTTACGTAGGGGGCACCCTGGGGGCATCCATGCCTCTCCAGCTCCCCCTTACTCCCTCCGTTATCCTCCTGCACAAGTTCAGATGTTCCCCTGATCTATCCTGGCTGCAGCACCGCCTCCTACACACAGCCCTTTCCACCGCCAAGCTTTGCATCCTTCGCCAGTGATGTTTGCCTGTACCCCCCTCTCAGGAAGCCTAGATGGTGGCAATGATACAGACGGCGTCCCATGAACGCGTCCTCTATGTTATGCAGGACCAGGCCGAGTTGTTCACTTAGATATGGGTGCCCTTCCTCCAAGATACCCCCTAAGGTCGATCGCACCAACTCCGCCTCGCCACCCTCCCATCCCTGATGGGCGCAGAGGCACCCTGACACCTGACATGGCAGTAAAGGCTCCTCCCTTCCCCCCTGGTTGGGATCCTAGCCCCCACACCTGCCCCAGGATCCCTCTCTTCCCTTTCCTCCTCCTCCCATCCTCCTTCTCTCTCCCCCTCTCAGGGTCCCCCCCTCCATCCCTATCTCTCTGCTCTCCCTTCCCCTCCCCTCTCCTCCCTGCTGGGCACGCTGAAATACGGATCCCTCCTTCTCAACAGGGATCCCCAATATCGTATATCTGCACCCTTATATGCTCCCCTCTTTCAAGAACACAGTACGCACCAACAAACCTGTGACCTGAGACGCTCACCCCCCCGGTCCACTCCCCGGACTCCTTGAGCACCTCCACTGTTACCCCTTCCCCCCGTTGCGGCATTCTCTTCATGGTTCAGGGCCTGTGGTCCACCCCACCTTTCCCCTCCCCGGCCAGCCCCACCGGCCCCGCGTGGAGACCCCCAGACACCCACTCCTTGCTCCCTTACCCCCTCCTCCAGAGGTACCACGGCACACAGGCTTCAATGCTGATTGCAATGGGAAAAATGCCTATAACCCACCACACTGCAGCCGTTGCCCGGAGTCTGACACACAGCGATAGGGCGAAAGGTTGGATACTCTTTCTCCGCTAGTGACCTGCGCCCCCCCACCCCACCCCTCCCGTCCTTCTCCCCTTCCCACCCCCCCATTTCTTACTGTGCCATTCTGTGTTGTCCACTAATGCCTTTATTGCATTGAAACCCTGTTGTAAACTTTTACTTCAATAAAAAATTACAACACAAAAGATGTGCGAAATTTGAGATCACTTTTACTGAATTGGTTCTAAGTACATTTGGCCCCAGGTTTGAAACCCGGACTTGGCTCAGTGCCCCGTGATTCTGAGAAAATCACTTTATCTCCCTGTGCCTAAAAAGGAGAGAACAAATGTGTAGCATAGTCTGGTTCTGTTGTAAAGTGTTCCATTGCCCCTAGGCCAGGTTAGCCCTATAAAAACTGCAAAAACGCCCCAAAATATTACTCAATATTTGACCTTCTCAGACACGTGAAGTGCAATCACATGAACTCCAGGTCACTCCTCGCTTCAGTCATAGAATCACACTATTCAGAAAGGGGAGGGCCTGGAAACTGTGGGAGACTGCGCACTGATATCTAAGGGACACTGGTCTCTATTTAGGGTTAGTTGTACGACGGTACAACGCAGGCAATTACTTCGCATGCCTTTGACATGCATTTTTTAGCACGCATGTTTTTACCGCGAATATGCATTTAAAACGCATGCCAATACCACGCATTGTTTTTAGATTTCAAACGAATGTATTTGTGGGGGGAGACCCCCCAACTTACCTTAAATGTGTGGTATTGGTATGCGTTGTAAATGCATATTCGCTGTAAAAATATGTGTGCTAAAAAATGCGTGGTAAAGGCACAACGAGTTAAAAACCTCGTTGTAAAGGCTGTTTCCCTTGAGGGCGGAGCAATTATCTGTACATTTTCCTGCCCATGACCACCACATGGTCGCTGGCAGGGAAATCAGTTAATGCGCTTAATGCCCCTGGAGTAAATTCAATGTGCATCAAGGCTATTCTTTTTCGTCTTCCAAGACCTACCTCTCAATTCTGGAAAACAACTTTACCAAGAAGGCGCAACTTATATGGTGCCTGATCAGCAAAGTTCACAGCCTTTACCTCAACCACCAGACTGCTAGTTTCACTGATGGCTTTAGAGATCTCCACCAGGTCGAAGGAGAACTCTAACTATGGCTGATGGTCCTCCACCCGTGGCGGGGAGGTCATAGCCTAAGTTGCCGACCAAAGCCTAAATGACCCATCATGTCCTAAATTAGCCATTCCAGTGCTACCTTCATGTGATACAGCCCTGGGTCTAGAGCGCACTGCAGGAGCTCTCAGTAGACGAGCAAAAGTATATTTCCAAGCAGCCAGAGATTTAAAAACAACCTAACAGACAGTCTAAGAGTGAAGTAGAATACAACCGCTAAAATATTTGTTAGAAATCTCAGAATGTGTAATGGTTCGGCATGACCATATTATGGGACAACCTTGATTCTACATATCTGTATCCAGAAGAGCTCTAGTATTAAAAGGACTTGTTACGAAGTATTAATCAGGTGGTTACAGAAAACATAGTGAGTTTTAGTGACGTGTCATAAAAAAGAAAACATATTCTCCGTACGTATAGTGCAAGTAATCTTGCGGCACCCGGGGCACAATAATCTTTGGTGACTTGCAATATATGTAAAATACTTTTTCAATGTAGGCCCGGGTCCTCATGGTACAAACGGCCCATGTAAATTTTCTTCATTAGATAAATGTCCTTACAATTTAATCCTGCGCTGCATATCCTGATGAATAAAATACAGCCGGCCATATTTATAAATTCTCACACTGACCCTTTTTTCACAGCAACACTATGGGGAATGTGTTTGTTAGGACAACGCATGCAAGTTGTTGCTTTGAAAATGTCCTGGGTGACTGCTGAGTTTATGTAACAGAGAAAAAAACGAAAGGATTTAAATTCACTTCGTACATTTTGCAATATTTATAGAGAACCACAGATTGGCAATGAGTTAAAATATCTAAATTCTTCACAGACCAATTTAAAACAAGAAAATATGGCCAAACGTTTTTGCCAATGTGACTAGTTTTTCTACAAGTTAATCATGGACCAGCACTAGCTTAATAAGTATCCTGAAATAACCGAGCATCAGTATTGTAACATTGCCCTGACCTCATGCCAAAACACACTTCGCAAATTGGTCCATAATAAACAGAGGCGGTGTTGAGTCTGGTGGGACTCGAGGAGAAAAGAAACTCAGCTTGTCGGACAATTTAATAAAGTGCATTCATAATATGCTGTCAATATCTATACTTAGAAACGTTTTGATTTGATCTATTTTTGTACTAGTGTGTACCTGCATGACTGTATTAGCATGTGAAATATGCACACTTCAATTTTCTGCATTTAGAAACACAGTCACACCCTTAGGAAAAATATAACAACCATGTTCTTCAGTACCTGTACCATGACCCTTCTCATACCTTTACCTAAGCAATTTTACTAGACGGGTAATTTGAGTCTTCTGTGCTAAGATAAACATTATCAGCTATTTTGGAACTTTGTGAAGTTTTTTCTTTCTGAGACGTCTCCTTTTCTGACTTTATATAGTGTGAAAGAGCCTATTCACATCCATCGTATTCTAATTTAGGCTTTAGAATTGTAAAACCTACTTATCAGCTGCTGTCTGCTCAAAATAAGCTTCAAAACAGATGCTGAAAACGCCATATTCGTTTTCATTATAGGGCAGTGTAACCAGTGCACTAGGACCATATGTCCTTCCATGCCTTGAGACAGTAAACGCTGCCAATTGTCGGATTTAGTGGGAAATGTGGGTTGTGCCATCTACGCAGTCGATACATTCTGCTGGAGTAAAGTGTATAATATCTCCTCAATTGATCATGATGATAGTGATAGAGTTTTACGCAGTGCAAAAGCAACCTTCAAAGGCACCTCAGCTCTAAAAAGCAGAAATTGTGAAAAAAATCGGATTAAAGTGCCATAGAACAGATTGTGAACGTCTTGAGTTGTTAATAACAATAGGAGCAACTTCTGTTGACTGCCACAACAAAGACATCGTATTCCAGGCATTGAGAGTAGGATAGCCATGCTGCTTAATTTGTAAAAAATAAGTTCCAGAGTCCGAGGTACTTCTTAGGAGGTCACTGTGGTTGGCACTACCCACAGCCCCACTGTCCCTACCTTCACTGCCACATATTAGCCATCAGACAATACAAATATGACATATAGGACTATTCCAGGTCCCCTCAACCTGAAAGTATGGCCTGGACCCACTGGTTTTATTCCTTCTTTAAAGTATATTTAACACCTTGTTGCTAGACAGACAGTACCACTATGTGGTACAATGTCATATATAAGTGCCCATGTTTACACAGAAGTGTCTGGCACAAATTAAGCAATGAGGATAGGAGAAAGCCCCTTCCTCCTGTTCCAGCCAAATGAATCGTAGAAAAATTAAAGAGAAAGGCACTTTCATGAAAGGACATATCAGTGGAAACAAAACCACACTAGATTTGTGAATAGCACTTTGGGAAAGACATTCAGGAGTAGATTAACAAACACTTCATTCCAGGTTTGCATCACTTTCCCAAAAAGGCTCTCATTACGATTTCGGGCAGACCACCACCGACAGGCCATCAGTGGCTGTCCGCCCGACATCTAGGGCAGCGGTCCAACAGCCAGATTACAATACCGGTGGCCTACATCAGGCTCAAGGAGTGCGTTGGTGCGGTGGTCAGACTGTAACCCCTACAATGGAGGCAGTTCCTGCGCAGGCTCCGACTGAGGGATTATGCTGTCTCTTTCCCTCAGCATTTACATGGTGGTACAACTGCCATGTAAAGGCAGACAGAAAGGGACTTTCGGGGCCCCAAGCAGGGCTCCAATCCACCGTGGACCACTGGAATGTGGCCAGGGAGGCACATGTGGTGTCCCCCAAACATCCATGCACAGTGAGCAAGGCACCACATGGATGTTAAATATCCCTTTTTCTACTGCGGCTTGTGCTGCAGTCCTTTTCTGGTATTTCAAAAGAACAGAGGTCCCTTGTACTAAAATCTTAAATCTGTGATTTACATAGAAATACAATGATACCTATGTTTTGACTGTCCATCTGGACATAATCATTTAAATGTAAACGGTTAATTAGAACAACATACAAGTGGGACATTTGGCAAAAAGGAAAAGGAGAAGGACTCAGGCATAAATTAGTAAGGCCTATAACATCATTAAATAGTTTAGATCAACAAGTACAAATTCTAGCACCATAGCACAATTTAGTAGACAGTAAGATTGTGTTGAGGTGCAATTAGTCGACGACGTTTCGATCCACTTGTCAAAATAATGGGATCATCTTCAGGACAAGAAGGATAATGCCTGAGAAACATTAATTGTAAAAATATAGCTAAAAAGAAGGAAGAGTATTGAGAGAAGGAGGGGGAGGCAAATGGGAAAATACGAAAAGCGATACTCCGTTAGTGTTGGATCCCAATGGGAATTATAATCATTACATTGAAGCATGCACATATCGTGGGCATGCATGATCTGGAAAAATTAAAGGCCCCTGAGTGGGGTGTGCAGCACACAATAATTGTCATATAACGTGACTGATTTAAGGACAGTGAGAGGAGGCTGCTGCGGTTGCCAGCACATGCTAGAACGGGTGGTGTTCATAATAGAAAAAGAACAAACCCTGGAATGTTAATCCAGAGCGTTGAGCGGTGCAGCGTCATGGAGGAATGAACCCCGAGTGCGGTGGAATAGTAGTCTGGGGGCGTTGCAAGTGCGCCAAGGTCCAAGGATAATCGGGCGGAGGACCGGAGCCTGGAGGACAGGTGGTGAGCGTAGGAACGAATCAATAGGATTATTCAATTTACCTAGCGGGAGAAGAGAAAGGTTGATCGTACTAAATCATACGTTGAAAGGAAAAAAAAGTGTGTGCTAGGTGATTTGATACAGACCACGAATACTGTGTGGATAACTTCGATGAGGTCACGGTTGAATGCTTGCTCCTGGGTCAGGACTCCACGACCTCGAGGCTACTACCACAGTAAGAATACTTTGTTCTGATGTCCTTGCCCTCATCCGGCAGGCCTTTCGATGGACTTACTTGCATTTTTACTCCTCCGCAGTAATTGTTCCTGACCCAGGAGCAAGCATTCAACCTTGACCTCATCGAGGTTATCCATACAGTATTCGATTACAATACCTCATGGTCTGTATCATATCACCTGGCACACACTTTTCCTTTTCAACGTATGATTTAGTACGATCACCCCTTATCTTCTCCCGCTAGACCGCTGAATAATCCTATTGATTTGTTCCTATGCTCACCACCTGTCCTCCAGGCTCCGGTCCGCCGCCCGCTTATCCTTGGACCTTGGCGCAATTACAATGCCCCCGACTACTCTTCCAACGCGCTCAGGGTTCGTTCCTCCGGGACACTGTACCGCTCAATGCTCTAGATTAACATTCCAGGGTTAGTTCTTTTTCTATTATGAACACCACCCGTTTTAGCATGTGCTGGCATCCGCAGCAGCCTCCTCTCACTGTCCTTAAATCAGTCACGTTATATGACAATTATTGTGCGCACACACACCACTCAGGGCTCTTTAATTTTTCCAGATTGTGCATGCCCACTATATGTGAATGATTCAATGTAATGATTATAATTCCCATTGGGATCCAACACTAACGGAGTATCGCTTTTCTTATTTTGCCATTTCCCTCCCCCTCCTTCTCTCTATACTCTTCCTTCTTTTTAGCTATTATTACAATTAATGTTTCTCAGGCATTATCCTTGTTGTCCTGAAGATGATCCCATTATTTTGACAAGTGGATCGAAACGTCGTCGACTAATTGCACCTCAACACAATCTTACTGTCTACTAAATTGTGCTATGGTGCTAGAATTTGTACTTGCTGGTCTAAACTATTTAATGATGTTATAGGCCTTACTAATTTATGCCTGAGTCCTTCTCCTTTTCCTTTTTGTCAAATGTCCCACTTATATGTTGTTCTAATTAACCGTTTACATTAAAATGATTATGTCCAGATGGACAGTCAAAACATAGGTATCATTGTATTTCTATGTAAATCACAGATTTAAAATTTTAGTACAAGGTACCTCTGTTCTTTTGAAATAATTGATACCCAAGGTCCCTGACCATTAATTGGGTTCCCTTGTCGGTGTAAAGCAGTCCTTTTCTGGGCCGCAGCACAAGCCGCAAAGGAAAAAGGCACGTTTCCGACCGCCTACATGGTGTTCATATCATAATTTGGCGGGTGGGACCGCCGACTACTTGTCAAGTGGCCCCAATCCCGCTGCGATGGTCCGTCCGACCTCCATTGTAATAAGGCCCAAAGTGTTGAAATGGGATTTATGTTTCAGAGTAAAACTTGTATTGCCCTAGAAAGTAGCTCTAAAGTAATGCAAACTAGCTCTATGTGCTACTTTGTTCCAAGGGAGCCTCTCATCAATCGTGCATGGTCGTTCCCATGCAACCACCCATGAATTTTGGCCCAAAGCACTCTCTACTAAAAAAGTTAGACAAACCTTTGGGCAAAAAATGTACCCCTCTTTGAGGCAGGTGTAGTGATGGAGACAAGTTTTCTTTTTCATAAACTTTCTAACTTTGCTTGTGTGCTGTACTGTACAACACTCATACAACTATGTAAAATCAACTATGTCTAGGCAAAACATTTTTACCGGGAAGGGTACTTCTTCAGTACACATCCAATTCTAGACATCATGTACGTGTCTTCACAGTATGAGGTGCAAGGGTGTGTGTAGCACAAAGCTGCAGAAAGTGTGGGAAACACAGGGTAGAGAGAGAGAGAGAGAGAGAGACATCACTGGTACTACTCTGCTCTCTCCCAGTGATGTTAATAAATTTGTCCATAGGCGATTTCTAGTCCCTATCTGGTACCTCTCCAAATAGCCTGGTAAGCAGAGGCCATGGCTTCTGCTCCCATGGGGGAGGACTGTGTGGCAAATAACGAGGTCATCTCCATGCCTGTATTGTCTGTTGATGGCACTGAATTTTGCTGAGCAGTAAACATGTTTACACATAGAAAGTGGAATATGCCTCCCAGGACTATGTTTGTGCAGGAAGGTGTCCCTTCCTGTACAAAAACAATCCTGCATGCAACATAGGCACCATTGCACCATGGTGCAATGGAAACTTTATTCGCAGAAGGCATTTAGTAGTAGTAAAGTTAGGACTCCTAACTTTACTACTACTAATCTGAGACAAAATCCTAACTTTACGACTTTCGGTATTCACAAAAGGCATTTAGTAGTAGTAAAGTTAGGAATCCTAACTTTACTACTACTAAATGCCTTTTGTGAATCCCGAAAGTCGTAAAGTTAGGATTTTGTCTCAGTTTAGTAGTAGTAAAGTTAGGAGTCCTAACTTTACTACTACTAAATGCCTTCTGCGAATACCAAAAGTAGTACGTTTAGGATTTTATCTCAGATTAGTTCTGTGAATCGGCCCCATAGTGAGTTCGGCTTTCAGATTCCGAGGTGATTGGGCATGTGGCAACCAGAAGCCTCTTTACAAGTGCCTCATCAAACACAACATATTGATACTTGTACATTAAGCCATGCCAATAAGTATTACAGAACTATGGAATGCAAATCAGCACCAAACTCTACTCACCCTCCCCTGGCCGACCAACGATGTTGATCAGTAATCAAACATTGCGTCAACAATCTTATAATCCCCTTTGCCTAAACTCGAAATACATCTGTGTCTCTCTCTAAAACATCCTCCAGTTGAATTCCCTTCAAATCGTACTGAAATCTGCCACTTCTACCATAGGGAAGTGCTTAATTTCATATTGTGAAATATGTGTATTTTTACGCATAACTATTCGGATTATATGAAATGTGGTTGACTGGTTTCTTTTGTAAACATTATGAAATCATAATTTTGGCTCCATCCTTCTACGTTGGCTAGGCCACATACATTTATATTTACACGTGGCCTTATGTACCCGTGTTACACAGTAACACTAAAGAGATATGGTTCACAGAAGTGCATCTGTTGTGTGTTTTGATATATATGGGTGTGCATATTAATGTTTTCCTTTTCAGAAACATCTGGATTGCTAATATTAGTCTTCTGTAGGTTTAGATTGTAAGGTGGTGCACTAAAATGCATTTAATGCAGTACATTTGCCAGGGATTAATGAGAATGAATTATATGTGTGTTAATGCTTTCTTAATAAATTGTGATCTGTTGTCATTTTTGATTAAAATTACATGTATTAGTTATTGTGCCACATATAAGAGTAATGCACGATATAGCTTGATTCATTATTAAAGATTTCATTTCTTGGATTAAATGTAGGTTGTAAAACTAATGTGTTAAAGTAAAATGTTAAGTTAGCGTGATTGTGGGCCTTAAGCTTACAGTTGAGACAGTTAATACTAACGTGAAAGTTGTTTTTCTCCATTGCAGGTGCAGAGCCTAGGCATTCATTAGTTAGTGAAAAGCACACTGAATTTCCGAGATAAAGAGTCGAGGAAAAGCTGGCAAGGTCCAATGATTTTGATGAAGAACGAAGGGAGTGTTACCGTTTTGGAAGCGGAGACTGGAATATGGGAGTAGTGTTCAAGGAACCAAGTTATTTTCTGGGAACTGGAATACATATTATGATGTGTATGAGGTCATGTTTTCCTGAATGTTCTTTGCGCATTTTAATTAGTGAACCCACCTCGGGTTTAGTAAGATCCCCTTTAGTCTTGTAGAGGTACACACCTCTCTTGACATTTCAGATTGTGTGGCTTCATGCTATACATGATTCTTTACTTATAGAACTTCTACAGAGGTTCTGATGCTGACACCTTTCTAGCTACCTTGTTCAATAGGTTTCCCCCTATGCTTAGGTTTAGTGTGGGATTTAATGGATGCTGCATATTTTTTCCATGTTTGTGGAGAAGGATCAAAACCATTCAGCAAGTTACCAAATTCCTTTCCTTATTTTCTGTATTGCGGCTACTGAGATACTTATATATTCTTTTCTGCTGAGGACCAATATTGTAAGATGTTTTGGTCACCCTTTGGCTATTTGTTATTACTTTTATACTATGTTTTTGAGATTGATATATATCAATCTGGCTTTGAGTTTGTTATAAACCTTTTAACAGCAAGTTACTTACTCAGACTTTCATTGTGTGGTCCTAATGATCACACTGTTCCTTGAGATTTAAATTGATGTTAACCCCTCTTCCTCTCAGGCTACTTCAAAGGTCTATTTATTAACCAGAGTTAAATTGGAAAAAAATGCTCAGAGAATTCTCAGATGGTAGCATACCGAGGATGGTTAGTACCTGAAGTAGAGGGTTTAGAAAACTGTTACTTTAGATTAGTTTATATCCAATTGCAGAGAGGGAATTGTAACAGCGGAGGAGTGAGTATCAATAGGGATGTGTGTAAACGGTTTATGCTTAGCTTGCAGTGTTTGAGGCAATTGTGTGGTGTCTCACGGAGATTGCTTGATATGATGTGGTAATGTTTTAAGATGCACTTTTGTACTCATTTTATGCTCAGTTTTCCCCCATCTACTCCTTTAGGCCCTTGTAACATGCTTCGTTTATTCTTGTTCCTTTATTCTCCATGCCTAAGACTGTTTATGATTATGTATGCCATGCCAACATAGAGTTTCCCTGCCCTGGCACTCCTGACCACCCTATTGTTCGATTGTTAGGTCTCCTCTGTTTTTCGCTCACCTGAACAAGTGCTCTGATACCCTCATGGGTCTTGTTCGCGCTATATAAAACTTTTCAAATAAATAAATAAAAATGTTTTTTTAAATAGATGATTTTGTGAGTGTAGCACTTATTGTGGAGAAGTTGTTATGCAGTCCGACTTGGCCAAAGATCCCGGGATGATATTAAAAAGTGTATATGACACTGTATTGTAATTGTCTGCTGAGGTTTTGTGGGGTTTATCGTGAGACATCATCGACATCCGAAATGTAATAAGGACGTTTATCTTTTGTGTGAAAGTGAGGTATGATTAGCGTGGCAGACTTTTCGCGCAGAGGAAAGCTGCACTGATCAGAGTGATTCACCGCAGGATGAGGTTTGATTTGAATGTGTGTTTTTCGTACTTTGTCTGATTGATTTCTGTCAATTCTTTAGTAAAGCAGACAATTGTTATTTGTTGTTATTGCATTGTATTTAGTTGCAAGCATGTTGCTAAAAAGAGTACATGAGTTAAAATTGTAAAGGAGGGTGAGCTGTAGTGAGGAGTGAGATTGTCGTCACAGCGTGCTGTGCTGGGATAGGTTGGTTGGAGTGAAGCCGCGCTGTTATTGGCTGTCTACGTCCACGAGGTGCCGAGCTGTTATTGGTTGATGATTTGAAATGAGATTTAAAGCAAAATTTAGATTTTTGTGTCGAAACAAATACAGTTTAATTGAAAATTAGAGGAGATGTTCAGATACCTCTTAGAGGAGGGAAGAAGCTACGCCTGAATACACTGTGGGACATTATATGGTGATAAATATAGGGCTACACACAAATGTATTTGGCTTGAACAATAGCACAAGATCACGGAGAAAAAAAGTTCTCTGGCGTTTCCACGTTGTGGTACATTTAATTAGAGAGTTATAAAAAATTTTAAGAGAATTTTGTATGAGATTAAACCATAACCTAGACTTACACAATTCAAATCGCTTAATGCTTGGGAGCATGTGGTTCATGCAAGAGAAAAAGAGAGGTATCAGGGATGAGTGAAAAAGGCAGTGGGCAAGAAAACGTTGCTATATAAAGAACTCCTGTGAATAATGGAGCAGGGCCGTAGAATTGGATGGGCTAAAGTAATTCCATAAGACTTCATAAGGAAGGTGATTCAATCCTGTAGTAAGGACTTTGAAGCTTGTTTACAGTTAGAGACCCCTGATCAAGCTATTCTGGACTATTTACAAATAATTGTAAAGAAGTACAGACTGTTCTTACTAGGAAGGGGTTAAGGGTGACCAGCCAAGGACTGAAGTGGTTTTATATACATTGTACAAAGGCTCACAAAGCTCTGATAAAGGTTCTTCAACAGAAACCTAGACATAAAGAGGCAGTGAAGGAGGCCAGAAGATAGTATTATATGGTTTGTAAGGCCCGGAAGAATGACCTTAAAAGGGAAGTTTGCGAACAATTAGTGGTTGCTTGTGCTTTAAAGGATAGTATAGCTTTTTGGAGAGTGGTGAATCAGCCCCTCTTCCATGAGGCGACATTACCAGATATGGCTCAAACTATTCCATCACAGGAATGGGTTGCCCATTTTTATATTACAGAATACTCTCCATTGCCAGATATGACCTCTTAGAGAAGGAGGGAGTTACATTTCGACGGGGCCGAAGTATCAGAAGCCATAATGACCTGATGAGGTGGAAAGGCACCAGGCCTGGATGGGGTGCTGGGCCACCTTTTTAAATCGTGTATAGACCTCTGGGTGCCCATAGTTACTCAACACTTAAATGCCGCTGTGCGGGGGCATATCCCTGTTTCCTGGTAAAAATCGATAATAGTGAAGTCCCGATTTTCAAAAAGGAGAATCGACTCGATTCTGCCTGCTACCGGCCTATTTCTCTGTTGGATGCAGAAATGAAAATCATTGGTTAGATATTGTTGAATCATCTGACAGATTGGGCAGATACTGTCAGATATTCAATATGGCTTCATACCGGGGCGGGGACTATAGAACAAAATCTGAATCTTTACTTGCTAATTAATAAGCATACAACAGCTACAAAAAAGGATAGATTCATCTTGCCTCCATGGACCTTAGTACAGCCTTTGATACTGTTAATGGATCAAATCTTTGGACCATGGGAGTAGATGCTGCCCTTGCAGCTTTCCTTCATGATCTGCATACAGTGTTAGTAGCCTCAGTAAGGTTCAGACCTAAAGGGGAATGTACTACTCATTTTAACATAGGGAAAGGAGTTCATCAGGTCTGCATATTAGCCCCCCTGTTGTTTATTCTATTTATTTAACAGTTAAAGCAATGTTTAGTGGAACATTGTAAGGACATCCAGAAGGTGTTGAATAGGCAGATTCCAGCTTGATTATATGTGGACAATATGGTCCTTATCACACGTGCAACTATCAGTTTGAAGCTTCTGTTAGACTTATTTTATGAATTTATGGACAGTTTGGATTTGAAAACCAATCTAACCAAATCATATATACTATGGTGTTAGGCCCGGAAAATGTGAAAAACAAAATGCATTAGATTAATGGACATCATATTGGAAACATTGATCAATTCTGCTACCTTGGAATTTGGTTAGATAGTAAATGGACCTGGAGTCCATTGATGACTGCCCATGCTCAATGGAGTTGCACATGGCATTGACGCCTTCTCTAGGTGCATTGGTCACTTCCACATTGAATCCGTCTTGGATTTGTATAAAGGCAAGCGTATCCAGACTGTGTCATCTGGCTGTGGGATCTGGTGGTATAAGTTATGTTCTACTATTCAAGAACATGAAAAAACATATTTCAGGGGGATTCCCCAGAGTGTCCCCTCTGAGATAGTGCATAAGGAACAGTAGGGGTTGGGTTTATTTCTGACTACATTCAAATCCGCCCGGTGTTACTTTGGTTTTCCGTATGGTTAAAAAGTGATCTGGAATTTAGTAGAAAGATTCTAAGAGACTGGCTGGATTTGGAGTACTGTCATCTTTTTCCGTGGTTGAATTATGTTAAAGGTATGCTGGGTGAATTAGGCAGGCTAGAGCTTTTCTCCGAACTGGATTTGCTCTGGTGAAATTCTCATGTAAATTAGAGCTGTATTTTAGACTTGATATGCCCGTTTTGCAGACGTTTGTTGTCATATTTTCGTTTCAATCTGTTTCCCCAGCTTATAACTGTCTGGCATAATCCTTCGGAACCCCAAGTTTGCACTTGCAAAATGGCTGCTGCACTGGACACTTTACATATTGTTTTTATCTGTTCCAAATATAGTAGTTATAGGTTTATACGTCCACTGTTTTTAATCCTTGAAATTTACTCAAGTAAGGCCTGCTCTATTGCATTTGCAATTGTTATCCATTCATAGTGTTTGTTTTTATGCATCGTGGTTTTTAGCAGGGGGGTGTATCATTCCTCTTTGTGAAAATGTGATGTACTGTATTTGCAAGTTATTTTTAGTGAACAGTTTTATATGTACTTTTATGATATGCTGCTTTAAATCGAATAAGGAGATGATTTATTGATTGGTTGATTGAAACAGATAGTGCGTACTTATGCTGATGTGAGGTGGGATGCAGAGCAGAAAAGGTGGGGAACTGATATGATAGAGGGAGCAAAATTATAGAAAAATAAGAGAATCTGGAGAGAAATACGAAAACAGTGATAGTGATACTAGTGATAGTCTTTTAGATGTATTAAAGTCTGAACAACTTCCATATAATGAGATTCGAATGGAGGGAGGTGGGAGCGATGCTGCAGGGGGTAATACTGGATTGCCTACTGCACCAGTAAGTACGAGTCCTGGTATGATAGGGATTTCTCCTGTGCAGAAGGACCAGAGCGTGATGGGGACTATTAAAGTGAATCAAAACATGATAGGAGGATACTCAGGGACTTGTGTTCCTTGGACCTCCACTAGTTGTACCGTCCCAGATGCACTTGTAGTTCCTGTTACCATTGGACCAGTGGTTTCTACATATAAACCTGGTTCCGTGAGAAACAGGATTAAAAACCCAGCTGTTCCCACTCGACAACAAGCATCAGAAATTACACCCATGAGTCAGAGAGTAGGGGAATTTGTTCCTTTAAGTCCAATAAATGCAAGTTCTCCTTGCGGGGCAGGTGCAGACCCATCTGTGCATGAAACTCTATTTGGACCTTTAAGATCTAGGTTCACTTAGCTGAGAACCACCGTCAAATATGTATAGCAGTACACCTGAACTAAAGGCAGTATCTAAAGCTTCTAAGGTGCATCCTGGTCTTAATGTTCAGGAATTGGAAGACTTTTTGAAAGCCATTAATGCTACATCGAATGAGAGTGAGAGTATAGAAGTGAGTCAGGGAACTCTTCAGTCCACTTTGAAAGTACACTTGGTGGATGTAGGAAAATTGAAGTTGGATATGGATGAAATGATAAGTGGTTGTCCTGCATTGGATAGAATAAAAACGTATCAGCAGAGTGAACTTTTGTTGATGAGTAAAGATGTTACTAGGAAAGCAAGACAAGCACATGACAAACTATCTGAATTGGCTTAGAAGTATGAGAGAGATTTAGAGCGGACAAAGGCTTTACAGAGAAGCCACCAACTTGCTTTTAGTGATCAGGAAATAGGACATATGAGAATACCAGGAATGAAGATGCAAATTTGGGAATTAATCCACAGCATCCAAATTTGGAGTGAATTAGAACAATGGGAAGTTAAATGGTCAAAAAGAATGACTCCTATGAAAATGACGGGAGATCCACTTCCTCCTGGGGGAGAGGGGGACAGGAGCTACAAGTTTTCCTTTACCGGAGGCACCTAGTGGAGGTTATATATATGTACCTAGGAGTAGGAGTGATCTTGTGTCATTTACAAATGAATTCCCTAAATTAAGAGAGAAGCCTGTGAAATGGAACAAACAAGTTGAGCAGTTTGTGAAAATTTTGAAGGTTTTGTGAACTGATCTGAATACCCTGCTTTCATTGTGGTCCCAAGTGATTTGTGGACATGTGTAAAATAGCCATAGAGTGACCCAAGAGAGAGGCAACAAGAGGCCCTGTGACTAATGGCCCTTCAGCGATAGTGATGAGGAAGTATGATCAGGTGATGATGTGGTTGAAGTCTAAGGTGTCACCCCAAGATATAGACTGGATCAAGATTGATCGAACAACACAAGAACCAAAGGTGACGATTCATGCATATTATGAGAGATTGTCACATGCATTTAAACAGTATACTGGAATGGAAACACTGGAGCCCAAAGAAATGGGACATTTTGAGTCCAGGTTTGTGACAGGATTGAGACCTGAGATTAGTATGATGGTTCAACAGCATCTGATTTATTGGCAGAATAAGTTGGTTGATTTTGCTATATGCCATATACTGCAATGATGAGATTGAAATGAGGAAGATAAAGTTAAAGGAAAAGCTAATGGTGCTACAAATGAAGATTGCTCAGAGAGGAATTCAAAATCCACCATTTGTAGGAAATGCCCCTTCAATGCAGGGAGTCTATTAACAGGGATCGTCAGCTATGAAGAGTGGAGATGGATTTCAGTTACAAGGTAGAGGTCGGGGTGTCCCTATTGATCTGAGTACTGGAAATGATGTAGCAGCATTGGAGAAGTCTAATCCATGCCACTACTGCAATAGGTTGGGGCATTGGAAGCAATAATGTTGTCTTAATGCCACAAATCTGGGTCAAAATCCAGGGTTTGTACCACCTCAGTAATTCCATGCAGCAACAAAATGTACTCAGACCTAGATCTCAGAATTTTAATGTGCCACAAGTCCGAGTGATGCAGGTTCCTCAACCTCTGATGCCACAGCAAGCTGCAAATGTACCTAGGTTTTCTTCAAACCAGGCCCCGCATTTGAATCAGAATGCTTTCTACAATAATAATCCTTACCAACAATTTCGTATGTTTGAGACAAGTGAAAATCCTGGCATCGATCAGTCCTCCTGACGGTGCCTGAGGGGGGAGGAAGATTGCATGCTTGGTGCAGTGTTGGAGGTAGACCAGAGTGGACCATTTATAGATGCTGAGGTTAATGGCTATGATGTATAATTTGTGGTTGATACTTATTGCTACCCGTTCTAGTGTGAGATCAGAGGAAGTTCCAAACCTACCGCTCTTGGGAAGAACTATCCAAGTCATTGGAGTTGTTATTCAACAAATGAAGAATCCCATTATGGAGGATGTCCCTGTAAAGATAGGGAGTTTTGAGGAAAATCATAAATTTGTGGTTTTTGATTCAAGTACTGTGAGTTTGTTATAAATAGTCTTTATAATCTTCACCAATATTTTTCAGTATGGTCCGAGGCATGGATTGTGGCATACAGCTCCTGGTGCGAGCTTTGCCCAACCCCGCGAAAATGCTTAGACCATGCTGGTTGGCGAGCGAACCACCAGTCCCAGAATGCACTGGCAATTATATGGGCCCGTCGGATCTTTGAACTCCAAAAACATTCTTCTATATTAATAATTTTTACCCATTATTAATTGATTTTTAATCCATATTAATCCAATGTTTTAAACAAGATGAAACGATGATGTCAAAATTTTCATGTTTTCACTTTCAATGGCACTTCAAAGGTTCCAATATGTGTACAACGCAGACAAAGTTGCTTGCAGTGTGATTCCACAAGATGTAACAATCCAACATGTATCCATGAACATTAAAAAAAAAACAATGCATTTCAGGACAAGTCCTTTGGTCAGGGGTGACTGAAATGTAAACATTGAAAAAGATTCTATAAGAATAAATGCTATATACTATGTCTCCAATACATATAAAACTAATGTCACTATAATACCCTCTGCAACTGTTAAATATATATCATGCCAGTATGAACAACAAATTCACCCTCCCAACAGACAATATGTTTAATCACCTGCAAAAAACATAATATTGTGTTCGGTGATCCCCACCCTATGTCTACCTTCATAACCATGTTATTCTGGAAATCTTGTTTTCCCCTTTTTTAGATATACTCGATATGTTACGTGAAAACATGTCAGAATAGGTGAATACGATGTCAATAAATGTCAATGATATGTGCAGGCCCAAGAACGGCAATATCTGTAAATGCGACTTGAATGTATGCCACCCCTTGAACCCACAGAATGCCCGTTAATGCAATGTCAATGTATACCGTAAATTGTGCCCGCACAGCAGCGCCGGCATCAGCAATAATGATACCAATGTATTCCGTGATCCATGCTCATACGATAATATTATTACTGCGAATAAGAACAATGTCAGCGTACATTCAGACCAGAGCAAACATAACCTTGTTGATACCAGCACAAAGGATATCAATGTACAAAATTACAACTGTACGCGTTATGATGATAATGTTGATAAAATTAAGGCTGCCATATTATTTTTAGGAGTTCCGATGAACTCACATCAATGCTGTCAGATTCACCCAAGGTGACCTCTCCATCAACTCCAAGTCAGAGATACATGGTCAGGCAGGTCCTGCAACCCACGAGTAACTGACCACAGGTGGGATCACCCATAAACCAAAGACAAACACGCACCCAGGGAAAAACCCTGATCGATTCCACAGATATATAGTTGCACCATAAACAAGCCCAAGATAATTGGCCCCAATAAAACCCATTTGGCCGAAGGCTCGCATTCCCAAGAAATACCACCAAGTTAGATACCACATGTAGATAGGCACACTCAACCAATCAGAACACGACAGGCACACCACACGTAGTGATCACATGCTTCTCATGCCGGACATCTGGACACATACACACTGCCCCACACTAACTCTCCCCGAGGTTGAGAGCCATCTGTGTCCTTATCAGATGCCAGCATTTGTTAATTTACGACTGAGATACTTTTTCGGAATGTAGAATATGGTTTTATTCTACCTCATGAACTGTATAAATTGATGGCCAAAACCTTGTACATCGAGAGATTTTGAGCAGACACATTCTGTCCAGGCACTCCCGGGAGCAGTGTTTCATTAAACCAACTTGTTCCTGTTTTGCCAAACGCCTCTTGTCTTTTCATTTATTTTAAGGTAAATTCCTATCTGATCAACAAACACATGACTAAAGCAAGTAAAGCAACAAGCATACAAATAAAATAATGATAAAAAATCGCCTGGAAACCAGCCTGCTGCCCCACCAACAGCCGTTCTAATGGCGTTATACACCTAACACCTTTAAATTGTGAGCTTAATTGATACCATGTAACCCAAGTCTTAGCTCATGAACTGCTAAAGAAAATAAACGAAACACTCTAACATCCCCTTTCCCCAGTGAGATTGAGGCTACAATACATGCCTATGGGATAACGATACATTAATCCAAAAACTGAACCGATTTGCTGAAACAGCGAATGGCTCACTCAAATCGTGACTGACATTAACATTATAAACATTAGAGATACTGTTGATGTATGAACATTAAATGTAAGGAATTTTTCACGGAGTTCTTATTAATGCATGGAATTCATCTGAGCTTTTACATACACATGGGTGTTGAACAAAATACTTGTTATAAACAAGTTGTAAAGTGAAAACGTAAGCATTTCATCTGATTCAAACATGAGGTGAAAGCTGAGGGAAGACAGAAATATTTATGTAAACTCAGCAGGTAACAGAATGCACACACTACTTAAAATAGTCTTTATAATCTTCATCAATCTTTTTCATAATGCTTGAGGCATGGATTGTGGCGTGCTGCTCCTGGTGCGAACTCTGCCCAACCCCTCAAAAATGCTTAGACCAAGCTGGTGGCCGAGCGGACCACCAGTCCCAAGATGCACTGCCAATTATATGGGCCCATTAGCCCTTCAAACTCCATATTAATCATTTTTATTCATTATTAATTATTAAAAGTTGCTAGCAGCATAATTAACCTGACAAAGGGACCTGTCTCGAAATGCATTGGGATTTTAATGTTCATGGATACATGCTGGATTGTTACATCTTGAGGAATTACGCTGCAAGTAGCTTTGTCTGTGTTTTGCACATATTGAAACCTTTGAGATGCCATTGGAAGAGAAAACATGAAAATGTTGAAATCATTGTTCCATTTTGTTTAAAAGACTGGATTAATTTGGATTAAAAATTGATTAATAATTGATGAAAATGATTCATATAGATCGATTGCAGGTAGTCAGTACGGCTTTGGTGTGGTGCATGACTTTAGCAGTTATGGTCCCATAGGGGATTTATGACATCCTCAGCATCCCCCATATGTAACGGTGATCAGGTGAGAAAACTGTTAGAGGCCTTGCAATTGCCTGTGCAAGTTGCAGTCGTAAAATGTCCTGCACATTGCAAGGGAGATGACAGTTGGCAACAGATATGCTGACGAGGTCGTAAGGTACTGTGATTTAAATGCTCGTACGTTTAATTGAGAGTATGTAAATGAAGGAACAGATGAGACCAATTACAATCTTTTGCTCACAGCAGCTGATACTTGGGAGAAAGTTAAGAGGTTGCAGGAAGAGGTGTCAGAAGCAGAACTGGGAAAATGCAGGTTGTGTAAAAAGAGATGTGGATGAAATATGGGTTTCAGGAGATGGCAGACCTGTGTTGCCAAAAGGTTTGTTGCCGCCAATGGTTAAACATTACCATGGTCTGACCCATGTAGGGAGGGATGACATGGCCAGATTGTTTCGCCAAACATGGTTTAATCCAAAGTTCAGAATGATGGCAGAAGCGTTATGTCACAGATGTGTTGTGTGTCAACAGAACAATGTAGGGAAAAGAACCACAGTGACATTGAGCCACATAGGGAGGTCAGGTGGTCCTTACAACAGGATGCAAATGGACTTTATTGATATGCCTGTGTGCAATGGGCTGAGATATGTGTTGGCTGTTGTGTGCATCTATTCACGATGGATTGAGGCATATCCCACAGGAAGAAATGATAGTCTCACAGTAGCAAAGTTGTTGTTGAGGGATCGGATACCAAGGTTCAGCTTCCTGACTTCTTTGGTAACAGCTGAGGCACACACTTTAATAACTAAGTGCTGAGGTTGCTATGTGCTTCTTTGAAAGTTAATCAGAGACAGCTTTGTAGTTACTGACCTGACGCTTCAGGTCTGGTGGAGCAAGTCAATGGGATGCTGAAATCAAGACTTGCCAAAGTGTGTGCTTGAAATGGCTGGATGCTTTGCCGTTGGTGTTGATGAACCTGCGCAACACACCCGATCATGGGACAGGACCATCTCCCCATGAGATCATTATGAGAAGGGCAATAAGATTGCCAGCTGTACCTGTAAAAGATCTGGTAAACATTACTGATGATCTAATATTAGAATACTGCAAAGGATTGGCTGACTTGGTGCGTTCTGTGTCTCATCAGATTGAAGCTGCTACAGCCCCACCGCACCAGGAGCCGTGCCACGACCTAAGTCCCAGAGATTGGGTGGTGGGGAAGAAACACGTATAGTAGTCATGTTTGGAGCCTCGCTGGCGTGGGCTTTACCAAGTCATACTAGTAACTACAACTGCTGTGAAGTGCGGAGGTCTCCCCAATTGAAGCCATCTGACAATACTGGCAGGGTCTCATGTCCCCTTGATGAAATAACAGCACCTCTCCCAGAAGAGCCAGTGGTGGTTGAGAGGTCACGGGAGCAGGTTAGTAAAGCTGTAGGGGAACAGTAAGAAACTGAAATAGCACTTGATCGGCCTGAGGAGGGTTCTGGAGAGTTGAATGACAAGACTGGAGAAGGAGAGGCTCATCCAGTGGTAGTAGCAGAGATAGACTCGGACCTTGATGAACGGCTTAGTGCTAGAAACCATGAGGGGCAGCAGAAGAATGTTGGTCAAGAAGGCAGAAGAGAGAGAAACTGGTTACGCAGGCAGAAACTAAGCTCCCAACTATCCCAGAGGATTCAGACCTAAATGAAGAAGGTGAATAGACAACACTCAGGAGGTCGAAGTGAGCGAGAGGGCCCTGCACAAGGTAATTATCCCCTGAATGGACATACGTTCTTGCACATGACAGGGAGAACAAGTTCTGGGAATTTTGGGATCACTGTGAAAGTTCAATTGAAACTTCGGGAACTTGATCTCCAGTTTGATGTTTCCTTTGAACTTCCTTTGTTGACAAGACTGAGTGCCTTGAGACATCTTATCTTAGATGTGGCTGAATTTCCCTTGAATGCAAACGAGTTTCCTGTGCTAGTTGATGAACTGAAGCATTTCATATTGGGGGTAAAAGTAAATGAGTTAGAACCCTTTATTATCAAAGACATTTAATAGATTTTGTAGGGAAGAAAGAAGAGTACCAAGGCTCAAGGGAACCAAAAGAGCCTCAGGTTTCTAGAAGAACACAGAGTAGGGCAAAAGAACATTTACAAAGATATATATTTTTTTTTTGTCCCCATTTCGCCAACTTTCTAACTTTCTTGCTGGTATAGCTCTCATCCCTCAAAAGAGGGTAGATAAGCATGTCGCCGCAAAGAATAAGGCTGTTTCCACATTCATCCCCCTCCTGTAGAGACAAAGGAGGAGGAGAGCCGGGACCTCCAGCATATATGGCTTAATCATTGGACCCACTTAACTGTTGTCTCCACTCTACATACGGTGCACAGACCTGCTCCAAATCTTTGGCGTCACAAGCAATATCAGTCTGGCCCGTATATTAAATACTTCTGAGACGGTCAACAATGAGTGGGGGATTTTCCGATTTCCAAAGTCTGCATATCTTCCACATCGCAAGCAAAATCACATAAAAAACAAATTTTGCTATGCTTCTTGATGCAGCCCAAAAAATATCAGTCGAGGGCTTACCTCTATCTGTTGTCCGATCACTTCCCTTATGAAGTTACATACCGATATTCAGAAAGGGGGAATCTTCAGAAACTGCATGAACATATGCAGATCATCTGCCGATGAGAACATGCACTTTGGATATCCATATGCTTTCCCGGTTACTCTTGAAGGCCTGGCCTGAGACCAATATACCCTGTGGGTGGTAAACAGGTGATTTCTCTTAAGTGAGGCGGGTTTCACCACTGCACGTAAAGTGGAGAAGGATACTTGCCATACTTGCTTTAGGTTTCCTTCCCCATATCCCTCTTCCCACAGATTGGTAATGTCTGATAGACTCTTATTATCTGCCTCCAAAAAGGCCCAATACCAGATTGAAACTTCCTTTTTTAGTGGGCCAATTCTCATCGCTTGTTCTAGCCATAGCTCATCTTCCTCTTTGACCCACTCTTGGGCGGCCCACCAAGAGCGTAGCTGGCAATATTTAAATCTCATTAGTTGTCCCTTGGTACAATTTCCTAAGACCTCCCAGCCCACTAAACTTGTTCCCATTCTAAGATCTGCCCAGTAGCTTAAACCCGCGGATTTTAGGGGTTGACTAAGCTGGTCGATCAGACAATCAAGGGTACCCGGGGAGTCCCAAATCAGTGCCAAGGACGAGTAGTATGGTACACCCAACCTCTTGCGAAAATATATCCATGTTCTTAAGGCAGTTTTCAAGACCTTCAACCTCACCTTTTTGAAATATTTTGGGTCCCCATATCTAAGCAGAAAATGACACTGACCCTGACTCAGATCTCCGAGCATTGCCTCAAAAAGTCTCCCCATTGGTGAACTGTCCGGCTTATTCGCTGACATACGAAAGTTCTTAAAATGGAAAGCATGACAGTAAATAAGAAAATCGGGGAGAACAAGCCCCCCCACCTCCAACCTTCTCCTCAGTTTTTTTCAGGCGATCCTGGGTCCCTTTGACGTCAAAATAAAAATGCGGATTTTTCCCTGGAGCTTAGCAATATCCTCCCTCTGGAATGTTAATGGTATGGAATTAAAAAGGAAAGTGATTTTGGGAAGAATAATCATAATAAGATTAACTCTACCATATATATTTAATGGTAAATTGGCCCATCATACTCGGAGTCTCCCCACCTCCTGACTCACTTTTTTCTAGTTAGCTCTAGGAATTTCATCGAGCTTCTGAGTTATTAAGATACCGAGATATCTCATTTGAGATTTTGCCCCTGACTGCTATTTCCCTGATTCCAGTCCATAACTTCAGTTTTATCTATGTTCACCTTATACCCCAATATCTTGCCAAAGCTCTGTGCCATTGCCATCAAGTTGGGAATTGCAACCTGTGGGTTAGTGGTGTATAGCACCAGGTCGTCCGCATATAAAGCTAATTTCGTCACTAACCCAGATGACTTAAGGGGGTAATAGTGGGGTCTGCTCTTATCTGATGGGCAAAGGGCTCAATATATAGTTTAAAAAGAAGCGGAGACAGGGGACAACCCTGTCTTGTACCCCTGGTGATGTGGAACCAGTCTGAAAGCACTCCATTAACCAGCACCCTAGCTTTAGGCAGGCAATAGAGGTTCTGCACGGCAGTCACTATGTTCTGTGGGAAACCAAAGCTTTTAAGGGTTTTTCAGAGATATACCCAGTGTACTCGATCAAAAGCTTTTGCCGCATCTACAGTCACTACAGTTAAGGGCAATTTCTGAGCCTCCGCCATGTCAATAACCCCCATCATCAGATACGTAAGCGCATTTAACTGCCTCCCCAGAATGAAACCTCTCTGATCAGAGTGTACAATGCCCTTAATGACCTGCTCTACTCTTGAAGATACTATCCATGAAAAGATCTTATAATCAGTATTCAAGAGTGATATTGGTCTATAGGAATCTGCTCTTGTCGGGTCTTTATCTGGTTTCAGAATTAGAACTACTGTTGCCTCTGACCAGGATAGAGGTGCTCCCTCACCCTCTATATATATTGCATTGAATACATCTTTCAATGATGGAATTAATTTATCTATAATTTGGGTGTAGAGCTCTACTGGAAGACCATCTGTGCCAGCCGCTTTCCCAGTGGTCATTTTCCTACATTGGGCCCTGATCTCCTCCTCAGTGATCTCTGTCTCTAAGATCCCCTTTTGCTCACTCGTTAGTTTCGGCAGCTCTGTCCCCCTTAACCAGGCCTCTATACATACCTTTCTTGGTTGTAAGTCTTCTTTATATAGGCTACTCATATAGCTCCAGGCTTCTCGCCTAATGTCTGCATTTGTCTTTAGGAGCACCCCAGTCTCTACATTCATCAAATTCAATATCAAGTTCCTGACTCTATCCTTCCATGCCAAAAGCGAACTACACCTTTCGCCATAAGAGAAATGCTGGAGCTTACTAACTTTCCATCTATCCTGTATTCTTATATACAACTGAGCTTCGTATTCTGCCTGCAAATCTTCCAATTCCCTGCGGAGCATTGGTACCCTAGCAGTTCCCTCAAGTGAGGCCTTCTGAAGTTCGCATTCTTTAGCCTTAATTTCTGTAATTGCCTCCTCATCTTTCAGCTGTGCAGTATGTCTCTCACCCATCATGATAGAGATTATTATGACCCTTAGGTATGTTTTAAATGCATCCCAGACTATTTGTGGTTTTGTAGAGTCCCTGTCAAGATGGAAAAACTCAGCTGTCTTATCCGACAAATCAAGTACCACCCCCTTATCTAACAAAATAGTCCGATCCAAGGTCCACCTTCTTTGCCCCAGCTCTTGATAGTTATTTAAACACAGGACCACTGGAGAGTGATCCGAAAGGACTGCGGGGGCATGGGTTACAGCCTCCACCTCACCATTTAATTCCTGGTCCACCAAAAAATAATTAATACGGGAGTGATGGCCATACTTTTTGCTATAGAATGTGAAACTTCTAACTGCCCCATCTTCCTTCTCCAAATATCTACCAAATTAAGTTCAATCATCATGTTTTTATACTGGAGAGTGTCTTAGGGGAGCTAACATATTTTACTTTTGATGTTCTATCCAGATCTTTATGTATAACTATGTTAAAATCCCCTCCAAGTATAATCAGGGCTCTGGCCTCCAGAAGGCAGGATTCCAAATTTATTAGAGCATCTGGAGTGTCATTATTTGGACCGTAGTACGTTGCACACAATATCAACCTGCCCTGAATCTCCATACTAACCACCAGCCATCTACCAGAGGCATCAGAATCATACTTTAATAGCCTTATTCCTGAGTTGTTTCTGATGACTAGGGCTACTCCTCTAGCGCTACCTCTCTGATCTGAGCACACTACATCCTGTACCCAGCGTAACTTACTAAAACAGGACCCACACTCCTTCCGTTCCAAGTGGGTCCCTGATGTATTATAATATGTGCCCCACTATTCTGCCACCAAAGCTAACTTCTTCCTGGATCTTAGACCATTAACATTCCAGGATATAAACTGAACTGTATTAATGTCATTCATATTTAATTCTCCCTATCATGTACCAATTTTGGACTTTCTGCAGGCACTCCTGTTTAGGCTTCTTGAACTGATGGATCACTGGGGCAATCTTGAAATGACTACAAATTAGCAAGAAGAGGACGCATTTTTTCTTTTTTCTCCCATGCTCCCATGCTCCCACCACCCTGTGCACCCCTTCACCCACCCCCCCGGGGAACCCCCCTTCCTATCCCTAGGCGATAGAATCCGCCCTTCGCGAACCCCCCCTCCCCAAAGAGAGATGTTCAAAAGTGAACTAAACAAATGTGAAAACCTAATCGGGCTAGCTACTTCTATGAAGCCTTCATTTAGTATTTAATGACACTAAACTACCAAGACTAGTAGTAAACCATCACGAACTGGATGTGGCGGCTGTGGTTCCCTCCATCTGGATTAAGAGGGAATCCACCTCCTCAGGGTTACTAATATTATGCATCTTATTCCTCCACATAATTTTTAACATAGCCGGGAACATCATCTGGTCCTGAGCCCCTTTGCCTCACAAATTGTTCATCCTGGTGCCTAGCTCCCATTGCCTCTGTGCAGTTCTCTTTCCTATGTCCGATCTCACATGATAGTTAAAGTCCTTGAACTTCAAGGATCTCTCCTTCAGTGCTCACCCTAAAACCAACTCTTTAACCGCATGGGTGAGAAAGTTAATCAGGATTTTCCTGGGAGTCTTCCTGTTGGGATTTATTTTAAAAGGATCCCTATGCACTCTTTGGATTTCATTCTCGAGATTGAGATCCGGCCTGTCCTGTAGTATCCCTTCTCTTAATAGTTTACATATAAAGCCCTTTATGTCTCCTTTTTCTACACCCTCCGGAATATTGAGAACCCTCAAATTATTCCACCTAGATTGAGTTTCCAGTCGTTCCAAATCATCTTGTAAGGTTTTGTTTTGTAATTTCAAAACCTCTATGTCTTGGGAATTCTGAGTCATTCCTGCTGACAAAACTTTCACCTCTCCTTCAAGAGTTGCAGTGCGTTGTGCGATACTGTCCAGCTTTTCCTCTAGCACCACACATTTTTCCTGTATACCTCTTTGGTTGACCTCCGAAATCTCAAATTTCTTAAGGATGACAAGCCTCAGATTCAGTATTATATTTTCCAGCTGAAGTTTCAGCTGTCTCCTCAACCCAAGGACTAGCCTCCAGCTGACTCGGGCTTCCCTCAATAGGTAATGCTGTAGTACCTTGAGTTTGTCTGGGGCTGACCCCATCCTGTCCTCCATCCACCCCATCCTCTAATGGAGAAAAGCGATTGCTGAGGGGGACTGCCGATGGTCTCTCCGCCCTCAAGGTGGCCTGCGTTTGGCTCCACCCACAACCCCCCCCTGAACTAGTGTTGCAGCCTTTCTCTGACCCATGATTTTAAAGTAGGAATTGAGCGAAGGTGAGGGTATAGGAAGTGAGCGTACCTCTTTCAACCCACAATGTGTACGTCTCCCCGTGGCTTTCCTCGATTTTCTGATGGGTAACACGGTAATCGCCTCATAGGCCGTCCGCTTCCTTGCTCTCACACCCGTAGCTTTTTTCTCTGGGTCAGATCTTAGCTGATACCTATTTCTTGCTTGTGGTACTTGTGGTGCATCAGCGGGGTATCTCTCTCACCTATATCCCCCTGGCTCCAGTACCTGCACTTTCAGTTTCCACCTCCTCCACAAGTTCCTTAGACGTAGAAAGTACCTGTGGGGGGGTCCTTTTCCATTGATACCTGCTGTACCTGCAGAGATTGCATGCTGCTGCCAACACCCTCCCTCACTTTCTGCTGCCTCCATACGCCAGAGTTCTCAGCCTTCGAGAGGCTATTGCTGAGCCTCTCTGCCTCTTCCCCAATGCGCTGGTATTTGCCTGCAGGTTGCCGTACAGTGCTGACTCTACCGGGCCCCGCCCGGAAGCCAGCAATTGCCGCCGCGGCCCGGGATCTCCGCCAGAGAGCTGACACCCAGGTCCACAAGACCCGACACTTCCTCGCATCGGGTCCCATCCACGCCGCAGCTCGGGAACACAAACAAGATGAAGGTTTCCCCCAAGCTGCCACACTCGACACACCTGAAGAAAATACAGAAAAAACAACCCTAATGGTGTCCAAGCATAGTCCGGTAAGTCTATCGTCATTCTAGCCCGCGCCTCTCTCTTCGTTACGGGAGCTCCAGTGTCTGGCGTCAGCCCGCCGCCATGTTCCCCTCGAAAACTCCATTTACAAAGATTTTTGTAATATTTGGTTGCATATCATTTGAAATTTGGTTTTGCTGTTTGCTCAGGTGGAAACTGACAGAGATGTCCCTGCAGCTGCTACGTTCCACCCAAGGTTTAGATTCCAGTGAAGTGATGGAATCTGATCCTAATACTAGTAGGTGTAGATACATCATAGTAGGCACACTAATGCCTACTACTACTGCTAATGTAGTATTAGTGCTTATAGGGTTATATTCAGCTACAGATAGCTCACTAGAATCTAAGTCTACTTACTTACCACACCACATTATTCTGATAGTAACATGCAGTGTAGTAGTTTAGAAATTACACACAGATGTTTCAAGAGGGGATTATACCTCAAACATTTATTTTAGATTGCTTTATAGACACGATGAATGCTAGGAGCTGCTATGTTTATACTCAGTTACCCGCTTCAGCTTCAGAGGGAATTACCCATCATCATCTCCCTCCGACATATGGTATTTCTTGAGTCTTCTATCAAGTATATTTTATGGAGAAGGTAGTTTTTCAAAATTATTTTTTGAATTATTATGTAGTTATTCCACAAGTTCCCCATATCAAACATTTAAATAAGAATCCTTATTTCAAATGTGCAGAGATTTGACTTGTTTGATGTCAGATGTGGAAAATTAATTTTGGGAATTGAAAGGATAGATGGAGCGACCTAAAAGCTCAATGTGAAAGTGATAAAGATCTCAAAAATCACAAGTGAAGTAGTGAAGAAATTGAACATCAGGAAAAATAAATTTACCTGCCTCAGTTTTAGATTGGAAACATAAAGGAAAATTGTGTATACATGTTGATCAGAGTTATATAGATCCGTTGGTTTTGGGGAAGAGTGAATGTGAACATACTTTTGAAGTGAGAAGGAAACATTCTCGTTTCCTAGAGGGAGAGGATCCTGTGATTCCTGGAGTCCATTTTATTTATGGACGAAATGCATATTTCAAATTGCCACATGGATGGCATGGTACCTGTTATCTTGGCACAGTTTTCCCCAAAATTTATCAAGTAGAACATTTTAATGATCCTGTATGGGAAGGGAAATCCAGAACCAAATAAGGTGTTTGTACAGCAGAAATAGAAGGAGATATTTTTGGTGTGATAATCCCATCTGTTTGAGTGATTCTGAATGACCTCAAAATTAGAAAGCTGTCTACAATAGTGGATAAATTGGCTAATACTACCGCACATTTCTTGTGACTTATAAATACTGAGATGATTGCGGTCCCGACTTGCGTTAGACCTTTTGCTCACAAAAGAGGGCGGAGTCTGCCAGTTGTTCAAAGTTCAGCAATGCTGTACTAATATTACCGCTGAAAGTAAGGACCTGGAGAAATATATTAAGAATATATCCGGGTTGACAAAGAATTTGAAAGAGTTGGAAGTGACAGATCCTTGGGAAGCTGTTGAAAATGGGTTTTCTTCGATAGGCAGATAGTTTGGAAACTTCGGGAGTGGAATTTTGGGCGCCATTTTAAAACCCCTTTTGATAATCGATGTTTGTGCGATATTTCTATATTTGATCTGTAAGGGATATCAGCAGGTGCACATGAGACAGGGAGTGAAGAGAAATAGAGAGGATGTAGAGTTAGAAGAAGTCAGAGCAGATATTATAATGATATGAAGTGTCTAGCGGAGTCTAGATGAAAGATGCTCAAGACCACTAGGTTTTAATTGGTCTAAACTGATAATGATCTGATTACCATCTGTGATGGCTTGATCGCCATCAGTGGGGGGACTGGAGTAGCATAATTTTGGCTCCATCCTTTTACATTGGCTAGGCTCCATTTATATATATTTACAATTGGCCTTATATTCTTGTGTGACATGGTGCACTGAAGGGATAGAAGTGCATCTATTGTGTGTTTTGATATATATGTGTGTATGCATATTAATGTTTTCCTTTGCAGAAACATCGGGATTGCTGATAATACACTTCCATAGGTTTAGATTGTAAGGTGGTGTGCTAAAATGCATTTAATGCAGTGCATCCCCAAGGATTAGTGAGAGTGAATTATATGTGTGTTAATGCTTTCTATATAAATTGTGACCTGTTGTCATTTTTGCTTAAAATTACATATATTAGTTATTGTGCCACATATAAGAGTAATGAACAATATAGCTTCATTCATTATTAAAGATTTCATTTATTGGATTATATGTAGGCTGTAAAACTAATGTGTTTTAGAGTAAAATGTTAAGTTAGCATGATTGTGGGCCTTAAGCTTACAGTTGATACAGTTAATACTGACGTGAATGTTGTTTTTTCCTTTGCAGGTGCAGACCATAGGCATTCAATAGTTAGTGAAAAGCACATTGAACTTCAGAGATAGAGAGGCGAGGAAAAGCTGGCAAGGTCCAATAATTTTGATGAAGAACAAAGGGAGTGTTACCAGTTGGTACTATCAGACAAAGGGAGGAACCAAGGACGTTTCGGAAGCAGAGACTGGAATGTGGGAGTAGTGTTCAAGGCACCAAGTTATTTTCTGGGAACTGGAAAACAACATACAATCATGTGTATGAGGTCATGTTTTCTCAAATGTTCTCTGTGCATTTTAATTAGTGAACCCACCTTGGGTTTAGTCAGAGTCCCTTTAGACTTGGAGAAGCACAAACCTCTCTTGACATTTCTGATTGTGTGGCTTCATGCTATACATGATTCTTTACTATAGAACTTCTACAGCGGTTCTGATGCTGACACATGTCTTCCTACCTTGCTTCAATAGGTTTTCCCAATCCTTAGATTAGAATAGGGTTTAATAGATGCTGCAAATCTTTTCCATTTATACGGAGAAAGATCAAAACCATTCGATGAGTCTCCAAATGAATTTCCTTATTTTCTGTATCGTGGCTACTGAGACCAATATTGTAAGACGCTTTGGTCTCCGTTTGGTTATTTTACACTTTTATACTATGTTTTGGGGATTGCTATATATCAGCCTGACTTTGAGTTTGTAATAAACAACAAGTTACTGACTCAGACTTTCATTGTGTGGTCCTAATGATCACACTGTACCTTGAGATTAAAATTGTTGTAACCCCTCTTCCTCTCAGGATATACAAAGGTCTATTGACCAGAGTTAATTCGGAAGAAATGGCCCAGAGCATTCTCATGTACAAACCAATGAGCACCTTTATACTAGGGCAAATGTTCCCAACTTGCACTTTAGCCTCTTCCTTTGTCTCTATATAAATATATAGATATCTTGCAGAAAAATGAATAGCGGTCTGGCAGATCTTCTTTAATTATGTATAACTAGAGAGAGGGCAGGTGGTCTGCCCTCAGGCCATTATTTGTTGCAAGTAACATCCACATTTTTGATCAACCAACATAACAGGCGTTTAGTGTTGTAACCGTCACTCAAGACCTATAGAGTTATTAGTCCTCTTTACTTTAGGAGTCTGGTTACGAAAGATCAAGTACTGAGAGGCAAAGTAGTCTTTTTCCAGAAACATTACCATGGACCCTGCACTCTAGCACTTTATGGAGCTGTTGTGTGATTCGTGTTCAATCAAGAGCAACCCAGCATGTATTTTGTGCTGTGCATCACAGTGTCCTAAGTTACCTGGTTACCTATGCAGTAACAAACTGACAGACATATAGTCTTTTTGAATTGCCGTTTGAGGCAGCTACACACCAACAGAGTCTGGCTTCAGCTCGCAATTGACAAGCACAGTACGGGCCCATAGACTACCGGTTTACTTTTAGGGTGACTTTTGCAGCTGACTAGATCCTGGTGCATCATTCTGCACACCATTGCCACTAATTCGCACCATGAAATGATGGTCACTTCCATCACTGTGTTTATAGGACTACAGGACTGAAGCTGAACAGTTCTGGACCAGTATGCAGAGATGCCAACCAGCTTCAAACTGTTCCCTGCTATCCAGATACCACAAACCTGGCTGCAACAGTAATTTTGTTTTGCTTGTTTGCAGTGCTGGTAGGATTGGTTGTTTCCGACACTCCACAGGGCACAGTTGTGAGTTAGTGACAATGTCTGGATGAAGTACTCACTCCTTTCTGTTTACTGCCTGAGAAAAGCATACCCCTTTTCAGTAGCCCAGGCACATGCCTTCTAGAATTGGTCCCGAAAGAGGAAAAAGCGGCAATGTAGAAAAAACCCTCTTGGCAACTTGCCAATATTTAGGATGGTAAGGAAGGTCATTGGAAAAGAACATGGTACCAGATTCTTCCTAGTCAACACAGCCAAAGGAGCCCCCAAGGATGTCAGACTCCAAGAGAGCAAAGGAAAACTTGCATTGAAAGAACAGGGCAGGATGATTTGCGGCTGGGAAGCCTGCAAGATGGCCTCCGACTGAACGAACTCCTGCTCCTTATTTTTTTTCCTTTCCTTAACCGAAGACTCGCTAGACTCTCGAAAATGTCTAAAATGGGGAACCGAACGGCAGGGGCCTTATTCGGTGAGTTTCTTTTTCAACAATTGTTTTGTTTATCAGCCATCTCATTGCGACACTTCTGTGCGGCCCAGTGTGACCGCCATTTCTCCCGCCTCCTGCCTTGCCTGACAGGAATTTTACCGCTCGCCAGTTCTCTGCGCGGCAGTTTTAATAATTAATGCTTTACTGGCCCCTGCCTGCTCATTTCATTGCCATTTTCACCCTCATGTGCTTTGGCTCTAATTAACTGAGACTTTGCAAGACACTTTTTCTTCTATTTTCATCTCACCTGATTTTTATAGGGACTGTGTATTTTTCTAAATAACGCACTTTGTGGATACTGTATTTACAGCTGTGTTTTTCTTATACGCTCACTCTCTGGAGGTTTTCTCAAGCTTTTCTTCACTTCTGGCACTGCCTTGCTTCTTTTGAGCCCTTCATACCTCCAAGATGGCAGAGGGTGGTATCATTCCTCCCAAAAATGGCTCTTTTACTGGTGGAGGCTCTGTTTCCCGTAAAGATGGTAGTGGCAAGAGCCTTAAAAAAGAACCAGCTTCTCCAAGGAAATCTCCTCTTCCTATCACCATGGACGATCTAATGGATGAATTAAAGCTGCTAAAGCCCTTCATGATGGAAACCACCTCTACTTTTCAATGTCTGGATGATAAATCTTTTGAGTCAAGGGTTTCGGACATAGAACTACAAATCTCTGAACCCTGCAATGTTGCCTCAAAAGTTTCCACCATGATGCAGGAAATAGCCTCCCTCAAAAGACAAACAGAAGATTTCGAAAATCATAATAGACTAAATAACCTTCGCGTTTATGGCATTCCAGAAGGGGCAGAGGGAGGGGATATGATCACTTTCATACAGACCAATCTACCAAGGTTAGTGGGCCTTTCAAATGGTCCACTACTGAACATTCAAAGAGCTCATTGTCTTGGCCCCAGGGTTTTCGCCACCAACTCTAACGCCAGATCCAGAGGCATAATTATTCTTTTCCTCCAATATACAGACTTGATGCAGATATTACCAGCCTCTAAGCAGCAGAACCAACTGATCTGGTCAGGTCACAGGATTTTCCTTTCAGAAGATGTCTCTTCTGCTGCGGCAGGTCAACACAAGCAATTCTTGAATATGCGCCCTCAATTGCATGCCATGATTGCAAGATTTAGTCTCCTTCATCCATGAACTTAAAGGTCACCTACAATGATAGAACCACTTCTTTTGACTCTCCTGCAAGGCTCAAGGAATTTATTCATCTCCACAAGAAAGACTCTATGAACACTGGCGCTCCCTGATGTTTCTTTTATGTTCTTTATTTTTCTTCACTTCTGTTTTAAATCATGAGTGGTTTGTCTTTGCTGTGTTACCATTTTAGTCCTTTAATTGTGTTGTTATCTTCTTTTTTTCTCCCCAGGTCATTTTTCTGTTGTCATTCGTATTCTTAAATCGTGCGTTTTCATCTTGTTGTCTAGTTAATTTCTTCATGGAACGTTCATCCCTAATTGTTTCTCCTAAATGGGTAAGATTCTTATTTAGATTTTTCTGGTATGTCTTTGTGTTGTTGGATTATACTCTATATGCATTTTCAACTTCTTTTATTCTTTATTCTTTGGTCTCTGTTTTTCTTGTCCCTCTTTGCCTCTGGATCAGGTCTTTGGTCGTCCATCTCTTATGGTTTCTCGCTGCGATTCAATTCTTAATTTCTCTTTTTTGCGCAATTCATTCAGATGGCTTTGGTCTTTTAGACCCTCTGTCATACTTCTGTTACTTTTCTCCTTTTGGGCTTTTGTCGGACTCGCACCTTACCTCTCCTTGTTACCCTTTTCCTGTCTTCCTCCCCCTTTCTCCATCTTATGCCTTCATGTTCTTCTTGTTCGTATTGGGTGGTTTTTACTTATAATTTCTCTTTTTCTCGCTTTTTATTGTTTGTTTTTCTTATTTGGCTACTTCTTTTTGTTTATGCTTTTTATTTGTTTCGCCACTTCTTACACTCTAGTTTGGTTTGTTTGTATTGGATGGTATAATAATATGATATTTTGTATTCCAGGTTTCCTAAATATCTTGTTTTTGCTATTTGTACATAGAAGGTTTATCACCTCTGTTGTATACAATGTTTTTGAGCATTTTCTATGAATAGTTTCCGCATTATCTCTTGGAATGTTAAGGGCTTCAGGAACCCCAATAAGACACAAAAGGTTCTTACTCATTTTTCATCTTGTTATCTTGTCTTGTTGCTATGTTACAAGAAACTCATCTTCTTGAAAAGGACATCCATTTGTTGAAGAAAAATTGGGATTCGGTTTATTGTTCATCTGCAGTTAATAATAAAAATGGTGTGGTTATATTGTTTCATAAATCGCTAGATGTTTCCATTTTAAATCAAGAAACAGATGCTAATGGTAGATAGTTGTTTCTTCTTGCTAATATTAATGGTTCTCTGTATTCCTTCTTCAATGTTTATGGGCCCACTGGAATAAATGCCATCTTTTGGGATTCGCTTTCACCTAAACTAAAGTCTCTAATGCATCACAAATTAATTCTGGGGGGTGACTGTAACCAACTTATGGATCCCATCTCAGATAGAAAATCCACATTCAAGTACATCCCTAACAATATGCAAAAGGGCTTTTATAGAACTATAACACATAGAGGCGTAGTAGACACATGGCGTTTTAGAATATTCTTTTTCTCTCCCACCCATCACTCTTCTTCTAGACTCGATTATATTTTCCTGGACAAGAACCTTTCACAACATCTATTTCACGCTGAACTAGGCCCTATCCTCATTTCTGATCATGCTCCGGTTATTATTGATTTAGAATATACTAGTTCCTTCATTTGCTCCAATAGATGGCGCTTCAATATTTGCCTATTACAGGACCAGCATATTTTCTCGTTTTTGAGCAATTCATTACTGACTTTCTTTTAGACTAACATTAATCCTGATATCAATTTCCACCATGTTTGGGATTCTTTAAAGGCTACAGCGAGGGGATATATTATTAATTATATCTGCAGTAAAAAAAAGGCTGCTGTCAGGAAATCCTCTACTCTCCTACAACATATTAAGAAATTAGAGCATGCATATCACTCATCCTCTGACCATGATGTTTCAGATCACCTCATCTAGGCTAAAATTACTTTCAATTGATCTTAACATAACATGTGTATTTGTAAAGCGCAAGTTCAGCCGGAGGTATCTTTGCTCTGAATAACAGATGTTTATTGTTACCCAACTCAATGGTACTCATTTTATCGACCTCAGATGGATGAAAGGCTGAGTGGACCCACCAGGATTTGAAGCTGTGACCATGAGGTCGAACACCGGCCGCTGCAATGGACTCATTAGTCCACTGAACCACCAGACCCAGCCTTCTATCATTAATGCAAGTAACACTCTTCTGAAAATAAATGCTAAGATTTACAGCGCTTCTAACGAAGTAGGTAAGATGTTGGCCGATTATTTGAAAGTTAAAAAACAGAAATCTAGGATAGAAGTTATTTACAACGCTTATAGTAATAAATTGTTTGAAGATAAGGAAATGATGTCCCATTTTATAGAATTCTACTCTCAACTCTACACTGAGGACACTTTGCCTTCTGAAGAAGCATTGAAATCTTTTTTTAATACAATCCCACAACCACAACACCCTCTGGACTTCTGTCCACTAGAAACTGATTTTTCTTTCGCTGAGATTCGTGCTGCCATTTCTAAGCTCCCAAAAGATAAACCCCCTGGTCCGGATGGATTTATAGTTGAATTTTACTCCAAATTTTCCACTCTTTTAGTTCCTCATTTAATTTCCCTTATTCAATACATTTTATCTTTGGATACTAAATCCGGCTCTTTAACAGAAGCCATGTTTTGTTTGATCCCCCAATAAGATAAAGACTGCGCGAATTGTAAAAACTACAGGCCCATTACTCTTATTAACACAGACTGCAAAATTTTCTCCAAAATGTTAGCTTGCGAGCTAATGACTTTATTCCTTCCTTAGTCGGCATTGACCAATCTGGTTTTGTTCAGGGCTGTAACATTTCTGACAATTCTCGCACTTTTATTATATTATTCACAGTGCTAACAAGTCTAAGGGGCACATGCATCAACCTAAATACAGATTGCAAACGGGCCGATTCGCAGAATCGGCCCCTTTGCGATCGGTATTTAGGCAATTGGGATGCATCAACCCAAAACCCATTCGCAATATAGGTAATCGCAAATTTTGCGTTTACCTAAATTGCGAATGCTTTTAGGGAATCACAAATTGCGATTCCCTATTTGGGATGCATCAAAGCCTTTCCTAAATGCGACTTCGCATTTAGGAAGCGCTAATTACCATCAACTGCAAGTTGATGGTAATTTGCAAAAACTTTGAAAAATGCACAAAAGTGCATTTTTCAAAGTGCCATGTGGCGCACACATATGCCCCTAGGGCATATGTGTGCGCCACATGAGCACAGATGCCAAATCTGGGGTGCAGCAGGGTGGCCTTTAAGGCCCCCTAGCACCTTTCAAATTGCATTCGCAATTTGCGAGTACCTATTTGGTACTCGCAAATTGCGAATGGCTTCCCATTCATTCCTATGGGCCTCTAGGCCCATAGGAATGAATGGGAAGGCATTCTTAATTGCGAATCGCAATTTGCGATTCGCAATTAAGGAATGTGTAGGAATCGCAAATATTTTTGCAAAACCTACATGCATGGGCAATTGCGATTCCTTAATAGCAATTCCTTAATAATCGCTATTAAGGAATCACAATTGCCTAGCTTGATGCATGTGCCCCTTAGATTCCTTGCTGCAGTCACCCTGGATGCAGAAAAGGCCTTTGACCGTGTTAACTGGGATTTCCTCTTTAGAGCTCCTAAATGGCACAGTTTTAATTCCAAATGTATACATTATATCAAAGCTCTTTACTCTTTTCCCTATCCTGCTGTCTTTGTAGATGGTCTTCAATTCTCATATTTCCTCTTACTAGAGGCACCAGAAAAGGGTGCCCTCTTTCCCCATCATTGTTCATCCTTGCTTTAGAACCTTTCTTGCAACCCCTATGTCTATCCCCCGCCTTCACTGGCTTTATCCACAAGAATGTGCATATTAAACTCACTGCTCGCGCCCATGATATATTGCTTTACTTTTCTACTCCCCTCACCTCTATCCCCGAGTTCTTTCGTCTTTTGTCCCATTATTCTTCAGTGTCCGGATATCGGCTTAATATTGATAAGTTTGAAGTTATGCCTCTTAATAAATTTTGTCTTAAGGACATGTTTAAAGATACCAGCCTTGTGTGGAACCCCTCTAAGATCAAATATTTAGGCAAAATATTTTCACCATCCCTTAAGGAAACACTTAAGGCTAATATTGTAGCTCTCCGCACTAAGATTTCTACCCTCTCCATCAAATGGTTCCCTCTCTTCCTTTCTTGGTGGGGCAGATTAGCCACCATTAAAATTATGTTTTTGCCCATCATCAATTTTTACCCACAAATGCTCCCTCTTCGGCTTTCTCACACTTGTTTCTGATCCACTGATAGTCTACTCTCTAAGTTCTTATGGAATAAGCGTCCCGCCAGAATTTCTCTATCCAAACTTCAAAGGCCTAAAGTTAATGGTGGTGTTAATTTTCCGAATTTTTCACAATATCATTCTGCCTTTGTTCTCAAGCAGATCTGGTCTTCTTTAGACTCCTACACTACTTCTCCCCATCCCCCCCCCATGGCGATCCCTTGAACTTTTACTTATTTCTCCATTTTCCTTTCTACAATTTGTTCTCATCTCATAAAGACCTCGGCATAAGTCATCCCCCTTATTAAACCACTCTGGTGTTGTTGTCAAAAAGTATCTTTCCCAGATATACTCTCCTCCAGCGCTCTCGTTTTTATCCCCTATATGGTATAATTCTGCTGTAACTATATCTAATAAAGTTCTTAACTGAGCTTCTTGGTTTGACTCTGGCATAACTTCCATCTCCCAAATCATTTCTGGTCATGAGTTTATATCCTTTGAAGAACTTCATAGTTGTTTTCATATTCCTCTTTCTCATAGTCAAAAATATTCTTTGCTTAAAGACATTCCTCACCAATATGTCTATGATCCTATCTCTAGTCCAGATTTATTCCTTGTTGACTCTCTACTTCCTCAAATCTTAAATGCAGATGTTAAAGCAGCTTCTATTTACAAACAGTTTTTTTTTATTTCAGACTTAAATAGGGCTAAAACAAAAACTGAACTTGCCTGGGAACAGGACTTACAATCATCTCTCTTAATCACTATGTGGAATAAAGTGTGGCTGAAAATTCATTATACTTCGCGTTCAGCCAGTACTACTCAAACCTTGTATTTTTCCCACAATACGTTATTTCTAACTCCTTCCATTTTATTCAAAATGAAACTTCAGCCTAACAATAATTGCTGGTCCTGTTGTTCCCCTAATGGTGATTTCCTACACATGTTTTTTCTATGCCCCAAACTGTTAATTTTTTGGCAGCGCGTTTGGCATACAATTTCTCAATTATTCTCAATCTCATCCCCTGTCCACATAATTATGCTTTTTACTGGTAGTTGCTCCGCTATATGGTCAGGCAATAAGACTAAAGGTAGATTAGTGGATCTTCTCCTGGGGGGCGTTTTTCAGGTTATCACCTCTAATTGGAAAGATTTTGACATGGTCTGTTACTTGGCATGGTGGAACTTGATTTGCCATAATCACAGATTAGATATCTCTCACTCCTCCTCATTACACACAGTTATCAATAGAGATTTACTCTGGCTTCCTTTGACTTCATGTCTTTCACGTCCTTTCTCCGTTAAAAGTGTGGAAGTAAACAAAGCTCCTTGAATTTAATTACTTCTGTTTTTTTAAATAATCTTTTTCATTTTCAATTATACAGTTACTCATCCACCTATTGTTCTCACATTACCTTCATCTCTTCACCATATATACACACTAGATGATCAACATGACAAAAATTTGACTTTGAATGATTTGCAACACATCTTTGTCAAGGAAACACCTTCTCGTATATGGTCCAGACATGAAATGACATTTACAGAAAATCCGTCAGAAGACACCTTCAAATTAGGAAACTCAGCACAAAAAGACAGAAGTGTCAGCCATCTTGAAAAAGGATAATCCCATTTCTCCAACCGGTTCCCTACCCCATGCTGGTATACTGGAATAGAGGTAGTTAAAAGGCAGGATGCCACTACCATTCTCAGATAGTAGCAGATGACTTCATTTGGACAAGATGGATAACTGCTTACAAGAGTGAATGAAGCACAGCTCACCCTGAGCATGAGGTTCCAGGCCTATCACGAGTTAAGTGGAGCACTGCAGACTGGCACTACTATGGTAGCTGGTACTGTTGTTGCCACAAAACTGGTTTCAATGCTTCAATGCTGACATGAATGGCAAGAGTACGCCCTTCTCTTGAATATCCAGGCTTATTTGATTTGTCATCAATAAAATGAGTGTAAACTAGTGAAGCGTCTTGACAATAACATTCACTTGATGGATGTCCATTCCAGTATATCAAAAATTGAAGACAAGTAAGAAAGATTCAAGAATCAAAAAATATTCTGAACATTACAAATTTTGGTTGTGCATGTACCACGATCGGAGAAAGGTCATCAGGTAGGTGATGATATTGATCAGAGATTTAAGGCTTGAGCTATGAAGCATAAAAAAACTGGATGCATTATCCAAGTACAAGGTAGATTCAGCTAGAAAGTTACAGGATTCATTTATGAGTAACAAAAAAGGGATCAAAGTAATATGGTTGGGAGTCGACTCACAGGGTATGAACTTGGAACAAAAGGGTAGATGACCAAACCTTAGTATCAGGAACAAAGATAGTACTATCATATTGGTTCATATCTGTAGCTTCTTTCATCTTGTTATTGGAGTGCAATACGCTGTCCACCATTCATTTTCGATGGCCTTGTGGAAATTTTATGGCTCTTGCAGCTTCTGAAACTGAGGCGTAGATGTGAGGTAAGAAGGGATAACCGTAGGATGGAAACCGTATAAGCAGAAGAAGGGTGAGACTTTGGTGAGACTATGATTTGCATAGTTATGTGAAAATTCAGCCATTGCAAATTAGGATGCCCAGCTTCTTGGAAGGCTTTGCAATAACAGTGAAGATGTTTGTATGTTGGCCTGGGAAAAGTATCCTGCTGATAATGCCTTTCATTACCAGAGTTTGCAGAGTGTCTTTGATAGAAATTAATGGTCTGATTTTTATAGTGGTTTGACAGACCATGGCCCGCTATTGTGGCGGTCAGGAGACCACCTGACAAGCAGGCGGCAGTCACCGCACCGTTCTGGTGGTCGTAAAGTGCTCTGTATCACGGTGGCTTGTGCTGTGGCCAAGGAAAAGGGCTGCAGCACAAGCCGCCGAGGTATGGAGCGCTTCCTGCACATCCAAGGACCATGCGGTGCATTGAGGTGAGTCTGGGGCACTATATGTGCCCCAGACGGGGCCATGGTTGGGAGCCCCATTATCCCTTTCTGACAGCCTTTTCTTGGCGGTCTTCCCACCATGAAAAGGCTGTCAGAAAGGGATATCGTACTCCCAACAACGGTGCCTGCCTCGACACTGTCGCCATTCAGGGATACGACTCAGACCGCCGCCCATCTCTGAATTGTAATCCGGCTGTCAGACTGAAGAGCTTTTGGTGGTTGGACCGCCACTGACAGTTGGTCGGTGGTAGTCCGACCACCATCATAATGAGGCCCTAGGTCACTAATGTGGAAGGGGAGAGGAATACCAACCAATTTAGTGAACACAATCTGTTTAGGCCAAAACACAGTCCTTAGAGAATCTCTGCTCAACCCTTGGTGGATGTGGCACAATCCCTACAGAATTGTGTGTTAAATTAAAAAAGTATCAGCTATTTAAAATAAAGAATATAACACTGTAAAATTCCCACAAACTGATTTGGAAAAAAAATGGAATGAACAAAAATACAATAAGATCATCAAAATCAGGTAAGGGCAACCAGAAAGCAAAGTACCACTGAAAAAAAAGAATTGAACAGGACCGAGGTGTAACTTCCAGTGGATCATCCCTATCAAAGCTTTTACTTTCTGAATTAGTCTTTAAAATGGAAATCAAACTATGTCAGTAGGATAGGTGAATATGTTCTCATCAGTCTCCTGCTGAAGTCATTCGATTTGACACCAAAAGCTCAGAGTAGGACAACGTTGAATTTAATAGTTACCAATGTCACATCACTAGTCAAATAGATTTGCTGCCTTGCCCAGTCCAAGGTCTTACCTTCTGACTTTTTTTGGCATTCAAAATCCTCCAGCAGGGCAACGCTCAAAGTTTTAGCAAGGCAGCGATCCACTAAGCTAGATATCTATACCAAGAGATCCAGCTAAACCCATTTTCAATATGGCAAAAAGCTGAGAGCCGTATGAGCCTAGTTTTCTTGCATGCTATGGATGTAACCTCTCCTAGCAAGCCTCAGTACCTTGTCCAAGTCATCCTGCAAAGTACAGTCCTCTACAGCCAACTAGGTGCTCTTGGAGTCAGGAATCCCTCTGGTTCTTGAGTCTGTAGAGCAGGCGAGCAGGCGAGCAGGAGGCCATCCACTTGACCTTTGGTGAGCAGTTTCAGCAGGGGCCTGGAGTGCTTGCGCCCTCTTCTTCCAACAGGTGTCAGGAGTTAGGTGTCTTTTTTCTTTCAGCAGGGTTCTTCTTCAGGTGTCGTCCCAGGTCCAGCAATGTTCTGAATAGTTGATGGTTTTGGTGCCAGATTTATCCTGTGCACTAGCAAGCAAGTGGAATTTTGCCCACCTAATCTTAACAAACTGTTCCCAATTCCCCACCTCCTTTTTACAGTATTTCTTCTTCACCCTACTGTAAAATTACTGATTAGTCCCTGTTTTAAGATAACAGAACTATTCTGTCACTGACAGGCCTCTATTCTGCTTCATGGCCACTTCCCTATTTAGATTAGTTCTCCTTTAGCCTGATAGGGCCCAACTTGAACCTCCCCCCACTATGGTTGAAACCAAACTTCCACTGAGGTTCTTGTAGATTAATAGAAGAAGTCCTCATTGGTATCTCCAAGTCAAGTTAAAAACAATTCTGTAAGTTAGTCCTGTTCCCCTCCCAGATAGCTAACCATTGATAAGTGGCTGATAGTAACACTAACATGTTCTTCCTGGGTTCAGGAAGAACATGTGTTACTAACTTTTGCAGCCAAGGATGTGCATTGGCTATAGAGGTCAGAGGAGTGACCCAAACTGGTTTTAAGCTTTTGGCCCTGCGGACTCCATATCTATAACCCAATGCAAGTATTTCCCATGTACCACATTCCCCAGGACAAAGACACCCCAAGAGAGCTGGTACATTCATGCGGTCCTGGGAACCTCATCCCCCAGGACTAAAGACAGCTGCACGGGGGGCACATTGCATGTCCCATAGCTATGACTAAAGGGGAGGTGAGTGCACCAGCCTGCCATTCCCTCTGCTCACAAGGAGCGCAGGCAGGGGAAAATGCAGTTCTCTTGCCCACAAGCTGGAGCAGAAGTATCACTTGCTTTCACTGCAGTAGAAGCACAAAAATGGAAACTGCTCACGTGGAGCCGATGGGGCTGCAGGGCTCATGGGAATCCCCCACAACCCTGTCTGTGAGTCTGTGTGTGCCTCGTGTTGGACCGAGGCAACCAAGAAAAAAATGGAAAACACCTGTGGTGCGAGGTCACAGTTAAGATGTTACAGATTTTTCTACCTGTTGTGGCCACAAATATGGCAGGCGCACAACTAACGAAGTTTATGTGAGGGATTGCAGGGGGTGCAGCAGTCCATCAGGAATGTTTTAAAGAAAAGTATATCTTGGGGCATTGAAATTATGACAGCAGGAGAGGTTTTACCATTGAGTTAAACACTCCAAAAGCTGAAGTTCATGTTTGTGTTCTGGAGTGTGGGAATCCCTTGTGGCTGGTCTTATGACTGCATTATGTGGCCTGTAGATTGTGAAGAAAAGTCTGAATTACACGTGTAGACATTTTTATGCATTTATATTATTTCTGCATTATTAAAAATGAGCATAATATGGATTTACACACATCTTTATATGTACACACTATCCAATGCTATTGCCTTTGTAACAATTTTGCCATGGCCCAGAAAATTGCCTTTTTTTGGCTTATGCTAGGTAGGCCTCAGTTAGGCCTCAATGCCATCTTGTTCTAAAAGGATGTCTTACACTGTTTATTTACTATTTATTGTTTCTGCTGCACTCAGTTCAGCAAAGTTATGTCTGTTTATTTACGAATTATGTTTTTCTGGAAGCAGATTTTCTAGCATGGGCTTAGTAGTGTATCTTTCTCAAGGTCTCTTCAGCCTGATCACTTTATTGCATTCATTATGTTAGAAACAGATGCACACCATAAATTAACCTGTGCTCACCCTCTGGTAGCATGGCACAGAGCAGTCAGGCTTAAATTAAGAGGCAAAATGTAAAGTATTTGTGCAACAATTAAAACAGTAGAACAGTGAAAATACCACACAAAAAGATACCACACCTCATTAGGAAAATAATTTAATGAACAAAACAAGACCAAAATGACAAAAACCCAATAAGTATAACCGGAGTTGTGAATTTCTAAAGAATGAACTGAAATGAAGTGCCCTAAAAGCATAACGTGCCAATTAGTGCTACCTGGTCGCGTAGTATGGGTCAAATCCAAAAGTTCAGGCCGCCGCGATGGAGCACGGGTCAGGTACAGGGACCAACCGTGGTTCATGGTTGCATCGAGGACGAGATGTGAGGAGCAAAGGAAGCGTTATCGATCCTCAAGATGTCAGTGATGTGTGGGCTCTGAGCCGCACATAGTCGGAGATGTGTCGGGAATGGAGGTGATGCACCGCACCGTCAGTAATGTGCTTTCCTCGATCCTCGCAGCAGCAGCGTTGTGTCAGCGTCAATGGTGGTGCGCTGCACTCAATACTAGCAGCAGTGGCGATGCATCATCGATGTGGCTCACAGCAGCGGTGATGCGTTGGCATTGAAGGAATCTTTCTCTCTCTCAAAGGGCTACTTAAGTGGGTGGCACAATAAGTGCTGCAGTCCCACTAGTAGCATTTAGTTTACAGGCCCTGGGCACATGTAGTGCACTTTACTAAGGACTTTTAAGTTAATTAAATATGCCAATTGTGGATACGCCAATGTTACCATGTTTTAAGCAGAGAGCACATGTGCTTTAAAAGTGGTTAGCATTGGTAAAGCGCCCAGAGTCCTAAAGCCAACAAATACGAAGTCAGCAAAAACAGAAGGTCTGAAGGCAAAAAGTCAAGAGAAACCAACCAGAGGATGTCAGGTCTAGCACATGCCCCCTCCCCCAGCTGAAAGTGGGGAGAGCTACCCAACTCCTTGGGAGTTCTCTTTACTAAGGTGGAAGAATCTGAAGAGCTTGTCAGCATTGGCGTGATCTGTTCTAGGACGGTGTTCCACCGTAATGTCCATTCCCTAAAGGGTGGTGGACCACCTCAACAGTTTGTGATTCTCACCCCTCATCTGCATTAACCATCTGAGGGGTCTGTGGTCTGTCTGAACCCGGAAGTGAGTACCAAACAGGTATGGTCTCAGCTTCTTCAGTGCCCAGACCAATGAAAAAAGACTTCCCTTTTTATTGCGCTCCACCTCTGTTCACTGGGAAATAGCCTCTTACTGATAAAGGCTGATCCAGGCCCTCTCCATTGAGCTGGCCCTGGGCACATATAGTGCACTTTACTAGGGACTTATAAGTAAATTAAATAGGCAAATTGTGGATAAGTAAATGTTAACATGTTTTAAGCAGAGAGCACATGCTCTTTAGCAGTAGTTAGCAGTGATAAAGTTCCCAAAATTCTAAAGCCAGCAAAAACGAAGTTGTCTCAAACAGGAGGTTTGAAGGCAAAAAGTCAGGGGAAACCATGCCAAGGATGCCAGGTCTATCAATTCACAATAGCTCACTGTTGTTTTATAACTAATTTGTTCTGCCATCTCTAGATGCCATTAGCAGAGACTGGGCTGAATCAATATTCATGTAGTGGGATAGTGCTTAGATGGTAGGCAGTATCACGCTACAATTTTCTGTGCTCTAATTTGCTGAAATTGTATTCTTTTGCTCACACATAGATGATACTGCTGTTTTCATTCTATTCTATGAGATTTCCTATATAAACCTTTAAATTTGGGGGTGAGGTACTACCTATAAGATGGCGTTTCTAATGCTACTAGTAATGCTGTCCGATTTCTTATGTATTTTGCTGCTCATTGGGATATTTTTTATTTTGTTTATTATCTTTTTTTGCCATATTGCTGAGAGCCATCATGGCAATTACTTTATGCACCTCAATTCACATATTGTAACTTTTACATTTTTGTAATAAATCTTTCTAAATTTCTAATTTTGCCCTAGAACTCACCTAGTGAGTCTGTCCTGTATTTCTGATATGCTGTGTTACACCTTGGCTTGGGACACTTCGCCTCATAAAATTAAGGGTTAGCACCATCCCTAATCGATCCACCTGTGGGTAGAGGTGCCTCCTAGGGTTGTAAGATTTTACCGGTTCTCTATCCCCACACGTTTTGACTTCAAATGCTTTGTTGACAACATTGATATGAACGTTTACCATTATAATTAATGCAATGATTTATTGACACTGTGCTTACTCATTTAAATGATGATGTCATATTGAAACATGGAATGTGGTTGACTTTATAAATGTTGTAACACCCTGACAAAGCCAGTAGGCCTGCCTTATATATATTGACACCCCATATAATTTGTTACATTGACAAAATATAACCAGTGGTTAATGTTATTAGTGTGGTAAACCCCTGACAAAGCCAGTAGGCCTGCTTTATTTAAAATGGCACCCCATAATAGTGAGATGTTTCATCGGGTGTAGGTAGGGAGGGTTTGTGGCTCAGAACCCACCAAGAGTGTACTATGATATGTAGGGGTCACCAAAGGTATTTTCATCTATCTAGTGTATCTAGTCTATCTGTGAATGCTTGTAATTTAATGAGTAGTATTTAGTAGTGCGTGTAATAAAAGTACTTTTTCTTTTTAAAGAAAAAGCAGTGACTGGGCAATAATTTATTGAATGTTGTTGTGTACCACCAAATTGGGATTGCTAGTCACAAACAAGACAGAGTACCCCGATCACCAAAAATGGCAGTCTGCCCACCCATTAGGGTCGACAGACTAGAGTCCGTCAGTGGATGGCCATTACACCACCTGCCTTAATTAATTTTGACGGTGTATTGTGCTTTTCTTCTCTGTCCATCACCACCAGGTTCTACCTGGTGTTGAGGGACAGAAATAAACAAATAATAACCTCATACCCAGGGAAAAAACTCTCTGGATGTGGGCATCATTTGTGTTTTAATAACAAACTCCCACTTTGGGAGTTTGTTTTTGAAAAGCAAAAGGTTTGTGAAAGTTTGGTGGACACCTGTCAAAACTGATGGTGACCTTCCACCAAACCTCTGGTTCTGCCAGCAGTGGTCTTTAAATTTGGTGGATGGGAATCCATCAGGGTGGCGGACGTAATGCCCTCCTCCACCCTGATTGATGAGTACCATCTGTCAAATTCTATATTTGGCCCTAAGTACCTTATTTTGAATTTGGCAGAACCAGAGCACCGCTATAGTTCATAGTTAACCATGTCCTGACAATTTTGCAGGTTCTCCACTCTATTTAGAGTCAGGGCAGGGGTCAGACTTACACTGGTGGAGAGTCTGCTGGCTTTGCCGATGTAAATCTCTGATCCGTTCTGGAGCCGCCTGGACATAGTAGTCATTGCCCTGCTCTGTTAAGAGTGAGGCGACCACCACTCATTTTTCGGCGAGCCTGGGCAGTGCATGTGCTGCTGTGAGGCATGCAGTAGTGGAGTATGGCTTTGAAGCCCCGCCCACTCTCCGCCCATATTTTTAATTGGCTTGTGTCTCTGTCCTTTGTAAACGCTGGCTTCCGAGTCGTTATTAGGCTTGTTAGTGCCTCCTTGGTACCGCCTTGTCTGCATTTGTATCCTCCTATGGCGACTGGCCCTTTTTACTTCTGTTGCGACACGGTATGTCTTATTTAGTCTGTAAGCACTATTTTCTTTAATGAGATTCACCTACGGCAGGCACAACGTGCTTTCCTCGCCATGCGCGCTTTCACTTTCAAGCAGTCCCGGACAATGGCAGCCGCTTCTTTGAAGTGAAATAGGTCTCGCATTTACAAGAGTTTGAGCTATTGCCATTGTAAATGAAAATAGCTTAAACTCTCATAAATGTGAGACTTATTGCATTGCAAATGCTTGTTCCAACCTGTATCCACCATGCATCGGGTGGGAAAAATACAGGATTGGCCCCACAAACAGGAAAACAAATCCCTGCATCAGGGATATTTGCTTTTTCATTGGAAAAAACAAACTTCTGCTTGGGAAGTTTGTTTTCTTTAAACAAAATAATTTGCTGAGTGGGAATTTTAAAAATTAAATTCACTTGGTGAACGCTTAGTGCTATGAAGAGAGCTGGCACAGCTTGTTATACCCCATTTTGAGGTAAGCAGAATCATAATGACATGGTAATTGCATACCTGCTAATATTGCAGTTCGTGGTATAGCACATTGTGGATGTAGAATTACCACATCTGTTTCTGTGCAGATCTATGCAGTGGAGCGAGAGTGTTCTCTTCAGTGCCATTGAGCATAGAACACTTTGCAAAACTCGTTCTCTTGCAGAGTAAAAGACACAAATATTGAAGTAGCATAAATCTAGTAAATGCGGAACTTTGCAAAACTTTGTAGACGAATAAAATCTTTGTTCTCTGCTCGCAACTAAATGTAGTCTGTATGTAGATTGATCCTTCACCGGGTTTTCTAAAGAATTCTCCTGTGTCTTTTTATTCACAACTGCAGTGCGAACAACACATACAGTAGCTACTTTTAGTATATGGCCTCACATTAGCAGAGGAAATCTAATATTCTCTACTACAAACATTTGCCGGGGGCTCTCTTTTCTATGCTCCTTTATAACAGCGCACCATTTTAAATATTCAGTTCTGTGCGTGTAAACCCTGCAGATCCTTGCTCTGTGCCACCTTGTCTCAGCAGAGCAAACGTAACATCTGTTATGCAACAAAACAGGCACTGTAGTCCCAGACTGTGTGCAATCATTTACTAGCATGGGGTCGGTAACATGTAATACTATTAACAAATATACTCTGAAACTCACGGAGCTGCGACCAGCAATAATATACTAAATGGAGGTTTAAGTATAATCACATTAGATGGTTATGCAATCTGTCTAACAGCACATAAGAAGTTGGAATAACTTTTCACGAAAATTATCCCCAAAAAGTTGCTGCATATGTTTTCTTCAGTAAGACATATATTATTAAAAGAAAGGCCACCTTATAGTTTGAGGTGCGTGAAAATGAGCCAAACATTGGAAAATCACACCTCACTATATGTTGCGCCTTGAAAAGCGCCAATCCGCGAGTTAAGTGCATTTCTAGGAACACATAAACAGACCGTCAATAAACAGCAGAGAGAGAAGAATACACTGCCCTGTAATACGGGCTTTCCAGCTCACGGGTGATGTCTTAAAGGCCTGATTGGTTTTGAAATGGGATTAGGTATTTTAAGTGTAATTGAAATGTTTTGGCATTAAGGAGTGAAGGGATGTTGCCACTTGTAGATGATGGTTTCATAAAAACTTGTTTAAAAGTGAATGCAATGTTTGGAATCATGATGTCAGAAGGACTGGAGCCAGGGGTGCTTTGCCGAGGGAGACTCCGCAAGGACGTCTCCAGACTGCCAGGCAGTTCCACTGCATTACAAGACTACTCTCAACTGTTATGGCTGTTTACACATACCAGGCTGTGCTGACTGCCTCTTTGTGGCAAGTTGTTTACACGGATTTATTTTGGGAAAATTCCATCAGACAGGACCACGATTTCTTCATAAATCATTGAATATACAGCTCCTGCACGATAAAATCTGGTGAGGCATTTATTCTTCTGGGCTGTGTGGGCTACAATAGCGCTTAGGGTTACTTTTTCTTTATAGTGTGCAATGTAGCACAAAGCAAATTAAACTTTTCTGGGCCATATCGCTTCAGATGAGCATCAAAGTGTTTATTTAAGAAAGGTGTCTGCCACAATTTTAGAATGACTCGTGGCTTAAACGATATGTTGCCATTTACACGAACACATGTAACATACTTTTAAATAAGGTTTGGAGTTTTTATTGCTCAGGGAAGGGTAGTGTATGAAGGTAGTAAGGGTGTTTTAGAGTTCAGGAACGGACGGGTAGGCTGAGGGGTAGTAAGAAGGTTTTAGGCCTCAGGGATGAATAATGAATTGGAGCAGTAAGGAGTTTTAGGGTTCAGGGATGGGTAGTGTACATGGCTAGTAAGAGTTTTTAGGTTTCAGGGATGCGTAGTGTATAGGGGCAGTAAGGACTGTTTAGGTCACACGGACAGATTGTATTTAGGGGTAGCGAAGGGGTTTATAGGCCTCAAGGATGGGTATTAAATAGGGGTAGTAAGGAGTTTTTAGGGTTGAGGGATGGGTAGTGTATAGAGGTAGTAAACTGTGTTTTGTCCTCAGGGATGGGTAGTGAATCAAAGTAGTAGGAGTATTTACGGTTCAGAGATGTATAGTCTATAGGGGCAATAAGGGTTTTTGGGGGTTTAGGGATTGGTAGTTGTTGAAAAGTGGTTTATTAGTACTGATATGTAGTGAGTTACCACTAGTAATTAGGCCACAAACATAATACAAGGTTCATACAAGGTCTCAATAAATTATTTCCTTGCTCAACCCTTGGTAGCTGGCAACTAGCAGGCAGGCGTAATTTAGGCGACAAGTGTGTAAAGCATTTAAAAACACCAATACATTAAATAAGTAAGACACAGCATGCAATAAAAATCCAACTCCAATTTAGAAAAAATAGATTATATTTCTATGAACAAATAGAAACTAAAACAACAAAAATCCAATATAGGGAACCAGAGACATGAATTTTTAAAGAATAAACACTTTCTAGTGCTTAAAACTATATAGCAAATCTTTGGGACATCTGGTCGCGCTTGAACGGGACAAAGTTAAAGTGTGTGGCCGACCGCAATGGAGCCCTGGTCGAAGTGGGTGGCCTCTGTCAAAATGTTACCTTCGGACTTAGAAACGTTTCTGGAGAATTTTTCTCTCAACATCGAGCGGTCCTGTCCAGTAAGCTGATTTCCATGAAATGTCGTCGGATTGCTTCTCGCGAGTCCTCGGTCAAATCACGGAAATCTGGAGCTACTGGACTTTCAGTGGGACATACCTGAAATCGAGGTCATGACACAGTTAAAGGTAGCCGGCTTGACTCTTGACATCGGGTCACCTTATGGAGTTTTTATACAAAAAGTTCCCAAACTTCACCAAACTTCTGGATCTTCTTCCAGAAGGTCTCCTTGAGGGTTCAACGTGTCCAAAACACCAATCCAGGGGTTTGGAATCTCCTAGATGGTCCTTTGGATGTTTGGATTACAATTCCCAAAATGCACCTGACCAAATCCTTAAAAGTCGACTGGACGCACTCCAGGATGGGGAACCTTGGTGGAGATGATGCAGGTGGGCTCTGGTATCCTGTAGCTTGCAGGGAGACCACTTGTTAATCCTTCTTGAAGCAAGACAAAGTCGTTAGGGCTGTAGCACCAAATTGTGTAGTAGGTGCAGTCCTTCAGAGTACAGTGCTTTGGGTGCAGATCCAGATTCCAGCAGGGTAGTCCTGTTTCTCCTTGTAGTTTCAGGCAGAAGATCTGAGGAGCTATGCAGCATTCCCATATTTATTCACAGGTTCTGGGCGTCAAGCAGGTGGGTACCCCTGACCAATGGGATGCATGGTGCCGCCCAGGTGTATGAACACTTCCTCCAAAGTGTGGCCCATTCTTGTCCCAGAAAGTACTATTCTCTCAAAATCCAACATGGAGAAAATCTTTCCTTTGGGGTTACATCTGGATAAGCCAGCCCACTGGTGTAGCTAAATTTCACTAACACACCCTTTCCAATCCCCTGACTAATCTAATTACTGAGGCTCCTGTTTGGCTGGGGGTGCAGGATGTGGGGTTCAGCCTGTGCTGGTCCCAAACTGTCATTCTTGCTTTGAAGACCATTTTGGCTCGCCGCCCCCACCCCCTGCCTGCCTTTTTGCTTCTGCAGTTAATGTTCTCCACCCACAGGAAATCAATTGTCTTCTCTGACAGGACACTTCACACCTCATCAAGCAGCTCTGGCTCAGCCTGCGAAAGGCTGGCCAATCAGGAGAGGGCAGGTAGAAAGCTGGACTTTGCCTCACAGAAAAGAAAGTTTTATAACTTATTTTCTGCAATAGTTATAATACGTCTAACAGTGGCAAGTTGTTGGATTTATCTTAAATATTAATTAGATACCTTGAAGTATATTTTTTAGGTGGCTCCTATCATTATTTATACTTAAATAAAATGTCTCAATGTTAGCCTATGTAGCCATTCGCGACAATGGCGAAAATGGAATTGTCAGTTTGTCCCTCAGGGGGCTTATAAATCATCTTTTATAATGTCCCTGCTTATAGTTACAAGGCACCCTACCACTGGGACATCTAGGGGAGACCTGCGGGGTGACTTATATGTAGAGATAAGGAAGTTTGAGACTTTGGAAGTACCTTTAAATCAATTTGTATATACATGTAATGTAAAGGCAGCCTGAAAGGGAGTGCTGTCTTTAAAATGACAGCACGCAACACAGTAGTGCACACTTAGGTGCATTCAGTCTACTGGGCCTCAAAACCTACATGCCCTATTATATACTAGGGACTTACAGCTAGGCTGTCAGTAACAACTATAATTACACCTAATTTGCATGTCCTTATAATCAGAGCACTGTCCCTGGGCCTGGTAAGCAGAGCCAAGGGCGCAGTCAGAGTCAAATACCACCAGTACCAAGCAAATAAAATGGGGGTGATCAGGACAAAAATGATGACTTTCTCACAGTAATGTATAGGTGTCCAAGAAGTGTTGAGGCCTAAGGGACAGGTTGTGTTTAGGAGTAGTAAGGATTTTATTGGCCTCAAGGATGGGTAGTGAATATGGGTAATAATGGATTTTTAGGGTTCAGGGTTTCAGGGATGAGTAGTGTATAGGGGTAGTAAACTGTGTTTTGTCCTCAGGGACAGGTAGTGAATATGGCTAGAAAGGAATTTTTAGGGTTTTGGGATGCATAGTGTATGGGGAAGTGAGGGTGTTTTAGGGTTCAGAGATAGGTTGTGCATAGGGTTAGAAGGCATTTTAGACCTCAGGGATGGGTAATGTACAGGGGTTGTAAAGGTGTTTGGGGTTCAAGGATGGGTCGTGTATAGGGTTAGTAAGGAGTTTTTAGGTCTCAGGGGTATAGGTAGTGAATAGGGCTAGCAAGGAGTTTTTAAGGTTCAGAGATAGGTATTGTAGAGGGGCAGTAAGATTTTTTGGAGTTCAGATATGTGTAGCTTAAATGGTTAGTAAGACATTTTTAATATGCAGGGATGGGTACTGTATAGAGATAGCAAGGGTTGTTTAGGGTTCCCTGGTGGGTTGTGTTTAGGATTCCCTGATGGGTTGTGTTTAGGAGTAGTATGGAGTTTTTAGGATTCAGGAATGGGAGCTGTATAGGGGTAGGACGTTTTTTTAGGGGTCAAGGATCGGAAGTGTATTGAGGTAGTGATGGAATTAGAAAGAATTGGTATTGGTGTTTTATAATGAATATCAATTAATTAAAAAAAGTGAATTTCACTGTTTCAAAAGATTAAATAAATAAATTAAAATAAATAATTTAATTATAACAAAAAATAAAACTATATTGAATCTAAAAAACAAATGTAAATATTAACAACAATATAATGCATATATATGTATACACATATAAAGATAATTATACATTATAAATTTATACTAAAATGTATAAATTAAATAAAAAAGTTAAAAGAAATATTTTCCTAATTACCTGTGAAGTAAAGGAATGCAGATGTAAAGACATGCTATGTAAATGTACTCTCAATGTAATCGTGTGAATTAAAGTTATTCTTGATTTAAAAAAGCTGAGTCCTGATGCAAGATAAATGTGAGAGAACAACTGACATTCACGCCTTAAAAGCTATAGAGCTGGAGCAGTGCTATTTTACCACCTTAGCTGGTATGAAATGGTTGCTGGCAATAGGAACTTAAAAGCATGTACTGCATTTGGCTGGAAATGTCGCAGTGTTTGGTGGCAAGAATAAAGCAAACAATAGAGCATGACATAATAACAACATAAAGAAACATACCAAAATTAAAACATAATAGGACACAACGCAACACAACGTTCAAAACTTGAACTCAGCACAACAACCACAGTAGAGCACAGCAATACCACTCTGCAATAATTTAGCAGAAAAACACAACATCACAAAAACAACTTATGACCACTACACCAAAATGGCACACAACAAATATGCACAAACATTCTTCTCAGACATTATCACCTCCAGAAATCTGGTTTCATAATATGGTGGCAAGAGATGTTTACATCCAGCATGACCTTACTTACCACCAAGGGCAAAAAATAAGAGTCAATCACAATGTTTTGTGATCCTGCCCTCTGTATGTAAAAGTGAGGCTGCTAGCATAGGATAAAATCCTTATTTTCTTAAAACTTATTTTTTAGAGAATAGGGGTCTTGATTCACAAATAAAATGTAAAACTATTGGTGACGTACCACAACTCCGCCTGAATGTACCATTCCACTTTTTTGCTCTTCACACAATACGTTATACACCTGCAAGGCCCGGTGCAGGATTTCTGGCATACCATTATAGCTGTCACGTGTCTTTCTTAGGGCTGCCTATTCTCCTTGGGCAGAATTGAGCATAGTGTACATTTTTGCACAGTGGGAAATACAAATGATTGTGAAAATGCACATTTCATTTACTTTTTCGCACCGCAGTGAAAACATTTCTCAAAGTGAAGAATGTTCTTCTCCTAAGTTACTACCAAATTTGGCGGGGATCCCCACCCCTTCCAATTCTGGAAAGGAAGTTACTGGCACAAGTAACCATTGGCACAAGTAACATTTTCACCATTTCCAGGGTGTGAAAGGGTTGATTTGTTGTTTACGAGTCCACACAAATACAGATGACTGTAGTCCAGTGCTTAATTTGAGCTGGTGGTTTTTCGGTGCTCAATGATTAGGTTGAACCAGATGGCTATAAGTCCTGTCCCTGAAGGTCAGATCTTAATGCCCTACCACACCTGTTAGGGTGTCATGCTTAATCATTGGGCGCTCCTCGAAAGGCCGGCGCTGCAATGCCTGACGGGCCTAGGGGGTCATTGTCGGAGATCCTTTGATCTGAAGACGCCGTAGAGATGAGTGTAAGTGTGGGGGCTAGATAGTGTGTGAGTGGAATGAGTGAATAGGCTCTGGTATCCTCAAGACAAATCTTTATAGGAGAAGGGTACCAGGACTAAGTAAAAACAGTGGTGCTATCATGCTGTCTTTAAATACCAGGATAGCTAACTAGTGAAATATGGTCAACATGTTTCGTGCCTTGACAGCCCAAGGATCGAGCAGCACGTCGTCAGGACCGGAATAAACTGTCAATTGGTGCCCCTGTCTGAGGCTTCGGGCCTCCCTTCAAGTAAAGGATGGCCTAACAATGTGCATTGGCCTACCCCTAAGGGGTTGCCGGCCAAAGAAACTACCTCAAGTGAGGCAAAGTATGTGGAGGGTCCCGGTCAATTTGAGGGACACTTCGTATCGGATCGGGACCTTGCCGTCTGACCTACCCGCCTCCAAATGGCCTGGAACCTGGTTTTCGGTGCTCAGCACTGGCAATTAATCATCAACACCGGCGCTTGAGCACCAGTTAAGGACACATTCATTTTTGGTGGACACAGGGAGATTAAGTGATTTGCCCAGAATCACAGGATGTTGAGCTGACACAGAGACTCAAACCTGGTCCCCCAGCTCCGAAGTCGGCAACTCTGGCCATTACGCCACACCCCCTCTCCACTTGCAGGGTTTGTTGGCTCTGTGTTAGGCAGCACTAACAGTAGAAATGGGCTAGTTGAAGCTGCCTCCTGACAAGAGCCCTGGCACTTCTTTTTTTTTACAAATGAACCACTGCTGTAGCCACTCACAAATTTACATGAAAAGAAAGCCATGTAAGAGGGGAGAAGATGTGGCCGAACAGGCTAGGGCGGTCAATATCAAATCTGGGGAACTGGGTTCGAGTCTTGGCAATGATGCTCAACATCCTGTGATTCTGGGCAAATCACTTAGGGGCCGATTCCGATTCGGGCAGGAAATCTCTCCGACCGAGCCGGACCCGGAGAGATTTCCGACCGAATCGGACCCTAGCAGCCCGACCGAACGAGTACGATGCGTCCGTATGCTATCGGACTCGATTCGGTCGGACTCCCATTGAAGTCAATGGGAGCCGGTCGTACAACGCGTGCGCGGGCTCGCATTGACTCAATGGGTGCGAGGCGAACACGGGCGCCCCCTACAGCGGGTATGCGTCAAAGCGACTCATGCCGTACAGGTAGGGGGGACCCATGGGTCCCCCCTCTGTGCGACTCGCGTGGCTACGCATACAGGGGGGTCCGACACGGACCCCCAAAGTGCGGCTCCGACTGCTCTTTGGAGCCGGACTGCGCGAGTCGGTCGGACTGCTCGAGGCGCGCATCGTACTTGCCCGGCCGTGGAACGTCTCCATTGCGCCGTGCGAGTTGTGTCCGTGCGAGTCGGTCGGAGCGGTTGGGTCCCGCAAACGAGTCGGTCGGCGATTTCGTGTGCGCTCGCATCGTACTCGCTCGCCCGGATGCACGTACGAATCGGTCAAGAAAGAGGGCTCCGAATCGTATCCGGTAAAGCCGAATCCGATTCGGTGCCCTACCGGCCGAGATCGGAATCGACCCCTTAATCTCCACCTGCCTAACAAAAATGAATGTGTCCTTGTGTAACATAACTGGTGCTCATGTAAAGCGCTCTGATACCTTCGGGTCAAGTTCGCGCTATATACAACTCAGGTAAAAAAAAAAATGTAATTCCCACTTGCAACAGGCTGCATGGCATTTTCTACTACAAACTTCTCCACACGTAAGTACGCCTGTCTGGAATCATTTCTGTCTAGCAAACATGGAGTCATTTTTGGCTGTAAACACATGTTTACTGCTGCCTGCAGAAGATTTCTGTATTAACCAAGCCTATGAAGTTTAGAAGTAGGTGTCACAGATCTGATTTGTAACAGAAATAAACAAAATACCTAAAATCTTGTGTTAAAGACCAACAAAGACCTAGCATCATAAATACAAATCAAAACACCTACATTATATTATTTATAGAGAGTGCAAGAGGTAATTAAAATCATATGTTAGTCATACAGTCATGAAAGCATTGTATTCAATATGGCAATAGCATGTTTTGGTTTGCCATATTAGATATTTTGTTTCCGCCACCATTACATTACCCACTCTGACTGATTTGAGCAGCAACTCTCATGTTTTTGAGTGCAATAGATCAGTAACACAGAGATGTGCATGCGATTTTATCCCGGCATCTCTACCATTACAAATATCTGATGCTATATAGAAGCTGTGATATACTGTCAGTTCCCAATTGCACACGCAGATGCAAGCCTGTGCCCTGTTCATTCATGTGAAAGTACATGCCCAGTACCCCATGTGTCAACAGGTGACCAGGTATAGAGTCCAGACTGATTCAGCCTTTTAAGAGCCCACCCACATAATTTGTAATTAATTATTGCCTGTTGGGATGGGAATGCTCACTGCATGGTGTACAGTTGTGTCCCCTTCCCTCAGTGCCCAACCGCGAGTATCTGTATCCTGGTTTTTAGATTTGTGTCCACAGCCACATGCTAATCTAGTTTGATGTGAACATGGTCCTGGACCTTTCCTGGACTAGGATCAATTTCGTCCTCTTTTGTGACTACTGTCTCTTTCACAGGTTCAAGATATAGCGCGGTTGTGGCACCGCGCTACAGCAATCCTAGTGTGATCAGCCATTTTTATCTGTGTCAAAGGAGGGGTGGCCTACTGACCCGCTTGTGAAATGTTGTGAAATGTTCCACTGCTATCCTGAGCGCACGTGTGTGGTCTATGTGTTACATTGCTCATGAGCTTCTGCATGAACCACAGTGAAGGTCATCTGTGGGTTCGATTTTGGGAAGTCCCTGGCTTGCACATGTGCACAAGATGGCGGTTATGGTTACTTTTCCAGAAAGTGAAAGTGTATTGCTTACATTCCTTTGTTTAAAATATTTTATTTTTATTGTACAATAAGAACATCTGTGCATAGTCATCAATATTGGGGGGAACTTATGTCGAATGTTGTACAGAGTATTGATTTTACATACATGTATCATTACTTCCAGTCTCAGACTATGCAACATTTTTATCTTTATCCATGCTCATTTGGTGATCACATCTTCCTTCTCCACCCCGACATGTCCAATCATATCCCTATCACTTCAGATGTAACATTGTCTGGGATGTTTTGAAAACCATAGACGTCCTTCCACCAACTCCATACTGTATAGAATTTGTTTGGGAAGCCTCTGGATTCGTAAACCACCTTCTCTGACCACATGGGTAGATCTAACCCATCCTGCCTTTCCTTCTTTTAGTTGGCCCTCTGAAATGCCCCAATTCCTCACTAACTCTCGTTTCGTCACTACCAAGGCCAGTAAACAGAATGTCAGATTTCTTCTTGCTAAGTCAGCATTACTAGGGATGCTAAATATGAAAAATTGAGGGATCATGGCAGCTTGTAATCCAGGATCGTGCCCTGTTATTGTAGTACATTATGTCAATAAGGCTGTAATATGCTGCAAGTAAGGACAGTGTAAATGTAAGTGCATTAGTCTCTGTCACATTTTTGGCATTTTAGTGAGGAGACTATACCCATTTTGTGCAGCTTGCTCTTATTATAATAAACTTTGTGGAAAATTTTCTGTTGGATCAAGGGGAGGCGGCTTTTAATCGCCTTCTCACTTGGGTGCCTCAATGCTGACTCCCAGTATATGTCTTCCATCTCCCTCACATCCTGCTTCCACTGGGCTTTCAGCTACTTTAACCCATCAGGTTTATTATTATTAAGTGTTTCATATGACACAGAAATTCCCTCTGGACCCAATTCACTCATCAGGATTCTAGTTTCCATCGGGGCGATATAGATGGGATCTAGTACCACTCAATAACTACAGTCTGTAAATGTTATGTTATGTTATGTTAAGAATCTTGTAATGCGCATGGCTGCAGCCGCGGTCTGTGCAGGTAACAGTGGTGGGGCGGTGGGGCCGGGTAAGAAGGGATTTCAAGGGACGATGCAGAGGGAAAATTAAATAGATAATTAATTTTCCCTCGTCATCATCCATCGAAATTGCCCCCCACCCGGCCCCATCGCCCCACCGTTGTTACCTGCATGGACCGCGGCTGCATGGCTGCCCCACTGTGCATATTAAAATATTTTACCCGTGGTCATGTTATATTTGTACTGTCGCATAGTCAATGATTTCAGTTCACCCCTTCCAGCATATCTCCCAGTGCAGTAATGCTTATCCTATACCTTGCCTTGAATCCAAGCAGCTTTTGATTTGCCCCTATCATTTGCTCTTCTGTGAGTGGTGTTTCTTTTGTGATCTCATAGTGCCATCCTATGTATCTGGTGGCTTTCTGCCATGCCATTAGTGCGGTCTTTGGTGCCGGGAGCTGACGTGTCTTTCCTTTGTCCTTATGTAGTGGAGTTAGGAAGCTTCCAATAACATTGGCCTTTCCGAACTAACTGAAGGGTCATCCCTTTATGCCAAAGTCAATCATTTATCACCATTTCCTGTGTGACCCTATTATATGTTCTCATATGTGGGAACATGATCCTTCTATTTTATACCGATCTGGTCAACGTCTTTAGCACTATCCTTAGGGTGCCCCATTTCACAGTAAGGTGTGCACTGTGTTGTCTATCAGTTCAAAGTAACCTTCCAGTAGTATATACAGGATATTCTGCAAGGCATATAGCAACTTTGTCAGCAGGATCATTTTACCACCTGTTGACGTTAGCCTGGAAACCCCTAAGAATAGCTTCTTCATTTTTTCCAGGAACACCTCTACTTTTGGAGATACGCAAATTCCAAGATATTGAAAATCCTCATTGGAAATCATGATTCCTGACTTGGGATCAGCCTCTGGGGTTCATCTATTGTGTTTGTACATGTCAGAGTAGAACATTTGCATATAAAATTAATTAACGACAATGCTAACCTGCCATAGGAATTAACACGGAGAATGTATTTTAAAGTGACACCTAGACAAATTGTACAAATTGCACAAGGCATTAATTTTTACTGGTAGGCCTCAACTCTCTTTTTTTTAATAAATAGATGCTCTTAGGAAATGCTGAACCATGCACAAATGTATTCAATAGTCTGACCTTAATGTGACTTGCTTAGATTTTGTCATAATTGTAGAATGTGCCGAGTTTATAAAATGTATTCCTTTCTAAGCTACATATTCTGAATGAACTAAGCTGAACTTCCAATATATCTCATGTTCATATAATACTGAATAGAGAATTGCGTATGCTTAATGGAAATGTGAATACCTTTACTTAACTAGAGATCATCAAGCAAATGTTTCTGTCTTTAGTGTAGTTCATTGTTCCTCAGTGAAACATTGAATGAATGATAGAATAGACACTGCGACAGTCTTCCCTGGGAACCAAGGTTAGACGTTCCCAGTTATACAAATGTTTAGTACTGTCGGATACAAATTGATAGTGGATCGAGAACTCCATGTGTTTGCTGCGGGAAAGGAAGAACGAAGCTGCTTACCATCCAAAGATGTTTTCTCATTGGATGGGAGTGACCAGATCCGCAATTTGTTGTTAGCATGTTCTCATGTCTTTTATACAGAGCCGCCGCCGCCGCCATCGCTCCCGAACTACGACGCACCATCAACACCACCTTCGAAACTGGCATCTTTCCCGATGACTGGAAACGCGCAGAAGTCAGACCCCTACTCAAGAAGCCCTAAGCAGATCCCACGGACCTGAAAAACTACCAACCCATCTCCCTCCTCCCCTTCGCGGCCAAAGTCACTGAGAAAACCGTCAACATCCAACTAACGAAATTCATCGAAGAGAACTCCATCCTCGAACCATCCCAATCTGGATTCCGCAGCAACCACAGCACTGAGACCACTCTACTCGCCGCCACAGACGACATCCGCACCCTCCTCGACCAAGGACACACCGCAGCCCTGATCCTCCTTGACCTCTCTGCAGCCTTCGACACCGTCTCCCACCGCACACTCACCGCCAGACTCCACAAAGCCGGCATACAGGGAACCGCCCTTGACTGGCTCCGCTCCTTCCTTGCCGGTAGAACCCAAAGAATCAGACTTCCACCCTTCCTCTCCGAACCCACGGAAATCAACTGCGGAGTACCCCAAGGATCGTCGCTCAGCCCCACGCTCTTCAACATCTACATGGCCCACTTCGCCGCCATCGTCAGACAGCACGGACTCAGCATAGTATCCTACGCCGATGACACCCAGCTCATCCTCTCCCTCACCAAGGACCCCATCACCATCAGACTCAACTTCCAGGAAGAATGAAAGATGTTGCATCCTGGATGAGCAGCAGCTGCCTGAAGCTCAACTCAGAGAAGACAGAGGTCCTCGTCCTCGGACCCTCCCCCGCTGCATGGGACAACTCCTGGTGACCCACCGCCTTCGGCAGCCCTCGGCAGCCCCCTCACCCCCATGGACCATGCCTGAAACCTTGGCATCGTGCTTGACTCCTCCTTCTCCATGACCCTACAAGTCAACGCCGTCACCTCCACCTGCTTCAACACCCTCTGAAAGACCTTCAAATGGATCCCCCCCGAATCAAGGAAGACCGTCACCCACGCACTCATAACCAGCAGACTGGACTACGGAAATGCCCTCTACGCCGGGATCAACAAGGCCCTGCTCCGCAAACTCCAGACCATACAGAACACCGCAGTCAGACTCGTCCTCAGCATCCCTCGACATGAACACATCACCCAGCACTTGTGAGACCTCCACTGGCTCCCCGTCGAGAAGAGAGTAACCTTAAAGATACTCACCCAGGCCTACAAATGCCACCACAACACCGGACCACAATACCTCAATGACAGAATCTCCTTCCACGTACCCAAGAGGAACCTCCGATCCGCCAACCTCGCCCTCGCCGAACCCCTGCGCATCCGCAGAGCAAGAACGATTGGAAGAACTTTCTCTTACATCGCTGCCAAGACCTGGAACCAACTGCCGATCAACATCAGACGCGCCCCCACCTTGCACATCTTCAGGAAGACCCTCAAGACCTGGCTCTTCGACTGACCGGAGCTGCTCCACCCCCTCCCCCCAGCGCCTTGATACCCACACGGGTGAGTAGCGTGCTTAACAAACTCCCAGATTGATTGATTAATTGATTAGTGCGTGTTTCCAGTTAGTTAGCGCCACTAGTGATTAGCTTCTACCCTTTGAAGGAGACCTTCACTTTCCCTTGTACTCAAAGCAGTTTGCTAAAAGCTACTGCTGACAGTGATTGCTGGTGCCTGACACTTTGTAGGTGAAGGCCCTTAACTAATGGTGTAGCTACTGCTGCTTCTGTTTCCTGATTTTCTGATTGAGATTTATTTCTGTACAGTTTGCTACTGCAACTGTGTGCTAATGCCTTTGGAGAGATCAGACTCGGCTGAGTTTCATGAATTACCCTTTATGGGAAGATCAAGTGGTTAATTCTGAATTCGATTTTGATGCTCCTTTGATCTTGCTCTTTACGGAACTCTTTATGGGTTCTATTAGGTTAGGTTCCTTTTTAAAAAGAAGAGGGAATAATTCTGTTATGGAACACGCTTGTTATTTTGCATTATTGATTACTTTTACTATATTTTTACTTGATAATTTTTGTAAACATATAATCTAATTTAGTAATTGAATAAAAATATATATAAAAATAACTTACTAATCTCTTAATGAGAATAAACTTTTAAAAACTTATTTAAAACTCTCATCATTGAACTTAAACTGTAAATTATGTTGATGATTGATTTGATTTGATTTAGTTTTGATTCATATATGGTGGCAAAGATCTGTAGCCTTGTTGAAGAAGATATAGCGTGGAGTTGGTGTCAATTCTTGTAAGTTAACGGTTGAATCAGTACTGGAGAGTAAATTTGGACTCTTTCCACGCTATAATACATGATAGATGTGTTCCATTTTATCTTTTAACCCAAGTAGTTGCTAAATTCTATGAATATCTGAAAAGTTTTTGCTACTATTGTTTGGAGGTGTGCGGCATATGTGATGACCTGACCCAGAATGCCAGTGGCTCAAGACACAGAGCAAACAAGTGTGGGAAGATGGGGCACTTTTGTATAGTCCTACAGATCAGTGGGAATCTGTCTGCCAGCCTTCCATTGACTCTAAATGCTGCTGATGGTCCTTTGTACAGCAGGGTCGCCCAGTTGCAAAAAAATTGGCTAAAAACAAATATTTTTAGGATTTGAAATAAGTATGGCCAGTGGATAGAGTCAGTTGCTTTTTCCGCATTTAAAGAGATAATCGCTAGGGGTTCAGTTATATCAGCTATCTTGGCAAGCCAGATGTTTGTAGTCTCAGACATATTCAAGTGTGCATTCGTACCATGTTTAGAATCAGTTAGCTGGGCAGCTGCATGCTGGAGTGCTCACAACAGGACAATATCTCAAGGCGATACTTGAATGGCCCTGAACTAAGGAAGCCAATGGCTGAAGGAGGCTGACCCAAATTCCACTATCAGTATGTTATATTGAAAAAAGAAAAAAACAAAAAACTTCTTGACTTACACCAGACCTAAAAAAAAGGCTGACTACTGCAGATGTGAAAGTGAATTGAAAAGATTAAACTACCTAGCATACCATTATGCATCGAATTTATGTAGCATACTTTAACCATTATCAATAAAATAAACATTAAACACTTTGCATTTTGCATTTTTAGCAAAGCAAAGTAGCATTCCATTTGCAAATTACAGTTTGTTTGGAAAGGCATCCCAAGGGAGGCTTTAATGCACTCATTATCTCATCTAGCCACTCAACCAAATCAAAGAAAAAAGTAATAGCGTCTTTCCAGTGACTGCAGTACCCATATAAATAATTAAATCAAAAACAGAGTAAATACTTGTAGACTCATTGATGCAAACTAAGATTTTTGAAGACCATTCTACAACACCCATTGAAAGCCTTCGTCCAACTGTCTTGAGCAATGCAATTTATTATTTGTGCTACTTTGTGTTCACTACACAGAATATATCCTATACGTTATTTTTTACACAAAATTAAAAAGTGCAAAACACCTTAGCAGTTCATGCGTGCCAATGCATCTGCTGCCCTTCCATGGTATATCGTACAATTTCTTTTCAGGATGGGGATTCTATTGCACATGATTTCAGGCGCACATTGGAAATGATGTGCTTATGATTTTCTTTTAGCAGTGAAGCTAACTCTTTCAAGTTTATTATTCTAGTTGTAAATTGTAAAAAATGCTCCTAGCGGTAAATCATTAAGAGGCACCCACAGCCTGCAATATTGGAACTTGAAACTCAGGGGCATATTATCTAGGAAACGCGATAAATATCGCATTTCCGCTTCGCGATTTTGGCCAACGCCGGATATCGCTGGATTTAATCGCCGAGATATCGCGTTATTATCAACGCATATCTCCAAGGTGATTAAAAATCCGGCGATAGCGGCGAATATGCGGGATTATCGCTGGGAATCCAGCGATAAACCTGCAGCGATAGGGGAATCCTTATTGATAGGGAGATGTGGACTTAGCCGTACAATCCACCTCCCATGATACAGATAGGCAAGTCAGGATTTTTGCAGACATTAATTACCGGCGATAACCGCGGTTAGCGCTGTTTATTTAATTGCTTTGCGGTTCTGGGGCCGCGTTGATAATAGGGCGAAGTTGTGTCTGCGAGTGTTTCCATGACGTGTTAGTCAGGAACGCCTACTTTGCATGTCATTAGCGATATATATCGCTGACATGCAAAGCGGCACCAAAATGGTCGCTTTCGCCATAAAGCTGTCGCTAACAGCTGTTAGTGACAGCTTGCTAATAGGGCGATAGAAATATCGCCGCTTTAGCGGCAAAAAGTGCCGCTAAAGCGGTGATACCGCCCTTGCTAATATGCCCCCAAGTTTTTATTTTGCCCTCAAAGTGGAAATTTTTCATACTTCACCATCGGTGTGTGCCTTCGAATTATTCCCACTGATTTTGGTCCTAACTCTCAGGCATGGTGGGTACCATTTCAAGATTATGAATCGGGGGCCTATTTATGAGGCCATTTGCATCGCTTGTGCACCACGCAATGTGGTGCAAGAGCGATGCAAACCATAAGACAGATTTGTGAAGCCACGCAAAGCCACTTTGCGTGGCTCTGAGTGGCTCCAAAAATGTAAATCGTTGAATTGCATTACTCTGCCTTGGGAAGACTTTCCATGGGCATTGCATTAGTGTTCCCACACAACTCCCACGGATGTTGATGCATCCCCAGATTTACAAGAACTTCTAAACCTGGGGATGCATCAAAATCTTACACCTTTTCAGGGGAGGCGTAACAAGGAGAAATATCTCTATTTCTCCTCGTTTCTTCCTCTTTCTATGTGTGCTGCATTGTGCAGCACACATAGAAAGAGGAATATGTCTCCCAGGATTGTTTTTGTGCAGGAGGGTGTCCCTTCCTGCACAAAAACAATCCTTCATGCAGCTCAGGCACAATTGCACAATGGTGCAAGGGTGCCTGCATTAGTGCTAGGCGGCTAAAAGGGCACCAGTGCAAGGGAAAGGATATGAATGCACCGTATTGCCTTAAATACGGCACATTTCTGCTCTTACCCTGTCACGCAGTGCAGTGCAGCGCAGCGCAGCGCAGCAAGGTGACTTGCTGCACTGCGTGACTTTCCCATAAATGAGTCCCTAAGTCTTGTTTCTTGCTTGTTATAGCACCTGGTAGTGTATAAATTGGCATATATCTATTGGTTGAGGTTGTATTTTTGTGTAATATGCTACTCTCTGAATTAGCCCTTGATCTCTTGCTGGCCTATGCCTTGTTTGTATTAATTTTATATTCAGATTTCCATGAATACCCATAGAAAATCTCACAAGAAAAAGGTAAGTTACCACCATTAATAAATAAAGTAGTTCATGGGATCACCAACACATAACTTTACACATAATGATGTAAAAAGGAATTTACAATACTGAACATTCCGGTAAGACTTTACATGTTAGTGACATGCCCGAAAACGGGCTAATTACCACTCCCAACATCACAAGCGAGTAGGTCAATGCACCATAGCTTGTCTAGGACATTAACATAGCATTAGCTGGGGGGTTAGGCGAAAGGAAGAAGAGGAGCTTCGGCTATGCTGCTATGTGAAAATGAAAATGGAACTTGAAACATGCATAATAGCATAGATATACAGTGTGAGTGTGTGGTCACCTGACAGAGGATAAACTACATCATAGGTCAGTCCTTCATTCTCAGAGATATGTACACTGCCTTAGGACTCAATATCTGTCAGTGCAACCTCTCTCGTGGGAATGTCTGGAGCAGGCATTCCTACTACACCACATTTGAGTTTAAGACAGTGAGTGACTGCTACAGTGGGGGGTACATGTCCAATAGAGGATTGTAGAACTGGGCGCCATGGTGCCTCCCAGTAAAAGAGCTAGAAGAAGGGAGCCTTTTTGGGGTATGATATCTAGAGAGAGTTGGGGGAGGGCGTACCATCATGAGGAATGTGTTCATACCCGTAGAAGCCATTGAGTTAGAGCCAGCCTCATGAGTGCATGGTAGATGTTCCACTGTCAGTCAGAGAGTGCTCCCATATATTGTCCAAAATGTCTAATTAATCATGGAGGTTGTGCACCGTCTGCCCACAGGTTCAATCGCCATCAAATCTTTGAGCCATTCCATGCCAGCGGATACCATTTGTGATCACTGGTGGCATAAAATGCAGATTTTGACTGTAGTCAGGGATGCCGCAATCCACCTCTGACCATGATTTGCCATACCCACTATGTCACATGCATTGTGGAGAAGGCTCTGTTGAGATAACACAGCTACAGAAGAACTAATGGCAGTTAACTATCCAGCCACTACCCCACTTCAGTACCTAGTCAGTGGGTGGCAATACCAGAGAAGATGGAGCAGATCGCAGTCATTGTGCTAAATTACCGACAGTCAGAATGTGGCAGTGGGTGTGCCTTATGTAGTTTGCAGGGCATTGAGTACCAATTGTGTAGGTGAGTGCCTCCACGCTGCAGGACTCAGGAGAAATGAGCTGCGGGAGCGGCACAGCCATGCATAGTGGCTCTGGGCCAGTGCTGATGGAGCCCGTCAAGGGTGCCGCTTGGCTGAAGAGCAGAAGGGGCATGACACTCCCTGGACTGTTGGGGCAGCCTTGACACCGAATGCTGCTGCGGCCTTTGTCAGATTTTCCTAATCAGCAGGAAGGGCTGGTAGGGAAGCTGCTCCTGGGCCGTGGCAAGCGGTGAGGATGACTAATCCTGGCCCTGAGGAGACAGACCGCGCCCCCCCTTTTTACAACTACTACCCACCATAAATTAGCCCCTGCAGGGGTGGGGGCTGCTAGCAGAGGGGTGAGGGGCTCAGTGGAGTGACACCCCTGAGCCTGGAGGAACTAAGCCCTGGGTGTCTTCTCTGCACTGTGCCTGCCTGCTGGGGCCCCTCCACCTGCCTCTGCTTGGCCTGTGGGGCTGGCTGCCATCTGCTATTCCCCAGAGGGAGAGGGATGTTGGAGGGGCCTGCCTTGTTTAGACTGCCTGGCCCTCTTGGAGCCACTGACAGGGGTTGTGTTACTGTGGTGAGGCTGGAGGGCATTTTTGGCATGGTTTTGTCTGGCTCTGGTGTCCTCCCTTTCTTCCCCCCTAGTTCCTGGAAAATAAGATTTGATTCTGCTGTCGGAGACCAGATATGGTGGGCTGACTGCTCATGCTGCCTCACTTGTTGGACTCTAGTGAGGGACAGGTGGGTCGGAGGCAGTGGCGCATCTCTGGAACATCCCAGGTCAGTTGAATTATGCTGACGCTCCTACTATGGCTAAAGACAAGGCCCATCTGGTAGGTAATCAGAGTGCCCTAGATAAATTTGCTCACTTCTGGGGGAGCAACTCAGGCTCCAGGGGCGAACGTGCAGGGATGACAAGTCCTGGATAATGCTGCACTTTTGGCAGCCATCACCCAACCTAAAGACATGCTGGATGCCAAGATTGGGTGATGGGGAGCGATGCCACTCTGCTGCGTCAGGCCCTACAGAAGGCCGTCAAAAGGATCACAGAGGCGGGAACTCAAGTGTCGGGGTGGAAGACTGTGTTCACACATTGCAGGTGACAGTGACTCGGTTCACTGCTGCGACCACCGAACTGGCAGAAAGAGTTGAAGATACTGAGGGCAGAGCCCGTCAAAACAACCTACGACTCGTGGGATTTCCAGATGGATGTGAGGGAACATCTCCGGAGTGCTTCTTGAACCAGTGGCTCAGATCTTTTATGCCCCTAGAATGCTCTGTCCCTCTGCCATGTCATTGAACGAGCCCACAGGCCCCTGGAGCCTAGCCTCTTCCTCTCATTGCAAAACTCTTGAACTACATGGGCAGAGATAAGATCCGTAAGCACGCCCGGCTCCAGGATAAAGTCATGTTTCAATCCCATGCTATAATGATCTTTCCTAATTATAGCAGGTTGGTGGAGCAACAGCAGCAATCCTTTATGGCAGCTAAAAATGGCTTTGAGATCTAAATATTGCTGTATCTTGAAAAGCTGAAGGTGATTTATCACTCCAAAACTGTCTTTTTTGAGACAACGAAGGAGGTTTTCCATTGGGCAGATGAAAGAGTCCACCTCAAACCACAAACTCCTCTGAAAATGGACTCCAACTATTCTCTAGGGGAGGGCAGTGCCCTATGCTCAAGAACTCCAGCTAAGAGTTGAAATAGATCTCACTCTTCCTGGAGAAATACTCGATGGGATCAGCCCCCTGTGCTACAACCGGGGGGGCCCGGCGGTGGAGGTGAACCTGGCCGCTGCCCTGCTACCTGCAATTATGCCTGTTGCCTAATGCTGTGAGTGATGAGTTGATCCCGGCTTAGACTGAATGAGACCCAGTTGCTCCCCTATGGTCTCTGATGTGGAGTAAGACTCTAAAGACCGCACAGCGGTGAGAGTGGAGCATTTAGACTTCCCTGTTGTACACCTTCCTGTTGAGGGGTGCAGTATTGAAGCTTGAGGTTTGGGGTCTTCACTGTGGCTTAGAGATTGGTAGTCAACCTCTGGTGTTATTCAGCAGCGGCTCCTCTGCTAAGGCAGAGGAGCGTCGCTCCACTGCTCACTGAGCAGCTCAAAAGGGAAAAATTAGTTTATGATAACGAAACGTTATCATTTTATTTTACTGTACTGGCTTAGTTAGTTGGGGGCGGGCTGGGCTGATCTGTTCAGAGCTGGGGGAGGAGTGGTAGGCACTTTCTAAGTGTGCATGGCACACTTAGCATGCTCTTCACCAGGTTCTGTATTGCCAGCCTGGGTGGAGAACATGCACAGCCTCCCAGTCCCTCTCTGAGCGCTGAACCACAGCGCTCAGACCAATCACAAAGCTGCTGTAAGGCTAGGGGATTTTGGGATGCTGTGTGCTTCCTGCTGCCGGAGAGGAGGACGGAGGAGAGGTGGCGGCTGGGGACACCCAAGTAAGTCCTTTTATTTTTTTGATTCCCCCTCTTACCCCCTCGCCTCACCACCCCTGTCCAGTAGCAGCCACTACTGGTGTTATGCTGCATTGTTGAGGCAGGCCCTGTGGGACTCCCCATTGGGGCCTCGCAGAGATACGCCTCGCGATGGATACTTTATGTTTTCGAAGTATAGGATGGGGAAAATTGGGAAGATATTGTTCATGTTCTGTTGACCCACCACTAATCACTCATGGCCCTCCTGCTGATTGTCCCCATTTTCCCTTTTCCACCCAAATATACCATGAGTGGCCTATCAGCTTCAAGTGGTGTCCTGGAATGTGAACAGACTGTTATATAAAATTAAATGAGGGGCGGTTCTGAAGTGCACCCAGAGATTAAAAATTGATGTCTTGTTTCTGCAGGAGACTCATCTTGTGGGTAACAAAGTCCTGTGTCTGACTAGGTTTGGAAACACACAAGTATTTCACTCAGCATTCACAAGGGGCTCTAGGAGAATGAGCATCCTGATCAAGAATTGTGTTCCCTTGCAACTTGCTAAGGCATGGTTAGATCCAAAGGGCAGGTACACAGCTGCAACTGGAAGTTTGTATGGGGAACCCCTCACTCTCCTCAATGTTTACCTCCCTCCTCCTCTAAGCCAGACTTTCCTGGAGTCTAGGGGAATTTTCAGAGGGGCTCACAGTGATGGGGGGAGGTTGGAATGGTGTCTCTATGGATGGCACCATTGATCGATGGCATCTGCATGGTCAACCCTCAGGAGCTGGGAGCACCTGCATGTACCCTTTGTTAATGCACTGGGCTTAGTGGATGTCTGGAGAACCTACCATCCCTATGAGAGCGGCTACACTTTGCTTTCCCAGGCACACAGCTCCTTCTCACACTTAGACTATTTCTTTATACCACATACACATGCACATTGGATAGTTAACACTACAATACTAGCACGTGGGGTCTCTGACCATTCTCCAATCGCTCTTAGAATTTAACTGGGTCGTCAATGCCTTGACTTCTGATGATGCCTATCGCCCTGGAACCTACAAAAGGCAAATTATAAAAAAAACGCATGGAGCAGTCCATTGATAACTACTTCACCCATAATGCAGGCTCTGTGGAATCCCCGTCAACACTTTGGTAAGCTACCATGCAGGGCACGAATATTAGCTGCACCACTCAGGAGAGACGCTGACATTACGTAGACACTTGTCCAACCTGGGATCTCAGATCATCACTTTAGATGCACATAGTAGACAGTGGCCCGGAGATAGCTGGATCTTCTGCAACAAATGTATCAGCAGACTGGAAGAGGCCAAGCAGTCCTGGCAAGCGGCACAAAGCCATATATACCAATGGGGAGAGAAGTCAGACTGTGTCAAAACGCCCGACACTCCTCCTCTGTTTCCCTCCTGCATGAGCGACCGAACAGATTCTTTATATACGGAGCCTAGAGAAGTGGCTCGTACCTTTGAGCGGATATACTCCTGGACAGAGGCTCTATCACAGGAGCAGATGGAGGAGTTTGTAGCTGACCTTCCCCTCCGGACTCTTACACCTGCGGACCATGCATCATTAGATAATAACCTCATGGTGAAAGGGCTATCATCAACCCTGGCAATCTCCGGTGCCTAATGGCTTTCCATGTGAACTTAGAAGTGAAAATACTGACGAAAGCACTAGCAGCCCATTTATTGTGGTCAATCTCTACCTTAGTACATCTTGATCAAGCTTGGTTCATGCCTCATAGTGCCACCCAACACTATGTCAGACGTCTATACAACACATTGACTCTGGTGGGCAGGTTGAGGGAGCTAGCAGCGGTTCTCCCCATGACATCGACAAGGCATTCAACTTAGTGAGTTGGGACTATTTGTTCACCCTCCTCTGCCACCTTAATTTCGGCCCTATGTTTCTCTATATGTCAAATTATTATGCACGGACTTGGTAGTGATGATAGGTGTGCATGGAGCCCGATCAGACTGATTTCCGATACAGCGGGAGATAAGACAAGTATGCCCCTGTCCCCTCTGCTGTTATATATTGTCAGGGAGCCGCTGGCTGTATGGGTGTGATTTGGATGTTCAAGTACATGGGTTCGAGTGGGGAGACAGAGCTTTGGACAGAAAAGCGTTGTATGCCCAAGATATTCTTTTCTTCTTAAACGACCCCGAACGTATGGGACCCCGCATCTTGCAAATTCTACATATCTTTGGAGATACTTCTGGTCTCCACATAAACATCTCCAAATCAATAGTTTTACCCCCAAATGCATACCCGCAGAACTTTGATTGGGCGGCTATAGTGCAAATTGTCATAGTGGGTTTTAAATACCTGGGCGTGTTTGTGTCCCCAGATACAGAGGTAGCTTGGAAGCTCAACTTTGATCCCGTGATGGATCAACTGACGGTGGATGTTCGGGTGTGGTCCGACTCACCCCTCTCCTTGATTGGGAGGTTGGCAATTTTCAAAATGGTGTCCTTGCCTGCTTCGTATATCAATTACAAAACTTCACGTATGACATCTTGAGGCTGTGGTTCCAGAAAATTAGCTCTATCCTCCACAGCTTTCTGTGGAATAATGGAAATCACTTGTATCACTCTGAGCAAATGTTTCAAATCTACCTACCTTGGGGGCATTGTAGTGGCTAACATTGGGTCATACTACCGGGCCTCGCATTTATTGATTATTAATGACTGGTAGTACGGCTTTCATGGCGACCCAGCTTTTGTGTCTGAAAAATGGGCTATGGGGGACATCTCCCTTAGCTCTTTTATAAATGGCAACGGTGGTGGTGATGGACTTCCCCCAGCAACCAAGGTCGTTTTCAATCTGTGGAATCATACTCTCTGGCAGATGGGCTAGGGGGGTAGACTAACGAAACTCACACCGCTTTGGCAGAGCCATGTGTTGCCACAGGTGGCTGCATTAAATGGATTTCGAAAGTGGGACCTCATAGGGGCATCTGTTCTGGGAAATGTTCTGAGTGGTGCCACCCTCAAGTCCTTTCCGACACTGCAAGAGTATGAGCTCCATCGCAGTCAGTTCCATCGATATCTGCAGTTTTGCCATGGATTGGCCCTATATATAATGGCTCTGACTGACCTCCCTGAATTTAACCCTCTGGAAGGCAAACTCCTCTTAGGAGACCTGGAGGACCATAAGGTCGCTAAGATCTAACAGACTTACATCACCAACCAATCAGACACATTCCCTAATCTGCGGAGGGCGTGGGAGGAGAACTCCTGAGACCTTGAGGTTGAGAACTGGACTGAAGCAAGGGGAGTACCTAGAACCGCATCCATCGCGGCCAAGCTCAGACTGATACAACTTAAATACCTTCCCTGGGTATACCTCACGTGACATCGCTTATAGAAGATAGGGGTCCACTTGCCTCCGCTGTGTAAACGGGGAGGGGATATTCATGCACACAATGTGGGAGTGTCATGTATTGCTACTGTTTTGGCAGGGAGTGACATCTTGCTTGGCTAGAATTTTGGGTTGGAAAATCCCAATGGACCCCAAACTTATTCTATTACATATTAACAGTGAGTTGGATGGTAACCAATACAAACTGGTGCTAGTTTTTTTGGGGTTGAACCTCACCAAATGAGAAATAGCAAAGGGGTGGAATGACACAGCTCCTCCTTCTCTGGCCGAGAGGAGGAAAGGGATGGATAATTGCATGGGTTTGGAAATAGCAGTGTAGAGGGCCAGATGCTGCCCTGAGATGCATGCCAAGGTGTGGCAGGCATGGGCGAATTACCAAGTAATTGTGCTGGAGCCCATCCGCCCTATGCAGCATATGTTAGACAATAAAGTTCGAACCTATATGGGCAGATACACGCACAAGATGGGTATTGGTGACTGTCACTAGATTCATTGATGATCTAGCACATATGGATTCCTGGGGAGGCAGCGGGTGGGAGTGGGTTCAACACCCACAGAGTTACATTTCGTGTTTGTTCTTTTATTCATTGTGTGCATAAATAGGCAGTGCTTCTGTTTTAAAATCAATAAGCTCAGTTTTTTATAAAGAAAAAATTATGACTAAGTCCTAATAGAACACAGAATGGATAATTTGGTCAGTGTCATGACTTGAACACCAATTCTGCCCTGTAAGAAGTAAGCCAGTGGTATGTGTCAGGCAGGGCAAATTCTATGTATGTGTAAGCGGGGTCCACAATAAGCTGGTCCAGGTGAGCGATCATTTTCACCTTCCAGCATCTTCAGTATATGTTTCCCTTTTTCCCCAATACAGACACCTGCGTTTTTCCATAGAGGCGCCATCAAAGCATACAACAGTAAATCCACCTCTATTCTTTTGTATGCTGTTTTCCATTTAGTTAGCGTGGCCCATATGAGAGGATAGCAACATGTGAGGGGGTCCAATTTAAGGGTATACAAAAGCACTACACTTTGAGCAAAGTTCTAGATGCATCCATAGAGGTGGTGGATCAGCATGAAGCAGAAAATATACCAATTGCGACTGCCCATGCACAATAAAGTGGGTATCCATATGCGGCATCTGTAGACCCCCCAGCCATAGTGTGTGTGTAAAGTTTGTGTGGTTTCAGTCTGCACGTGTGCCATTCCATATAAATGATTTGATGTAACATTAAATTCAGGCCAAGGGTAAGGGCTGGGTCAGTAAAGTGAGCATGCCAAAGACATAGATATAACAGGGTGCAAACTCTCAATTCACTACCTGTATCCTGCCTCACATGGACATGTTGAAGCAGTTTCAGTGCAACATACTGTTCTATTTCTCAGAGATTGGGGGTTCAAAATATCTATAATTTGCTTATTTATCTTTCCATCATTTCCTGGAATGTAATTCATTTATTTGCAACAAATCCTTTATTGAAATATGCGTGAAACAAAGCGTTTAAAAGTATCAGTAACACGATTTTTCTGCTTGTCTTGCAAACTTTAATCGAGACAGTACTAGTCCAGTGCTTAATTTGAGCAGGTGCTTTCCGGTGCTCAGCACCTGCACTTAATTGGTTTCCGGTGCTCGGCACCGGCACCTAATTGTCAACACCATACACAGAACAGTCTACCACATGGTGGCGCTGCTCATCTAATTTAGCCATGAGCAGAACAACGGTTGTTTAGGAATACAATATACAATAAAATTGCTAATACCTGCCTCCCCAGCCATTCCTATAGCTTTGGGGACTTGGAATAATCTGAACTGTCGCATTTACATGCGAGAGAGATGGTTAGTAGTTGTTTTGGCAGCGATGGCAAGGGCGATGGGTGGTGCAAGCATGAGTGGCCTCTTGGTCAGAGCCCTGGCACTTAATATTTTACAAATTAAGCACTGACTAGTACTTTTATTCAGGATAGTGTCTAATTTTAATATCTCACTACATTTGCAAATACCTTTTTCTGCTTCCATGAAACATCTTATTACAGAAACTCTATGCCTAGGTCCCGTAGTCCGCACTCACTCCAGTTACTCTGCATTAAATATGTTGGGAAATGATATTATGTGAATGTTTTCTTTTGAAACACTACTTCTGGAGGTTGTTATATTTACCTGAATGATTTATGACCATCTTGCGAATATTTTCTCATGTCCTATTGCAATGGGTATTTTTCAGTGTGACACAATATTTATAATGGACACATTCACACTACGTACAATATGGTTGATGCAAGTGGTTCCTGCTTGTACGTTACCTCCTCAACCCAATTTCTTTTATTACTACTTACTATATCAGGTGTCTAACCTCCACCCAGGCTCCACGTGACCCAGCTAGGGCCAATGAAAACTGCAGAAAAGGTACCCTCCGTCCCTCTTTAACTCTCCTACCATACCAGCATGGCGAGGGAAGGAACCCACCACACTTCTTGTTCTTCTGTCTGCCTTGAGACAGTCATCACGGATTTGTACAGATCCAGAGCCTGTGGAACTTAATGTAAGGCCTGGGTGTCTGGGCCTCCTGGGGGTGAGTTCTAGGTTTTTCCAATTACCTCCTGTTAAGTATGGCAGTGTTCAGGGCCCATTGTTAGGTGTTATTATGGATGAGACTGTGGGGGATCTTTTGAAAAGCATAATTGTATTTGCTCCTCACATAGTATGTTGCATTTTGTTGCTTTAATATGTTTGTTTGACCCATGGGAGTAGTTTGTTCCTGGTTAATGTCATGAGTGTGAGGCCCCTGTTGAGCCAGAAGGGAGGTTTGACACCAGTGTTCCTCCATTGCATATTTTCTCATGGCTAGAGTAGGGTGAAAGATTTTAATATTCACCTCCATGACCCTTGAAATCCTTCATTTTTCTTCAAAGAATGTTATCTGAAAATTCTTCTTCATAATGGGGGAAATGTCCACAGCAAAATTTAATTTACTGGGTTCTTGTTGGTGTCCCTCGCAGTCTTGCTGTCTCTCATTTGGCATTCGGCTCTCCTCAGAAAAAATGCGGCTTTTCTTCAGCCTTTCATTTGTTGACTGAAAGCATCACTTATGGCCTCATGATAAGGGTCCTAGTCAAGCCCTATGGAGATTAAGAAACAAAGTCACTTGTAGCCTAATGGTTGTAGTCAAAGCCGTGGTGTTCCTGCCCGCCGGATTACGATTGCATTCTGGTTGGGCGGGCGGCACTGAGAAGGCCTCATGGCGGAGGTCTGTTAGGCTCATAGGAGAGCCTAACATGCAGACCGCCGCCGTGAGAGCATCAGCAGCACGTTCCTGCACGGCGTGGCATGAATGCCAGACTGTGCAGCAACTGGGGGTGCATATCCAGGGAGGCACAACATGTGCCCCCCGCATACACCCCCAGGACCAGGAGTGGCATGGGGCCCTGTTAGGGCCCCCTCTGTTGCCTCTCTGCCACCCTTTTCATGGCAGGCTCAACGCCATGAAAGGGGCGGCGGACAAGTAACTCATAAAACAGCGGCACCACCAGCATGTTGCAGCTCCCTGACCACTGCGTGGCCACTGCAGGATCCTGGATCCCCAGCGGTCGTAGCAGTCCTGTGGCGGTCCGACCGCCACACTTGTAATACTGCAGGTGGGCCTGCAGTTTGGCGGTGGTCGGACCGCCACCATGAGTACAGCAGTCCTATGGAACGCGGTACTCGTTATAAGACCCTTAAACTGTCAGGGCCATATTTATGGCAAAGTTGTGCAGTACAGCACAGCAAGTCACCTTGCTGCACCATGGTGAAAGGGTGCCTGCGTTGCATCCAGGATTGTTTTTGTGCAGGAAAGGGCACCTTCTTGCACAAAATATTTCCTCAGAGGCATATTCCTCTATATTTGCTGCAGAATGCAGCATACATAGAAAGAGGAAGTAACGATGAGAAATAAAGATATTTCTCCATGTTACTCCTCTCCTGGGGAGACATATAATTTTGGCAAATTCCCAGGTTAACCAGGTTTGGTAATTCTGGAAATGCGTCAAAACCCATGGGAGTTGCGTGGGAAGATCCACACAATGCACATGGAAGACCTCCCTTGCACAGATTAATGCAATGCAGAGATTTGCGCTGCATTGCATTACTCCAGATTTTTTAAGCCACGCAAAGTGATTTAGCATGGCTTCAAAAATCGGACTTAAGGTTTGCGTCACTGAGCGACTTAAACCGAGTCATGAATATGTCTCTTAGTCTGAAGATTAGGGGGCCTATTTATGAGCCAGTTTGCGTTGCTCTTGCACCACGCAAAGTAGTGCAAGAGTGACGTAAGCCTTACATATGATTTATGAAGCCACGCAAGCAAGGCCACTTTGCTTAGCCCTGAGTGGCTCCATAAATCTGGAGAAAGGCGATGCCCTGAGAAGGCATTCCATGAGCATTGCATGGGTGTTCCCACGCAACTCTCATGGTTTTTGATGCATTCCCAGATCTACCATTACTGGTAGACCTGGGAATGTGCCAAAAAGATACTCCTTCTTAGGTGAGGCGTAACTAGGAGAAATATCTTCATTTCTCCTTGTCACTTCCTCTTTCTATGTGTGCTGCATTATGCACTTTCACATAGAAAGAGGAATATGCCTCTTAGGATTGTTTTTGTGCAGGAAGGGGCACCTGCTAAGCAGGCATCCTTGCACCATAGTGCAAGGGTGTCTGCATTGGTGATAGGGTGCCAGCCCTGGGGAAAAGGTAGGAATTCACCATATTGCCTTAAATATGGTGCATTCCTGTCCTTTCCCTGCAGTGCAGTGCAGCAAGGTGACTTGCTTTGCTGCACTGCGTGACATTCTTGTAAATAGGCCAGCAGGTATTTGTGCCCTGGTGTCTGCTAAGACAGTGACCAGGGTTTGAGCCTGGCCAATTTCCTTATTTTTATTTTTTCCTTATTTAAAATTTGTAATAATTAAACAAGTAAAATATTAAAGGAGATGTCATGGGGAGGAATGATATTCCCATATGGATATATCTAATTTTTATTTTAACGAAAAAGAGTATTTTTTAAAGTAAGAGAGGGGGATGGTCATAGCCACTGATTCAGACAACGTCGGCCCTTGATGAGACTATATAAAAAGCCTCCTTTTTAGCAGAGCTGCTTTGTGTTAATCATGGATCACAGCAAGAGCACTTCCAAGAGGCATCATTGTTCCAGGGATGATGATGGTGACAGAAAGAAACACATAAAGGATAATACTTTCCTTCTTCCCCTTGTGCAGGCCTTGATCTGTTTGAGGACCAGATGCAGTATTTGACTACTTCTTTGACAGAGGCACAGAAATCAAAAGACAATGCCAGTAACCATTACTCTCCATCTTTTCCTACATCTTCAGTTTCATCAGTGAATATATCTTCTCCATCCTTGGTGTCTTCACGGCTGTCTTCCGAGTATGGGGAGCTTTCCATGCATGACACTATTCCGAAGAGTAAATGTATTAAATAATCTGAGATAATTGCTCTCTTCCGATATTTGGGAGACAATTTTCAGATTCCCATGGAAAATAAAACACAAAGCACCAGTTCAGGCCTATTTAAGCAGTTGCAGTTCCATCCTCCTTCAAGTTGGCAATGAATAAAGAGATCATGGACATGCTCCAGAGAGAATGGAACACCCAGAGAAGGCAGATCATCTGAAATTCTCGTCATCTCTATATCCTTTGGTTAAAGGTGACATGGAACTTCCAGCAGCCTTTAAGAACAATATGATACTGGCTAATGTAGCAGGTCATTCTACTGTCATAAATCAGGAGGTCTCTGTGACAGGTTTTGTGGATCATAAGGTGGAAGCTTCACTGAAGAAGGATTATTCTGGTCTGAATCTGACAATGAGGGCAGTGATCTATGCATCCCAATCTATAGTTAAAAATCCCCAGGCTTTAACTACATCTATTCAGGCGGGGGTAGAGTGTTCTGATTTATTTGCAAAAATTCTATTGGATGTTTCCTGTGATATTTTGAAGGTGTAGGTAGGCCTTTTCTGTGGTATTGAATTTTGCAGCCCAGAAGCAGATTTATCTAAGATAGTGAAAGGTCGAGTGGGCTCAAAAAGCAAGCCTCTTACACATGCCTTTTTTGTGGGAGTAAATTATTTAGGGACCAACTGAATGACACGTTGTGTAGAGCTACCATGAATCAAAAACATTTGCAAATGTTTACGTCTCATATCAATTTGGATCTTCGTTGAAGGAATTCAAGATGGCAGAGATGTTTTCAATTTCAGTCTCAGGCTGGAAAGAACAAACCCAAATAGTCATTTTCATTTCGGGGTCATAACTCTAAGTCATTTCCTCCTCTGCCACCAAAGCCCAGGAAGCATTTCTGACTATGGACCTGATTCTGATGCAGTTAGGAAGGCCTCCTAACGGCATTTGCTCCGTCCGAATTGGATCGGGAACGTGTCTTTCCGACCGAATTGGCAAGGCTTCTGACTGACCGAGTACGATGAGAGTTAGGCGTTAGGAATATCCCAATCCGAACCCAACGGCATTTGGAATGACCAAGCCGTACGGAGCAGACTCGTACGTCTCTGCGGGCCGCATTTCTGAATGACTGATTACAATTGCTGGATTCGGACAGCCTTTCCGAATCGTGCTGTCTGACTTGAATCAGCAGTCGGAATCAATCGGGCCCCCCTGCACCCGGAGCCTTCCCAATCAGGCCTGTGAGGGTACCCATGGGTCCCCCCTTACCAGCCATGCACAGTGTGACAGGCACCAGGGGGTGCCTGCCACAGAGTGCCTGTTGGACTTGGCCCTTTTTGCAGGGTCATCCCAGAACATTTTGCCTTCCTCCTATATTTTTTCTGACCTGTTGTTGGTGGTTTTGTGACTCTGGGCACTTTACCACTGCTGATCAGTGCTAAAGTGCACATGCTCTCCCTAATAATTGTGTTTATGGATTGGTAATTCCATGATTGGCATATTTGATTTACTAGTCAGTCCCTAGTACAGTGCACTGTGTGTGCCCAGGGCCTGTAAATCAAATGCTGCTAGTGGGCTTGCAGCACTGATTGTGCCACTCACATAAGCAGCCTGTAAATGTAACTCAGGCCTGCCATTGCAGAGCCTGTGGGCAGTCTAGGGCTGCCATGTCGACTTGGCAAGTGCACCCACTTGTCAGGCCCTAACCTTCCCTATTCTTACATGTTAGTCACCCCTAAGGTAGGCCCAAGGTACCCCTGTGGGCAGGGTGCAGTGTATGTGAAAGGTAGGACATGCCCTGATGTGTGTGGCATGTTCTGATAGTGAAATACTGCCAATTTCGTTTTTCACTATTGCAAGGCTATCTGTTCCCATAGGATAGAATGGGGTGTTTGCTTATAACATTTTATAAACATAACTACCCCTGGGAACAAGATAGGAAAATAAGGTTTCGTATGCCTGAACTCAGAATGTTCAAATGCATCTTTTAGTGAGGGTGATTTTTACATTCTGTGTTTGAAAATGCCACTTTTAGAAAGTAGGTATTTTCTTTCTTAGCCATCCAGTGTACGTCTGCCAGGATGTGTATTGACCGTCTGGCTTTGGAGTCACAGGGGCTGGGGATGAGCAGTGGCTCCAGAGAGTCTGGATGAGTCAGGGCTGGGCTGAATAGACCTGGGCTGCATTTAGAGAAGGGGAGGAGATTTCTTTTCACCTGAATGGGCCTGGTCTGCCTGACACAATGCTGTCTCTACCTCCTGCCAGGAAGTTGCACCAGAGAGGACACAACTAGTTTTGACTGAGCACAGGGCTTCTCTGCCACCAGAGAACAAAGGATGTTGCTGTATAAAAAGAGGGGCCCAGACCCCAGACTTTTAGATCACTGCTGAACTGAGGAACCTGCCAGGAAAGGGGACCACAAAAGCTGGCGGAGGAGTACTGCCCCTGTGCTGTGTGCTTTTGGGGTTGGCCTGCAGTGGTTGCTTCTGTCTTGGGTAGGGAAAGGACTGGACTGTGCTTTCATCATCCTGCTGTTAGAGTTTTCTTCAAAGGCTTGAAGTAGTGCTTGCCTCCTGTTGGAAGTCTCAGGGATAGAAAAGACTTCAAAGATCACTTCTGGGAAATCAAGAGGAACCTTTGCCAAGAAGAAGAGCTGGGGAAACTGGAGGAGGAGTACTGCCCCTTTTCTGTGTGCTGTCTGGGGTTGGCTGGCAATGGCTGTTTCTGCCAAGGAAAGGAGAAGGACTTTGCTGTGTGCTGTGTCCCCTGCTTGAGGAAGATCTCCAGGGGCTTGAAGTGGAGCTTACCCCCTGTTCACGAGGTCTCTGGAACAGCGAAGACCTCACCAAGGTTCTGGGCATCATCTCTGGTTCCGCTGGTTCCAGCCGCCACAGAAGAAAAGGGTAACCGACTCTGTCACCGAGTCTGTCGCAGGATTCTGTGTCCTGAATGCACCGTAGAGGGCACCACCTTGTTTCGCAACGCAACCCTGGTCTCACTGACTACGTCAATGAGCCGTTGCTTGCACCGCGTCCTGTGGGCATCGCACTCCGCACCACTTTGCTACACACTGCACTGACGTCATCGACTCCGTCGCTGCCCGACTTGAACATCAACCGGCTCCGTCGTCGCATCGTGACCAGCCAGCACCGCATCCAGCACCGTCTCACCCTGCAATGCAAGCCTTGGTCTCACCGACTCCGTCAATGAGCCGTTGCTTTCACCGAGCCGTGAGGACACCGCACCCTGCAACGCTTCCATCTCACCTCGCAACCGCGACAGTTGCCCTGACCGACTCGCATCGCCGTGTTGGCCACAACAAGAAAGGTACTGTCTCTGAGTCTGTCAACGCTTTAGCTAACCCGTATCGACGCGGTTGGCTGCAATTGTTAGCCTCTGTCGTATTCAGTATCGCGGTAGCCCCGGACAGAGCTACTGAGTCGGAGGAACTGTATTTTCACGTTTTTCCTGCAATTTAATGGTTATTTTGCACAGTAACTATTTTCAAGATTATTGTATGTTGGATTTTTGTCGTTTTTGGTCTTGTTGGTTTAGATAAAGATTACTTATTTTTCTAAACTGGTGTGGTGTCCATTTGTAGTGTTTTCACTGTGTTGCTGTATGCATGCACAAATGCTTTACACACTGCCTCTGAGATAAGCCTGTCTGCTCGTGCCAAGCTACCAAGGGGGTGAGCAGGGGTTATTTTAGAAGTGTATCCCACTTACCCTGATTAGGAAAAAGGGTCCCTACTTGGACAAAGGTGCAAACCTCTGCCAACTAGAGACCCCCATTTCTAACAGTGCCCGATTTTCCTCAGCCACCCCTTTCTTCAATGGGAGCCTATGCATTCGGTCGGAACAAAGGCTTCCATTGAAGTCAATGGGAGTCCGACCGAATCATATCTGGAAGCATCCGGATGCATCGTACTCGGTCGGTCGGACTCTCCCGATCCGAGTCGGTCAGAAACCATTCCCAAATCGATTAGGTTGGTAAGATTTCCAAACCGCATCGGAATCATGCCCTATGTCTCCTGTCAGAAGTGGCGAGAAAATGTTTCAGGTGCATGGGTTCTCCAGAGTTTGTAGAAAAGGTATTTGTTGGAATGCGAGCGTACACCTCCAGAGTCAGGAGAAGTGCATCAAACCTGGTTGAGAGATCTTGTGGAGGTTGTCTGTGACTCAAGAAATCTCAGAATTTTTGGCAAAGAATGTGAATTGTACAGAACCATAAAATCAGAGAGGAAGAGGACTTTATTGCAGCATTTTTCCGGTTCAAAAATCCTCCAGAAAATTCAGACCAAAAATTAAATCTGATGAATTTAAATCCCTTCCCAGACGTGGGTCCCGTGCTCTCCATGCCACTGGAGTCAAGCTATCCTTGCTGATGAGGGGTGAAACCCCGAAACCGGTCCCAAGATGCTTGTTTCCAGTCCAGGGAGGACCTGGCTTGGCAGTTCGGGCTGGACTGTTCCCATGAAGCACAGGGTCAAGACTGATTTGCATATGGCTGGGTGTAAACTGGAGTGGCATGGTGAGCAAAAGAACAATGGATTTAACTCAGATCTCGACTGGAGGTGAATGTTTGATTTGCTCTGCATTCCGTCCATCATCTGTGTGTCTTTTGCTAAAGTGTATGAATGGCAGGAAACTAAAAAAGAAATATTGAGATTTGACATCAAATTTATTATATACAGATGACATTTTTAAGTTAAAACTAATTTTATAAAGGTTGGTAGTTTAAAATAGTTTGTTTTAATATTTTTTTTGGTAATGTTCTAGAATGTTAGAATGTCTAGAAGTAATTTTGTATTTTAAAATTTAAATTCATAATATTTTAGGTACATAACATTTAGGGCCTGAGTACGATCTCGCTAGGAAGGCCTCCAGACGGGTTCCGGAACGAGCAAATCCGATTCGGAGCCTATGTTTCCAACCGAATCGTCCCCTGTTCTGAACGACCAAGTATGATGTGAAGATCTCGTCCGCGTCGACCAAATCGTTTCCAAACCCGATCCTGTCAGTCCGACTCGTTCGCAGCCGAATCGTGCCGCGCAATGGAGCTGGCTTCGGAACGAGCGAGTACGATGCACGATTTGGACAGCAGTATCGACTCGGTCTCAGCGAGATGAAACAGCTGTTGGAATCGGACTTTGGGGGCTGTAGCAGGCCCCCCTTCACCCGGGGCCCTCTGAATCTGTCCCGTGGGGGTACCCATGGGCCCCCCTGTCCCATGCATGCACAGTGTGGCGGGCACCATGGGGTGCCCGCCATAGGGTGTATGCGTTTCCCCACCCACCCCTTTTTGCTATGGGAGCCTGTGTACGTGTTCAGTATACAGGCTCCCATAGAGTTCAATGGGAGTCCGAGCGAACCGAGTCCGTCACCATACTGGTGCATCGTACTCGTTAGCTCGGACTCGCAGAGCACAATTCGCTAGGAAAGCCCTCCGAGTCATACAGAGTGCTTTCTTAGCGAGATCGTACTCGGGCCCTTAATGTGATTTGGATTCATACGATTTTAGTGTCCAACATCTTTTCTCAAATTAGTATAGATTGGAGTGGCAATAGTAAATGTTACTCCTTTAGGGCCAAATTAAGATGTCGGTCGGAAAGCCTCCGACCGCTGGTCTGAGGCTTTCCGACCGACATGGTAGGTTTAAAGTAGTTTAAAGTCTGACTGCCATATTATGATGAAGGTGGTTGGAGTTTAAACCGCCGGGGGAATCCGACGTGGCTACTTGAGCCTGTCAGCCAGTCGGAAAGTGCTCCTAATCCCTTAAGGACAGTGTTTCTGCCATTCGGAATTAAGATGTCGGTTTCCGACAGCCAATCCATGTCGGCCTTTCTGACATAGATTGGCTGTTGGAAACTGACTTTGCGGGCCCCTAGCAGGGCCCCCTTTCTCCTGGCCCTCCGCATTTGGGGGCCCCCTATGGTGACCCCTAAGCATCCCTGTACCATGTGGCAGGTGCCTTCAGATGCTTGCCACACACAGGGTGCAGGGATGTTTGCAAACTTCCATTTTTCAATGGGAGCTTGTGCTGCGGGCAGTTTCCACCTACTGCACAAGATTCAATTTACAAATGGAAGTTCGCAACCGCACCATGTGTGGTCGCATCCTAATGGGGTTGTCAGAACCTCTGACCTATGGTCAGCCGGTTCCTTCCCCAAAACGTTGTCGGCCACAGGCAACCCTGACCGACGTTGTAATTTGACCCTTAGTGTCCAACACTTTCCCTAAGTTGGTTTAGTTTGGAGTGGTAATAGTAAATGTCACACCTTTAATGTTCAACACTTTCCTTGAGTTGGCTTAGATTGGAGTGGGAATACTAAATGTCACCCCTTTAGTGTCCAACACCTTGCTACAATTGGTTTAGTTTGGAGTGGTAATAGTAAATGGCTCACCTTCAGTGTCCAGCACTTTCCTTGAGTTGGTTTTGATTGGAGTCAGAATAGTAAATGACACCCCTTTAGTGTCCAACGCTTTCCCCAAGTTGATTTAGAATGGAATGGGAATAGTAAATGCCACCCTTTTGGTGCCCAACACTTTCCCTAAGTTGGTTTAGATTGGAGTGGGAATAGTAAATGTCATCCCTTTAGTGTCCAAGACTTTCTCCAAGTTGGTTTAGATGGAGTGGGAATAGTAAATGTCACTCCTTTAGTGTATAAGATTTTTTTATTTTAGTATAATAAACACTCGTCAGAGATATATATATATATATTTTATAATTTTCAACATATTGTACAGTTTTACATTACAAGTATAGTTTTAAAGTAAAAATAAAAGCAATTACAAAGTGAAGTAAAAAATATTTTGTGTTACTTTCTAACTGTAATAACACAAGTACATCATATTTACATATATTTGGATAATGTACATTTTCAATTATATACTTTACTTTTTTAATGACATATTCACCATATTTTAGCATTTTTATTAGCATATATTAAATAATCATATATATCATGCTATTATTTATTCATACTTTATCATTTTTTTATATTTTGTACAACATTATTTGACAAGTTTAACATTTTTTTAAAGTATTACTTTTTTACACTTTTAACTTTTTTAAATTCAATTTTTCGCATTATTTTAACATTTTTTTTTAATCTGTATTAAAATATTGAAATATACTCGACTTTGATTTAATTTATACTTTAATTTTTTTAAAACATTTTTACAACATTGTTTGACAAGTTTAACATTTCAAAAAATGTATTTTCTTTTTATAACTTTTATTAACTATTTTTACTGTATTTCCCTTTGATTTCTATTGAGAGATAGTCTTTTTAGTCTCATTGGTGGCCATTTGGCGGCCATTTCTTTACCACTACCTTCTATTTTGTAGTCTATTTGTATTATTTTGTATTATTTTGGGTCATTTTTCCAGGAAACAAGTTGTGGTTGGGTGCTGCTGTTTATCAGAGTAGGTAAGTCCTAAGGATTTTTAAGGGTTTTGAGAGTAGGGGGAATTAGGATGCATGTTTAAAAGTTGGGTATAGTGTTAATTTAGTGTTTTCTTGTATATTTAGATGTGTTTTTGGTAATGTTTTGCACATTTTTGTCATTTTGTGTTTTTTTTAAATGTGATGTAAATCTATGAATGTTTTATATTAAATTATGTGATGTTACTTATAATTTGATGATTAAGGGCCTGATTTAGATCTTGGAGTATCGGGCCCCGCTGTGGCTTTTTCAGCGGTCTTCCAGCCCACTGGCTTGGTGGTCCACTAGCCCTATTTAGATGTTGACGATTGCATTGACGAAAGACTGCTGTGGTCCCGCCATCACCACCAGGAAATCTCAACTGTATTAATTGGAGGACAGGGAAAAGTGACTGTCGGAGGCTTTACATCCACATTGTCCACCGGGCCAATCACGATGTGCCTTCTCGTCGACGCAACTGTGGTGGGGAAAGCTCCACACCTGAGTTGGCAGAATGGAATGCATATAAGGCACAAACTCACCTTTACACACCTACCCAGTTCCTGTACCGCCATGCACCCAATCCTACACGTCCTGCCTTTGCTGGCTGATCATGATGCAAATCAACACTGCTCACATTTGCTCAGGAATCGTGCTTTTTTAATTCACTCACATAAGCAATAGCAAACCAATGTGCAATGCATATGGACCTTATGAGTTTTGCGGTGCAGGAGTGGGACCGCCCTGCTCCTGCACCGCCAAACCCATGTAGGAACCGCCCGCCAGATCAGGAGTTTTCTCCTGGTCTGGTGGGCGGTTCTCTGGCAGACTGCAATGGGAACATCAAAGGCAATACCTGCACGGCATGGACTGATGCAGTCCATGCCGTGCAGGCACTGGGGTGCATGCACACCAGGGGGGCACATGTTGGGCATCCACGTGGCTTGAGGCACCAGGAAGCCCTGCAGGACCCCCTTTGTTTCCTCACCACCACAATTTTCATGGTGATCACACCGCCTTGAAAAGTGTGGCAGTGAGGAAGTTCATAATATGCTTGGTGGTGTCGCAGCGGCCCCACCAAGCATATTGTGGACTCAAGACCGCTGCATCACCGCCAGGGATCTCTCATCCCTGGTGGTTGCAGTGGTCCCAGGGCTGCCCGACTGTCCTGGTCATAATAGGGCAGTAGGGAGACCATCACCGGCTCCCCCCGTGAGTCTGGCGGTCCGTGGACCACCAGACTCTTAATAAGCGTCTAATGTTGAGGTTTACGAAATTTTAAGTAACACACCTGTATAACCACATTGTGCCAATAAATTTGGTGCCAGCGCCCTTCCAAAAAAATGACACTTGCACAAAAAGGGTATCAAATCAAAAACCCAAAACTCACCATAAAGGTGTGTTTAAATAAAGTATGTAAATTGTCACAATTAAAATATATGCATCACTCATCATTGGGATAACTGCAATTTAACATCATGTTGAAATTGCCCTGAACAAGCTGTAACCCTCTCCTCATAGATTACCTGGAAAATCAATGGCAGTTCCAGATTTGAAGCACTCTACATAATCATCCATGTAACAGTTCCCCTTGTCTTGTGCAAGGCCTGTATTGCATACAATTTCAATTTGCACATTATATTACAAGGTGAAATGCATATGTGTACATACTTATCAGTAATCAAGGTGAAACAAACACACCTGTAGTACAATATCCTTAAATAATGTGTCAACATCTATTTGTTGGTGCAGGTGTCCACTGCTATGTTGAATGACTGCACCTAAATCGAAATGACCATCACATAGCATGTGAACCGGTGTATGCACTTAACATAGTAGACAAATAAAAAGTATGTAGTAATTACTGCCATCATGCTAAAGAAAAATATGTAGTACACATTTTACACTGAAACATTGCTAGGAATCAAACAATTGCAAAGGAAAATTAATGCCAGGACAAACTTGGTGAAAAGAAAAATTGTGATTTATTCACAATGAGATAAGTCTCTCAACTTTTTCTAAACAAGCAAATGCCAGTCAAATGGTGTCCAGAAAGTACTGTGCACAGGTGTGCCATGGCACTCAGCTTGCCATCAATTGCACTGCCAGGGGAACATCCTTGGGAAGGGGCATCTAGTTTGCAGAGCAGGCACCTCAAAGATGTTACATGGGGAGGATATGGGTTTGGGTTTGGAGGGGTGGTCTTGGGTTTGGGAGGGGGGTGGGTTTGGGTGTGGTTGGGTGGTCTTGGAATGGGGGCCTTTGCATTTTTTAGGGGTAGCTTGGGTGGTATGGGGGGTGGTTCCTGTCTTTTGAGGGGTGAGTTGGGATGTGGAAGGAATGGGTTGGGGGTTTGGGAGGGGTGGGTTTGCGTGTGGCAGGGGTCAGGGCAAGGGCAAACAGAAAACTGTCACAGGGAAAATGGGTAGGATGTTTGGGAGGAAGTTGGGGTTGGGAGGTAGAGGGAGTGGAAGTGAAAGTGTCTATTGTGCATATGTCTGTTGAGGGTGCATATTTCTGTGGGTCTGGTGTATGTCATACACATTTAGGTGTGTCTTGCATTGCTGGTGTGTGCTGTTTGGGTGAGTGTGTGTGTTTCTGTTTTATGGGTGTGTGTGCTGTGGAGGTGCTGGGTATGGTTGTGGTGTATGTGGCTGTGGTGGTGGGTGCTGTGTCTGGGGTCTGCTTGTGGTGGTGGATGTGGCTATGGTGGTGGGTGCAGTGTCTAGCAGTGTGCTTGTGGTAGTGCCTGTGGCTGTGGAGGTGGGTGTGGTATCTGGGGGTGCACTTGTGGAGCTGGATGTGGCTTTGGTGCTGGGTGCGGTGTCTCTGGTGTGCTTGTGAGTGTGGTTGTGGGTGCGGTGTCTGAGGGTGTGTTATGTTATGTTATAGATATTTTTAGAGTGCGGCGTTCACCCAAGGGTGTCCATGCGCTAGTCACTTCTCCTTTAGGAAGAGAACGGAAAAAAGCGTTTTATTTATCAAAAAGACAGGTTTTTAGACCCTTCCTAAATGCCAAAAGATCAGTGGCATTTCTCAGATGGAACGGAAGGTCATTCCAGGTTTTTGCCGCACAAAAAGCAAAACTTCTACCACCCCACAATAATTTTTTTGTGGGTGGCACTATGACCAGCTTGGCTCCCATTGAGCAAAGAGTTCTTTTCGGAGTGTACCATTGAAACTGGCGTTTTAAATGGTTGGGTCCTATACCTTGCAGAGCCTTAAAAACCGTGCAGAGGGACTTAAAACGCACTCGATTCCTTACCGGGAGCCAGTGCAATTTTTTTATTTCTTTGGATATTGGGGAAAACCTGGATGTCCTGGTGAGTAATCTGGCAGCTGCATTTTGCAGCAGCTGAAGTTTATTCATAAATCTTTTTTGAATGTTTAAGTAGAGACTATTACAATAATCCAGCCTCGACATGACCAGTGCTGTGACTACTCTTTGCCGGCTACTGGAAGGTAAAAACTGCAATATTTTCTTGACTGTTCTAAGGACATGTGCTGTTGTCGATGCCACTGCATTTACTTGGTCACCAAAGGTAAGTATCTCATCCACTATTACTCCCAGGTTTTTAACCTTTTGTTGAGGGTGTAGGGAGAGTGCCCATAGAGTCCGCCACCAGTTTGGGGTCCAGAAGTTGGTATCATTCCCAAAGAGTATGACTTCAGTTTTGCCTGAGTTTAGTTTTAGGCAATTATCGGACATCCATCTCCCAACTGATTCCATACGGTCTTGGAAGCGTTTGTCCATTCCCACCTCCTGGCCTGGAAGCAGAGACACCACAATTTGGGTGTCATCTGCATATGAGGTGAGACCAAACCCAAACACACTAATAAGAGGGGCCAATGATGAGACATACACGTTAAAAAGTGTAGGGCTCAGTAAAGACCCCTGTGGGACGCCACAAGGCAGTACAAAAGGTTTAGACTGGTATTTCCCCAGAGAAACAATTTGTACTCGGTCTGCTAAGAAGGATTTTACAAGATCCCATGCTTTAGCCTGGATCCCACATGCCCTTAGCCGATCCATCAAAATGTCATGATGGACCGTATCAAAGGCTGCGGAAAGATCCAGTAAGATCAGAGCCGCCTTGCCACCCCGGTCCACGGCTTCCCTGATCTCCTCTGTGGCCTTAATGAGAGCAGACTCAGTACTATGACCCTCTCTAAAGCCATATTGGGTGGAATCCAAGGCTTGTGTTTCGCCTAAAAAGGCACTGAGTTGTTGATTCATAATTCTTTCAATCAGTTTTGCTGGGAGAGGGAGACGTGAGATAGGGCGAAAGTTGTTTGGATCCTTAGGGTCCAGGCTAGGCTTCTTTAGAAGAGGCAATATAGAGGCAACCTTCCAGAGTTTGGGGAACTGCCCTGTTTCAAACATGACATTATAGATAGATGAAAGTGCTAGAGCGACTGGACCCGGGGCCAATTTGACCACGGAGACTGGGCATGGATCATAAGGCGACCCTGATTTAGCTGCCATAAGGAGCCAAGAAATGTCATTTGAGGGCAGTGATACGAATTTGTCCAAGGAATAGGGGGTGTGCTTGTGGTAGTGGATGTGGCTGTGGTTGTGGGTGCAGTGTCTGGCCTGTGCCTGTGGTGGCAGTGCATGTGAGTGTGGTGGTGGCTGCAGTGTCTGTCGTTATGCTGGTGGTGGGGGTAGTGTCTGCCTGGTTGGATGCATGCCTGTGTTTTTTGTGGTGTTTGGGTTTCTGTGTGGATGTGCTGTTTGTGTCTGTGTGACCAGGTGCGTGCAAAGGTGTGAGTGTGCTTGTGACAGGGTGGAGAATGGGAACTTTGGATGGGGATGGGGCAGGAGGTGGAGCACAAGGTTGAGATGGTTGGGAGACTGTAGGCCAGACATAGCACTGTGAATGCCTTTCAGGTAGGCCACCATTTGTTGTAATTGGCAGACAAGCCTCTGGATGGCATTCAGAAGAGCAGTCTGGCCTACAGAGATGTTCCAGAGGAGGCCAATAGCCTTCTTATTCAGCGCAGCTGTGAAAACAGGGGCAGGGGGTGAGGTGCCTGGAGAGAAGAAAACACCATCCCTTTTAGGGGGGCAGGTGTGGTCACCTGGGGGGCAAGAAGAAGGGTGGAGATGGTACTCTGGGTGGCAGACAAGGATGCAGGTATAACAGGAGCAGTCGGGTCTGCCACCACCAGGGAGTGCTCGCTGGAGAAGGCCTCTGAAGAAGATGCTGAGTCACTGGTGGCCTCTGTTGCACTCCATTCACCCTCCTTGCCACTGGGTCCCTCAGTGTCAGTGGTGTCAATCAATCAATCAAGCACCATTTGTATAGTGCAGAAATGTCACCCCTTGGGGTATCTTGGCACTATGGGTGCGACGTCTCCATCAAAGAGCCAGGTCTTAACTTTATTTCTGATGTCCGCCAGGAATGGCTCTGCTCTTCTTGTGTGATAGACATGGGTCACCCTCAATGTTGATAGGAAAAATCCTGGCTGTAACAAACAAATTAAATCTGATAAGAACTTACCCCCTTATTGCTGCTGTTGGGCCCTCAACTGCCAATCAAGCTCCGGATAGGCCACTGTAAGAATGTGGGCCTTTAGGGGGGGTCAGGGTGCAGCACACCCGCCTCCCATATTAGAAGGATTGTCCGAGCTGGACTTCAGCTGACTTTCGGTTCCAGCGTCGTATATTCTCCCACCTCTTGCAGCAGTGGATGCTGCACTGCTAGGGTCCGCACCTTCCTGGCGATGGCCTTTCATATGTCTTGCTTCTGATGGGCGTTGATCTGCATGGATACAAGAAATTAAAGAAAAAACAATGGTTTGGTGACTTTTTGTTTGTCTGTATTGATGTTATGAAATGTTGTACATCTGTCACTATCATAACTGATAAGTTAGCATACAACATATGTATTGTCAAATGATAACCAAAATCAATAACTTAATACACACTTTTGAAGTGACCTGTTGCCTATCCTCATCCCATGTCATGGCCAATACTCACCAATCGAGGCTTGTGACATCATCTAGCCCATCATCTAGCCCATCATCTCCTACATATTCTGTGATGTGACCTAATTCTGATCAGCGCAAAAGATTTCAAACTACTGAAGGCTAAACATAAATACGTATGGCACAGTGAATAGTGGTCACTGTGAGTAATCGGACTGCAGTTTGGCATGACACACTTTGAAATGGGAGTAAAATTAAATGAAGTGTTAGCTCAAGAAGTTAGGAAACTCTCCCTTTCAACTGTTGTCAATTTAAAAGCCTTCAGGGGTGTATTTTCAAGCACACCTCAAATTTTGACCTGGCAAGGAGATTTGTTTATGACAGATGTACCTCAGTGCTTCAGTTGTTTGACCCTGTGACTCAGCCTCTGCTGGGCCTATTATTCTGACTGAGCACTGCTCATTTCCTGGCCTTGTTTTCTGCTGCCTGATGATCATGATGTCACATGAACACAGCCTTCCCTTAACTTTTTGCACAAAATGATGAGAGGCAATACAAATTAATACAGTAATGAGCTAGTGATCAATAAAATTCCTTTCACAGGTTTTGTTGTTATGCTTTGCAGATTCTTAATTTCTTTTCACAGTTTGGTACAGCCAACGCGTTTCGCCCTTGAGAGGGCTTCTTCAGGGCTGTAATTACATACAATATAACTTGTTTTAAAAAACGGTCTTTATTCCTATTAAAATGTAAAGAGTTGAGCTACTTAAATGACCCAAATTTAATAGTGAGAAGAGGAAGAAGAACCAGCCGTGAAAAGTCGTGAAAAACGTATTTAAACAGTGTCAGAGACTGTTTTGAGCTGAGAGAATAATCTCAGTATAGAAAAAGTTCTAAAAATAGAGCAAAGTGTGTAGTGACTGTCAAGTAGGAAGTGTTCCACAAATGAGTTCTAGGGAGTAAAGAGTTATTTAAGGTGCTTACTGCTTACCAAACTATTATAGTAAGCACAGTTCAAGGTTTCAATGTCCGAAACACCAGTAACGAAGTACGTCAATTACGTCCCTTGGGCAGTCCGATATATACCACTTCTAGTATCCTGGTATCCTAAGCATAAATAGATGGCATTCAAACTCTGCGTAGTTTAGTAACAATGTAAGAACATTGGTGTCAAAATCTACCAACCAATTCTACCCAAAACCAATTTGTGTGGAATTGGACAATCATGCTGGAGTGAGGTGATCACAGGTAGGGTAGTTAAACCATCATCTGAACTTAATGTAAAGCCAAAAACAGCACTTCCAAGGTAGTGCCTAAGATTAATGGTAAGAGAACTTCAAAGACGTAGCCCAAAAGTAGCCTCAAGTAGAGGACCACGAAGGCTAATGATTGAACAACCATAAACATGATTCTTGGCTTAGATCGAAGGAATCTGACCCAAAAGGCCTATTTCCAAAATGTAGCAAAGGGGCAGTCCTAGACTCACCCAGCAGTAACCGAACATTCAAACGTAATCATACCTTCGTGTGGATGACATAGAACGTAATCAATGGCGTTATCCTAGTAGCCTCTCACGTTTCGTGGTCTGTAAAATCTTCCCTGGGAAATAGAGTAAAAAGAAGGAGATTCTCTAACTACCACCAAATAAGTTTGAAAACATAAATCAAGTCCTGACCCAGATTGGCCTAACCAAAAAAGTGTGAGGGGGGCAGTTCTAAACTCACCCTGCGGTGACTAGACATTATGGCTTAGGTGAGAAATAATGTCATAAATCCTCTGAATAGATGCCAAATAAGACCTGCTATCTATATCAGTTACGCTATCAATGGCAGCAACAATTCTATTAGCTTAGAGTTTATATATGCACAGAGTGACAAACAACCGCCCACTCGTGTCTCTGATTAACCCAATGACAAATGATAAATTCAAGGTAAAGGTCGGGCGCCCACCCGCGTTACTGAATCTGAGAACGAGTTAGCCCATCCCGTTCCAAGCATAAGTGAATGCTTGTCGTAAATCTCATAGTGGAAAACAAACACCCCACCTATGGTGCTGTTTCACAAAATTCACAAAGAACTGCTCATGTCTAAAGTTTCATAATCGTTTACCTGTCTCATAAATAAGTTCAGCTCAATTCAAAAAGCAGAAACCCAAGGCATGGAATCTCAGACACTGTACTTACAATTAGATTACGTCTTCTCCCGTGTACGGTCAGGCATCAACTACCTCGTTTCAAAGCTAAACCCGGTTATGTAGTGGTTTCAATTAAGGCACACCCGGTCCTGTGCGTGCGAGAGCTAGAATGCTAACTTCCAGTCTAAAAGCGAGGAGACCACTTGCTCACTTCCGTGTTAAAGCTAGAGTGCTAAACTCCAGTAATGTCGTGAGGAGACCGCTGATTCACTTCCGTGTCAAGGACGGTAGTAACTAATGGAAGCAACCTGTTACGTACGTCAACAAAGTTGTCAGAACCATGCTATGAGAAACAGAGGCATCCCGTTACGTGTGTCAATAAAGTTAAAACACCCATGCTGAATGAAGGGAAACGCACGTTGCGCCCGTCTTTAAAGGGTAGACATAATACCTAAAAGTATGTGCCCTAGACCCATTGGGATAAAAAGGTAAATAAGAGAAAGAAACACTTGATCAAGAAGGGGACAGTGTCAAATAGTTCCCACATTAAACTACTTAAGTTACACATTAGATATAGACGTACAAGTAATGGTTTAACGTAGTTCTCCAAAGTTAATCGTTCCGACCATCCGGAAATCACAGAGATTGTTGTAGTCAAAAGGTATACGGATACTAACAATTCCATCTAGTACGATTGCAGAAAACAATTTAAACAACGTTAGTGATCATATATACATTAAGGGGGTAACACAGGTCATGATTAGGGCTATGTGGTTACAGTGCCCATTTTAAGCAAAACCACTTAGGAAATCAGAGTGGTGTGCTTCAAAAAATGAAAATACAGGTGAATTATACTGGGAGCAGCCATATGCAGTAAAGAAATAGTAGCACCATATTCCAGGCTGTTTCTAAGAGGAAACATTTTTCCATAGAAAATAGTGCATCTCGTTGTCCCTTAACTTTTACATGCAAAAATGACCATGTGCCTATCCAATAAATGACATCAAGAGTGCTACTCTGAAGGGGTCTGGGAGCTACTGGTAGCTCCCATACAACTGTTTTGAAAGCCCTGATTTAGGCTGAGTGATTTTGTGACATAGCTAGCATCATTTTCATTTGATTTGTACATAATACATATTTATGTATAGTTGTAAAGAGTATATCATGTGTTTCCTAATTTCTATGATGTGAGTTGTCAAGGTATCACAAGTAAATTATACATATACACACATATATCTCTACCCAAACACCAAATAGAATCTAGGGCTTTAAATAACAGTTAGGCAGATTCTCATATGCATTTCAAACATGTACCATTTCCTCTGGTGATCCATAAAGCTGACCATACAGGGAAGGATCTCTTTTGCCAGCAACTCCAGCTCCTCTGACATAAGAACAGGGGCCCTTTCACCTGCTTGACCTGGCATGGTGGCTCCCAGAGTTCGCAAACAGCAGTAAAAGGGGTGGGGGTCTTGATGGCAGCACTGTTAGGAGGCAAGTAAGCTCTTTGTTCAACTGCTGCGTGTACATATATGCAATGCACATGATCTTCAGCGAAGACAGACACAGCCAAAGGCTGTCTACCATTACGTTCACCAACGTTATCCTATGCTGTGTCCATCATGGAGTTCACCGCCCACTGCCCACTGCCCACTGCCCACGTGGTCAACTTCCACCGCGCCCGTCTGATTCCAAAAGTCTTATCGACGAGGTCAGGCACCCGCCATTTTGGAAGTTCAAAATAGTGTGTTTGGCACTGTTAAGTGTGTAACCACCACTCAAAATGGGGACTAGTTTGTTGATATATTCAAACTTTGATGGACACTCATTTTTTAAAAAGTAAACATTTATATGTAGTGCAATGCTGTGCTGAAGCATTACATTTGTGCGGAGTTGTGTACACCTCAGTTGACAGTATTTTTGGAGGAAATGTTTTAAAAAAAATTAATGTGTAAATAATACATTTGAAATGTATTATTTACACCTTTTTATTATGATTCATTTTGGGCTACAAATGCCATGACACCGCTGGCTATCCTGAAACTCATAAATATGTCTGGCGGTGCCGCAGCAGCACCACCAGCATATTAGTGAGCCCCTGCCCGCCGCGCTACTGTCAGAGAATGGCAGTTCCCCGGCGGCTGTGGCGTTGCAATGGTGGTCTGACTGCCCAACTCGTAATAGGGCGGTAGGACAGCTGGTGTGCGGGTGGCTGGACTGCCACCACTGCGCCCCGTGAGTCTGGCAGTCCTTGGACCGCCCGACTTGTAATTTGGCACTGAGGGGTCGATTCCGATCCGGGTCGGACAGCCCTCCGAGAGCTGTCCGTAGCCTTACCTCGCGACCGACTCGTACCGGGAGCCGGTCCGTCCGGACGATGAAGTACGATGCGCAAAACAGCCACAAATCCGTCCGACACGTAGGCAGCGATTACAGCAGCATTTCCCATACGAGCCGTACCTCCGAACGCCGATTCGAGTCGCCCGGAAACAGTTCCCACAGCAGTTTCCGGCCGGACAAGTACGATGCGGAAATCATACGCGCCGGACGGGTCGCCCCTAGCAGCACGTCACAGCATCCGGTAGAGCTGCATATCAGGTCCGATTCGCGCAACAACACGATCCACGGCTACGAGACGGACCAACTCACAACGTGTACGAGACGGAGCAACGAGCAGCAAGTACGAGACGAACCAACGATGAATCCCATCGCGCAGGTCATCCCAGTACTGTATATCTATGACCGGATCAGGGTCAGACGCGCACATCGCAGACGGTAAGTCAGACACCCCCACAAACCAACGTCACGCACATGCGAAATGTCCCACACACATAGGGGGGTGACATCCCTTCCACCAGCAACAGCAATACCACAGGGGTAGCATGTTCCTCACTACCAGCAGTCCCCACACCTGGGGGGGTGCCCATCACCACTACCCTCCCCACTCATAGGGGGCTGTATGCCCTGCACCACTACCCTCTACTACCCTCCCCACTCATAGGGGGCTGTTTGCCCTGCACCACTACCCTCCCCACTCATAGGGGGCTGTATGCCCTGCACCACTACCCCCCCATCTCATAGGGGGCTGTATGCCCTGCACCACTACCCTCCACTACCCTCCCCATCTCATAGGGGGCTGTATGCCCTGCACCACTACCCCCCCATCTCATAGGGGGCTGTATGCCCTGCACCACTACCCTCCACTACCCTCCCCATCTCATAGGGGGCTGTATGCCCTGCACCACTACCCCCATCTCATAGGGGGCTGTATGCCCTGCACCACTACCCTCCGCTACCCTCCCCATCTCATAGGGGGCTGTATGCCCTGCACCACTACCCCCATCTCATAGGGGGCTGTATGCCCTGCACCACTACCCTCCCCACTCATAGGGGGCTGTATGCCCTGCACCACTACCCTCCCCACTCATAGGGGGATGTATGCCCTGCACCACTACCCTCCACTACCTTCCCCACTCATAGGGGGCTGTATGCCCTGCAACACTACCCCCATCTCATAGGGGGCTGTATGCCCTGCACCACTACCCCCAACTCATAGGGGGCTGTATGCCCTGCACCACTACCCTCCACTACCCTCCACTACCCTCCCCACTCATAGGGGGCTGTATGCCCTGCACCACTACCCTCCACTACCCTCCCCATCTCATAGGGGGCTGTATGCCCTGCACCACTACCCCATCTCATAGGGGGCTGTATGCCCTGCACCACTACCCTCCACTACCCTCCCCATCTCATAGGGGGCTGTATGCCCTGCACCACTACCCCATCTCATAGGGGGCTGTATGCCCTGCACCACTACCCTCCCCACTCATAGGGGGCTGTATGCCCTGCACCACTACCCCATCTCATAGGGGGCTGTATGCCCTGCACCACTACCCTCCACTACCCTCCCCATCTCATAGGGGGCTTTATGCCCTGCACCACTACCCCCATCTCATAGGGGGCTGTATGCCCTACACCACTACCCTCCCCACTCATAGGGGGCTGTATGCCCTGCACCACTACCCTCCCCACTCATAGGGGGATGTATGCCCTGCACCACTACCCTCCACTACCCTCCCCACTCATAGGGGGCTGTATGCCCTGCAACACTACCCCATCTCATAGGGGGCTGTATGCCCTGCACCACTACCCCCAACTCATAGGGGGCTGTATGCCCTGCACCACTACCCTCCCCACTCATAGGGGGCTGTATGCCCTGCACCACTACCCCCATCTCATAGGGGGCTGTATGCCCTGCACCACAACCCTCCCCACTCATAGGGGGCTGTATGCCCTGCAACACTACCCCCAACTCATAGGGGGATGTATGCCCTGCACCACTACCCTACACTACCCTCCCCACTCATAGGGGGCTGTATGCCCTGCAACACTAGCCCCATCTCATAGGGGGCTGTATGCCCAGCACCACTACCCTACACTACCCTCCCCACTCATAGGGGGCTGTATGCCCTGCACCACTACCCCCAACTCATAGGGGGATGTATGCCCTGCACCACAACCCTCCCCACTCATAGGGGGCTGTATGCCCTGCAACACTACCCCCATCTCATAGGGGGCTGTATGCCCTGCACCACTATCCCCAACTCATAGGGGGCTGTATGCCCTGCAACTCTACCCCCATCTCATAGGGGGCTGTATGCCCTGCACCACTACCCCCAACTCATAGGGGGCTGTATGCCCTGCACCACAACCCTCCCCACTCATAGGGGGCTGTATGCCCTGCAACACTACCCCCAACTCATAGGGGGCTGTATGCCCTGCAACACTACCCCCATCCCATAGGGGGCTGTATGCCCTGCACCACTACCCTACACTACCCTCCCCACTCATAGGTTAGCCAAGCAAACCATCCCCCTAACATCTTGGCAAGATTATATGTTTGTGTGTGCAAAATGGCCACAACCCAGATCCTGACAGTGAACATACAATGTGACTCACATCACATGTCTGCACAAATGCCTGTTGTGGGGTTCCAAAAACACGATTCCTAGGATCATTGTGGTAATGGGGTCTAAACCCCACATCACTACAGTGAGCCAAAGGTGAGTGTGGGGTCCAAAAAACCTGCATTGTCGGATCATTGTGGTAAAGGGGTCTAAAACCCCCATCACTACAGTGACCAAAAGGTGAGTGTGGACATAACAATAGCAGCATCACCAGACCAGCATTTGTGACTACTGGACCCAACACCTCAACCAATGTAGTGGCAATGTGGTGGTTGTGTCACATACAAACATAGGTACGAGAGGCAAAGAATGCTGTGCAGCACAAGAACTCCCTCTGCCATGTGCAGACAAGCATTGGCCATGACCCCTGACAATGCCAACAGCGCACAATTAGACTATGTGAAAAGTGAGCATCATGATGTATACACACATATCTCTACGAACAGACACACAAACTGCGGAATCCTGTGGAGACTGTCGATGTTATGTGACAAAGTCACATACCACGACAGCAATGGGACATACCAAACATAATCAATGTGCAGGATGATGAGCTACAAGATGCATGGACATCAGGGACAAACCCCCAAACAACATACCCCCAATGTAACGCTAAAGCCATACCAATGCTGAGGCGCAGATGCACAAACACAGACAGGCAGCCACACACAGCATATCATACACAACACGTGTGTGTGTCTCAGTGTCCCCAGGCTAGTACACAACGCATGACGGTGGGCTGAACTACAATGACACACATGTGTACACAGTGCCATACAAAAGTAACTCTTTAACTGGGCATACCTTTGTGGGCAAGCAGGCATTGTCAGGTGAGTGGGATCACAAAGGATTCATGTGACACAAGGTGGGTGGAACAGCAACCAACACAGCAAGAGACAGACCCAACACAGCACGACACTCTAGTACCCTAATTTGTGGTGACATTAGCCTGTACGCCAATCCCACTGTTATGATGAAGCTAGGTTTCCCCCATACTGCGTAGCACAGTCAGATGTGCGTCCTGGGTCATGTGTCCGGGACAACAAACTCACATCACACCTCCATAAACACAAATCACTGGCCATGGCCTGCAAACAATGGGCAAAAAGTAGGTAGGGGCCGAGACATGAAACAACTCCCATTTGGCCACCCTCAACACCACACACCTTGATCTGCAACAATGTGCATCAGCTAGGCACACAGGGACTGGTGATCTTGCTCATGCACACATGACAATCCCAGGGGTGGTGGGGGATCCAAGGTACACACAAACCCTCACACATGGGCTGACAACAACACCTGTGAAGGTCTGCCACACTGCACAGCATGCGGCACATCGGCATAACATGAAAATTACACAATTCTTCCGGAACCTTGCCACACACCTACACCAATGTTGAACCAAAGGAGAGCCACAATGAACAAATGTTGACACCTTCCAACATAGCAGCAATGACCCTGATGATAGGGAGTAGTCACACACACATACAAGTGAGCCTCTCACTGACAGATACCACATAGGGAAAACAACATGATGTTGGTAACACATAAGTGCCAATGGTAATCCAGAATGTGTCCCACGTGCGTTGGACAGCATCCCTGGAATTTACAACTGAAACAGCCAGGGATGACACCCTAATGACCAGTAGTTTATCATGCACCTACATCCCAGAAAAGGCAGGGCAAAGAAGTTAGATAAACACAGACCAAGTCAGCAAGTCCACAAAACAGGTACATCTGTCTGGAACACAGTCTGCGTCCACAAAAGGGAAGTGAACACACACAGACATGCTCACACAACACACACCATGTGCCCAGGCAATGTCACGGAATGACACAATGCCATGAGGGGACTCCACTCCTGGGGAAGGTCAGCTGTGCAAAACTTTGTCTGTGCAGGCTTCTGTCATGAAAGCACAACACTTGCCCAGTGATCCAACAATCACAACACAAGAAAAGCTCTGGTAACAGAAGCATGTGTACGGGAGTCTTCCTCCAGTCATATGCACATATGCAATACACATGTTGAGCAAGTTGGCCTGATGACACAGATGACTTGTGTAACATGGATGCACAAACATGCCTGTCCAGTGGAGATGGTCCGCGTCAGGTAATCTTCCTATGTGGCCAAATGTAAGCACAACCTATGTGCAACAGTGTATGCAAACGATGTGAAGTAGCAAAGCCAAAGAGAAAATCCTGGTCACAACATTTTGCCATCATCACACCCTGAAATTGCAGCTAAGGATGTCATGGATACATATCAGAAAAGTACACATATTCCATGGACCACATGGAGTACATCACATCAACAAATCATCCTGTAATACCTTTGAAACACCTGTACAACAGCAAGTCCATGACACTCATCATCAACATCATGTACATTTGAACCAACAACACTGGATAACAAAAATTGACTTTATTGGGGACATAACTCTTTGAAACCGTTTAGTCACAATGTCAAAAGGCCAATGGCCAGTCCATATCAGGAGTCTGCCCAGGGTGAGATGTGACAAGTTGTCACCCATTGCTTGCATGCACTACTATGGGCAAGGTATATCTCCCCTTGGAGGGGCATAGACAGTGGCAGGCCAGGCACCGCAGGGACAGGGTCAGGGGACAGCAGAATGGGGTAGGGGAGGGCTGGTGGGTGCAGAAGTGTCACTGGCAACTGCAGTGGAGGTGTCTGACACAGTGGGTGCCGTCACCACGGCAGGGCCCAAATCCAATAGGGTGGGTGCTGTCACCACTGCAGGGCAAAAGTCAGACGGGCTTGTTACCGCCACCACCGCAGTGGGCAGGTCAGATGTTTGGGATGGGGTCTCCACTGCAGTGCCAAACTCCAAAGGAGTGTCATGGGGCTCAGGTGAGGTGGGCAGGACAGAGGGGGGGGGCACAGTCCCAACATCAGTGGCAGGAACAGGCTGAGCGTGTGAGGCGGGGGTGGAAGTGCATGTGGTGGGGGGAGGGCCTAAGCATTTTGGGGATGCGGTATTGGTGTGTGGGGGCACCAGGGGCAGGGTGTGGCGGCGGGACCTGTGGAGTGGTGGCCTTGGGGCTGCAGGACGGAGACTGTGACTTTGAGCGGTGGGAATGGGGGTCTTGCTCTTCCTGCGCTGGGGGACTTGCGGATGGGGGCCTCAGTGTCCGTGCACCTGGGGGAGGGTGTCTGTGTGGCAGTGGAACTCCCCTGTGTGTGGTGACTTCCTCTTCCCTTGTGCGTTGGAGCGGATGGATCGGTGGGGAAGAGGCCAAGGTCACAGAGGAAGAGCTGCTTGGAAGGGGGGGTTGCAGGTGAGGCAGTGGAAGTGCTTTTGGAGGGAGAGGCATCTGAGGTCTGTGGAGTGCTTGTGGATGCCTGTTTGTGTGTCTGTGACGCATCCCTGTGTGTGTGCCATCAGTCCCCGGAGTGTGCGTGCCTGTGGCTTTTGATTTTGACTTGCGTGGCTGTGTGCTGCTTGGGTCTGTTGTGGTGCGTGCCGGTGCCGGTGTGTGTGTGCGTTGGACAGGTAGGGTAGTGGGGACTGTGGATGTGGCAGAGGTAGGAGGGGTGAGGGACTGTTGGAGGAGGGACACTGCTGCCGTCTGTGTGGAGGCCATGGACTGAATGGTCTGATGTAGGGCAGACATGTTGGATGAGATGCCCTCCATGAAGGACACCAGTTGAGTCAACAGAGTGGTGTGGGAATGGAGGACACTCAGCATCGCTGTCTGCCCTACATGGATCTGCTTCAGTAAGTCCACAGACTCCACACTCAGGGCAGCAGGGGAGACAGGAGCAGGGGGTGCGGTGCCTGGACCAAAGGAGACATGTTCCCTCACACGGGGGCCTCCACGGACATCAGATGGGAGGGTGGAGATGTTGGTGGTGGCGGGGACAGACTCGCTAAGTGTTGTCTGTGGTCTGCTGACACCCGCCTCCACAAGGGAGTCCTCACTGGAGATGATGTGTTCCTCAGCCGAGGTGATCGTAGCTGAGGTATCCTCCGTGTGGCTCCCCTCACCCTCTGTGCCACTGGGTCCCTCCAACTCCTCTGAAGGGGACCCAGTCTGGCTCTGCGGCTCCTCCTGGTCCGTGGAGCTGTCTCCTCCAGTAGCCGTAGATGTATCTGCAATCAATCGGGATAAACAGATCCACATCAGTCACCTGTTTCACCTGACACATCACAGTCAGTAAAGCACATCACAGAGGACGCCTTTGCATCAAGTGGCAGATATTGCAAAAAGGGCAGACATTTTTTGAAAATGACACCTGTCAGTCGGCCAGTCAACCATGAACCCTCATATCCTGCCCCTCCATGTTCCCATCTGTCTGGTGCATGTAGTATGCCACTTCTCATATGTGGGCACATGCACCACATAGACATGTCTCAGAACTGCATAAATCGTGATTGAAATCTGCCAGTACACACACATCCCATCTCCTGCCACTGACTCAGTACATGTGTCAGGATTAGGGATATCCAAAATCATTGTCAGTGAAATGGATATGCTTCATTCACAAGACACCATGAGGTGCTCATGTCTTGATGGTCAATGCAACAATAGAGTGCACGCTGTACAACTGACATTACTGCGGGATACACATCAGCAAGTGGGATACCATGCTACGGCCCAGTATGGCTAAGCAGCCATCACTGGCTTCAGTCTCAGGGGCAGTGCATCCAAAATTAAACAGTCTGCACTGTGTCACAATCATTAACATTTATGAGAATGTAAGCCCTGCAGCTGTCAAGTGCACAGGTACCCCCACTGCTACCCACATCTTCAGGCATCTGATGATCACACGTAAAACAAATGCAACAGTTGAGTGACTGCAAGCACCAATATGTAAGCATGATGACATCACAGCATGATGAGAACGAATTGAGGCTGCCTGCAGTGTGATGTATAATCCAACATTAAGCACCGTCAAGTGATTACACACCTATGCATTGACCCATTGTGATGATCCATTAGCCACACCTCAGCTAGCTGCACAGACCAAAATGAACAACACCACAGGAGTCTAAGAGGGTAGGCCACTCCACAATGACACTGAGGAAGACACCATATTGCACATTTCACAATGCACAAAATGTAGGCTGACACACAGGAGTAGAAGAACAGAGTGTACTTCATGTCCGGAGTAGGCATACCTGACCAGGAACATGTGCAACATGTGATTACCCTGGACACCAGGCATGTGTTTATGCATGTGTGAAACACATGATGTACATTCTTCTGATGCCCTTAAATGTCGTACCTGCTGCATGGCTGTGTGGCAAATACCCCTGGCACATATGGTGTGCCAAAACATCAATTGGAACACATATCAATTGCCCACACAGAGTACATGTCTGATTGCTGGCAATGTGCAGCCACATGGGAATCATTAGCCTCACTCATGAAGACAAAACAATGCACCGGTAGCAGATGCTGTTCACAACCTTAAGTTTGGACAACACCAGGGACACACAACCCAAGTTACACAAGTCACAGACTGAAAGGGGCACACCTGTGTAGCAGATGAGGATGGGCCATTACCTAAATTGGGCACATGACTCCTGTACAAGCAGACAGGAGTTCTGTGGAAGCGTAACCAGGATGAAGGAGTGCAAAGAGCATGTGAGACATAGTACACAGAGAATGCATGCACTTACCCCCTCCTTGCTGCTGTCTGGCCTTTAACTGCCTATCCAGGTCTGGGAAGACCACCGCCAGAATCCGGAGCATGTGGGGGGTCAGTGTACGTCGTCCGCCCCTTCTGCGAGGAGGCGACAGATTCAACTGGACTCTGGCAATCCTCCGGGTCCAGCCACGAAGGTCCTGCCACCTCTTCTGGCAGTTGCGGATGTGGCGTCTGTAGCCCCCCACAGAACGAACAGCCCGGGCAATGGTCAGCCAGATCTCCTGCTTCTGATGGGCATCAACCTGTGAGGATGACAAGGATAAAAAAGTCCATTACCACACATGCCACATGTTTGTGCATCACACAGTTGGATATACATGTCTTTCTTGCAAGGGCATATGATGGACACAGGTAGTGCAAATATGGTGATTGACAGTTGTCCTGCATTTTTCAAAATGGAAACATTGCCTGAGTATTACAACTGTGTGAAAAGTGCTCTTTTCATGCACAGTACCTGTCCAGTACAGGTACCTACACACCTTGGGGGTAACAACTACTCAGTGAGCATGCTAGACACTGGTGAACACAATGTAATTGGTGCCAGTCAGACAACATACACAATGAACAAGCATTGGCATAGCCAATAGGTCTCGCTTTTGGGACCTTATAAGTATTTAGTTATGCAGCAAAATATCCTTGTTGCAACAACACCAACTGTTGCATGGCTAAACACTTATAAGGTCCCAAAGGCGAGACCTATTGCCTATGCCAATGCTTGTTTTTAGTTTACTTTACCCCTATGCTTAATAAGCATTTCCTTCTGTAGCTCCTGGTTATGTATTTGTAGTGACCGCGCTGAGTATTTGGGTTTGGAATACCTTTCTAGCAAAGTCTGCTGCTTCGCTTTAAAATTCTAAAATAAATATATTTAACTTGACCCCACGCCCTTTCTTCTCGGCACCTTTATGAAGCAATCAACGCATTGCTAACCCTGCTTTGTGTGTCATGTGTTTTGTTTCTTGCTGCTCTGAGTGAACTACAGCGGAGGCGCTGTTTGCTTTTCTTTTCCCTTGATGGTTAATTCAATAAACCACATTTGCAGCTTCTCTTAAATATGTATTTGCATGTAGGGTGGCAACTGCTGGGAGTTTAAATTGAAGAGAAACCTGTCTGTCATTGATCAAGCAGAAATGAATGAACCTTCGAAGATGTTTTTCTTTGTAGTTCTTAAAATGCCCCATGGGTGATAAGGCCGTACAAGTCAATGGGTCGCAATAAAAATGCATCTGTTTCACCACTCTTCTGAAACATCTATTGCTAAGGTTCTGAAAGGCGGGCAGGGATGTTAGGCATCATGGTCGTGCGGGGTTGTGTGGGGTGGGAGGGCGATCTGTAACCCGACCCTTGTCCAAACTGCGATTGCAAACACAGAAAGCAAGGGGGCTGGCTGCGTCCTTGATAATTCCAGTGAGGTGCGGGGGAGGGAACTGGGCGACTCTACCTCCAGATGCGAAGTGGAGACAGCAGCCTGCCTGTAAGGCTGTAAAAGTCTTCTTAGAGTTTCTCATTGCTCAAATAGGTTCAATTACTGTTATATATATATATGTTTCCCTCATATTCATTGCTTGAGTTTTGCTCGCAAAAAGTGTCACTCATAGTTGTTGAAATGTCACTCATAATTACACTTTAAATATGAAAATGTCACACATAGCAATCTGAAACCTTGGCAGCTATGGGTATCACAAACAAACGCTCACAGCACGTACATCAGGCTGGGATACAAAGGCATGCAGCAAGGTTACAAAGGCATACAGCAGGAGTACACAGCAGGTACTAACCGGCTCTGTTGCGTCTGTGTTGCAAGTCCCTCCAGAACAGCTCTTGATAGCACCGGTTCTTCCTAAGCAGTAAGGAGCTGAGCAGTGAGGAACTCAGTGGCTGCAGATCGGGACCCATTGTGCTGCTCTGCCCAAGCCTAGCTCTAAAGAAGACTGGCGTCCATTGTCCGGAGGCGGGCGCCCACTCTCGCATCGGCTGGTAGAAGATTAGTGCCGGTGACGTCACTGAGAGGGCCGTGCATCACCGTGCGGACTGAGCCTGCCCCCCCTGGAAGAGGGAGTCGATGGATTTGTGTCGACAGAAGAGGCAGCGGCGCATCCAGTGGCAAACTGCTGCCCATACAGAGGGAGGGACGGTGCACGCAGAGAAATCCGTGGTCGGGTATCAGAGTGGAAAAGACAAGGGGGAAATGAGGGCGGCGCAGCGGGAGATGAGCGGAAGAGAAGCCGAGCGCAGCCTGGACAGTGAGAGGCAGCGTAGAGGTGAGGCAAGTTTAGAGGTTGGGAGGAAAGGCAGGCTTGAAGAGGCACGGGCAGGGAGACAGTGAGATGAAACAACAAGCCCGCGAGTGGTGCGCGCGCACCACAGAGGAGCGGGGCGAGCGAGCGCGGCAGCCTGCTCAGCTGACGAGACGCTCAGCTGACCAGATGCTGCAGGCGCCGTGGCTGGCCTTTGGATGAGTACGCGCGGCAGACATGTGTTTCCACTTATCGCACCCGCGTCTGGGCACGATAATTGGAAACATATGTTTGCCGCGCGTACCCATCTCAAAAAGGCCAGCCACGACGCACGAGCGTTTGTTGGACTGCTTTTCAAACTCGCTTACATTAAGTCTTCGCCTCTAAGCAGCGCTTGCGCGCTACTCGAGGCTCGACCTAAAAAGGGATGTGGAGTGCACACTCACCTGCTCCCCTGGTTTCCCATACAGCTTGCTGTACTGTGGAAGGAGGCTGTCCAGCAGGGCCTTGTTCTCCTCCTCTGTGAAGGCTGGGGCCCTCTCCACAGTACGTGCCATTCTTGGAGCCAGAGGATGCAGAGACAGCAGCAGTGGTAGCAGAGATGTCACTCTGGTGCATGTAGTGCAGGCAAGTGAGCTCTCAGGGGAACAGACAGCCTTATATCTGTGCTGCAGAGGCAGAATCAGTCCCATGCGTCAAAAGCAATAGGTCCGACACGTTTGCATCCTATGAATCTGGCCAATCCATCGCATTGCACGCCTCGTACATGCCTTCCGCATCGTTTGAAATATGAAAAAGCATTGCACTGACGAGTCTGATACATTGTTGCAGGCAGCCAACGGATTTTCAAGAAACCGATTCGTACCAGGCTCGAATCCGCGTCAGTCCCCATAGAAGTCAATGTGCAAGGCGTGCGTGCAAGGCGTGCATGCGGCTCCTTCCCTAGGTGTCCGACGCGTCTTTCGAATTGGTCACCCATGTCAGTCCCCATTGAAGTCACTGTGCGAGGCGTGCGTGGAAGGCGTGCGTGCGGCTCCTTCCCTAGGTGCCCGACGCGTCTTTCGAATTGGTCACCCACGTCAGTCCCCATTGAAGTCACTGTGCAAGGCGTGCGTGCGGCTCCTTCCCTAGGTGTCCGACGCGTCTTTCGAATTGGTCACCCGCGTCAGTCCCCATTGAAGTCACTGTGCAAGGCGTGCGTGCAAGGCGTGCGTGCAAGGCGTGCGTGCAAGGCGTGCGGCTCCTTCCCTAGGTGTCCGACGCATCTTTCGAATTGGTCACCCGCGTCAGTCCCCATTGAAGTCACTGTGCAAGGCGTGCGTGCAAGGCGTGCGTGCGGCTCCTTCCCTAGGTGTCCGACGCGTCTTTCGAATTGGTCACCCGCGTCAGTCACCATAGAAGTCAATGTGCAAGGCGTGCCACACACCATAGCTTGCCATTGACCCATGGGCACACCAACAACAATACAGTCTGTGACACAGTATCTCAAAGTGCATGTCAGGCTGCATTACCTGTGTGTGAACATGTGATTTTGGATGTTTCACTTAGTGGCACCCACTCCCAGGCAGGGCAGGGTGTCCTGGGGACAGATACAATTGTGGCCTGGACACATAACCACTGTGTTTGTCAAGAGTACATTTCAGTGCATGAGGCAAGGACACAGTTCCTCGGTGTACATTGTGTATGTCATGTGACATACACCCTGACTCTTCAGTGGAATGGTATGTGTCTCACAGGGTGTCACAGTGCCACATATGTGATGTTCATCCACAGTATGTGTGCATTTCCATGCAGAGATGACTCAGATTTAATGTGCTCAATGTCAAACGGTCACAACATCCATGTATATTGTCAATGTGAGTTGATGTTGCGTCTGTGTGTCACAGACATCCATGTGTGAGCTGGCAAGAAATCATGGGGCACTTCATGTGTGTGTCATGTGTGCATTGTGTTGTGCATATGGGACGCTACATCATGATGGTGTCCATGTTGCGACACAAGGTCCCTGTGTGTGTCTGTCAAAAACCTGTGATGTGGGGCAGACATCTGTCCTCACTAGTCACTGTGGTGTGTGTCTGGTATGTGACACTCGTACTGATGTACTGTGACAGAGCCCATTGATTGCTAACAGCACAACAGAGACCTTGTTGTGTGGACATGTAGAGCTGAGATGTCAGATGATGGGCATGTATCTGACATGTGTGCCCATACACAACAGCACACACATCATGTTCTTGTGTCATGTAATGTGGTTTCATGTGCTATTTGTCATTTACACTGTCACATAGATAGGGGGAATGACAAACTGTCTTTGCTCATCTATGTACTGCAGGAGACCAAATGTCCACAGACCGTTCCCTGACCTGGAAACCATGGTTGAACGTGACTGCATGCGACGGTACCGCTTCACCAGGCCACTGATCGAAGAATTGGTGGAGCAGTTGGCCCCACATCTGCAACCTGGCTGGACATACCCTACAGCGCTGACCCCCAAGGTGAAGGTGATGGCAGCCCTACACTTTTTTGCCACTGGTACTTTCCAGCACACTGTTGCTACTGCTGGTGGGATGTCACAGACTATGTTCAGCCGTGTGCTTCGGGATGTGTTGGAGGCGATATTGCATTTCCTCAACCAGTACATCCATTTCCACAAAGCACAACAACTCGCTAACATCAAGGGGGACTTCTATGCCCTGGGCAGGATGCCACATGTCATTGGCTCCATCGATGGGACACATGTGGCTTTGGTACCACCGCAGGCACATGAGCAGACGTACCGGAACAGGAAGCATTTCCACTCTATAAATGCTCTTGTGGTTTGTTTGGCGGACATGACCATTTCCCATGTGTGTGCAAGGTTCCCGGGCTCAGCGCACGACGCCTACACAATGAGGAGTAGTCGCATCCCAACGATGATGGCACAGATGCAGTACCAGCGTTCCTGGCTTGTCGGTGTGTACTGACTGTTTCGCATTGTGTGCGTTTGCTAAAGATGATTAGCACCCTATTTTCAATCTCAACTAATGTGCTATTGTCTCTCTGTAGGTGACTCCGGATACCCCAACATGCCGTGGTTGCTGACACCCCTCAGGAACCCTGTGACACCTGCGGAGATGCGCTACAATGAGGCACATGGCCGGACCAGGAGGGTGATCGAGCAGACATTTGGCATCTTGAAAAGCAGATTCCGCTGCCTGGACAAGACAGGAGGGGCCCTCCCATATGCACCTGCGAAGGTGTGCAGGATCATCATAGTGTGCTGCATGCTACACTACCTGGCAGTGCGGAAGCGGTTGCCTCTCATCCAGGATGACGATGACCGACCTCCACCAGCCGTGGAGGATCATGACCTGGGGCATGATGCCAGTGATGATGAGGGTGATGGTGATGTTCGGAGCCAGCTGATCCAGAACTTCTTCACATGAATGTCAGTATACAGGTATGTGTTGTCAAAGTATTGTGTCAGCCTGACCTATGTTGGTGGTGCACTGGTGCTGATTGAGTGTGGCAGTATGCTACTTGTCAGGATGCTTGCTGTGATGTGTCCTTTCTGGTAGTCTGTACTCCCAAACCGTGTTTACCTGATTGTTAGGTTGTGTCTGGGTAGTTAGTGTTTTGTTTTGGGCATGTATATTGTTGTTGTCTGCTGTATATCTGTGTTTTTGATTGTGTTTTCTGTCTGTCCTTCACAGGGTCCTTTGGATGCTGTATGGTTTGGTCTGAACCCCAAGACCCAGATCCTTGTTCCAGAGTGCAAGTACTCGTTGTCCCAAACAATGATGTGCCACACACCCCTGGACTTTCATCGTTCACCACATGTTTAATTTTCTGCTCACTGTCACGTGAGGTTAACGTGCATCAGTTGTGGAATTCTCACATTGTGAATATTTGATAAACCTGCCCTTCACTTTGGGATGTGCTCCGTGTGTGTCCACACATCCAACAGTAATTCGCATCCTGTACCTGTGGGCTGCTTGCCAATGACCCAGGATGGGTGTTGTGTGTGTGCATTCCACTGTATTTCCTGTTGACATCAGTGTTGACGATGAGTTAGAGGGCCCTGGTGAGTATGTATTGTGTTGTCCTAGTGCTGTGTCTCCCTCATATGTGTCACATTCACATGACTCACATAACGGTGTTCGCATTGCTGTATTAGTTTGCATGCACAGTGTTCCTTAGCAGCTCATCATCGCCATGGCACAAACCAAGTAGGAATCACGACAGAGGCAAGTATTGTGTGATTGTGATTTTATTTCCAAACATGTGTAAGGATGGTGAATGGAAGTTGAAGTGCTGTACAATGTGATGGTAATCCAAAGTTCACAGGTGAGTTGGTAGTCTTGGGAGTTGAAATGTCCAGAGTAGAATCCACAGTCATTTGGTGCATTGTCACAACTTTGACCCTCCATGTCAAGTGGGTGATTTGGATGTAGGTCGACAAGGTCAACTGGTTTGCACACAAAGGACTATATCAGGACCAGGTGTTGTGTGCCTGGGGGATATGCATGGCCATCAGCGTCTCAATTGCCCTTCTTCGGACGACCCCTCTTCTTTCTCGGGGACCCTCATGTGCAGGCTGCTGCGGTGCCGAGGACTCTCCGCCAGAGTCCTCCTCCCTCCCTGTGGCTGTTGCGGATGTTGTGGCAACAGATGTTGTGGGCGCACAGGGAGGTGTGGTCATGTTGGTGCTGATCTGGCGGAGGCATGTCAGTATGTCCCTATGCACCGCTGTTAGTTCATCCAATTTGTCCCACTTGGACTCCACCCGGGACATGTGGGAGTCCAAGCGGGCATGATGGGCAGCCTGCTGTTCTTTGAGATCCTTGAGGATCCCCACGACCTGTCCAAACCCTCCGGTGCTTTCCTGGTACGCATCTATGATGCGTTCCAGGTGTGGCTCATCATGCAGTCCAGCCCCCTCTGCAGGCCGTGTTCTCTGCCTGCCCACCCTCCCACCACCCGACCCACACGGGCAGGACCTGCCGTGGCCGGCACAGGCGACACTGGGCCCCCTTTAGTGTTTGCGCCCGTGGTGTTGTCCCTTGCTTCCGGGGTGCCCTGTGTACCTGTTCCGTTGTTGTTCTGTGGCCTGGGCCTGTCCGTGTCGGCATGGGTACTCTGTCTGGTGTCAGATGTGGCAGGAGTGGTTGCCGGGGGTGCTGATGTTACTGCTGCTGGGGCTGCACGATGACTCACGCCGGAGGTGCCAGGTCGGTCAAGGTCGTCGTCCGAAGAGGATGGAGAGTGATCCACGCCGGGGAGCTCAGGGTCCGCCAGAGTCTGGGACTGGGACTCTTCCTCAGGTCCTGCTGTGTCCCCAGCATCCCCTGTGGTTGGAGGAGACACACAATGTATGTTATGTTTCTACCGACCTCAACGTTTCACACACATGACATTTGCCACTGGACATCATTATGAGAATCTGTACATTGCATTGTCCTAAGTTGTGACAGACAGGGGTTGATATTGTTGAAGCACTTTGTAATGGCAACCTGGAGCATTGCGATGTGCACGTCAAGCTGTGTGCATGACCAGCCCATGTATTGAACAATTGTCTGTAGTTGGCCATTGCCACTCACGTTCCATCACATGCCTGACACAGCTGTTTTATCCCTGTCCACATTAGTGCTTTAACAATGCCACACGTAAAATTGCACTTGGGGTATGTAGCAAGCTTGGGGCATGTGTTGTGTGATTCTTTTCTTTCCTCTGTGCGTCACATTGGTGTGTCTGTGCAACATGGTTGCAGTACGGTATGCCTGAGATCCAATGTGAGATACTATTTTGTTGTCTGTGTTACTAGTTCACATCTCTTTTCATACAAGTCATGGTGTTTGCGTAGCTAATGAAGTTGTTGCTGAGTTTTGTAGGTGGTAACGCCTTCTATCTTGTCAAATTCCTCCATAGTGAGAGGGATTGGGCACAGGAGCTCTCTTGCTTTTCCATGCTCATGACAGTGATGGGCAGAGGTGTGTGTTACAGTTCAGCTGCTGTGAGTTGCATGCCTCCTCAGGTGCAGTCCAGGTTAGTCATTGTGTTTGGGGTGTCCATGACAGTGTATGATGTGTTGTGTGAATGATGCGTACAACGCAGACCGATGTGGGATTGAAATGCAGCTCACAACTGCACATTTTGTGAATGACACCATGCTACAGTGTCAGCAATATGTGAGTGTCCATTCTAGTCACTGTCAGGTGTCCACTGTCAATGATGTATAGGTGACATTGTGTGTGTTTGGTGCTATTTATTTATTTATTTATTTATTTTTTAAATTTATATAAGGCGCACAGCTACCCGGAGGTTTCCCGGCGCCTATGGACGCGACATGGCGCGAGGGGAGCACACAAGACAGAAATTATAGATTAAAGAGCCAGGTTTTCAGTTGTTTGCGGAATTTGAGATGGTGTTTTTCCATGCGGAGGTGCATCGGAAGGGAGTTCCAAAGGGAGGGAGCCAGATAGGCAAAGGATTGTCCTCCCATTCTGGCTCGTTTGATCCTGGGTACTTGAAATTTTAATTGATTCAAAGAGCGAAGTAGACGTGAGGGGCGATAGTGTTGCACTAGGGCATTTAAATAGTGGGGGCTAATCCTTCATTTATTTTGTGCATATAGCAGAGGGCTTTAAACTTGGCTCGATTGTCAATATGCAGCCAGTGCAGTTTGCGAAGTGCTCCTGATGCGGAGGCTTTACTGGGAAGTTGGCATAGTAGTCGTGCTGCAGAGTTTTGGATCACCTGAAGTTTACGAAGGTTTTTTTGCTGGTACCCAGGTAGAGCACGTTACCATAGTCCAGCCTAGACATTATCAAGGCCTGAACTACGGTTCTCTGTGTAGAGGTAGGAAGCATCCAGAGAATTTTTCTTAGCCATTTTAAGATGACAAAGCAGGTGGAGGCTACCTTAACTATTTGCTGCCACATGGATAATTGGTCGTCAACAATGACGCCCAAATTGCGGGCTGATTGAGATGGGAGAGGGAGGTCGCCCATTTGTGAAGGCCAATGCTGGGGGCCCCAGAGCTCTTTGTTGTTCCCGAAGATGATAAGTTCCGTTTTCCCCCGTTGAGTTTTAATTTATTGAAGTGCAACCAGTCAGCGATCTTATTTAGCCCCATCTGAAGGGAGGATGCTTTGTTGGTCTCCTTCAAGAGAGCGAGAAGATAAGTTGGGTATCGTCCGCATACGAATAAATTGTTAGCCCAGCTTGCTCTGGTAGCGTAGCAAGTGGGCTGACGTAGATGTTAAAGAGCAGCGGGCTTAGAATGGAGCCCTGAGGGACTCCATGTGAGGAGATCAGTGTTTTGGAGTGAGCTGCGGATGAAAAGACCTGAAAGGTCCTATTAGATAGGAAGCTGGACAACCATTCTAGTGCCGTGCCACAGATGCCTTTAGAATGAAGGGTTTTTAAAAGTGTAGTATGGGAAACAGTAGTCGAAAGCGGCACTCAAATCAAGAAGAATGAGTGCCACAGTATCTCCTTTATCGACCAGTTGGCGGATATTCTCAGTGACTCCCAGGAGAGTCGACTCTGTCGAGAATCCTGCTCTAAAACCTGATTGCGACGGGTGAAGAATGTTATGAGATTCAACATATTTAGTCAACTGGGAATTTGTGTGTTTTTCAAGGATTTTGGAGAACACAAGAAGTAAGGAAATGGGACGAAAATTTGAGAAAATCTTGGGGTCTGAATCGGATTTTTTAGCAGTGGAAGCACCATCGCATGTTTCCAAGCTGCGGGAACTTTAGCTTCAAGTAGCGATGCATTAAGGAGCTCCATAATGATATTAAGGATGGAGGAATCTAGTTTCAAAAGAATGGCGGGAGGGAGAGGATCATTGGGTGCTATGTACTATGTCTACATCTCCCCAATTTTCATCTACGAGACACACCTTCACAGCCAGGTCAGGGGACACCACAGGGACACTGCATCTCCAGAGAGTAGGAGGATACCTACAGTTCCAATGGCTGTGAGTGTAGATGTGTTTGAGTTGGACAGTGCATGGGTGTGACTTGCAGCCAATTCATACATCATGACCATGTGTCAGCTATCTTGCCAAGGCATTTACTTTTGGAGTGATTGGTCCCAAGGGTGCACTTTGTTGTGGCTGAGAAGGTGTGCTTTGAGGCTGCATAGATGGCATTTTGAGTCATTGCAGGACCTCTTTCACCCACAGAGGCCAGATAATACCCCAAGTGTCATGCTTCCATTGCAGGGAGTCACAATTTACGTTCAGGGTGTCAGGCATTGGTGTCCTGTTGTCAGTTGGTGCCCAAGGCCCAGCTGGGCCTTGTGCTCCCCACAGCAGGGCCTAGTGTCAGCCATCTTGGCAGTACTTTTGCACTCCCTGTGAGGTGAGCATGGTTCAGTGTGAGCTTGCAGGGACATGTGGGTGGGGGACTGGTGGCTGTGAATGCAACTCCCATTATGCTTTTGGCTCCACCCACCTTCCCACAATGCCTGAGCTTCCTTCCTGTGACTCTGCTTCCATGTGAGTGATTGAGACAGCAATGGCAAGATGACTGACAGTGGTATCCAGTTGTTTGTTTGTGCACAATTTCAAAACAGGGCCTTGTGCTCCCACGGCGGAGCACATTGTCAGGGTTCTTGTTAGGGAGTTTTCACTGACTCTCTTGTGGAGCATGATCCCAGGTGTGTATTTTGGTGTAGGTGGGAGGGGTGTGTGGGACAGGGGCTGCTGGTAGATGTAGTCAGAGCTGGCAGTCCTCCTCCCCCAGTCCCGACATCCCACCATGAGGCATGCTTCCATTGCAGGGAGTAGTAGTCACCTTTCAGGCTGTCAGGCATTGGTGTCCTGTTGTCAGTTGGAGCCCAAGGCCCAGCTGGGCCATGTGCTCCCCACAGCAGGGCCTAGTGTCAGCCATCTTGGCAGTACTTTTGCACTCCCTGTGAGGTGAGCATGGTTCAGTGTGAGCTTGCTGGTACATGTGGGTGGGGGACTGTTGGCTGTGACTGCAACTCCCATCATGCTTTTGGCTACACCCACCTTCCCACAATACCTGACCTTCCTTCCTGTGATTCATTTTCCCTTTGTGGTGATGTGCCTGTGCTGACAAGATGGCAGACAGTGGTGTCCTGGTGTTTGTTTGCACACAAGTCCCAACAAGCCCATGTGCTTCACACAGCAGAAAACAGTGTGGTAAATCTATGTGGGATATTTGCATTGAGTCTGAGGGAATGCATTATACCAGGTGGGTTGTGTTGAGTTTGTGTTAAGGGGTGTATGTGCAAGTACCTGCTGGTAGATGGAGTCAGAGCTGGCAGTACTCCTTCCCACTAGGCCAGATTTCCCACCATGAGGCATGCTTCCATTGCAGGGAGTGTAAGTTACCTTTCAGGCTGCCAGGCATTGGTGTCCTGTTGTTTGTTTGAGCACAATTCCCAGCAGGGCCTTGTGCTCCCCACAGCATGGCCTAGTGTCAGCCATCTTGGAAGTACTTTTGCACTCCCTGTGAGGTGAGCATGGTTCAGTGTGAGCTTGCAGGGACATGTGGGTGGGGGACTGGTGGCTGCGACTGCAACTCCCATCATGCTTTTGGCTCCACCCACCTTCCCACAATACCTGAGCTTCCTTCCTGTGAATCTTTTTCCCTATGTGGTGGTGTGCCTGTGCTGACAGGTTGGCAGGCAGTGGTGTCCTGGTGTTTGTTTGCACTCAAGTCCCGACAAGCCCATGTCCTTCACACAGCAGAACGCAGTGTGGTAAATCTTTGTGGGATATTTATTTGGATTCAGAGGGGATGCATTGGTCCAGGTGGGTTGGGTGTGGTTTGTGTTGAGGGGTGTGTGTGTGTGTGCAAGTGTCTGCTGGTAGTTGTAGTCAGAGCTGGCAGTCCTCCTCCCCCAGTCCCGACATCCCACCATGCAGCATGCTTCCATTGCATGGAGTAGTAGTCACCTTTCAGGCTGTCAGGCATTGGTGTTCTGTTGTCAGTTGGAGCCCAGGGCCCAGCTGGGCCTTGTGCTACCCACAGCAGGGCCTAGTGTCAGCCATCGTGGCAGTACTTTTGCACTCCCTGTGAGTTGAGCATGGTTCAGTGTGAGCTTGTAGGGACATTTGGGTGGGGGACTGGTGGCTGTGAATGCGACTCCCATCATGCTTTTTGCTACATGCACATTCCCAGCAGCCCAACATTCCTTCATTTTGACTCATCTTTCCTGTGAGGTGGTGTGACAGTGGTGGCAAAATGGATGACAGTGTTTGTTGGTTATTTATGGTCATGCCTTGCAGTATTAGTCTTTAGGTTTGTACATGTTAGGACGTAGTTCCATATTACTGTGGGATGGCAGGTATTGTGTTTGTGTAACTGATATACACGTCACAGGATTCTTGCCTTTCCGTTGCTATGGCTTTGCTGGTGGTAATTGGTTTCACAGTGCCCTTGCCAGTGCTATATGTGTGTTGCCAGACAATTTTGGGTAAATTAGTTGCGTACTCACCAGGCTCTGGTATTCCTGTTAATCCATGGATGTTCTCCGGCAGTAGGATGGACCGCACCTTCTCCTCCCAGGACCTGAAGTGCATTGGTTTTGCAGGAGGGCCACCGCCAGTCTGCCTGCTCAGGGTGTGTTCCCTGTCGATGAGCTTCTTGACCCTCCTGCGCACATCGTAATACCTGTTCTGTATATCGTCCTTTGTGCGCAAACAAGGTGCTTGTGCATTGACCTTGTCGACAATCCTCTCCCACATCTTGGTTTTCTGTGACATGGGGGTCTGTTGGACCAATGTGCCAAACAACTGTGGCTCTACCCTGAGTATTTCGTCAATCATGACTTCCAACTCACTATCTGTTAACTTTGGATTCTTCTTGGGGGGCATGGTGCTGGGTGGTTGTGGGGATTGATGTGTGGGGGGGTATATGTGTGTGTGGTGGGTGTGAGTTTGTCAGTGAATATGTGATTTAGTTTTTGAGTGGTGCAAATGGTGTAGTTGTGTGTTGTGTGAGTTGTGCTGTGTCTCTGCAGTGTTGTGGTGGTGTCTGCTGTCCTATGCCTGTAATTTGCAAAGGATCATGGTAGGGAGTTCTTGCCTTTATATAGGTGGAGTTGTGGGTGTGTCTTTGTTCCTTTTTTTTATTTTTTTTATTTATTGACCTTGTAATTTGTTTTTTTGTGCTTTTTTTGTGACATTTCCTTTGCTTTTGTTGTGCATGATGGAGACGTTCGTTTGACCGTGTCAGACGCTGCCAGTGGCTCGCGCGGGCTAACCCGAGTCTGTCACACTGACATTCTGCTGTTTTTCGACGTTGGCGTACGCGTCGGACGCAGAGGGGTCTGTTGTTTGGTTGTCACTATTTGCTGTGCGGCTCGGTTTTCCTGATCGTGCTCCGTGCGAGTCGGTCTCAATTCACACGTATTGCATCGTACTGCACGGCTCGTGCATCGCGGGTACGTTTCGGTCGCGTCAATTCATGATGCGTGTCGTTCGGTACGATTCCCGGTCATTTTACGGGCGAATCACTGATTTGCGTGCGGATCGGTCGTGCGGCTCGTGTTCCGTGCGATTGGGTTGTAATTCACACGCGTTGCATCGTACTGCGCGGGTCGTACGGCACCGGTCCGTGTCAGTCGGTCTCCGTTCCCGGTCCGTGTCGGTCGGTACGTTTTACGGCCGGAATCGGAATCGGCCCCTTAGTGTAGATTTTTGGAGGTTTTGCCACATACTTTAATTAAAGTGATAGGACCACCCTTGTATGGCAGTGTGGGGGGTTTAATTTTAGAATTGTTTGAATCATAGCTTTTTCAAGGTCTATAATTATTTTTGGAGTGTAGTAGTTATTTGCATGTTGTTTTATATTATTTAGGAGTCCATAGTAGGTGCTGCTTTGTTTATTTGTTAGTAAAACATATACGAAAGGGATATTGGTGTTCTCATATTCACCTTGTATGCTGTATACTTGAGTAAATGGTTTGGGAGACATTTTGAAAGTCCCATCAATCATACAAGTTTGGCATTGGGTAAATTTCATTATGTTCTTTGCTGTAGAGAAAATTAGGATTTGCTTTTCATTATTTAAATTGTCATGTGAAACAAAGGGTTCCTCATTATGTGTTAGTTTAAGATTGTCAGGTATATCAATGTCTTGGTATGTTCTAAGGGCAGGCAAGCTGTCGCTTATCGCTTTTTTAGTGCATGCAATTAGCATTTTAAAGTGCGGATAAGTGGTCGTTGGCCTGTTACATGTATGGGTATTTTAGGTGGTATGTCTTTCAGGATTTTGCTTGTAGGTTCCTGGGAGCTACTGCTTGCCTCTCTAATATCTTGTTAGATTTCTCTAACTTCTAATTCTATAACATTTGAAGGGTGGTTGTGCTCTTTTTAATTTATTATGAAATTATCTTTTGTATTTGCCCTCCCATAGCATGCATTCGAATATTATTTGGTACATTTCCAGTTGATAGTTTCTGTTGCTGCACTTTCTTGGCTGTAGGTGTAGCCCATATGGTTTAATATTTGTTTCCCTTTCTGTGAAATGATATATTTAGCCTCTTCAGTCATTCTATCTGTAAATAGTATAACAGTATAAATATATTATGAATTGACTTTTGCTTTTTGTTATAAATATTATTTAAAAAAAGTTACTTGTTATTTATTTACTTACTTGTATGCTTTGTTGGGATGTTTCGCATGGTTTTAAAGCTTTTTTTTACCTCGTTTTAATGTTGAGCCAATGCTGAATTTTCTGTTAAAAGAGAAATAAAAGTTATATGAATTAAATACAGTATTTTGTTGCAAGTTTGTCGAGGTTTAGGGAGTTAGCTTTATTTTAGGGATTTAGGTTTATTTTTGGTTGTTGATTGGGAGAGTTTTCAAATGATTATTTATCCATACTTACTTTATTATATATTCTTGGTTCTTTGTTATAGTGGATATTTTCAGGCAGTTCGTTGGTTTAGAAATTGGTTTACATTTCCTTTAGGAAGTTTATGTAAAAGATAAAAGTTACACATTGTGTTACTATTCATTTGATAAAATATATTTTTTTATTTTAATATCAGCTCATTTTTAGTTTAAATATATGTTATTTGTAGTTGCAGAGATAATTTATTTCTGTTTTAATCATTTCTTGTGACAATCTGGCAGAGTTTCCTCCTCTTTCAGCGTTTATCATTTTTATAGTGTTTAGTTGCTATAATTAGTCAGCCTTTTATATTGTTGGCTTAATTGTTTGTTTGATTTTATTGGTTAAAGTTGTTTATAGTGTTATTTTATTAGTTGGTTTGTATAGTTTGATTTTTTTCATCAGTTGAGTCCTCGTTTGGTAAACACTAAGGGGCCTATTAGGATACCGGGCAAGTCGCCACCGCCAGGCCGGCGGTGGCGATCCGCCCACCAAATGTCCTGTTTCACCCCCGCCATATTAGTATGGCGAGGGGTACCGCGGTGGACGGAAAGTCCGTCCGCCGCTTTTCCGCCGGTCGGATTGCCGGCCGGGTGGAAAAGGCAGACAATATGGTGGCGGTGCCTTGCAGGCACCGCCATCCATATTAGCATGCCTGCGGTGTGTATGCCTTTCCATGGCGGAGAGACTCCGCCATGGAAAGGCATACGGTAAATGGCTTTGGGGTCCGTTGCGGGCCCCCGGGGGGGATGGGGGGGTGGATGGCTGCACTTGGGGGGTACCCATGGTACCCCCTTCATTGGTATGCACAAGGTGGCAGGCACCGCGTGGTGCCTGTCACGTTGTGCATGCCAATGCACAACATGCATATTCTACATTGCGACGGGTGCTGCTCACAGCACCGCCCGCCGCAATGTAAAAGGTGCGGGATGCGACCGCCAGGGTGGCGGTTGCATCCTAATTGCCATAGCGGGACCGCCGCACCTCTGGCAGTCGGTCCCATTTACCGTTACGGTGGTGTATTTTTGTAGCATAATATATAGTTTGTTTAATTTCTATATGAATTATGTTGTATATATATATATATATATATATATATATGTATATATAAATGAATGTGTTTATATGTTTATAGTTAATAATAACTGTTTTGGTATTTTTAAATATATGTGTTTTAGGAATACAATGTTTTGGGGTGTAATTGTTGGTAAATGTAATATATTTATATTTTATTATAGTTGTTTATTTTAAGTTTTGGGTTTATTTGAAGTAATTGTTTTAAGTAAAAAAATGTAATTTTGGGTGTATTTTTAAGGATCTAGTAGTTATGCCGATGATAATATTGTGATTGATATTTTAAATATATGTTGTTTGTAGTTGTAGAGACAATTTATTTCTGTTGTAATCATTTCTTGTGACAATCTGGCAGAGTTTCCTCCTCTTGCAGCGTTTATCATTTTTATAGTATTTAGTTGCTTTAATTAGTCAGCCTTTTATATTGTTTGCTTAATTGTTTGTTTTATTTTATTGGTTAAAGTTGTTTATAGTGTTATTTTATTAGTTGGTTTGTATAGTTTGATTTTTTTCATCAGTTGAGTCCTTGTTTGGTAAACACTAGGGGCCCCATTACGATGGCGGGCGGACTTTGTCCGCCCACCACCGTAAAGGTAAACGGGACCGACCGCCAGAGGTGCGGCGGTCCCGCTATGGCAATTAGGATGCGACCGCCACCCTGGCGGTCGCATCCCGCACCTTTTACATTGCGGGGGGCGGTGCTGTGAGCAGCACCCGCCGCAATGTAGAATATGCATGTTGTGCATTGGCATGCACAACGTGACAGGCACCGCGCGGTGCCTGCCACCTTGTGCATGCCAATGAAGGGGGTACCATGGGTACCCCCCAAGTGCAGCCATCCACCCCCCACGGGGGCCCACAACAGGCCCCAAAATCCATTTACTGTATGCCTTTCCATGGCGGAGTCTCCGCCATGGAAAGGCATACACACCGCAGGCATGCTAATATGGATGGCGGTGCCTGCAAGGCACCGCCACCATATTGTCTGCCTTTTCCGCCCGGCCGGCAATCCGACCGGCGGAAAAGTGGCGGACGGACTTTCCGTCCGCCGCGGTACCCCTTGCCATACTAATATGGCGGGGGGTGAAACAGGACATTTGGTGGGCGGATCGCCACCGCCGGGCCGGTGGTGACGATCCGCCCAATATCCTAATAGGCCCCTAAGTTATGTTGTATTTTTGTAGCATAATATATAGTTTGTTTTATTTATATATCAATTATTTTGTAGATATATATATGTTTATATATATATATATATATATATATATATATATATGAATGTGTTTATATGTTTATAGTTAATAGTAACTGTATTTTTAAATATATGTGTTTTAGGAGTACAATGTTTTGGGGTGTAATTGTTGGTAAATGTAATATATTTTTATTTTATTATAGTTGTTTATTTTAAGTTTTGGGTTTATTTGAAGTAATTGTTTTAAGTAAAAAATGTAATTTTGGGTGTATTTGTAAGGATTTAGTAGTTATGCTGGTGATAATATTGTAATCGATATTGTGTTAATTGATTTTTTGACATTTTACACATTTATTTATAGGTGACGATATTAGTGTTTCTGATATTTTTGTTATCAATATATGTAAAAACAGATTTTTTTTAAACATTATTTGTGTGTTTGATATTAGTGATTTTAATAGTTAAGTATATGGAGTTGATATTTTTGTTATGGATATTAAATTGATATTTGTAGGATCAATTCTATGTTAGAGATCGATTAAAGTCACAAAAATATAGCCAGAGAGTCTCAATTAATCATACCGCCACCTTTTGTTCTGACTACAGATACATGCAATGTGGGATAAGATGCCAACCTGGGCCTTGTGACAGGGTAGTGATGGCAGAGGCCGAACAGGAGATTAACCTAGACTGGTGGTCTGCAATGCCTCTATCACCCCCTCTTATCTCCTCGAAACAGGACGAGTGGAGCACCATAAACGTAAACGGTGTGGACGAACAGAGCGGCTCCTTTAATTGGGGAGGTCTTGATGATGGGACTCCACCCCTCCCCCTGACGTCACGGGATTCCCAGCAATAAGGGACGAGGATACACCCACGGAAGTGTGCTTCGCCACCGGAGAGGAAGAAGGAGTTGTTCCAGGAGAGACCGAGAGCCGAGTGAGACGGGAAGAAGGAGAGCGGAGGACGAGAGATGGCAGTGGACCCCGAGGACTACAGGATACGCCAGGAGGCCAACGACACCACGCTTCGCCGAGCCACGCTCCTGGAGGAGCGTGGCTAAACCAGGTACGAGACGGGTTACAGGGTGGTTTGGGAGGAGGGACTCCCCCAACTAGACAGGGAATAGGGAAAATAGCCGTTCCCGCTTGCACCTTGCCCCTTCACTATCACCTGCGCCGACATTAGTGCTTCACGGGTTGCTTGAAGGTGTCCCCCTCACTACCCTACCCTTGACAACGTTCCGGACCGGAACCCTCACACAAGTGTTCTTTTCTTTTTTCCTCCTGAGTTTCAACCCTTCGCCACGATCCCCCACATCACTCACCACGGAGAAGACATATTGCCAGAGACCGGGGCACCGGGAGGAGGAACGGACCAGACCGGAAAGACTCCGATCAGGAGGACAACACTCCGAAGCAGCAACACATAGCCCAGATAGACACTCTCACTCAAAGACGTGTATTTGAAAAAATAAAAGCTTCTATACCGAGACCTGGCCTCAGACCCGTTATTGCCACCCTGCCACAACTGGTGTCAGAAGTGGGATCACCATCTCTGTCCGTCAGCAACCCAGGGATGGACGCGGTTATACAACACCTGATAACAGGCCAGGAGAAGCTTGAATGGGCAATCGAACGACAGATGTCATCCGCCCAGGCTGACAGGGACGTATTTAAAAATACCATCACGGCTCAGATGGAGGGACTACAGAAGATAGTACAGGACCCCGCTGGTCCAGCGTCCGGAGACCGAAGAGCTCCAGCACCCGGGCCGTCTGGGGTAGCCCTACAGAAATACATATCCGGAGAAGACCCGGATGCGTTTCTATTAAATTTCGAGCGCGCAGCTAGAGCATGCGGATGGCCAGAAGAGAAGTGGCCTTTCTTTCTAGCCCCCCTCTTGACAGGTGAAGCACAAGCCGCCTACCAAGTAGCCAACGCTACGGGCACTACCCCATATCAAACAATAAAAGAAGTTATCTTGGACCACTTAGGCCCAGACGCTGAAGCCTATAGAGTACGCTTCAGAAAGGAGAGGGGGCTACCCGGAGAAAATCCAAAAACCCTTTTCTTTCGCCTCAAGATGGCCGCAGATAAGTGGTTGAAACCATCCACCAGCTCCAAAGAAGACATTATGAACCGTGTGTATTTGGAACAATTCATGGAAGCCCTCCCCTATGGAACGCAGAGATGGCTAAAACAACACACACACACCGATCCCCCGAGCAAGCCATCGAGATGGCCACGACGTATTCACGAGCACAGCCCAAGAATACAGTATGGGAACCTGAGAGACCCCATAAACAGCCCCCCCTAAGATGGATAGGAAATATCAAAAACCCCTGATCGATCATGCAAAACCTCGAACTTTCAGACCAGACATCCCCAGCTTCAGGGGGCCACAATGTTTTGAGTGTGGGGATTGGGGCCATATCTCTCGACTGTGCCCTAAACGTAAACCAGCGGAGGAACCTATGGAAGTGGGCTACATCCCTAGGTCGGTCCTATACACTGCTGAGATGGGCTCCGCATTCTACGTAAGTGTACGAGTTAATGGGAGGGTGGTAAGGGCTCTATTAGACTCCGGCTGTAAACAATCGGTTATCCAGAAAGGCCTCATCCGACCTTCCCAATACATCCCAGACACCATAGTACATATAAGATGCGTCCATGGAGATATTAGACCGTACCCTCTAGCGAGAGTCACTATCTCCCCGATACCTGGGTCTCCCTGCAAGGCACAAGTGGGGGTGTTAGAAACCCTGCCCGAAGAACTCATTCTAGGGACAGATAACCCAGATTTCCTAGACCTCTTTTTCAAAAACGTAGGGAGAAAAGCACGACACCAGAGCCCCCCCCCCCAGACAGCCCTTATCACCCCAGATCCTTGGGTACTTGACAGGAGTTTTAAGTTTGCACAGGCCAATGATGCCACTTTGTTCAACGCCTGGGAAGCCGCCCATGTAAATCTCGATACCCCTTTGACTTCCTACGCCGGTTTTTTGATCAAAGAGGGGCTGTTGTACAGAAAGGGAACAGCCGACGACCCTCCCCAACTTCTCGTCCACCTATCCTTCAGGGAACAGGTACTCTTCTTTTCGCATACTCACCTCGCAGCGGGACACATGGGCGCAAAAAACCACCCAAGCTGTCCTCCGACATTTTTATTGGCCAGGTATATATAAGGATGTAAAAGAACATTGCCAAACGTGTGCGATATGCCAGAAGAGGAACCTGTATCGTCCTCCAGCCGTTCCCCTCCAACCTCTACCAGTCATAGGGAGTCCGTTTGAACGAGTGGGTATGGACTTGATCAGACCCCTTCCCAAAACCCAGAAAGGGAACCTGTACGCCCTGGTTATTGTAGACTACGCTACAAGATTCCCTGAGGCATTTCCGCTCAGGGCCCCCACTACCAAGAACATAGCAGACAAGCTCTTAGAATTCTTCTCTAGGGTGGGATTCCCGAAGGAAATCCTAACGGATCAAGGCACACGTTCATGTCACGACTAATGAAAGAGGTCTGCCGCTCCCTAAACCTCCACCAACTCCGAACCTTAGTCTACCACCCGCAAACAGACGGACTCGTAGAGAGATATAACAGAACGTTAAAGACCACCCTAAAGAAGATGTTGTCTCTTGAAGGAAAAGAATGGGATCAACTCCTACCGCTGGCATTATATGTCCTGAGAGCCCAAGACCAAAGTAGTCTGGGCTGTTCTCCGTTCGAGATGGTGTACGGCAGACAGCCCAGAACATTATTGGAAATGACAAAAGAAGCCTGGGAGAAAGAAGAAGAAGAGGAAAGGAAATCCCTCCTAGACTACACCCAGCGACTGAGGTCCCGAATAGGGACACTAAGGGATCTGGCTTATTCGAATCTCGAGAAAAGCAGAGACCGACAAAAGAGGTGCTACGACAAAGGAAAAAAATGGAGGACTTTGTCTACCGGAGACTGGGTGCTGGTACTACTCCCTTCCGCTACGAAGAAATTTCAAGCCGAGTGGCTAGGTCCCTACAAAGTGGTGGGGGTCTTTGGCAAGACCACATACCAGATCCAGATGTCCCCCAAGAAGAAACAGACATATCACATTAATTTACTAAAGAAATGGTTGGGACCCTTGCCCAGGAACACTCATTTGACAATACCCACCTCCGAGTCGGGAGGTACCACCCTAAACCACCTAGTGATAAATGAGGAACTGCCCAATAAAGAAAGAGCCGACCTGTTCAAGACTTTGCTACCCTTCTCTTCTATTTTTTCGGACCTCCCAGGGAAAACTACACTGGCAGAGCATCGGATCGAGACTCAACCCGGGAAAACAATCAAACAGAGGCCATATAGGATACCAGCCGCAAAAGGGCTGCAGTAAATCAGGAGGTACAAGAGATGTTACGGTTAGGGGTTATACGCCTCTACTAGTGACTGGTCGTCACCGATAGTGATGGTCCCTAAACCGGATGGGTCTACCCGCTTTTGTATGGACTTTCGAGCATTGAATACCATTTCCACTTTTGATGCATACCCTATCCCCAGAGTCGACGAGCTCATCGAAAAATTAGGTGATGCCAAATACATAACAACGTTCGACCTAACGAAGGGGTATTGGCAGGTCCCTTTGCGAGAAGAAGACTGGAAAAAGACTGCCTTTGCAACAGACGAAGGCCTGTATGAATTTAATGTCCTCCCTTTTGGTCTGCACGGCGCCCCGGCCACCTTTCAAAGACTTATAAACACCGTACTCCACGAATTCCCTTCTTTTTGTTCAGCCTATCTTGACGACATCGTGGTCTTCATTGCCACTTGGAGTGAACATTTAAAACACCTGCGAACGATCCTCCATGCCCTTGGACAGGCAGGGCTACACATCAACGCCAAGAATTCACGAGCGGCTTACCAGAAGGTGAAGTACCTGGGATATGTTTTAGGACAGGGAATGATAGCCCCACAGGCTGAAAAGGTGCGGGCTATCGCTGACACTCCCTTTCCCTCCACAAAAAGGGAATTGCGTGCATTTCTCGGGTTACTGGGGTATTATAGACGTTTTGTCCCCCAGTTTTCGGAAATAGCCGCCCCTCCTGGAACAACTCCTTCTGCGAAAAGAGGTCAGACCCCAACGACTAGCACATCCCACCAGTGAGATGCAGGAGGCGTTCATGAAACTCAAAAGCACCATTACCACAAGCCCTGTTCTGGCCTCCCCGGACTTCGACAAGACATTCATCCTACACACAGATGCCTCTAATCACGGGTTAGGAGCGGTGTTGTTCCAGATCGCTGACGACGGGGTTGAACACCCTGTGTTGTACGTTAGCAGAAAACTGTTTCCAAGGGAAACTAAGTACCCCACCATAGAGCGAATGCTTGGCAGTAAAGTGGGCGGTGGATAAGTTGCGATACTATCTAGAGGGTCGCCCCTTTATACTATATACAGATCATGCTCCCTTGCAGTGGATGTGCAGGTCCAAGTTGCAAAATCCAAGGGTTCTCCGCTGGTTTCTGTCATTACAGCCGTTTTCCTTTGAGGTTCGACACAGAAAAGGGATAGACAATGGGAGCGCTGATTACCTGTCCCGGGTCTTTCCTCTCCCCGATCGGGAGAATCCTGGGGAGGGGGAGTGTGACAGGGTAGTGATGGCAGAGGCCGAACAGGAGATTAACCTAGACTGGTGGTCTGCAATGCCTCTATCACCCCCTCTTATCTCCTCGAAACAGGACGAGTGGAGCACCATAAACGTAAACGGTGTGGACGAACAGAGCGGCTCCTTTAATTGGGGAGGTCTTGATGACGGGACTCCACCCCCTCCCCCTGACGTCACGGGATTCCCAGCAATAAGGGACGAGGATACACCCACGGAAGTGTGCTTCGCCACCGGAGAGGAAGAAGGAGTTGTTCCAGGAGAGACCGAGAGCCGAGTGAGACGGGAAGAAGGAGAGCGGAGGACGAGAGACGGCAGTGGACCCCGAGGACTACAGGATACGCCAGGAGGCCAACGACACCACGCTGCCGAGCCACGCTCCTGGAGGAGCGTGGCTAAACCAGGTACGAGACCGGTTTACAGGGTGGTTTGGGAGGAGGGACTCCCCAACTAGACAGGGAATAGGGAAAATAGCCGTTCCCGCTTGCACCTTGCCCCTTCACTATCACCTGCGCCGACATTAGTACTTCACGGGTTGCTTGAAGGTGTCCCCCTCGCTACCCTACCCTTGACAACGTTCCGGACCGGAACCCTCACACGAGTGTTCTTTTCTTTTTTCCTCCTGAGTTTCAACCCTTCGCCACGATCCCCCACATCACTCACCACGGAGAAGACATATCGCCAGAGACCGGGGCACCGGGAGGAGGAACGGACCAGACCGGAAAGACTCCGATCAGGAGGACAACACTCCGAAGCAGCAACACATAGCCCGGATAGACTCACTCTCACTCAAAGACGTGTATTTGAAAAAATAAAAGCTTCTATATCGAGACCTGGCCTCAGACCCGTTATTGCCACCCCGCCACAGGCCTTTAAACCATTCTTGAGAGATGGCGTCCAGAAGAATAGGTTCACTCTTCCAATTGAAAAGTGATGAAGGTTGTTTACCATGCCCATCTCTACTTTCTTTAGTCTCTTTTTAATCAGGTAATGATAGAGGGGACAAGCAACATGGTCTCACAGTCAATCAGAACAACAGTCAGGCACTGAATCTCAGTCTCATCACATCTTACATATAAGATAATCAGCTGGGCAAAAGAAAATCTAATGTCCCTGTTAGCAGTTTATATTTGGGAGGACAATATCCTAGCAGACACATTGAGCAGGGTTTCCCCCCATCTGCATGATTTCTGTCTAGTGCCCCATGTTTTTGAAAAAATATACTGAATGGTTGGAAGCCCCCAGGTGGACCTTTTTGACAGTGCAGAGAAAACTCTCCTGCCATGGTTTCTGTCCAGGTTCCAGGAAGATGGTTGTTGGGGAATAGATGCCTGGATGTGTCAAACACCTCCCCTATTTTTGTATGCCTTCCCTCCCTTTCCTTTGATAGCCAAACTGTTAGCTCAGCTAAGCAGGAAGAAAATAGATCTCATTCTGCTTGTCCCCCTTTGGCTACGGATGAGTTGGTTTCTTCTCATGAGACTCATTGCAAAAATGTCACAATGTGTTCTTTTGACAGACCAGTATCCTCTTCAGTCTCCCCTCCTACCTTTGAAAATATGCAAGGGAATGAGGTTGATGATATGGCTATTGGAGGAGGGTGTCAGAACCCCTTTTACAGGTCCACAGGGCAAGCAGCAGTTACTGGACCCACCCTTTGTGGTTAAAGCCATTTAGTCCTGATGTTCTGGGGCCTGACTTACTATAGGTCCTGAGTAACTGGGCTAAGTACTATCTTTTCTGCTCTTGACTCGTAGCAGTTCAAGGTTTCTCAGGGGGAGGCAGATGTAAGGTGTACACAGACTCACAACTCAAAACATGCCCAACAACCCCAATAAATGAAATGCCAGATAGATACTTGCTTTTATGGAAAATGTATTACAGACTGTCTTCATATGGTCAGGACTCTAGCATTGTCAATGTACATCCCTGAGTCCCTCTTCCCTGTCTAAGGATTGTAGATTTTCTCTGTTCATTCAGGTTAGGCTCTGCTAGGAAGTACTGGTCTTAGAAGTTCAAAGATGGCCTCTTAAAAGGCAAGTCAAAGTGTACCAGCACTGTAGCGCATTCAGTCTGAGTAAGTAGCCCCAGATGCTCAGTGGCCCAGCAATCATTCTAAGCCACTGGTTTGGCAGCCTCAGCATGTGTCAGCATCCTGGTGTTGAGCAGAAGTTTGGATGCTTTGGGCATGGTAAAAGTCATCTATGATGCACCTTCGATCATGCTTTAAGTCTTCCTGAGTCAGCTCGCCGGGCTTGTGTGCCCCTGGGTATGGGTGATTGATTTGATGCTCTTCCCCCATGGGTCACAAACTACTACGCTGCTCTGGCACACTCTTCTCCAAGGCAATAGGCCTTATCCTCACCACTGCACCCTTCTGTGAACTGCTCACTCCATGAGGCGGCTCCTTTGAGTCACGGCACTGCATGGGGGTGATGGCCCTCTTTCTTGTTACTGCACTGAACCAGGGTGACAGCTGTTATCTTTACCATGGCCCCCACCTGGCACATGGGAATTGCAAACACGCACTCCAGGCAAAGGCCTCTTTGGGTTACAGCACTTCACGGGGATGGCCCGCTTGTTGTCAAAGCGTTGCAGCAGGCTGATGGCCCTTATCATCACTACAGTCCCTGCCTGGCATATGGGGGTCACGAACAGCACACATAAGGCGGTGGCCCCATTAGGTTACAACACTGAATGGGAAATGGCCTGCTTCTTGCCACAGTGCTGTACTAGGGCTATGGCCCTTATCTTCACTACGGCCCACACCTGACATGTGGGGGTTGCGACAGTAGCACTTGTGCAGATGGCCCGATCGTTGCCACGGTGCTCAATCTTCACTGTGGCCCCTACCTGCCATACAATAGGTTCAAACAGCATCACTCTCCTGGATTCCCAGGTTTCTGAGGAAGGGAAGATTTGCCACCTGCACCACCAGAGGTTGTTTCTCAACACACAGGTATTCAATTTCAAGTGCCCACTCATCTGTCCTGCCATTTTCCAGGAAGCAGTCTACCACAGCGGAAGCGACTCAAAATTGAATACCCTGCACAGAGGCCATAAGAGAAACTAGAGGATCACACCTAGAGGTCAGTCTCATTGATATATGCTAATCAAAATTTTGCCAAGGCCCCCAGCCCTATTCTTTATAATTCTCTTATCAGTTGCATCTCCTTCTTAAGATGTGCCCAGGCCCCACTGACCTGTTACCTTTTCAGAATTAAAGAACCCTTTTGAAGTGCACTAGATAGCCTGGCTCCTCATTTAGGGGCCGATTCCGATCTCGGCCGGTAGGGCTCCGAATCGGATTCGGCTTTACCGGATCCGATTCGGAGCCCTATTTCCCGACCGAATCGTACGTGCGTCCGGGCGAGCGAGTACGATGCGTGCGCTCGCGAAATCTTCGACTGACTCGCTCGCAGGACCCGACCGCTCCGACCGACTCGCACGGGGACGACTCGCACCGCGCAATGGAGACGTTCCCCGGCCGGGTGGGCACGATGCGCACCTCGACCGCTCCGACCGACTCGCGTAGTCCGGCTCCAAGGAGCTGTCGGAGCCGCACTTTGGGGGTCCGTGTCGGACCCCCTGGAAGCGTAGGCACGCGAGTCGCACACAGGGGGACCCATGGGTCCCCCTACACGTGCATGTACGGCGCGACCCGCATCGACGCGAACACGCTGTAGGGGGCGCCCTTGTTTGCGTCGTGCCCATTGAGTCAATGGGAGCCCGTGTACGCGTCGTATGACTGGCTCCCATTGACTTCAATGGGAGTCCGACCGAATCGAGTCCGATGGCATATGTGCGCATCGTACTCGTTCGGTCGGGCTGCCAGAGTCCGATTCGGTCGGAAATCTCTCCGAGTCCGGCTCGGTCGGAGAGATTTCCGGCCCGAATCGGAATCGGCCCCTAAGTGTGTGTGTGCATCACCTAGCTATAAGGAATGCAGGTAATCCTCACAAAATATGGGCAAATAAAGATGTGTGCTTACCCATGGAGAAAAATTGGTATCATAGATCCATATATCACTGCAGCTGTGGAACTAAGCGCAAGGGTGCTCATTCATGAAAATACTGGAGACTTTTCCATCCCAAAAGAGATGTTTAATGATGTTGGGTCTTTCAAAGCAGGAGTCGAGACGTGTGATCACTCCAAAGTCTAATGATCTTCATTGGTCATCTTTTTCAAAATGGTGCAAGGCAAAATCATTAAATCCTTTTAATGGTGAATTGAAATGGATCTTGCAATTTCTATAAGATGGTTTTCATAACGGTTCAGCTATCGCTACTTTTAGAGTTCATTGATTAGAGATAAGAAAAGTCAGAGCTCCCTGGGGTATTGCTGATTTGGATTCCTTGGGTAGTAGGCTTTTAACAATTTTTTCTTTAATGAAGCAAATCATGGAGTTAAGAACTCCTTCTTAAGATCTTCTCCTGGTCCTTAGAGCACTGCAATCTCATCCTTTCAAACCCTTAGCTGAGGTTGATTTAAAACATTTGTCCTTGAAGGTGCTCATTTTAGTGGCTATACTGTCATCCTGTACACTGGGTGAGTTGGGTTCTTTTTCTATTAGTCTCCCATATTTGAGAATGTTCTTCGATAGACTGGTTCTTAGTTTAGGACTAGGTTCCAGTAGCGGCTGCTGCAAATTAAAAGTTGTGGGCGGTGGGGAATAATATTAATAAAACAAACTTGACACTGCGGGCCGCCTCGTTGCTCCTCCGCTCCCGGTAGTCCATGGGCCACACAGCACAGGCTCCCAGAATCCACACCCAATCCAGATGCTGCTCCCATGCTATTACCAAGCATAAGAGTAGCATCAGGATTGGCCTGAGCGGGATGGTTTAACGCTCACTCAGGGGCAGGGACCCTATGCCTTTTCTCCACTCAGCTGTGCAACACAGCTAGATTGGAGAAATATAAGTGTGCATGTCTGTTTGGCCGGCCTAAGACAGTGGGCCAAACTGACATACTCACTTACAAGTTGTCACTGTCTAAGAGGAATGCCAGGCCCTGCCCTAGACTTGCGTTGGCTTTCAGAGAAAAATAAAATGATAATAAAATAGTTTTATTATCATTTTATTTTTCATCTGCTGGCTTTGAGCAGGGAGCGATGCTCCTCCGCCATTACGGAGGAGCCGCTGCTGATAGGTTCCATCTTAAAATTGTGTCCTCTTCTAACCAGGGCCAGGAAATAAATTTGCAGCTCTGTTTACGTTGAATAAACTTCAAGATTTATGCATCAATCCTTTATGGTTTACTGGCAAGCAACTACCACATTTTGATGGCAAGGATTGAAGCAGAGCTGCTGTAGAACCCACAATGAGTTTTCCAGCACCTAACACTCTTGAGGAGGATGCTTTACACACATTGAATGTGTTGAGGGCAGTCAAGATCTATTTTTCAAGTCACAAGACTATAGACACTGTGAAAATGTATTAATTAATGTTGGCATTTTTCGACATGGACTGAAATCTTCAGACTTAGGGCCCGATTCTGATGCGGGTTGGAAAAGCTTCCCGACCGAATCGGTTGGGAAATGGTTTCCGACCCACTCGGATCGGGAAAGTCCGACCGGCGGAGTAGGATGCATCCGGATGCTTCCAGATACGATTGGGTTGAACTCCCATTGACTTCAATGGGAACATTTGTTCCTAACCGCATCAGAATTGGGCCCTCGGTCGGGAAGACACGTTCCCGATCCGATTTGGAAGGAGCAAATGCCGTTAGGAGGCCTTCCTAACCGCATCAGAATCAGGCCCTCGGTCGGGAAGCTTTTCCAACCCGCATCAGAATCGGGCCCCCAGTGTTAAGGAGGTGGAATAGAACTGTCATTTTTATGGCTTATGCTTCACCGGACACAGCTTCCCCAGGCAGAATACAAGGAATGTCCACACGTTAGATGGTTGCTTCCTAAGGCCTATAAAGCTTCAGTTCTGGATATATGTAAACCAGCTGCATGGACTAGGTCATCTACCATTGTGCCACATTGCAGGTTGGATATGGGAAACCTTGAGTCCCAGGAGTTTGGTTCCAGGGCATTATCAGCCATTATGTCCTGAATGATTGTTTACATTTTTTGTCCTTAAATGTTGTATTTACATCAATTGAGAGTTTTGTCTCTTTTTTCTGAATCTGGTTGCGAAATATTCTCAAATAGTTAGTAGTGGTATGAGAAATGTGTTGTGGAGATAATGACTCGGCTACTTACCGGTAATGCTCATTATTCCAAATATCTTTTTGTCGTGCCAGTACTTATGAACCTCCCTTCCTTTTTCCATTTTCACAACCTAGATTCCCTAGTAGCTTGTGATGAATAGGAAGTGTGGTGTGTTCCTTCCTTATTCATTGCTGACATGGTAGGGGCGACAAATGCAAAAACAACAATTGATGGACAGAATGCAGAACAATGTCGTACATTTACCCCAGTACAGAGATCTGGGCCTAAATCCATCGTTTTTTTGCTCACCATGCCATTCCAGTTTGGACCCAGCCATATGCAAATCAGTCTTGACCCTGCGCCCAATGGGAACAGTCCAGCCCGAACTGCCAGGCCAGGTCCTCCCTGGACTGGAAACAAGCATCCTAGGACCGGTTTCGGGCTTTCAGCCCTCATCAGCCAGGATAGCTTGACTCCAGTGGCATGGAGAGCACGGGACCCACGTCTGGGCATACCCGTCCCACTCGGGTGACAAATGCAAAAACAACAATTGATGGACAGAATGCAGAACAATGTCGTACATTCACCCCAGTACAGAGATCTGGGCCTAAATCCATCGTTTTTTGCTCACCATGCCATTCCAGTTTGGACCCAGCCATATGCAAATCAGTCTTGACCCATCGCCCAATGGAAACAGTCCAGCCCGAACTGCCAGGCCAGGTCCTCCCTGGACTGGAAACAAGCATCCTAGGACCGGTTTCGGGCTTTCAGCCCTCATCAGCCAGGATAGCTTGACTCCAGGGGCATGGAGAGCACGGGACCCACGTCTGGGCTTACCCGTCCCACTCGGGGTGACAAATGCAAAAACAACAATTGATGGACAGAATGCAGAACAATGTCGTACATTCACCCCAGTACAGAGATCTGGGCCTAAATCCATCGTTTTTTGCTCACCATGCCATTCCAGTTTGGACCCAGCCATATGCAAATCAGTCTTGACCCTGCGCCCAATGGGAACAGTCCAGCCCGAACTGCCAGGCCAGGTCCTCCCTGGACTGGAAACAAGCATCCTAGGACCGGTTTCGGGCTTTCAGCCCTCATCAGCCAGGATAGCTTGACTCCAGTGGCATGGAGAGCACGGGACCCATGTCTGGACATACCCGTCCCACTCGGGGTGACAAATGCAAAAACAACAATTGATGGACAGAATGCAGAACAATGTCGTACATTCACCCCAGTACAGAGATCTGGGCCTAAATCAAAATTGTGTGTCTTTTGACATGGTAGGGGCAGCATTAAAGTGGACTAAGGGTGCTTATATTTTTTCCAATTTTATTGGCCCTAGCTGGCTCATGTGGTGCCTGAGTGGAGGCTAGACACCTCATATTGTAACTATTGGTGGGAGAAAAGTGTGTTTGGAGTAATGAATATTGCCGGTAAGTAACCAAGTCAATATTTCTCTCCTGAAGGGTATTGTCAATTTTGTTTGTTTTCCTGCCATTGTATTTGGATGACTTTTATTTCTCATCACACTATTTCATTATTAGATGTTTTGTCTTACATTTGTCCTTGCTATACATTGAATATTGATTGCAATTATGTGGCTGAGACACACATATAATGAATAAATAAGTTTACCATTAGAAGTGACCCTGAGAAGTGACCCTGACTCACAATGTTAAATGCATTGTGAGGGTAAGTCCTTCAAGCTACAAAGTTTTCGCTCTGTTCTATTCTAGGATAAATCGCAGCGATAAAGAATAAACCCTATTAGCCTTAGATGTAGGATTACTGTGTTATCACCATTGCGAGGTATGGAATTTGGGATGCGGAGGTAATGCAGCACCAGTTAAATACCTTACCGGGTGGTGTTGGTATTTACCTGGTGTGATATTAAAAATACCCAAAATACCGAATACACAGGACAGAGCCCTAAACGTCCACCTCTGTGCCCCTAATCGGACCAGATAGCCAGTTTGCTTTTGGTGTACCAGTGCCAGGTGGCAACGACATTAACAGCTGAGCAGCAACAGTACTGAATCATCAAATATTGAGGAGTCCCGTTGACATTAAGGGAATTTTGTGCTTTTCATCTGACGAGAAGCTTGCCATGTTTTTTTTCACCTTGGCTCTTGTAAAAAGGTAGAGTCTTTGGGTCGAGCCTAGACACCGCCTGCACTGTCAAGGTGATCTATTGTATGCACTTTGGGGGCTTTGACTTCTCCCATCACTTTTGATTTGTCTAATTGGTTGTCTTGTAAAAATCCTCGCTTGCTAGTGGGTAATTTGGCTTCCTTGTCCCTCCTTTTGCAAGTTGTTCATTCCCCTGGAGTATAGCCCCAGGACTTGTAGGTTTCCACTTCAGCACCACTTCAGAATCAGCGCAGCACCACCTGAGCACCAGCACAGCCTCAACTCAGCACCAACTCAGCATCACTCAGCACCACCTGAGCACCAGCTCAGCACCACCTGAGCACCAGCACAGCATCACCACCTCAGCATGACTCAGCGCCACCTCATTATCACTCAGCACCACTTCAGTTTCACTCAGCATCACCTGAGCACCACCACAGCACCACTTCAGTAGCATCTCAGCATCAGTACAGCACCAACTCCTCAGCAGTGCACCACCACCAGTGCAGCACCAGCGCAGCACCAGCACAGCACCACCTCAGCATCAGTGCAGCACCACCTCAACATCAGTACAGCACCGTCTTAGAATCAGCAGAGCACCACCTCCGCATCAGTGCATCACCATCAGCACAGCCCCACCTCAGCACCAATGCAGCCACCTCAGCACAATTTTAGCACCACTTTAGCATCATCACAGCCCCACCTCAGCATCAGAGCAGTATCACCTCAGCATGGCACCAACTCAGCACCACCACAGCATCACACAGAACTACCACATCATCACTCCTCAACACCAGCACAGGACCACCATGGCACCACCTCAGCATTAGCACCGCACCATATCAGCACCAGGGCAGCATCACCTCAGCACAGCACAAACCCAGCATCACTCAGCACCACCTGAGCAACATCTAAGCATCACCTGAGCACCAGTGCAGCACCACGACCTCAGCATCACCCAGCATCACTCAGCACCACAAAAGCATCACTCAGCACCACAAAAGCATCACTCAGCACCAGCACAGCATCACTCAGCGTCACCACAGCATCACTCAGCACCACCTCAGCACCAGCGCAGTATCTCCTCAGCATCACTCAACACCACCACACCACCTCAGCATCAGAACAGCACCACCTCCGCATCAGTGCACCACCACCAGCGCAGCACCTCCAAAGCATCTGCGCAGCACCACCTCAGCTGCAACTCAGCACTAACAGATCACCACTTCAGCATTAGTGAAGCACCAGTGCAGCATCACCTCAGCATCAGTTCAGCACCAACTCAGCATCACTCAGCAGCACTGGAGCACCAGCACAACACCACCTCAGCCCCACCTCAGTATCACTCAGCACCAGTGCAGCACCACCTCAGCAACAGCACAACACCAGCACAGCATCAGCACAGCACCACCACTGCATCAGAGCAGCACCACCTCAGCATCAGCACAGCATCAGCGCACCACCACCTCAGCATCAGCAATGCACCACCTCAGCATCAGCACAGCACCACCTCAGCAGCAGTGCAGCACCACCTCAACATAAGCACAGCACCACCTCTGTGTCAGTGCACCACCACCTGCCCAGCCACACCTCAGCACCAGAGCAGCCCCACATCAGCACCAGCACAACCCCACCTCAGCAGCAAATCAACACCAACACAGCACCACTTAGTATCAGTGCAGTACCACCTCAGCACCAGTGCAGCACCACCTCAGCACCAGCACAACACCAGCACAGCATCAGCACAGCACCACCACTGCATCAGAGCAGCACCACCTCAGCATCAGCACAGCATCAGCGCACCACCACCTCAGCATCAGCAATGCACCACCTTAGCATCAGCACAGCACCACCTCAGCAGCAGTGCAGCACCACCTCAACATAAGCACAGCACCACCTCCGTGTCAGTGCACCACCACCTGCGCAGCCCCACCTCAGCACCAGAGCAGCCCCACATCAGCACCAGCACAACCCCACCTCAGCAGCAAACCAACACAGCGCCACTTAGTATCAGTGCAGTACCACCTCAGCAACAGTGCAGCATCACCTCAGCACACCACCAGGTCAGCCATCACTCCCCACCACCTCAGCACCACTCTGCACCACCTCTGCATCACTCAGCTCCACCTCAGCATCACTCAGCACCACCTCAGTATCACTCAGCATCACCTGAGCACCACCACACCACCACCTCAGCATCACTCTGCAACACCTCAGCATCACTCTGCACCACCTCAGCATCACTCAGCTCCACCTCAGCATCACTCAGCACCACGTCAGTATCACTCAGCATCACCTGAGCACCACCACAGCACCACCTCAGCATCAGCACAGCACCATCAAGCATCAGCACAGCACCACCTCCTCATCAGTACACCAACTCAGCACCAGCGCAGTACCACCTCAGTACCAGCGCAGCACATCAGCACAGCACCACCTCAGCACCAGTACAGCACCACCTAAACATCAGCATAGCACCATCTCAGCATCAGCACAGCACCACGTCCGCATCAGTGCACCACCACTGGCACATCCCCATCTCAGCACCAACACAGCCCCACCTCAGCACCAGTGCCTCAGCAGCAATTCAGCACCAACTCAGCATCACTTCAGCATCAGTGCAGCATCACCTCAGCACAGCACCAACTCAGCATCACTCAGCACCCCTGAGCATCAGTTCAGCAACACCTGAGCAGCAGTGCAGCACCACCACCTCAGCATGACTCACCAGCACAGCATAACTCAGCACTACCTCAGCACCACTCAACACCAACTGAGTATCCTTCAGCATCACCTGAGCATCAACTCAGCACCAGCACACCACCACTTCAGCATCACTCAGCACCTCGTCAATCTGCCCTCGGAATCTGGCATCTGTTGAGTCTCCCCCAGTGTCCGTCCACTGCTTGTGTTGTAACTCAGGTACTATTTCCCAACCTCCACCCTCCCGTTGTTTATGTCCCCATCATAACAAAAGAAAAGCTATAACAAATACACATTAACAGGCAGGAACAAGCTGCCAGCATTGCAAAGACAAAAAAACTAGAATATATCTTTTATGTTAATTATTTTTTTAATAGGGTCGTTCACTTGTACATAATGTATTCTTGGTTATATATAAGGTAACACAAATGTGTATAATACTTTTTTATTATAACCTTTCAACATGCTGCACAGCAGCCACAATGCTCTACAACATAGCTTAAAGACATTGGCTAAACCAATAGCTCTGGCTAAACACTTAGGCAAGCCATATTGGCTATGTCAATGCTTTTTTTTTTAATTATGTCGCATTTCTGTAAGGTAGCAATGCAGCCCACTCTTAGAGGCTTTTCTGATTATTTTCCTCGTGCTCTGTGTTTGTATTGGCACCTGCACAAGCACGTAGCCAATGTGCTTTCAGCTGTCTCTCGAAATAACATTTAATGATATGTCATACTTGTTTTTTGTATTGCACACTTTTGCTACTCTTTGTTATGGGCTTGACGTCCTTAAGGTTGTCATTGCGCAAGGGGCATCGCAGCATTGGGAATGCACTCTGATGAGTCTGGTGAAATAGCTTTGTGATATATATTTGTTTTGGCACATGAATTCACAGATGAGACCACTAGACAGGGGCGTAGCAACCAGCGGTGAAGCCTGTGCTGTGCACCGAGGCCCAGAGGGGTAGCGGGTCCAGCCAGCCCAGCACCGGGTGCATGTTATTTATCAGGCCATCGGCACTGTTTGTGTTGTAAGTGATTGAACTGCGCCTGGCAGATTAATGTTTGTACTTTAAGGGGAAAAGGGGAGCTGGAGGACGAGGGCTGAAGGGCACAGTCACAGAGAGCAGGATGGGCGTGGAAGCACGAGGATTCACTGAAACCTTTCAGTTCACATGTAAACTTTCCACCTTTTAATCTATCTCAATCTCTATCCGACTTTCTATCCAGCTGCACTATGGCTATCGGTCTACACCTATATTTCTATCTATCTCTTCCTATCTACACTTATCTATCGGCACTATACCCATTTACCTATGCCTGTCTATCTTGTCTGTATGTCGTATATAGGCGCCTATTTAACTATACTTATTTATAGGTATCTATTGTACCTATTTATGTATAAATACCTATCAATAATTCTCTGTTTGTATGTCTGTCTTTTTCCTCTTCTCAGTGTGTCTTTCTGTCCACTTCTGTTTCTCTTTCTGCACTTCTCTATTTATCTTTCTGTCTCTCTCTGTCTCTCAGTTCTTCTCTGTCTTTCGTTCTGTCCTTCTCTGTTTCTCTTTCTGCCCTTCTCCGTCATATTTTTGGCTCTTCCTTGTCCCTTTTACTGCCCTTCTCTGTCTCTCTTCCTGACCTCCTCTGTCTCTCTTCCTGCCCCCTTTGTCCCTGTCTCTGTCATTCTCTGTCCCTGGTTGTACACTTGGTCGTCCTTCTTTCTATTGAAAGACAAGAAAAGAGAAACGGGAGAGAGGGCTAGGTAGAGCAGGGGCGTAGCTTTTAATGATGCAGCAGGTGCAGTGGCACTGGGGCTCCATGAATCCTGATTACTGCAGCATTTTGCTATTCATCCAGCATTTATGAGGGTCTTTTCCCTGCTTGCACTGGGGCCCGGGCCACCATTCGACGCCACCATGTGTGGCTGCAGACATACCAAATTTCAGCTGCTGCTGGATGACGTGGTGGCAGTAGGAAACCCCCAGGTGTTACAGTGTGCGAAGCTATAGCACTGAAGTATCTAGTCAGAACTTGTCTAACAGTAAGTGACAAAGAGCACTAGCAAAGCCACTAGGTCTAGGCTTCTATTCCTAAAAGTGCTTGTTTATAGGCAAACCCTTGGTTATTGTCTACTATAGCCAGAATTTCCCAAGAAGTAGCAGTGTGTTTTAAAGAGAACAACATTTTTCATTGTAGCAGAAACAACTCCAACCTAAGCTTCTTTGCATGGAAGCGCTGAGTTGGTAGCCTGAGTGAGACAATGTTACAGACTGTGGGCAACATTGACTACATTTTGAATGCACGGCAGCACAGCAAGCCTTCCTGCTGCGCTGCCGTGCATCAAAATAAAAGGGTAAGAAAGCACCATATCTTCAAGATACAGTGCATTCCTGTCCTTCTTCCCTGCACCGGAGCACAAATAGCAGCCGTGCACCTACACAGACACCTTTGCACAATAGTGCAAGGGTGCCTGTGTTGCAAGGATGATTGTTGTTATGCAGGAAGGGACACCTTCCTGCACAAATACAATCATTAATGGCGGTTTGCTCCTTCTATGTGTGCTGCAGAATACAGCACACATAGAAGGAGCAAAAATCGAGGAAAAATAAAAGTATTTCTCCTCGGTGTGCCACTCCTAAGCCTCCCCTGAGTTGCTACAGAGATCCACTCTTCCTAGACTCCTAAATCCTTCCCGTATGTATTTAAACCAGGGTATATAATGAATACGGTCTAGGGCCAGGCAATCCCTTAGGATCTCTTTGTTTAAGGCAGTCCCGTTACTTAACCATACTTTGAGCCAATGGGATAGGGGGCGAAAAGACAACAGGTCTGACAAATATGACATACCCAGTTCTTCATGTACAATGAAAGTGGAGGTTCCCTGAGGTACACATAAAAGCTGCCTCAAGAACTTATTTTCAACTCTTTGGAGTTCATCATGAGAGATATAGCCCCAGAATTCGCTACCATGCTTCACCTGTGCTATACACTTGGCTCTATAGATCTGAAGGAGAGCTGCATTAGCCTGTAGAAATCCCCCTGCTTTCTGTTCTTTAATGTGCCCCAGTTTAACTTGGCATCCAGCATGAGCCCCAGGTAAGAAAAAAGACTAGTCTTAGGAACTGGAGTAGACCCGACCTTGAAGTTAAAGGACTTTTATGAGCTATGTCCCATCTGCATCTCATATTTATTTTTTATTTTTATTTGCAAAGTTTTATATAGCGCTGGCTAGACCCGGAGGTATCAGAGCGCTTTACATGAGGATCAGCGAGTTACAGGTTACATAGTTACATCAATTAAATCAAAGAATCAGGGAGGGAGGAGGCGGGGGAGGAAAGGAAACACAATGGGGAGACGAGGAAAACAATGTCAGATGTCCGGCTGGGTAGGTGACGGCCAAGGGGTGAACCAGAGCCAAACTCCTCTATAGCTGCATAGGACAGCTCCACCGGGCATCGGCCAAGGTTGCTCGGGCTCCGCTGTAAGAACAAACAGTTATGGTATCCGCCCAGGGGGCATCGTCATAGTTCCATCGAAAGCACCGGTCCCGGTGTTACTGGGAAGTGCCGTCCGCCTCGTCCTCCAGCTCGCCCCCAGGTCAAGAGTGGTGAGAGGAGAGGTGGAAGGGACAGTATGACTTGGAGTTATTCACTAACAGGTCTTCAATAAATGTCACAAAGGAGTTAAGTAGAGTTAGCAACCCCCTCGCAGCCGGGCCATAAGGACCGCGTCATCTGGATACAGTAATACCAGTAGACCACGCCGTCCCACCTGGGGAAAATCCACCTGTGTAGCTATCAATTCCTTCTCCAAGTTGTTAATATTTAAATTCAATAAAAACGGGGCCAATATACAACCCTGTCAAACCACTCTCTGGATTGGAAACTGACGGGTCACCTTACAATCATTAGTGTAACGTACCTCCGCTTTGGTGTCCCTATGGAGCTCCTGTAAGAAAAGGACAATGTCTTTATCTACCCCCAAACACAAGAGGATCTCCCATAGCTTACTTCTATTCACCGGATCCAAAGCGGAGGACAAGTCCATGAAGGCCAGATAGATAGTGCCAGGGCGGGCAACTGTGTACTTATTTACAATCAAATACAAATTCAAGAATTGATCCACTGTTGACCTCCCCGGACAAAAACCATATTGGATGTCTGCTAGGATATTATTATCATCTGCCCATGTGGTTAGACTATCCAATAGAATGCATCCCATCACCTTGACCATTGCGTCCAGCAGCGATATTGGCCTGCAACAGAGTGTACTGTCCCTGTTGCCTTTTTTGAAAACTGGGATGATGGTGGATATAGCCCAGGTGCTAGGCGGATCGCCTCTTATAGGTGCATTGATAATTGAGGTGAGGACTGGCACCCACAACTGAGGGTTAGATAGGTAAAGATCCGGGGGAATACCATTGGGTCCAGGTGCCTGATTTCTAGACAACCCCTTGATACCCTTTCTAACTTCATCAGCTGTGATAACAAGGGCCGATTCCCCTTTTCCCCTACTGTTGACTATGCTAACTTCTATCTGGCTTCTAAACATTTCCTCGAAATGAGCATTCCATTCCTCTTCTGTGATATGTGCGTCAAGAGCCTGTGCAGCATCTCCTACCAAAAAAGTGCTGTTAACGATGCGCCAGAACTTTTTGCTATTTTTTAAGGTGCGAGCCTGCTCCATGCCTCGTCCCTCAACTCAGTCTTGCGCCTTGCTAATTCCACTTTGTATAGCTCTCTACAAGCTTTTACCAAGGCTGGATCCCTTGGTTTAGTGCCTAACGCTCCCCTCAGTTTCCTGGCCACTCGAGGGCAATCACGGTCAAACCATCTCGGAGCTCGATCCATCGGGTACCTAGATGGCGCCCTTAATAATTCTCCAATGGTGCGTGAGATGACTGAGAAAGCCTCAAGAATGATCCCCAGCACTGCCTACCCTTTTGCACAGATATCTACTTCCCTTTTGCACCTAGCTAGGAGAGACTCAGAGGAAAGGTCCGGGGTTATCTGTACCCACCTTAACCTTCTACCATGGTCTGTTGCTTTTAGTGTCCCCCTCGTTACTGTCATCCTAGACTTCCTTAATGGGGGCCAACTGGTCGTAACGCATAGCGGGTTGTGGTTGCTGTAGATACTATCTTTAATGGAAAAGTCAGACAAAAGAGAGTAAAAGGAGATCGAGACAAAAATAAAATCTATAATAGATGCGCTCCCCCTCCCTGTAAAGGTGGGAATGATGGATTTCCTGCCTCGGACCAACCGGCACAGTGCCATGGTCAAATCAAACTCATCGGCTAGGGTATTGAGGGTGTCTCCCTGCTTTTTATGTTCTACATGCATGCCCATCAAACGTGTCCTATGTCAGAGGGGTTTGACACAGTTGGATCCCCGCATAAGTTAAGTTTAAAGTCTCCTGCAATCATAAGATAGCCATTGTGAGGGATCTTAAGGGTCATTTTTCTTAAAAAGGATCCTATCGTAGAAATGTTGCAAACATCTGGAGAAACAGTGATGCCATTATAAAAGTTCAATAGCAACAAATTATCAGACCCCTGTGAAAATAACAACGCCTGCAAACAAGGATTATTGGTTAGCAGCACTGATGGAGCAAGGTTTCAAAAATGAAACTTGCTTGTACGCAATCCTCCTCATAGTATTAATTTATTAAACTTGTATTGTAAATACTAACCTTTGCATTCACAAACACAAGAGGGACAGAAGCTTGCCTATGTGTTTTACTAATGAATAACGCTTGTCTGTAATCCAAAATGTCCGCTAAAGCGCGGGAACCGCAATGCGCATGTCGCAACCTGATCACATGGTGTGACGTCTTTCTTTGCTTGGTGGGAAACTTCTGCTTCTGCGCAGTGTGCACTAAAATGGCCGCTAAATGTTTTCACATGCTTCAGCTTGCTCTCATGTCATTATTAAATTGTCGTTTTCTTAATGCTACTAATGCAGGATAGTATTATAATTAATTGGGAATAGAGTAGGGAAAGTGGGCATACAGTGAAACTTTTTATCTGTGATTTTAATATTTTCTTCTTACACTTTTAGTAATTCGTAAACTTGGGCCTGGGTTGATGACTTGAAACTCGAGAGACAGAGGGTTCTGCGCATGTGTCCTGTGTGCCTGCCAAGTGAAGTCAACTTGGACGTCTTCCAAGGCCATGACCCATTGGCCGAAGATGCTGTACTTCATGTTTCCGGAGGACAAAATGATACTTTTCCCCTGTAAAATGTATAACATTTGTCGTGAGACGGGTGGGAAATAAAGTGAATGTATTAATTTGAAGGGGCGGGAACGTAAAGACAATAGGCTTTACAATTTAGGCCAAATCGATATGGTGCGAGAATCCACCCCTGTCCCTGTCCAATCAGAAGTAGTGGTCCCATATTTTAGCAACATTAAGGGGAGGTACATGGGCGTAGAAGGGTATAATAGAATATAGCATTAGTAAATTAGTCGGAGCATGCTTTCACGAAGAACAGGCGTCCATGCTGCGAGAGAGCTCTTAGATCCAGACTGCTATGCTGATCGGTTGCTGACTGAATCCCTGTCCAGAAGAGGTCCTGAGGAGGGGGCGGCGGAGTCCATTAGAAGGAAGGCACGGGAGAATCGAGAGAAGTCGAGTATCAGAGAGGGGAACGGCGCAGGCGTCGTTGTAGAGAGGTCACCGGTCCTGTCCTGATCCTGGAAGAAGTCTTTGCTCTTCATCCTTCCTGGGTCCTATCTTTTCCAACTCCTTGGCCAAGGGGCTTGGTTCTCGCATTTAGGTAACTATACTGCAACCTTTAGTTGCGCTGCTGTCTCTATCTTTTCCTCTTCCTTAAACACCGTCATTTATTAGCAAAATCATTTCTATGCTTTTTTCTTGGGTATCGCAATCAAGTACCGTGTTTTCTGTATTTTACTCTGCTAAAACTTTAGATAAACAATTTTAAAACTTCCTGACTCAGTGATTATTTCAGGATTATGTACTATAATGAATGTCACTCATTTTAAACTTCCCAATTAGCAAAGGATCCATTGGTAAGTTATTACTCTTCAATCAGAAGGTAATTGGTAGCAGGGACTTTGATAAAAGAGTACATCTGACACCCAGCGTAAGTATTAGTGTAGTGTGAATGTATGGGCCCAAGTGAGTATATGGTGTATTAATGTTTTTGGCTAATATTGCGCTGAATCAGTTTTCTGGTAAGCAGAGGACGGTTTTTGTTACTCTTTGTTAATTGGGAAATGAGAATTTTATTTGTATTTTTTTTTATGAACTAACATCCGCTTATTTTTGAGTTTGTTACATGTTGTCCAGAATACCCCGGGGTAGGTAAAAAGAATAGTGGGTGGCAAGTGGAAGCCATACTGCAGTGAGGTTATCTGTCAGGCAGAAATAGTACTGAGAAGTAAAGCAGGACTTCAAGTACTCGTTAGGGACTCTATGCGTGTGAGTAATAGCAAAAAGGGCACGCTGATAAAAATTTGATGTTATATCACCTAGTAAGGGTAACATTGGAGAAGTAACAGGTACTTTGGAGCTTGTGTGAAGAGTAGACGGAAGTGTTTTACTCGTAGTGTATGTATTAGTAAACGGAAAGGTTTTACTAAAGTGTGGAAGAAACTATCTTTTTCGAAATTAGTGGAAACTGGCATGATAGCGAATGTTTTATGTGGTTACTGAAATTTAATTAAGATTTATAGAGAAAATAAGTTTGCGTAATTTTGTAAAGGGAGGGTCAGTTGCCGGAGAGGGAGCTGACGTTGCAAAACGCCGCGCTGTGATAGGTTGAAATAGCGGGTGTGGAGAGACTCTTGTAAAGGAGAGGTCAATAGTCAGGAGTAGTACTGACGTCACAGGTGCCGCGCTGGAATTGGTAAAACCAGCGAGGACAGAAAAGAGCAGATTGTAAAGGAGGGGTTGACAGAGAAACGTCATCAAAAGGCCGCGCAAGGATTGGCTCGGAAATAAAAGATAGCAGACATTTGATTGGTCGAAAATATAGAAGCAAAATTCTTAGTGGATAAGAATTGCATGTTAAAACGTGATCCGACTTTAACAGGAACTCGTCCGGATAGGAGATTCCTAGGTTTTGCAGAATATAATTTTGTACACAGAAGATTAGATAGAATGTACGGAGAAAGGAGAAAAATGTCATTTTTGCAAAAGATTAAGAATTATTTTAAAAAGGACAAACCAATCAAAACTAGAGAAGGAATTATTATTCCACCAGCTAAAACGCCAGCATCATTTATGATGATGGAGAGAGGTTATCATACTTGTGTATGGATGGAGAATTGGATAGAATACACCAAAAATGATGGAGTATTAGCATTTCCCGAGAATGGTACCTTCAATGGAAGAATTCTTCAAAACTTGAGATTGACGATGAATGATTTAGAACCCAGACCTAGATTAACCCAGTACGAAGCTCTAGAAGAATGGGAAACCGAGGCATTTGAGCGGGATAGATCTAGAAGTAATAGGAGTTATCCAGGATTTTTTCCCAGATATATACGTGAGTCTAGAGAGGGTCAGATGAAACAATGGAGAAGGGCAATGATTACAGAAGGACTGTATCCATTATTCACAGACGGAGAGAAATCAGGAGGCAAATGTACAGAAAAGACAAAACATTTAATGAGAAATGAGGAATCTGAAGACGAATTTATGGAGGAAATGTTAAGAAATCCCCACCATATCAGGAAGGGACAAGTGGATGCACCCCAAGTGCACCACCAAAAACTCCATTAGTGCCACAGGTAATGCATGAATTCACCCCGAATAGAATACTACATGATAAAGAAAAAGAAGCCATAGAAAAAACCAGAGCAGAATTAATACAGAAAATAACTCAGATAAAAGTACATCCTGATTCGTTAACCATACCTGTAACAATTGGTCCAGTAGTTCCATTATATGGTACTCAGGGAAGTTGTCCTATACCGATACTTACACCTACTCCTGTGAATAATCCCAAACCTGAAGCTCCAGTTATAATTGATGATCAATTTAGTGACTGTGAATCCACAATATCACTTATGGACTTGCCTATTCGAGGTTCTGTAAATAGTACTCCAAGAAAAGATGTACCTGGAGGTTCAAAAGATGTAAGTTTAGTAACTTCATCGGGAGCAAAAAGTGCTACCATAGTAACACCTGAAGATCTAGAAAGATGGGTGCAAGGGTCAGTTAAACAGTGCACACCTCCGAAAATAATGTACATTCATAAATTAAAAGTCGAATTAGAAGAAATAATAGCAGGAAATGTAGGACTAGAACGCTTAAATACCTATGATGAAGAAGAATTATTGTTCCTATGCAGGAGTATCACCAGAAATGTAAGGTTATTTCATGAAAAATTGTCCAATTTAGCATTACAGATGGGAATAGAAATAGGGAGATCAAAAGTACTACAGAAACCCTATAGAGCAGAATTTTCAGACAAAGACTTAGAAAATATGAATGCCTCTGGAAGAAGATTACAAATAAGAGAATTAATGTTAGTTTTGCAAAAATGGGGAGACCTAGATAAATGGAAAACTAGGTGGGCCAAGAAAAAGGAAGAAGCACGAACAAGTAGAACAGCATCAGAATATGTGATGAAGGAAGCAGGAAAAGCTGATCAAATGTATCCAATGCGAGAAGTTGCGGGAGGAGGATATGTACATGTCCCATGGAGCAGACAGGATATTTTATCATTTACGAATGATTTTCCAAAATTGAGAGAAAAACCAATTGAATGGTACAAGCAGGTTGAAAGGTTTGTGAAGGTGTCAAAGGTATTGTTGAAGGATTTAGATGGTTTGTTTGACATAGTGGTACCTGCCGATTTGTGGACAGATTGTAAAATTACAGTTGATTGGCCTAGTGATGAATATCCTAGAGATCCGAAGACAGGTGCCCCGTCAAATGATGTAATGAAAAAGTATCACCAAGTGATAACATACCACCGAAAGAAACAGATTGGGTAAAAATAGATCGAACTACCCAAGAAGCCAGTGAATCAGTACATTCCTATTATGAGCGTCTATTGCAGGTGTTTAAACAGTATAGTGGATTTAAGGACATTGGAGACAAAAACATGAGTCAGTTTGTGTATCGATTTGTTTATGGTCTGAAGCCAGAGATTTGCCAGATGATTAAACAACACATGCTGTGTTGGCAGGGAAAGCCCATAGATGAGATTCTGAAGTATGCAAAATATTGTGGAGACAATATTGAGGATAGACACAAGAAATTGCAGGAAAAAGTGATGTGGGCACAGGTGAAAATGGCAGAGAAGCAGGGAATTAATTTGGAAAATCCGAGTGAAAATCAAGGAAAAGATTCTGGAACGAGTGGTGATACTGGGAATGGTGGAAAATTTAGAGGACGAATGAGTAGAGAAGAAGCTAAAAAGAAATTTCCTTGTCATGGATGCGGAAAATTGGGGCATTGGAAGGATGAATGTAAAAAGATTCGGAATAATAATGGCCCAAATCAAAACTTAAATCCACAGACGCAGAATGACTCACAGCAGGGTGTAAATCCCCAGAGTCAATTACCACCTCCACCTGTTCAGGGTAATGTAAGCAGAGCAAAGCATGGTACAGACATTGGATACCCAGGAGGGAGTGGTAAGAATGATTATATGACATCACAATTTCTTTTGCAGGACAATTACTGTGAATTCAACTCATGATGGTGCCTAGGAGAGGGGAAGAAGGAGTGCGTACTTGGCGCATCCTTACAGGTAGATCAGTCTGGTCCATGTGTTAAAGGAAATGTGAAAGGTAATGATATTACTTTCCTTTTGGACACTGGTGCTACCAGGTCTACGGTGAGATCAGCAGATATCCCAGACCTTCCTCTCTCTGGTGAAGATATCCAAGTAGTAGGGGTAGCTAATCAAAGAATTAGAATACCTCTTACAGAACCAATGGAAGTCAAAATAGGAAACTTCAGAGAAATGCACCAATTTGTAGTGTGCGACTCTAGCCCAGTGAATTTATTAGGTAGGGATTTATTGTGCAAAATGAACTGTACAATTTTCTGCACGCCAGATGGTGTGGCAGTTCAGACACCAGATGAGGACCATGTATATAAAATTATGGTTGCAAAACAAGGTACAGAAATAGACGAAATGTTTTCGTTAATAACAAGAGATGAGTTACCAGAAGAATTAAAAGGTACAGTAAACCCAATAGTATGGGATTTCTCCGGAAAAGAAGTAGGACTTATGGCAAAAATAGATCCAGTTCAAATTACGGTAAAAGAAGGTGCAATTTTCCCAAATACCAGACAGTACAAAATGAGTGCAGAAGTAAAAGCAGGAGTCATTGAAGAAATAAAACGAATGGTAGAACAAAACATCCTAAAAGAAGTAATGAGTAGCCCATGTAATTCACCAATCATGGGACTAAAGAAACCTAGTGGAAAATATAGGATTGTTCAGGACCTGCGTAAAATAAACAAGATTGTGGAACCATGTTGTCCCATAGTACCAAATCCTGCAGTAATTCTATACCAGATCCCTTGGAATGCAGGATGGTTCATAGTAATTGATTTATGTCAAGCATTCTTTTCAATACCATTGCATCCAGACAGCCAGTATCTTTTCTCATTTAAATTTGAGAACAAGGTCTATGTGTGGAATCGTGTTCCTCAGGGGTACACAGAAAGTCCTTCCATCTTCAACCAGATACTGAAAAAGTGCCTGGAAAAACTAGTGATGCCGGGAAGCTCAGTCTTAGTCCAATATATCGACGACTTATTGGTGGCGTCGACCACCAGAGAAGACTGTGTTGTTGACTCCATAGCATTATTAAATCTTTTGGCTGAGGAAGGGCATAAAGTCTCACCTGAAAAGTTACAGTTTTGCAGGACAGCTGTTAAATATCTGGGACATCAAATTGAGAGGGGAAAAAGAAGAATAACCTCTGAAAGAGTAGAATTAATAAAGAGAATGCAAATGCCTGTAACCCAAAGACAAGTGCGAATGTTCCTAGGAATAGTAGGCTACTGTCGACAATGGATACCAAATTTCGCCATGTTAGCTAAGCCCTTAATTAACATGACGAAAAAGAAAGCAAAGGACCCTGTTGAGTAGGAGGATGAAAGTGTAGAGCTTTTGTAAATTTGAGAAACGCACTTTGTTCAGCACCTGCCTTAGGCATGCCTGATTATAAAAGAGAATTCGCATTATTCTGTCAAGAGAGAGAAAATTGTGCACTTTCTGTCCTAACTCAGAGACATGGACTAGACAGACGTCCTATAGCGTACTTTTCTGCTACATTGGACCCAGTAGCAGCCGCGTTGCCAGGATGCTTAAAAGCAGTGGCAGCAACTTGTTTGAGCATTGAACAAAGCGAGTCAATTGTGATGGGACATCCTGTAAAAGTATATGTTCCACATGCAGTTGTCATTCTGTTGACAAGAACCCGAACTCAGCATCTTACTCCTAGTCGGCTGACTAAATATGAGAGGATAATTATGGGTGCTGAAAATGTGACCATGGTAAGGTGTACAATAATAAATCCAGCAACTTTATTGCCGGACCCATATCATGAAACAAATAAAGATGACGAAGAAGATGAACATGATTGTGTACAAATTACAGAATTATGTACAAAACCACGCCCAGACATAGAGGAACAGCCTCTTAAAAAGCCAGACAGGGAGCTATTTGTCGATGGTTCATGTCAAAGACATGAAGATGGTAAACTAACTGCTGCCTATGCGGTATGTGAATTAACTGGAATAGTCGAAGCATCCTATTTACCAGGAGTAAAATCTGCACAAGTAGCTGAATTGATTGCTTTGATAAAAGCTTGCAAAATTGGGAGGAATCAGAGAGTAACTATATTTACTGATAGTCAATATGGTTACGGGGTTGTGCATGATTTTGGCCAACTATGGATGCAGAGGGATTTCATGACTTCTTCAGGATCCCCCATTAAAAATGGTCAATTTGTAAGGGAATTGCTAGAAGCAATACAATCACCAAAAGAATTGGCTGTGGTGAAATGTGCCGCACACCAGTCAGGAGATGACTGGGTGGTAGTCGGCAGCAGATATGCAGACCTGGTGGCTCAACATTGTGCCAAAACCAGAACGTCAGTCAATAAGAGGGTGGAAAGAATGGGAATCAGCTGCCAACTTATGCTGTATATGCCACCTGAAACTTGGAATGAGGTGAAGAAATTGCAAGATGAGGTTGATGAAAGTGAGAACAATTTGTGGATTAAAATGGGTTGCTCCCAAAGAGGAGAAGATGAAGTGTGGATCAGTGCAGATGGCAGACCAGTCATGCCAGACTGTTTACTCTCACAAATGGCCAGAATGCATCATGGAGACACACACATAGGGAGAGATGCAATGATTAGGCTGTTCAGACAAAATTGGTACAATCCCAAATTCAGGGCTGTTGCAGAGAGTCTTTGCCAGAGATGTCTAACCTGCCAAATGCATAATCCAGGCAGGAAAACGATAATTGGGTTTGGAAAGATTGGAAAGGCAGAGGGCCCATTTATAAGACTCCAGTTCGACTTCATACAGTTACCACCATGCAGAGGACTAAAATATGTACTAGTCATAGTGTGTCTGTTTTCAAAGTGGGTGGAGGCTTACCCTACTAGGAGAAATGACAGTATTACAGTTGCAAAACTGTTGTTACGTGAGCTCATACCTAGGTTTGGTTTCCCAGTATCTTTGGAATCAGATAGAGGAAAACACTTTAACAGTGAAGTAATCAAACTAATTTGTGAAGCATTTCAAATTAAACAGAAATTGCACTGTGCATATCGCCCAGAGGCTTCTGGAGTGGTTGAACAATTGAATGGCACTATAAAGTCAAGATTGGGAAAAATGTGTGCATCAACATCATTAGAGTGGCCAGACGCATTGCCACTTGTCTTGATGGGACTCAGAAGCATACCTGACAGAAACACAGGATTGAGCCCCCACGAAATAATGATGGGAAGAGCAATGAGACAAACACATGTTCCCACAAACAAATTAGTAAATATATCTGATGATATGGTTCTGGATTATTGCAAAGGATTGGCTGACCTAGTGCGTTCTGTCTCTCATCAGGTTGGAGAAGACGCAGTTTCCAGGCAGCCTGAACTAGAACATGATCTGAATCCTGGTGATTGGGTGGTAGTGAAGAATCACACAAGAGAGAGGTGTTTATCACCCAGGTGGAGCAGACCTTGTCAAGTTATATTGACTACCAATACAGCAGTGAAGTGTGCAAGATTTCCTAATTGGATTCACGTAAGCCAAACAAAGAGAGTACCAGACCCTGAAGAGGAGAATTCACAGACAACACCAATCACTGAAGAAGCTGAAGGTTGCCCAGCAGAGGAATCTCAGGATCGAGGTTCGAGAGAAGCTGACGGAGAACAACCGAGCACAAGTCAGGATTGGATACCAGTGGTAGAAATTCCTGAAGTATACCACAGAACAAGAAGTCAAGCAAAATTGGAAGAAATAGAAGAAGATCAAATAGGTGAAGAAGAAGCAGCTCAGGTACAAGAAGAAAAGACAATAAGAGAATCTGAGCAAGGTCAGATAGGGAAAGAAAATTGGACTCAAAACAGTGAAGATTTAATAGACTTTACACAGGGAAAGACAGGTTTAGAAGAATCCGGTCAGGCTGCAGAAGTTCACAGTGCAATAAGCCCTGATCAGAAGCAGTTAGATCAAGAAGAATTCACTAAAGAAAAAGGGGTTGATACAAATGAACATAAAGAAATAAAAAAGGAACAAGGTCAACATCTTGAAAGTCATTGTGGAGCTACTGAAGAGAAACCAATCAGACAAGAAAAAGAACAAACAAAAGAGGCAGTAATCAAAGAAAACAAAACAGTATTGAGCAGTGAAAATAACGAGATCTTTGAAGACGTAAACAGAGAAACAGTGCCAACCAAGAAAACAAGAAAAGGAGATCATTGGCCAAGTGTCATTAAAAGAGTAAAGTACCACATAACAACCAGAAGTGAAGAGCCAGAACAAGTACCTGAAGTGACAAGTCAAACTAAACAAGAGAAAAAGTCAGGAAAAATAAAAATAAAAGACTGAGACTTGTGAATAACAAATTCAAGGGTCCTGACTGGACTTATATTATTCTTGAAGATTTTGAAAGCTCAGAGTCAAGTGACAGTGGTGGCGAAGGAACAAGTGCAGAACTAACATACGAAGAAGAAACAAGACCACCCTGACTAAACAAAGGAATCCTCTAAAGAAAAGAAGAAGAGATAAGAAGAGCAATCTTCCTTGTCGAAAAATGCCTGATGATAGAGTTACTGGGAGACCAAAACGAAATTGTTGTAGGAGATGCTGTGCAATCTGCATATGTAGTCTAGTATTGGTGCTTATAGTATGGTTAGTCCTGATTGTAGCAGTTCCTTACCTTATGATAATAGATAAGAAGATAAATAATGAAACTAAAGGGAGGACAGCAAACATGAAGGGCAATAGAGTAGAATTAATGGCAGAAGATAAGGCAGAAATTCATCATGAAATAGCTGATAACGACACTAGTTTAAATGTTTTCACAAAGTTATTGTTTCAGTATGTAGACACAATGGAAGTTAGTAATTGTTATGTCTGTATGAAGTTACCTGAATCAGTAGCGGAAGGATTAACATACCATCATTTACCACTGACATATGGCATCTCATGTAGTGTATTAACAAGTTTATTTTATAGAACAGGTAGGCATCAGTATTATTATTCAAACTTAGATGTGATATTTTCTGAGGTTCCGATTCGCAAGAGTATGAACCCAGTGCTTAGTAGTCAAGACGCACAGTTTATGGGAGAGTTTTTCCTAACAATGAAATCGATAGACATAACACATGCACATAGACACAATCTAACATGTTCTTTACTAGAAGAAGAAAAGATATTTTTGAATTTAGTAGAAGATAGAAGACGTGGGGCATATTAGCAAGACCGGCGATAAAATTATCGCCGTTTTAGCGGCAGGAAACTGCCGCTAAAACGGCGATAATGGGCTTGCTAATATGCGTTATAGAATTCAATAGAAGCCCAGGTTAGATGTGCAGGGCATCTAACCTGGGCTTCTATTGAATTCTATAACGCATATTAGCAAGCCCATTATCGCCGCTTTAGCGGCAGTTTCCTGCCGCTAAAACGGCGATAATTTTATCGCCGGTCTTGCTAATATGCCCCATGATTTTTAAAAGAAAGCTTCAGAACATAAGGCTCAGTTACCACCTTGGGCGGAGAAAGAAGGGAGTTATACACCTGGTAAAGCTCAAGCTGCAATGGCTCTGGATTTCGTAAAGAAAGGGAAAATTTGTCTTCATAGGTTAAAGACTGATTATAACAATGTTTTTATCGGTACCAGTGAATGTGAACACAATTTTTTAATTCTTGGAGGTTGGGGACTCAAAGGAGGAACAGATTCAGTTTTTCCTGGAATTTATTATGTATGCGGGAATAAGGCTTACTTTAGGCTTACTGCACGGTGGTATGGAAGTTGTTATTTTGGAATAGTTTTTCCAAATATATACCACGTAAAAAGAAACACTGGAAGCAATGAAAACAATAATGAATTAATACGTAGTAAAAGAGCTAGTTTTTCAGAAATTGTAGGTGATATATTTGGTGCATTGATACCTTCAGTGGGAATAATTCTGAACTCAAGGAAAATATGCAAATTGTCTACAGTGGTTGATCGTTTATCAACGGATACTGCTGGAGGTTTTCTAATGATTAATACGGAGATGGTTGCGATTAGATCTATGGTAATGCAAAATCGACTTGCTCTTGACATTCTATTGGCAAAAGAGGGAGGAGTCTGTAAATTATTGAAGATGAAACATTGTTGCACTTATATTCCTGATAAGGGTGCAGAAATTGGAACGTATATTCAGAACATAACTAAACTTGAGAAAGAACTTAAACCACTGGAAGTTGATAGTGTATGGGAAAGATTGACAAATAGTATCTCGTCAATTGGAACCTGGTTTGCTAATATAGGGAAAGGACTTATAGGTCAAATATTAGTACCCCTAGCAGGGATAGCAATAATAATATTGGCAATAACAATATGGTGCAAATGCTGTAGAAAGAATGGAACATATAAAGTGACAGGAAAAGGAAAGAAAAGAAAACTAGATGAAATAGAACTTGAAGAATGGAGAAGTGATTTATACAAAAAGTTGAAAGGGGATGTGAAAAACAGAAAATGTAAAAATGAGAATGAAACGAATTGCTAGAAGTTGGCATCTGATTGAGGGTAGTATTTTTGATGGCTCAGAAACGCCATCAGAGAGGGGATTGATGGAGCAAGGTTTCAAAAATGAAACTTGCTTGTACGCAATCCTCCTCATAGTATTCATTTATTAAACTTGTATTGTCAATACTAACCTTTGCATTCACAAACACAAGAGGGACAGAAGCTTGCCTATGTGTTTTACTAATGAATAACGCTTGTCTGTAATCCAAAATGTCCGCTAAAGCGCGGTAACCTCAATGCGCATGTCGCAACCTGATCACATGGTGTGACGTCTTTCTTTGCTTGGTGGGAAACTTCTGCTTCTGCGCAGTGTGCACTAAAATGGCCGCTAAATGTTTTCACATGCTTAAGCTTGCTCTCATGTCATTATTAAATTGTCGTTTTCTTAATGCTACTAATGCAGGATAGTATTATAATTAATTGGGAATAGAGTAGGGAAAGTGGGCATACAGTGAAACTTTTTATCTGTGATTTTAATATTTTCTTCTTACACTTTTAGTAATTCGTAAACTTGGGCCTGGGTTGATGACTTGAAACTCGAGAGACAGAGGGTTCTGCGCATGTGTCCTGTGTGCCTGCCAAGTGAAGTCAACTTGGACGTCTTCCAAGGCCATGACCCATTGGCCGAAGATGCTGTACTTCATGTTTCCGGAGGACAAAATGATACTTTCCCCCTGTAAAATGTATAACATTTGTCGTGAGACGGGTGGGAAATAAAGTGAATGTATTAATTTGAAGGGGCGGGAACGTAAAGACAATAGGCTTTACAATTTAGGCCAAATCGATATGGTGCGAGAATCCACCCCCTGTCCCTGTCCAATCAGAAGTAGTGGTCCCATATTTTAGCAACATTAAGGGGAGGTACATGGGCGTAGAAGGGTATAATAGAATATAGCATTAGTAAATTAGTCGGAGCATGCTTTCACGAAGAACAGGCGTCCATGCTGCGAGAGAGCTCTTAGATCCAGACTGCTATGCTGATCGGTTGCTGACTGAATCCCTGTCCAGAAGAGGTCCTGAGGAGGGGGCGGCGGAGTCCATTAGAAGGAAGGCACGGGAGAATCGAGAGAAGTCGAGTATCAGAGAGGGGAACGGCGCAGGCGTCGTTGTAGAGAGGTCACCGGTCCTGTCCTGATCCTGGAAGAAGTCTTTGCTCTTCATCCTGTATAACATTTGTCGTGAGACGGGTGGGAAATAAAGTGAATGTATTCATTTGAAGGGGCGGGAACGTAAAGACAATAGGCTTTACAATTTAGGCCAAATCGATATGGTGCGAGAATCCACCCCCTGTCCCTGTCCAATCAGAAGTAGTGGTCCCATATTTTAGCAACATTAAGGGGAGGTACATGGGCGTAGAAGGGTATAATAGAATATAGCATTAGTAAATTAGTCGGAGCATGCTTTCACGAAGAACAGGCGTCCATGCTGCGAGAGAGCTCTTAGATCCAGACTGCTATGCTGATCAGTTGCTGACTGAATCCCTGTCCAGAAGAGGTCCTGAGGAGGGGGCTGCGGAGTCCATTAGAAGAAGGCACGGGAGAATCGAGAGAAGTCGAGTATCAGAGAGGGGAACGGCGCAGGCGTCGTTGTAGAGAGGTCACCGGTCCTGTCCTGATCCTGGAAGAAGTCTTTGCTCTTCATCCTTCCTGGGTCCTATCTTTTCCAGCTCCTTGGCCAAGGGGCTTGGTTCTCGCATTTAGGTAACTATACTGCAACATTTAGTTGCGCTGCTGTCTCTATCTTCTCCTCTTCCTTAAACACCGTCATTTATTAGCAAAATCATTTCTATGCTTTTTTCTTGGGTATCGCAATCAAGTACCGTGTTTTCTGTATTTTACTCTGCTAAAACTTTAGATAAACAATTTTAAAACTTCCTGACTCAGTGATTATTTCAGGATTATGTACTATAATGAATGTCACTCATTTTAAACTTCCCAATTAGCAAAGGATCCATTGGTAAGTTATTACTCTTCAATCAGAAGGTAATTGGTAGCAGGGACTTTGATAAAAGAGTACATCTGACACCCAGCGTAAGTATTAGTGTAGTGTGAATGTATGGGCCCAAGTGAGTATATGGTGTATGAATGTTGTTGGCTAATATTGTGCTGGATCAGCACTGTCAGGCGGCAACGTACTGATAAGAAGACATAAATTGCCAACCCTCCCTTAGATCTTCCCACCCTGGATAGGATGGCAGGCACAAAAAAGGTCTTATATCCTTCTAGAAAAAAGTGTTTGTGTTAGGCCATGTCTCCTGAAGACATATCAGGTCAAATCTTTTTATAAATGCGCTCCAGCTAGGGTTGGTGAACCTGTTCGCTAACCCGGCTATGTGCCATGATACAAATTTGCAGGCCTTGCCTTCCCCTGAACCAGTTGAGAGGCGTGGTGTCTTCTTTGGATGAGAGGATGATGACTCCGCTGGTTCCATCCCAGTGAGTCAATCACAGGAGTCCAGTTTTTCCAGAGGGGCAAATCTATTGAAGAGGGGGGTGTCATGAGTTACCATCTACCTGACAGAGAGCTAACAATATAAGCAGGGAACCACCATTGCTTCACCTCAGTAGGTGTCCTCACACTGCTCGAGGGTCTGTAGAAATGCCCTAGGGGAAGGGCCATAATGGACGAGACGGCACCACAAGATTTACTCTCTGTAGCTGCGTGCAAGATCCTCTCTGCCAGGTGATGTCTGTTGAAATTGACAATTACACAGTCTCCTTCCATGTATTTTGTGGACCTTCCAACCCAGGAAACTGTACGCACCATAGTAATAAATCTCTCCATCCTGAGACCCAGGATCGTATTGCAGTTCAGCCAGTGCAGGACTTTATTCTTTAATTGGTCAACGTCTTCAACGGCACCCGGGGGAAGCACCGGAACATTCCCAAGTACCACTCCATACAGAGTTGATTCCAGGGGAAGATGTAAGACAGATAACCTCTGCCTCAGTCCCATAGAGTCTACTACCCGGGCCTCCGTGCAAGCCCCCCCTCCTCTCGCTATCTCTCCCAATGAGTATTTGGCTGGCCCAGGGCAAGCTTTAGGGCACTGGGTTTTCGGAACCGCCATTACACCCAGTGGGTCTACCACCAAGGGATTTAAATCCACCCGTGACCGGAAGGGAAGAGTGTCACTACCTTGCACAGTATTTAACAAGGATGAGTGCATCTGCCCACTAGATCCTTGATCATCTGCTCTGGCTCTCTCTAACCAGGAGCCGGCTGATGCCCCCCCAGATCTACTCTGTGAGTCGTAGTCCCCCACTGGGCTATGATCACAGGCACAGATATGGTGACAATCACATAGAGATGCTGCAACATGCACCTCCAGACAACAAATGGCATCAGATTTCACGCGAAACATACAGATCAGGTCAGCCAGTTCTAATGTTGCTAAGCGTTGCCTGATAGGATCTAATTTAAGGTCCATACTTGCCAGCAACGAACCCACCCAGCCTTCCATCATGGCTGCCATATTTTCCTCGGTCAGGGTTTGCAGTTTGCTAGCAGATTTCACTGTCCACTCCATCCTTGGACGTTTTGTTTTGCTCTCGGTCAAGGGGCCTCTCCTTTTAACTCCTGATCCTGCACTAGTGCTCCCTGTCTGGATGGTAAGCTCCGTGCCCTTACTTCGAGAAGTCGAGCAAGATGATTCCCACCCAGTGTTAGTGACTGACACTTCTTTGGGGTCAGAACCTCCATCCACCCCCAAACTGGTGGATCTTGCTGGTGAGGTTAAAATTCCTAAGTCTGGCTGGGCAGACAGAGCATTTTTGTCAGTCTGGAGTACACTGACCCTTGACGTACAGAATTGGGCCGTTTGTGACTGCAAAAAGGCATTTTACAATGTTAAAAAGGCAAATTACGATTTGATAACTTGTTGCCAATTTGCAATTTGCATGTGCTATCAAATACCGATTTGGTATTTGGAAGGGGTGTCCCTTCCAAATACAGAATCAGAATGGTATATATTAATGTTTTGCAACCAAATTCTCGTTGCAAAACAGTAATACTTTACCACCAGCTTAAACCTGGTGGTATTCCATTCGCAGAGGTGGTATAGGGGTCCCTTGGAAACTGTAATGATCCTAGCACCGCCCCCTCAGTGATGCAAAGCGCCGGAACTGCATCCTGTACATCCTCTGGCCAGGCATGGCCAGAGACTAGATAATAAATGGGGAAAATTCAGCACATAGTTTTTTAGCCCAGATTGAGTATTGTGTCTGTGTCCCTTCATTTGCATAGCGGCTACATACTGGGCCCTGCCCCATCAGCGCATGGGCCTGCGACACTGGCGACGAGGTTGGGATTTACCAACACCACCCGCTGATCTTGCGCACCTGCTGCAACTCTGGTGGCTCACCGTGATCTACCTTGTGACGCCGTTCCTGGCTGCTTGCTGGATACCGCTTTGGCTGTTGAGCCTTCCGTCCCTGGCTATCGGCACAGATTTTCGCCTCATGAGACGTCGATCTGCCTTGCCTGTGCCGGCTGATGTTGTGAAGGAGGAGGCATGAGTGTCTCACTCCCCGCAAGGTTTCACGCTCTTCCGCGGCTGTTGCAGGCCCCGTTACCGCCGCACAGCCTTCGCTGAGCCTGCCGTCACCAAAGCGGCCCCTCCCACCTCCAGGCCCCGCGACGCTGGCTGAGGGTTCCGCTGTGTGCCCCCGATAAACGAAGGCTGCTTTGTGCCTGTGGTAAGAGAGGCAAAGGAACAAACAAGCACTGGTACATCCAAGGGACCTTAACCTGACACCTGCCCAAGAAAGAACTAATTCACGCACCCCACTGCTACTGTAGCCTCAACGTAGCATGCACAAGACCCCACATCCATGGCTGATCATGCCAATAATGGTGCCAGCACGGTTCCCTCACCAGGACAGCCTCATGGCCAACTCGCTCCGCAGCACGTGCTGGTTGGTGCCATCTCAGCACCAGCACAACCCCACCTCAGCAGCAATTCAGCACCAACGCAGCACCACTTTAGCATCAGCACAGCATCACCTCAGCATCAGTGCATCACCTCAGCACAAACTCAGCACCACCAGCGCAGCACTACCACCTCAGCATGACTCAGCACCACCTCACCATCACTCAGCACCACCTCAGTTTCGCTCAGCATCACCTGAGCAGCACCACAGCACAACCTTAGCACCATCTCAGCATCAGCACAGCACCAACTCCCCATTAGAGCACCAGTGCAGCACCAGCGCAACACCACACCAGCACAGCTCCCCCTCAACATCAGCACAGCACCATCTCAGCATCAGCACAGCACCACCTCCACATCAGTGCACCACCATTAGCACAGCCCCACCGCAGCACCAGCACAGCCCCACCTCAGCAGCAACTCAGCACTAACACAGCACCACTTCAGCATCAGCGCAGCATCACCTCAGCATCATTTAGAACCACCTCAGCATCACTCAGCACCACCTCAGCATCAGCACAGCACCACCTGAGCACCACCACAGCACCAACACAGCACCACTTTAGCATCAGCACAGCACCACCTCGGCATCAGTGCATCACCTCAGCACCAACTCAGCATGACTCAGCACCACCAGTGCATTACCACCATCTCAGCATGACTCAGCACCACCTCACCATCACTTAGCACCACCTCAGTATCGCTCAGCATCACCTGAACAGCACCGCAGCACAACCTTAGCACCATCTCAGCATCAGCACAGCACCAACTCCTCATTAGAGCACCACCACCAGTGCAGCACCAGCACAGCACCAGTGCAGCACCACCTCTGCACCAGTGCAGCACCCCCTCAACATCAGCACAGAACCATCTCAGCATCAGCACAGCACCACCTCCACATCAGTGCACCACCATCAGCACAGCCCCACCTCAGCAGCAACTCAGCACCAACACAGCACCACTTCAGCATCAGCGCAGCACCACCTCAGTGTCACTCAGCACCACCTCAGCATTACTCAGCACCACCTCAGCATCAGCACAGCACCACCTGAGCACCACCACAGCACGAACTTAGCATCAGTACAGCACCACCTCCTCATCAGTGCACCACCACAAGTGTAGCACCAACTCAGCATCAGTCCAGCACCACCTGAGTACCAGTGCAGCACCACCTCAGCATTAGCTCAGCACAGCACAGTCTCAGCATCAGCATAGCACTACCTCCGCATCAGTGCACCACCAACAGCGAAGCCCCACCTCTGCACCAGCGCAGCCCCACCTCAGCAGCAACTCAGCACCAATGCAGGACCACTTCAGCATCAGTGTAGCCTCACCTCAGCATCAGCACAGCATCACCTCAGCACAGCACCAACTCAGCATCACTCTGCACCACCTGAGCACCAGCACAGCATCACCTGAGGATCAGTGCAGCACCACCACCTCAGAATCACTCAGCACCACCACAACACCACTCAGCAGCAGTACAGCATCACTCAGCGCCACAACAGCATCTCTCAGCACCACCTCAGCACCAGTGCAACATCTCCTCAGCATTACTCAACACAGCCACAGCACCACCTTAGCATCAGAACAGCACCACCTCTGCATCAGTGCACCACCACCAGTGCAGTCCCACCACAGCATCAGCGAAGCACCACCTCAGCAGCAACTCAGCACCAACACAGCACCACTTCAGCATTAGTGAAGCACCAGTGCAGCATCACCTCAGCAGCAGCGGAGCACCAACTCAGCATCACTCAGCAGTACCTGAGCACCAGCACAGCACCACCAAAGCATCACTCAGAACCACCTCAGATTCACTCAGCACCACCTCAACATCATTCAGCACCACCTGAGCACCACCTCCGCACAAGCACAGCACCACCTCAGCCCCACCTTAGTATCACTCAGCATCAGTGCAGCACCAGCACAGCACCAACTCATCAACTGCACAGCATCACTGCAGGACCATGGCTGATGATGCCAATAATGGTGCCAACTCAGTGCCCCCACCAGGACAGCCTCACAGCCAACTTGCCCCTCAGGACGAGCTGTTTGGCACACTTCCACCATTCAGCGAACTGGCAGACCCAGCCATTGATTCATCACGCTGGAAACGTGGATCAGGATGCTGGAAAACTATTTTGAGGCAACGCGGGAGGCTGATTGCGCCATCAAACAGTCCCTCCTGCTCCACAATGTAGGTGAGGAGATCTACAAACTGAACATCTCCTCAACACAGGGGCGGCGGATGACTACGATGCATCTGTAAGAGCGCTCAAGGTGCATTTTGACCCTCAGCTGAACCCTGACTTTGAGTGCTTCAAGCTCTGCCAAATCTGCCAATGTGAAGGAGAATCACTCTTGCCGGGACGTCTGTACAGAGGTGCACCACATGAATGGAGTTGGGCACAATGAGACGTACCTAGAGCTTGGAGAGTTGGTTTGGTACATCAAACAATAGGAAGACGAACCCCTTTGAAGTTACATGGGTCATTGACCATCTGACTGCCCTGTTCCTGTGGTGGCCAGTATATTTAGTTTTTTACTCACATACGCAGAGTGACTATTCAAAATAAAGGTCCTGACGAATGCCGCTGGATCCCTTTAGACAGACTCATGGCAGAAACATGTTCACCTATATTAGGGATATATAGGTTTGATCCCTAGTCCTCTCTATTAACGTTGTCCTTGAGGCCACCTAATAAAGATTCAGTGGACCCACTGAGACATTTTTAAGTTGCCACATCTATTACACTTTTTGCACTCTGCCCCCCATTCACCTCTTTTCAGCGCTCATCTTGAGAAAACACCTCAGCTCCTCCCTTCAGGGAGTTGTATTCCACACACCGGTGTGAGGAGGGAACCCATATGATGAAGCATGTCACCTAATGGTGAGTGAGGGTTCTTGTCCTGAAAGGATTTCTCCCTCTATGAATCCTCTGACATTACATGACCTCTATTTTCTCCTTTTTCACATATAGCCGGGCGTATTTTGTGTGATATATAAGGAGAATCCATATACGTGTTCCACGTTCATCTGTGTGAGCTAGCCAGAATCTGCACTGTGGAAGATCAATCCAAGGAGGAGAGAGCACAAATCATCCAAGGCTGCAGAAATGAAATGCTGAGAGGCCTCATTCTGAGGCAACCCAACATTACCCTGGATGACGTCCTTATTCTGGCCCAGTTCCATGATCTGCCCACTTCAAGGGTCACGGAAATGGACATAGCTATCATGCAACAACCAGAAAGGGCTTCAGCGGTGAAGATAGAATGTGCTGATGCCATGCGCACATGAGGCAAGAGGAGCAAGCCCAGGATACCAATACCCACTCAGTCCGGATCCCGCTGCGGATACTGTGGACGTGATGAGCACCCCCTCAACGAGTGATCAGTCCAAGGACGTACATGCTCGAAGTGGGGCACACTAAACAACTTCACCATCACATGCAGTGGAGAGCCTAAAGGAAGAGGCACATGAGGAAGGCAAGTGCCATCAAGGGCAGTACTACAACTGTCCCTAGATGACTAGGAGTCCCAGGGCGCCTCCAAGTCATTACCACATCACCAACACCGGCTGGAAGACTCCTCTCCGGACAATGAGGGGGAGGAGTTCCTCATCTCATTTACAAATGATATCCAATGGAACAGATGACTTCAACCCACATGCATAGTTGAGATTGCGGGATCTAGCGTCAAGACCCTCATCTACACTGGTGCATCAGTAAATGTGATGGACATCCAACAATACCAGCGCCTCCAGCCAAAACCACCGCTGTCGCTGACAAACACCAAAATCTTCACGTACAGAAGCCAGACACCACTGCCACTGAAAGGATGGATGACCGTGAGGGTAAAGTTGTAAGAGCAAGAAGTCACACCCACTTTCCACGTCGTTGACAAAGAAGCTGAAGCTCTCGTTTGGAGCCACATGGCAGAAGACCTAGGGCTAGTGTCTTTCGCACACCATGTGAAGACCTTCTAGTCAGACAAGCTACTAAGCCAATTTCCTGACTTGTTTATAGGACTTGGGTGCCTGAAAGCCCCATCAATCAAATTACACATCAACAAATCCATCAAGATGATAGCCCTTCGGCACAGACTCGTGCTTTTCCACCTAAGACCACTAGTGGAACAAGAGGTAAACAAACTTGAGAGCCAAGGTGTGATCGAAAGAGTATACAGCCCAATGCCGTGGGTATCCCCCATGGTCATTGCTGAAAAACCAAAACAGCCAGGCAAGACATGACTCTGCATAGATATGATCCTCCCCAACCAAGCCATCAAATGTTAGAGACACATAACCCCGGCAATGGATGATATCATTACAGACCTGAAAGGCTCAAGGTGGTTCTCCAAGCTAGACCTAAACGCCGGATACCATCAGGAGCTGCTTGCAGATGAGAGCTGCTATATCACCACATTCTTAACACCCCTGGGATTACATCAATACAAAAGATTGAATTTCGGAATCTCCTCAGCGGCAGAAGCCTTTCAAGATGCCATCTGGGAGACCATGTCAGGCTTACAAGTAGTCATGAATGTAAGTGACGACATCTTAATCCACTCTGCAACCACTGCGGAACACCACAGACACCTCCAAGCTGCGCTGAGACAGCTGTCTGAACATGGTGTCACTCTCCACAAGGACAAATGCTCCTTCTTCCAGAACGCCATCAAGTTTTTTGGGTATGTTTTTAACAAGGATGGAGTCCAGGTAGATCCTTGCAAGTCCCACGCCATCAAACAAGCGCCGGCTCGTACGACAGTGTCCGAGGTGGGAATGGCCACGAATTGTGGCTGGTACATTCCAAACCTGGCAGCCATTCCCGAAGATCTCTAACAAAGACGGATGCTTCCTAGAAATGGGGCCGCAACAAAGAGGACGCCTTCCAAAAGGTGAAAGAAGCCCTGCTCAACAAGACAATGGCCTACTTCAACTCCAAAAGATAGACCGAACTTCTGGTCGATGCAAGCCCAGTAGGTCTTGGGGCCGTACTCACCCAAGAAGTACAGCTGGGAAAGTGGGTGCCACTTGCATTCGCTAGCAAAGCACTCACAACAAAGGAAACCCAATATTCATAAAATAGAAAGAGAAGCACTGGCTATCAAGTGGGCGTGTGGACACTTCCATCTCTACCTCAACGGCAGGCCATTCCGTGTGGTCACTGACCATCAACCACTCATCCTCAAGTTCTGTGGCACGGCGCCACACCCTCCACCACGGATTGAACATTGGGCCATACAGCTGCAGCACTATCAGATGGAGGTGGTATTCAAGCAAGGAGCCAAGAATCCAGCCGACTTCCTCTCCCATCATCCGCTGAACCCCATGGACAATGGCAGCAACAACGTAGACACCACAGAAGGATATGTTAGCATGGTGTCCCAAGTTACGTGGCCACAGGCTCTCAACATCCCAGAAATCAGCGAAGCGAACAAATTTGACTTGGTTCTAATGAAGGTCATGGATGTCCTCCAACAAGGTTCATGGCAGAATGTCTTGTGAGATGCCAACAACTGGCACAGCCCTGAGAAAGAGTGCCTTGGGAAGATGTGGCGAGTGCATGACGAACTGAGCACCACACTTGTAGGTCTCATACTACGTGGAGCGTGCATCATGATCCCTGAAAGTCTGCAACTCCAGGTGACGATTCTAGCTGATGTAGGTCACCAAGAGACAGTTCGAATGAAGTCTTGAATAAGGGAGAAGATCTGGTTCTCAGGCCTGGAAATAACAGGAAAGGATGTTGTGAGGCGATGCCCATCATGTCAGCTCACAAGCCTCCCCGGACCGCCCACACCAATCATCACTGAGGAGGCGTGCACAGTTCCATGGTCTCAAGTGAGCCTTGACTTCAGAGGTTTTCCTGATGGGTGAGTGACGGCAGTGATAGTTGACAGTTACTCAAAATACCCTATAGTCGAAGTGGTGGACTCAACTGCATTCCCGAATGAGGCCCCAGTACTGCAAAGAACATTCATACTGTTTGGCCTACTCCAAGAGATAAAGACAGATAGAGGACCACCATTCCAAGGGTCAGAGTTCAAAGATCTTCTTGAAACTCTAGGCATAAAGCATCGCCACATCACTCCTCAAGGGCCGGAGGCCAATGGCGAAATGGAGCGTTTTATGCGCACGCTGACCAAGACCCTCAGGATTGCAGTAGCCAAAGGCAACAACCCCGACTCAGCCTGCACCGGTTCTTACGGGAGTACCGGGGGACACCCCACTGTACCACGCAATTGTCCCTCTTGTCCCTGATTCTCAAGGACACAGATGGAACACCATCCCAGTTTCCCAAGAATGGACACAGCCTCCATATGAGCCTGCAGGTGCCCAAGCCAGGCGCACCCAAACCAATGAGCGTGCAAGCCTGAACGGCATGCCAAGACCCGACGGCTCCTGCCAGGAGATCAAGTACTAATAAAAGACCAGAGACCAGGAAGGAAGTTCTGAACGCCTTTCGAACCAGGCGTAAGGACAATGTACCCACACGACTGGCACCATGATCACTGCCAGAAAAGGCCAAGAAATAATCACCAGAAATGTATCATGGTTCCGTAAAATAGACTCCCCAAGCCAACGAAGCCCAGAACCAGAGGATGACCAAGAGACGGCTTGAGAAGACCCCTGCCTACAAGGAGATCCGAGGGAGTCTACCTCCAACTTCCCTATTATTGAACTAAGAAGTACAAGAGAAGGCGCTGAGGCTAACCCGCACAGCGATCTGGGTCCTGGAGCTATGAATATCCGCTCTCACCATTAGTGCTACAACCTCATGCTCAAGCCACCACCAAGCCAATGGCTAAAAGTCTTTGCATGTCAAGTGCAACAACGAAGGTCAACACCAGGTTGGGTAGGGATGTAACGATCCTAGCACCGTCCCCGCAGTGATGCAATGCCCCAGAACTGCACCCTGCACATGCTCTGGCCAGGCATGGCCAGAGGCTACATAATGAACGGGATATATATATATATATGGAGCCGCTGTGCAAATGAAGGGACACAGACATTATACTCAATGTGGGCTAAAAGACACATGGTCTTTTAGCCCACATTGAGTATTGTGTATATATATATATATATATATGTATGCTATTACTACTGGGCCATGCCCAATTAGCGCAAGGGCCCCGTGACAGAAACCCATTCACCTTTGAGAATGTTAAAAGGGACCACTGCCTGCTCTTAAAAAATGAAACTGCAAATTTTCATTTTTTCTTTTTAAACGGATTACGATTTTCTTTAAGGAAAATATGCTGCGTTTAAAAAAATAAAAAGCAATCACAGACATGGTGGTCTGCTGACCTCAGCAGCCCACCATCCCTGTGATGGATGCAATGCCTAATGGGTCTATTTGTGACACACTAGGAATCGCTAATGAAACTCAAATGAGTTTCTTACATTAGGAATACCAAATTCCTAATTGCGATTCAGAGTGAATTGCAATTAGGAAATCGATATTCCTCATGTTCGTACATCTGGCCCAATGTGTTCTCTCTAAAGGTAACCCTGTTATGGGCAAAGGTTTCCATTTTCAGCTTGTTTAGGGCCAAAGACATTTCTTAAGAAGTGTTTGGTAAAAGATACCGATACTCCATCTCCATAAACGCTGACATAAGGTGCAAGCAGAGGTGGTGCAGCTTCCATTAGTGCAGTAGGAACGGTAGAACCTGGCCCCAGAGGCCTGAGGGACCTCTGAACACTGATTATTACTGTATTTTACAATTTAAACAGGGGCCATTTCATTCTTGCACTAGGGCCCATGACACACTGCCTGTGCCCTGCAGCTACGTCGTGGTGTTGGAGCTGTTGGTTTAGTCAATAGAACTCTAGGTCATTTTGTGAAGAATTATTGATAATCTGCTATTTCGAAGCACGCAGAAAGTGCATGCATTAAAAACATTTTATTACAGTGTGATGCATACCATAGAACGTGCAAGGACCAGAGATGTCTGGCACAAGCAACTTGAAGGAGAGCATGTTTTGTCAGCTGTTCCTCTGCCTTTTTTCCATAAGCACTCAAGCGGTCCAGTAAAGCAGCCGTTTGGCAACATTTTAACAGCTCATAGAAAATCTGTACGCATATATATTATCTGTAATAAAGAGGAGAATTATCAATCATTCCTTGTCTTTGTTGGCTCAGAGAACAAAAGCAAATATTGCGCGAATTATTCTTACAATTTAACACCACTGAGAAATGTAATTCGAGAAACTGTATCAAATTTGTAAAAACTAACTAAACAGGCCTTGCATCAAAACACTTGGGAATTGTTTTGATGGAGCTCCTGGCTTGTCCAACGCTATCGATTACAAAGGAGGGATTAATGCATGGCCATAAAGTAGCACTTTAAAATGTCACCCTTCGTTTTACAAAATCTTTGAAATTTAAAATCTATAGATCATTTATCATGCATGTTTGCAAGGCACATTTCCATTGTACTTTGAGACAAATCCTTGCCTGAAAAAGTGAAAGGTATATACCGCACATGAACATGGCATCCAAGGACCTGCTAATTTTCTCTACTGGCTCCAAAGAGCTGTACTGAGCAAAGGAATTGGTCCAGAAAGCTGAAAGCCCATAACAATTGCAGTATTATTATAGTTATTATGCAATAAGACATGGGGTATTTAGAAGTCACTAAAGAAAGCATAATATCGATTAGGTTTCCCCTTGTATTTATGATAGCTCGTGACAATACATTAACTTTCAGATTAAATGTGTATTCCCCTGCTTATCAAAAGTGTCCCAAGGTGTGGTAACAGACTGAAATCCCAGTGTGCATGGCTAAGTGTTTAGCCAGTCTTAAATTGTAGTCACTTCATCACCTAGCTCTACACTGGTTATTTGAAGATGGCTATATGTGGCAAAGTGTGACTGTTAGGTGCAATTTGTGAAAAGTGCCATACTTAGGCATACCGTTCTTAATGTGGAAAAGTCATGGTATGGCAATGCAACTTGTTGGGTGTTTAATAAATAGGACAAAAGAATTCTCTCAATAATAGTCACTCCTCATCACAAAATAGTTGTTTTCAGTTGTTCACAGGTGGCTCACAACAGTGGCTCAGAGATTGCTCTGTATTCAGGCCGCACATGCAAGAAATTCTGATTAAACAAAGAAGCCATGGCCAAAAGATAAGCTAACTTCTGTGCTCCCGGATGCAAAAGTGCTGCCCGAATACTCCATGCCAGTGGCTCATCAGGTTTCCGTTACTGAGCTTCTCTTTCTCAAAGTATGTAATTTAGTGAATTAGTGCAGTTGGCTCACTTGAAGCACATAGGACTGCAACAGTGTGGTTCCTGAATATTGACCTCAGAATATTGTAGGACACTAATACTGTAGACAAAATGTTGAGGGATAAAATATTGAAAAGTAAGTATGTATAGATTTTCTATACCTAACTCCACATTTATTTGCCTTGACGATATATATATACATATATTCACTGCAAACAACAAAGGTTATAGTGATGTTATAGTTAGGTTAAAATGTCAGTTAGCCATTTCAAACTAAAAGAACCATTGAAATTTATCAACTATAGTTATCTTAAATAACTATAACTCATGCCCTAAAATAACTATAAATTGCGTCTCTACCATGCACAGTGTTGCAATCAATGATGTCATTTCAGATGTGATTAAGGATGTTATCAATGCAGTCATTGAACATGTCATTAGTGATGTAATAAAAGGGTACAAGCAGTGCATGGTGAGATCGCAAGTATTAGTTACTTTAGGGCTTTAATGTACAATCACTGTTATGTGGAGCAGGATCCTGACCTCCTAGGGTCCGATTCACTAAGGACTTATAACTCATAAAGTAACGTGTGAGGAGTCTCTGCACTTGTTGTGGAGTCTCTGTACTGAACACTGCAGTGCGGAGATTCTGCCCCGAGTGCAGAGATTATGTACTCATAACTTTACAATTCCTAAGTCCCTTTGTGAATCAGGCCACTAGAATGAAATTGGTAGATGTCTCTCCACTGTACCCTTCCTTCCTTAAAGACATCACATAACGTCCTCCTATCCTTAGCTGTTCCTATTGTCTCCATTAGCCCAAACATGCTTCAACTCTCATTCTCCCTTTCCAAGCCTATGCCAGTCCCTGTACAAAATCTATTGGCTTGTCATTGCAATTGTCAAATATCACAGAAATTGCACATAACCCTCTTTACATTATATGGGTCTGCTCTGAGCAGTTACCCCTGCTCTCCTCGAAACAATTTCTCACTCTCCTTGGACATTCTGTATCTGGATTGAGGGCAGGCGCTACTTATTTCTCGTTAGATGCATCATGGACAAGAATGGACCAATATCAAATTGGACACAGGTGTGGTGTACGAGGAATTGAACAATATTGGACACTGGATAAGGGATGTGTGCGTGTATGCCTGTGTTTGCAGTCCAAGCATAAGTGTATTGATTTAGATTGAGTTTATTTATTGGTGAGAAAGATGATAGATGCCCACAGTTAGATGTATTGATACATGTAAGGGAGAAGAAATTTGCAAGGGCAACCTGCAGTAACTCACAGAAAGATGCAGCATTCTTGAGCAATCATACCTAGACTGGTTCGGAATCCTATGGAGACCTGCTGCTAGATAATCCTAGAGTGGTTTACCATTACCCAGGTTCAAATGCCTAGAGCACCCAACACATAAACTGGTCCTACATCCTAGACTGTAGTTTCCTAGCCAGGATAATAAGCCTAGAAAAGCTGAATTCTAGCCAGGTTCTGCATCCTAGGGCACCTACCCTAGACAGGTTCTGAATTCTATGGCACCCGACCTAGAGAGAGGTTTTGCAACCTGAGGCAGCTTACCTCCTCCCAAGGACTGCATTGTGGGGCAGCATATTTCAAGACACATTCTGTATCCTTGTGCGACTTGCTACTAAACACGTTCAGAATCCTAGAGCAGCCGTCTTCAACACCAGATCTGCATCTCAAGATAGCATACTTCTACAAAGGATAAGCATCCCAGGTCAGCCTAGCACCGCTACGCAGGTTCACCATCATAGTACAACATACAACAACCCGAAGATGGATGTAGCGCTGAAAGGAAATTAAAATGCCAAGAGGCCAAGTGTTTGATGAATGCTGCCCTATACAACCATTCTTCCCCAAGCATGTTAGGAATCCCACATGTTCTCCAGAAGGGAATTCCATAAAGACAAGCTAGAGGAAAAGCAACGGAGACATAGGGTGAGGTAGATTACCAGGACAATGCTGCCTAATCCCAATCACAGAGAGGATTCCCTAGTTGGGCAACAGTTTGAAAGCCTTACTCCAGGATGCCATAGATCACCAAACCACCAACCTGAGATTATAATCAAATAAACCAATGTCAGTGCCACATACAATGCAACAATTTGCCTTCTGTGGCCAGGCTCCACATGCTCCTGACCTCACCAAAACTGAATTGAATCTGGATATCCAGAGAGGCAGTTATTTTCACTTTCGTGACGTGGGTCTTCATACAGCTGGTGTCACCTGGTGTTCCCCTTTTTGGCAAGTCTTTTACTTCACCTAATAAACATAAACATACGTTTCTCAAATCAACACTGGCATGGAGATTTTGCTTGTTTTCATTTGGCATGCTCCTATTCACTGTTTTAAATGTGGGCCTGATTCACAAAGGTAAACATACACAATTTTGGGAAATTTACAAACTTTGAGTTCAATTCTACTAATAGTAATTTTGACAACTGCGGAGACTCCGCATTGATGGCGGACTCTGCACATAAAAATATAGGCCTGTCCTGCTTGACTGCTGTCCTAACGCTAGCCTGCCAAGCTGTCTTCTCCCAGGCAGTGTTTTTAGGTTGCTGTCAGTGGTCCCAGTACACATGTTCAGGGACACAGGGGAAATCCAAGCAATTCTTTCACCGTGTGAAAAACACAGTCAATTAGTGCACTAAGAAATTGGGGCAAGTAATTTTAAACGTTTATTTAAAAAGTCTTATAGCCTGATTACGAGTTTGGTGGTGTGGGAGTGAGCCCCCATGCCACCACCCCACTTCCACATCGCCAAACTCGACCGCCGACCGCCTGCCAGATTAGTAGATGTCTCCTAGTCTGGCGGGCGGTCCCTTGACGGTTCCAAGGCAGTGCTGTGCTAAGGCTCATATGTGTAAGGACCGCCAAAGTCCGTTCCTGCAGGGCATGGACTGTGAAGTCCATGACGTGCAGGAACAGGGGGTGCATGCACACAGAGGGGTACACCATGTGGCGGTGAGGAAACTAGTAATATGCTTGGCAGTGCCATAGGGGCACAGTCAGCATATTGCGAGCCTGTAAACGCAGCACCACCGCAGAGGGATCACGAATCCCCAGCGGTTGAGGCAGTCCAATGGTGGTCTGACTGCCAAACTCGTAAAAGGGCGATCTGACCGCCGGTGCGGCAGATGCGGTACCCCCACCGTGGGTTTGGCAGTCCATCGGACCTTCAAACTTATAATTAGGCCCTTAGTCTTGTGCATAAAACATGAACAGTAATGTGAGAAATTGGGTTGTTGTTTGGGGGGGGGTGTGAAACCCTACCTCAAAAAACAGCCACATTCTTTGTCAGGGTGAATGACATGAAGTCACTGAATTAACCTGTGCTTATCCCTCTGGTAGCTTTGCACAAAACCAGTCATGCTTAACTTAGAGGTAATGTGTATATGATTTACGCAGTACTTAAACAGTAATAAAGTGAAACCACAACACAAGAAACCCCCCACATCAATTCAGAAAAATAGTGTACATTTTAATTATTTTAGCCCAAAATGACAAAAATCCACTCAGTAGAACTGGAGATATGCAATTTTAAAGAATTAAGATAAGCATAGTCCCTGAAAGCACAAAGCGCCACGCACGGTCATCTGGTCATGCAAGACCGGGTGAAAGTCACAAGTTCAGGCCAACCACAATGGAGTGTGGGTCAAATACAGGGACCAGGTTTGTCCCGCTGAAAAAAGTTACCTTCTAAAGTCCAGCGCAAAGAGTTCCGTTTGCAGTGGAGAAGGCCACGAGGAGCAGGGAGAACGTCATGGATGGCCACCGCTGTAGCTTAAAGAGCTGGCTGGGTGTCATGGACAGTTGTCGCTGTAGCATGAAAATTCTGTTGGGCGTCCCAGACGGATGTTGCTGGAGTTTTACGTTGGTCACTATGGGCTACCAATGCTGTAGCGCAGAGTGTAGATCTCACATTGTGGTTGGTGCGGGTGGCAAGATCTTGGCGTGTACTGGACTGTTCATGGTTGCGAAGAGACCAGAACTTCAGGATTACTCCTTTTCTTCAAGGAGGAGCTCAACTGATGCCACACCAAGGGTCCAGGACCTGGAAGGCACTCACTCCAGCAGTGGCCAGCAGGGCTCAGGCAGGTCCAGTTGCAGATCTAGGAAGGTCCAGTCAGCTGGGCAGTTGCAGAGAGGCCTCTGGAGCTTGTTGTGTCCCTCTAGATCAAAACAGGAGGCCAGTCAGTTACTCCTTGGAGTCACTTTAGCCGGGGGTGAAGGGTGCAGGCCCTGTCTTCCTTCTAAGACAGCAGTGAAGGCCTCAACCGGAAGGGTAGTCCTCTAGCAGCAGGGCAATACTTCTTCTGTAGTAGCCACAGGTCCAGGAGTGTACTAAAGAGTGGGTCTGAGGGTCCCATTTTTATGCCTGGTGCCCCCTTTGAAGTGGGGGAAGCTTCTGGAGTTTTCCCCCTACAGAGGTGTCTGGAATTTCCTGCCTCATTGCCCTGATCCCAGTCTGTCAGGGTGCACAATAGGCTAATGTGAAGTCCTTAGTGTGCGAGCTAGGCCAGCGCCTATGAAGTGCAAGTGTGGTAGGTGACAGCTCCACCCCGCCAAGGATGGCTCATCCTGCCAGCACCCAGACCCTCTATTGTGATACTGTCTGGGGGAAATACACACAGGCCAACTGACACCTACACCTAGTCATGGAACCCAGGGCACCAGTTGCAGGCACCAAATGGTTAGGGCAAGAAGATGCCAACTTTCTAAAAATGGCGTTCTCAAAATTGTGACTTAAAATCCAATTTTACCATTGAAGAGTGTTGTATATTACAATTCCTCGGACACCAAGCATCACATTCCTTCCTGCTCTCAAACAAAAGTTTTCACTTATTAAATGCAATAAGGCAACTCAATGTTAACCTATGGGAGAGGTAGGCCTTGCAATAGTGAAAAACGCATGAGAGAGTTTCACACTACCAGGACATGTAAAACTTAAAAATATATGTTCAACTTTTTAAATACAGTACACCCTGCCATAGGGGCTATTTTTGGCCTACTCTAGCTTGACTTATACGTACAGAAATGTTAGGGCTGGCAAAAGGTTTCTTTTGCCAGGTCGAAATGTCAATTTAAAAATTGCACAATCAGACTGCAATGGCAGGCCTGAGACATGTTTTATAGGGCGTCATAAATGGGTGGCACAATAAGTGCTGCAGGTCCACTGGATTTTAAGTTACAGACCCTGGATTCCTATAGTACCACTTTACTAGGGACTGACAAGTAAATTAAATGTGCCAATTGGGTGTAAGCTAATTTTGCCATGTTTAAAGGAGAAAGCAAAACCAAAGGGGATGATGGACGGAGTGTTGAACAATGCAAGCACTCACCCCCAGTCAACTGATCTGGGTTTAATCCATCATCATTCTTTAGCTCACTCCGCCACCCCAGTTCAGACATGGCCATATGCAAATCAGTCTGACCCTGTGCCTCATGGGAACAGTCCAGCCCGAACTGCCAAGCCATGTCTTCCCTGGACCGGAAACAAGCATCCTGGGACCGGTTTCTGGCTAATCAGCCGTCATCAGCCAGGCTAGCTTGAATCCAGTGGCAAAGTGAGCAAGGGACCCACGTCTGGGCATACCCTGCCAACTTAGGGCGAACAAAGCAAAACCAAAGGGGATGATGGACGGAGTGTTGAACAATGCAAGCACTCACCCCCAGTCAACTGATCTGGGTTTAATCCATCATCATTCTTTAGCTCACTCCGCCACCCCAGTTCAGACATGGCCATATGCAAATCAGTCTGACCCTGTGCCTCATGGGAACAGTCCAGCCCGAACTGCCAAGCCATGTCTTCCCTGGACCGGAAACAAGCATCCTGGGACCGGTTTCTGGCTAATCAGCCAACATCAGCCAGGCTAGCTTGAATCCAGTGGCAAAGTGAGCAAGGGACCCACGTCTGGGCATACCCTGCCAACTTAGGGCGAACAAAGCAAAACCAAAGGGGATGATGGACGGAGTGTTGAACAATGCAAGCACTCACCCCCAGTCAACTGAACTGGGTTTGATCCATCATCATTCTTTAGCTCACTCCGCCACCCCAATTCAGACATGGCCATATGCAAATCAGTCTGACCCTGTGCCTCATGGGAACAGTCCAGCCCGAACTGCCAAGCCATGTCTTCCCTGGACCGGAAACAAGCATCCTGGGACCGGTTTCTGGCTAATCAGCCGTCATCAGCCAGGCTAGCTTGAATCCAGTGGCAAAGTAAGCAAGGGACCCACGTCTGGGCATACCCTGCCAACTTAGGGCGAACAAAGCAAAACCAAAGGGGATGATGGACGGAGTGTTGAACAATGCAAGCACTCACCCCCAGTCAACTGATCTGGGTTTAATCCATCATCATTCTTTAGCTCACTCCGCCACCCCAGTTCAGACATGGCCATATGCAAATCAGTCTGACCCTGTGCCTCATGGGAACAGTCCAGCCCGAACTGCCAAGCCATGTCTTCCCTGGACCGGAAACAAGCATCCTGGGACCGGTTTCTGGCTAATCAGCCGTCATCAGCCAGGCTAGCTTGAATCCAGTGGCAAAGTGAGCAAGGGACCCACGTCTGGGCATACCCTGCCAACTTAGGGCGAACAAAGCAAAACCAAAGGGGATGATGGACGGAGTGTTGAACAATGCAAGCACTCACCCCCAGTCAACTGATCTGGGTTTAATCCATCATCATTCTTTAGCTCACTCCGCCACCCCAGTTCAGACATGGCCATATGCAAATCAGACTGACCCTGTGCCTCATGGGAACAGTCCAGCCCGAACTGCCAAGCCATGTCTTCCCTGGACCGGAAACAAGCATCCTGGGACCGGTTTCTGGCTAATCAGCCATCATCAGCCAGGCTAGCTTGAATCCAGTGGCAAAGTGAGCAAGGGACCCACGTCTGGGCATACCCTGCCAACTTAGGGCGAACAAAGCAAAACCAAAGGGGATGATGGACGGAGTGTTGAACAATGCAAGCACTCACCCCCAGTCAACTGATCTGGGTTTAATCCATCATCATTCTTTAGCTCACTCCGCCACCCCAGTTCAGACATGGCCATATGCAAATCAGTCTGACCCTGTGCCTCATGGGAACAGTCCAGCCCGAACTGCCAAGCCATGTCTTCCCTGGACCGGAAACAAGCATCCTGGGACCGGTTTCTGGCTAATCAGCCGTCATCAGCCAGGCTAGCTTGAATCCAGTGGCAAAGTGAGCAAGGGACCCACGTCTGGGCATACCCTGCCAACTTAGGGCGAACAAAGCAAAACCAAAGGGGATGATGGACGGAGTGTTGAACAATGCAAGCACTCACCCCCAGTCAACTGATCTGGGTTTAATCCATCATCATTCTTTAGCTCACTCCGCCACCCCAGTTCAGACATGGCCATATGCAAATCAGTCTGACCCTGTGCCTCATGGGAACAGTCCAGCCCGAACTGCCAAGCCATGTCTTCCCTGGACCGGAAACAAGCATCCTGGGACCGGTTTCTGGCTAATCAGCCGTCATCAGCCAGGCTAGCTTGAATCCAGTGGCAAAGTGAGCAAGGGACCCACGTCTGGGCATACCCTGCCAACTTAGGGCGAACAAAGCAAAACCAAAGGGGATGATGGATGGAGGTTTGAACAATGCAAGCACTCACCCCCAGTCAACTGATCTGGGTTTAATCCATCATCATTCTTTAGCTCACTCCGCCACCCCAGTTCAGACATGGCCATATGCAAATCAGTCTGACCCTGTGCCTCATGGGAACAGTCCAGCCCGAACTGCCAAGCCATGTCTTCCCTGGACCGGAAACAAGCATCCTGGGACCAGTTTCTGGCTAATCAGCCGTCATCAGCCAGGCTAGCTTGAATCCAGTGGCAAAGTGAGCAAGGGACCCACGTCTGGGCATACCCTGCCAACTTAGGGCGAACAAAGCAAAACCAAAGGGGATGATGGACGGAGTGTTGAACAATGCAAGCACTCACCCCCAGTCAACTGATCTGGGTTTAATCCATCATCATTCTTTAGCTCACTCCGCCACCCCAGTTCAGACATGGCCATATGCAAATCAGTCTGACCCTGTGCCTCATGGGAACAGTCCAGCCCGAACTGCCAAGCCATGTCTTCCCTGGACCGGAAACAAGCATCCTGGGACCGGTTTCTGGCTAATCAGCCGTCATCAGCCAGGCTACCTTGAATCCAGTGGAAAAGTGAGCAAGGGACCCACGTCTGGGCATACCCTGCCAACTTAGGGCGAACAAAGCAAAACCAAAGGGGATGATGGACGGAGTGTTGAACAATGCAAGCACTCACCCCCAGTCAACTGATCTGGGTTTAATCCATCATCATTCTTTAGCTCACTCCGCCACCCCAGTTCAGACATGGCCATATGCAAATCAGTCTGACCCTGTGCCTCATGGGAACAGTCCAGCCCGAACTGCCAAGCCATGTCTTCCCTGGACCGGAAACAAGCATCCTGGGACCGGTTTCTGGCTAATCAGCCGTCATCAGCCAGGCTAGCTTGAATCCAGTGGCAAAGTGAGCAAGGGACCCACGTCTGGGCATACCCTGCCAACTTAGGGCGAACAAAGCAAAATCAAAGGGGATCATGGATGGAGTGTTGAACAATGCAAGCACTCACCCCCAGTCAACTGATCTGGGTTTAATCCATCATCATTCTTTAGCTCACTCCGCCACCCCAGTTCAGACATGGCCATATGCAAATCAGTCTGACCCTGTGCCTCATGGGAACAGTCCAGCCCGAACTGCCAAGCCATGTCTTCCCTGGACCGGAAACAAGCATCCTGGGACCGGTTTCTGGCTAATCAGCCGTCATCAGCCATGCTAGCTTGAATCCAGTGGCAAAGTGAGCAAGGGACCCACGTCTGGGCATACCCTGCCAACTTAGGGCGAACAAAGCAAAACCAAAGGGGATGATGGACGGAGTGTTGAACAATGCAAGCACTCACCCCCAGTCAACTGATCTGGGTTTAATCCATCATCATTCTTTAGCTCACTCCGCCACCCCAGTTCAGACATGGCCATATGCAAATCAGGCTGACCCTGTGCCTCATGGAAACAATCCAGCCAGAACTGCCAAGCCATGTCTTCCCTGGACCGGAAACAAGCATCCTGGGACCGGTTTCTGAGTAATCAGCCGTCATCAGCCAGGCTAGCTTGAATCCAGTGGCAAAGTGAGCAAGGGACCCACGTCTGGGCATACCCTGCCAACTTAGGGCGAACAAAGCAAAACCAAAGGGGATGATGGACGGAGTGTTGAACAATGCAAGCACTCACCCCCAGTCAACTGATCTGGGTTTAATCCATCATCATTCTTTAGCTCACTCCGCCACCCCAGTTCAGACATGGCCATATGCAAATCAGTCTGACCCTGTGCCTCATGGGAACAGTCCAGCCCGAACTGCCAAGCCATGTCTTCCCTGGACCGGAAACAAGCATCCTGGGACCGGTTTCTGGCTAATCAGCCGTCATCAGCCAGGCTAGCTTGAATCCAGTGGCAAAGTGAGCAAGGGACCCACGTCTGGGCATACCCTGCCAACTTAGGGTGAACAAAGCAAAACCAAAGGGGATGATGGACGGAGTGTTGGACAATGCAAGCACTCACCCCCAGTCAACTGATCTGGGTTTAATCCATCATCATTCTTTAGCTCACTCCGCCACCCCAGTTCAGACATGGCCATATGCAAATCAGTCTGACCCTGTGCCTCATGGGAACAGTCCAGCCCGAACTGCCAAGCCAATTGGGTGTAAGCTAATTTTGCCATGTTTAAAGGAGAGAGCACAAACACTTTAGCACTGGTCAGAGGGTTGAAGTGCTCAGAGTTCTTGACCCAACAAAAGTGGATTAAGCAAAACAGAAGGGGTGAAGGCCAAAGGTTTGGGGTGATCCTGCAGATAGGGCCAGGTCTAACAGGTAACCACACAGAAAGAGAATAAAACAGCAGTTCTTGTTGTAAATGTCAATGAGAAAAATAAGAACATCTCCAGCATTTTAGCAAGTTGAATCACATCCTACACCTGACAGCTATTTTTAAAGCTACGCTAAGTTAGGTAAAGTAATGAATGACATGCCTGCTTGTCAAGTTTTTAATATGGACTGCACCACATTCCTTTTAAACAGCAAGTCTGGCTGTTTATTATCAGAGTTATGCCAAGGGAGGAAAATACAAGTGACTTGGTGAAGGGCAAGAGTCTAAGAACAGCTCCCAGCTTTGGCCACTAGCTCTGATTGAGGGTGGATCTGGATTGGTCAAATCCTGGAGTTTTTCTAGGGTTATGACCACTGATTTGATCAAATGTTTTCAAAATAGGACAGGTTTGGGACATTGCTATCTCTTGAGACTAAACTAATGTGACCTAAAACACATAAGCTTTATTTACATCAAGGAAGGTTCCATATTCTAATGGAAGCATACATTGGAAGTCGCCTTGCTGACATAAGCAACATTTTAAGCACTATGTCATCCCGCATGGGAGAGCTTCATTGTGTACATTAGGAACACAACATAACACGTCTGCCTACACTGGAGGCTACCATAAACATCAATGTTTTGCACGGGAAGTAGAATTTCACGTTTTCTATTAAAGATATGAAAGGAATGAAAGCAGACCAAACTTAAGAAGCAAACTATTCTAAATGGGAACTAACAGAGTGTTCCCAACACTGCTCTGTTTGGCTCTTTTCTCCTTCCTGATGTTCAGGAATAGTTTGGTGTATTGCTGTTGTCACCAATGCTATCTTCATCTTAAATCAAGGCTTCATAAGATTCAAAGGGAGTTTCCTGTTTGCAAGTTTTGTTTCTCAAACCGATGACCCTCTACAAGAAGCACTTGTCCCTCATGTATATTATTCTGTGTACAGTGGCACTGTGACTGTTGGGAGTTAGCTGCCCTATCCTCGGAGAAATCCACAAGGGCACTCAACAAATCTTCTCCTTGTCCAATCCATGAAAATGGTATGCATTTCACTTTCAAATAGACCACAAGCCACTTAGGTGATAATTCATATGAGGGATGAAAATTTCAAGTTGTTGTAGTAGTCTAAATCCCAAAATAACATGCAAACGTCCAGAACGGGCAATGGAGAATACATCCATTTTCCAGTAACGATGGACAATACCTAAGGATCATCCACCATCAATGATGCCGCTCATATGTTGAAAAAGTATTGAACTTGCAAAGGTCCTATGTGCCTGGGTGAAGAAGGAAAGCGTGTCTTAGGCGTCTGACCAATATCTGGATTTTATCCTGGAGTGAGTGAGGAGAGAGTTCAGAAAATCCATCTTTCATGTTGTGCTCAGCATTTATTTTGCTCTGGACTTCTTGTGGCAGATTTATTAAGAATTTGTGCCACTACAAAGTCATGAAAAGTGACACAAACTGTAATATGTTTACTTTCTATCGCAATACTGTTATTTGAGCATAGGGAAATGCTTAACGTCATAGGTTAGAGCCCTCATTTTCATTTGTGGTAATACTGCACTTTTAGGCCCACAAGGTTTGCAGGTAAAACCTTGCAGATTTTGTGCATGGAAAGTACCACACTTTCTGAGTTTTGCAGTTGAAAACGGGGAAAAGCAAGCACTACTACTATGTTGTTCCCAATTTCGAGGTGCAGAACTCTGAAAGGGGATGTAATAGTGCATCAGGCAGGATTGGTATTTACTGCTTGTGGTGTTACCTCCTAGAATAATGGACTACTCACAATAAAGCCCTAAGTGACTTGCCAAAAGACATGGGCCATATTATCAAGAACGGCGATAACATTATCGCCGCTTTAGCGGCAGGAAACTGCCGCTAAAGCGGCTACAAGGGGCTTGATAATATGCCCTATAGAATTCCAATAGAAGCCCAGGTTTGATGTCCTTCACACCAGAACCTGGGCTTCTATTGGAATTCAATAGGGCATATTATCAAGCCCCTTATCGCCACTTTAGCGGCAGTTTCCTGCCGCTAAAGCGGCGATAATGTTATCGCCGTTCTTGATAATATGGCCCCAGGATTTTTAAAATTAGCAAATATATTTGGTTTTGTCACACCTAAAGTGAATACTTTTGAGGAATGTGAAAGCAGCTGTTCTGAGTATATTCAGTTGCATATTGATCATTTATCCTGATTAGATGTATTAGAAATCTGAACTGACTTTTACAGCTTTTTTTTTTTTTTAAACAAATTTTATTATTTCTTTTATCATCATAATCTTATACTTTACATGAAGCATGTGGGATGACACTTTTAAACAAAAATGCATGGAAATCTACTTTGCATTACAGAGGTAAATGAATGTCTTTGCTGTAAATAATATATACACGCTTACAGTGTGCTACATTTCCCATAGTAATTATCACATCACGTATTTGTAAGCCTCACATCTTCCAGTCCAGATCTAATTCCACAATTCTTCACGCTTCAGGCTATTACTAAACTAAAAAACAAACCCCCAACAAAACCCCTCCTCCCCCCTCCCTACAGTCCCTTTGTCGACATATAAATCTACCTTGTATACATATGGCCCATAACGGTAGCTTAGCTTACAGCAGCCCTGTACAATTAACTATTATTGCAATTTACTAATAAATATATGTCGATCCTGTTCATGGTATGCTTGTTTGCATGTACATCGTTCGGGGCGTTACTATAGATTGCTCTTCCATCTGACTCTACTGAGTGCCCTGAGGGGTGGTAATAGAGTCCAGGTCTTGTGCTTTCAGGGCTTCTAACATAATATCCCAATCTAATGCTATCGGGTTCTTACGCAGGCCCCTAGCCTCCTCCCTCCGGATTTCAGCACTTTCCACCCTGCCCCAGCGGAGCAGATCATTATACCACGCACGAGCTGAAGGGGGATTCTTGGACTTCCAACGCATTGTAATTGCCCGCGTTGCCAGTAGCAGCGACAGGTCCACAAATCTGTATTGTACTTTGTATTTGGTGTATGACTTATGAAGACCCAGAAGGCACTCTTCCATAGTATTAGGTATGTTCCTATGTGTGGCTCCTTGCGTGTAACATCTAACCGCATCCCAAAATTCTCGTAGGCGCGGGCAGGACCAGACCATATGGGCTAGGTCAGCTCCCTCACAGTGGCATCTCGGGCAGTGATGTTGGGTCTGCGGGAACATCCTATCTAATCTGTGTGGGGTAAGGTATGCCCTATGTAAAATCATTGTTTGAATAAACTTAAATTTGGCATTACGGGAGGTTTTCCGGGGGTGTTCTATGATTCTCTCCCATTCCTTGTCCTCAATGGCCCTTCCTATGTCTTCCGCCCATGCATTGCGTAATGGAAGAAGGGCAATCTCTGTATGTGCCCGAATACCTATATATAGCCATTTTATCAGGTGTCTCCCATGGCCCATATAATGTAGTGCTTTAATCAGTTCGTGGTTGGTGGGTTCCTGTCTTTGTGGAGCCCAATGTATTTTGACATAATGGGTTAGTGCCGCATGGACCATATACAAGTGTCCCGGTGCCCCCGTCTCCCGAACAAAGTTGTCATGATCCAGTAGCTGCCCATCATTAAATAAGTCAGATACCGTGCTAATTCCTACTTCCAACCAAGGCGTTAGTGTACGTTTTGTTAGCCTCCCGACTGCTAGTGGTATACCCACTAAGGGGATGTTGCCGGCATACGCAGGGTGCACGCTTGTGTACTGTAGCGCAGCCTTCCAACATTGCAGAGCTATATGTAGTAAGGGTGGAAGATGGTGAGGGTGTTTGCACCTCGGTAATAGCAGTGTGTGTAGGGCCCCATTACTTATATCTCGCTCCGTGAACCCGATTTCTTGCAGATTACGCCCTGCCGTCCAATAAGATAACCATTGCAACTGGCAGGCGTAGTAATACGCTCTAAGATCCGGCACTCCTAACCCTCCCCTTCTCGTACCTAGCTGGAGCTTTCGAAGGCTTATCCTTCTCCTGCCTTTCCCCCAAACAAGATCAATAAGTAAGGTGTTTAAGAGTTTAAAGGTAGTTTGAGGGACCAATAGAGGCAAATTCGTAAAATAGTAAATCAATCGTGGGAGAATCACCATCTTCGTTATAGCCACTCTGCCCATCACTGACAGTGGTAGCGTGGTCCAAAATGCAACGCTAGAACGCAGGGCACTGATTGCTCTGTTAAGGTTACCTTCCAGCATGTCAGCAGGGGTCCTGTATACATGAATGCCCAGGTACTTGAACGTATGCGGGACCACCTTTAGTGTCATGGATCCAAATGTAACATCTGTGGGCGCGGCGTGTTCGCAAAAGAAAAAGGCATGGGACTTTGCTTGGTTAATGGCCAATCCGGATATATGCTCAAAGGTGGCAAAGATCTCCGCGAAGGGGGCCAGATCTGACCGAAGATTTTTGATGTAAAGGACAATGTCGTCCGCATATGCCGAGAAAAGGTGTGTTGTAGACCCTATCTCTATACCCAATTCCCGTGTATCTCTACGTAACCGTAGCGCCAGGGGCTCCAGCGCCAGTATAAACAATAGTGGCGAAAGTGGGCAACCTTGCCTCGTCCCTCTAAATATCGGGTATTCTGCCGATATGTGCCCACCCGTTCGAACGCGGGCAGTAGGTGCGTTGTACAACAATCTGAGCCAGTTAATATACCCCTTTGGGAGCCCAAACTTCATCAGCGCTTTAAACATGTACCTCCATTGCAATGTGTCAAACGCTTGGCGTAGGTCTAACGATATGCATCCCGCATGAGCATAGCGCTCCGGGGCAGTCAACATAAGGTGGTGCAGACTCCTAGTGTTTAGAGATGTGCTCCTAGCCGGTAAGAAACCTGTCTGATCTATGTGGATCAACTTGTTCAGAAGGGGCAGAAGCCTATTTGCCAGCACTTTACCCAGTATCTTGTATTCCGTCGCCAGTAATGACAATGGGCGATAGCTCGCCATGTCCGTAGGATCCCTACCTGGTTTCGGGAGCGAGACCACCAGTGCCTGCGCCGTGGTAAGGGGTAGTGCCCCTTCCTTCAGCGCTGTATTATATAAGTGCACTAGGTTGGGTAAGAGTGAGTCCGTAAAGGTAGTGTAAAATTCCGCAGGTAACCCGTCTAGTCCCAGCGTTTTATTTCGCGGGAGCCCATTTAGTGCTATCTTAATTTCCATTGCAGTGATGGGACCTGCCAGTCCTTCCAGGGCTTCCGCTGTCAGTTGGGGATAGGATAGTGCCTGTAGAAAGTCATCTGTGCAATCCTCCTCCCTATCCACAGGCTTGCTGTATAATGAGGCATAATACTGGCAGAAAGCTGCATTAATGTCGTTTTGGGTGTGCACCGGTTCGCCCGACAGGGTAGCTACTTCATTGATCACAATTGTGGGGGAGTCCTCTCGCAATATCTTCGCTAACAGTGTCCCCGACTTGTCCGCCTCGGAGTGGCACAACTGCGTGTACCTCTGATAGTCTATGTGTCGGAGGGAGTCTAACAACTCAACGTGCCTGATACGCACTTCTTGAAGTGGCACCTGCTTCTCTTTGTCATGTACTGCTTCCTGTTCCAACTTGTCCATCTTGTGTTCTGTTTCCACGAGGGATTTTTGAACCTCCTGCCTGGCGCCCACTGTCACACTTATTGCCCTACCTCGTATGACCGCCTTAAAGGCGTCCCACTCTATCAGTCCGTTAGAAGCTGTGTTACTGTTCTCAGCGAAATAATTGGTAATAGTGTCTGCTATTGTGGCCCGGAATGCCATGTCTTCCAGCAACTGCGGCCAGAGCCTCCATGTAGGCACTGGAGTAGGTATCCTGCCCCACGTAATCTCTATCTCAAGTGGGTTGTGATCGGAAAAGGTCTTTGCTAGGTATGTGGAGTGTGTGACTTGCATCGCTATCGTGTTCGAGCAGAATGTCCTATCTATCCTTGTGTGTAGCATATGTACCGGGGAGTAAAAAGAATATTCCCTGTGCGTCGGGTGCCGCATTCTCCACACATCACTTAATGCCCATCCCTGTGCCCAACCGCTGAGAGCCTTTGCCTGCTTAATCACCCCGCACCGTTCAAAGGGGGATGGGACCTATCAAGGTCAACGTCCATTATTGCATTATTGTCCTCACCTATTATCCAGGGATGCATCTCCCAGCCCGCCAATGCCAGGTTTAGGGTGGCTAGAAATTTTTCCTGCTCAAAATTCGGCGCATATGTGCTACCTAGTACTACCTGTTGACCATCAAGGGACCCGCGTATAAAAAGATAGCGTCCCTGCTGATCAATTCTTTGTTCTAGGGGCTGAAATGGCACACCGTGTCTCACCCAGATGGTGACTCCCCGTGCGTACCCAGAGTAACTAGTGGAGAAGACCTGCCCCCTCCATTTCCTACGTAATTTCACCGCCTCCTGTTCCACCATGTGGGATTCCTGCAGATAGACTATATGTGCTTTGCGCCTCAGCAGGTGAGCGTAAATTCTATGACGCTTATGTACAGAGCCCAGTCCCCGAATATTCCACGTTATTACCTTGTATGTGTTGGGTAAATGCATTGCAAAAACGCGGCGTGCAGTATAACAGGTAAGAACATACATGTGCTGCTAGACAGCCAACCCATGGTATACTGAAAAATGGGACTGTTTCCCCCCCCATATACCCCAATACTCGGTCCGGTCGAAGAACTGTACCGGTCCAGAAACCAAAACATAGTGAACAAAACTATGCCCTGAACAAAAGCAGCATTCGCAAATTGGGGATCGTTACCAACACCGTCCATGGGGTGCATACCCACACTCCAGCATAAACTCGAGCTCCATCTCTACTGAAACCCGGGCTAACAAAATACAATCACAGTTACACACAGCGTCAATACCATAGTTCCACAAAAAGGATACATTAACGTCCATTATGGCAGGTCCATAAACAACATCATCCTCTGGCGGTCAGCCAAACACACCATCCGCCGTCTGCGGGGTCACAGTGGGGAAGAGGGCCACGCTGCCCTCAGAGTCCGACCCATTCCCTGTTCCGACCGAGGAGGAGGAGTCCTCAATCAACGTAGGCTGTCTGAAGGTAGCGGCCGTCTCAATCGCTTGTTGCTTGCCCTGGTGCATTTGTTGCTGCGTGGGGTTGGTCCGTCGGTAGTTCCTGCGTATCCTCCCGCTGCGCCGGATGTTCGACATATCCACTCGAGAAGAGCTGCGCTGCATACACTGGGAAGCATTATCCCCGGTCCCCACCGGGTCCATCACCTCCAACCATTCCTCAGCGTCTCCCGGACTTACAAAGAAGTGCGTTTTCCGGTCATAAATAATTTTCAGTCGGGCCGGGAACAGCAATGCGTATTTCAGATTCAGGTCCCTCAGTTTCTTCTTAACTCCCATGAAGGAGGATCTCTGTCTTTGGACTAGCAGCGTATAATTCGGGTAAAGCGATATCCTGCTGTTCTCGAAATGAATCTGAGACCTCTCCCTGGCTTTCTGCAAAAGCGTATCCCGGTCTCTGTAGTTCAGCAGCCGGACAATGAGGGGTCGGGGGGCCCCCGGTTTCGGCCGGCCAGTGGGTATTCTGTGTGCGCGCTCCACGCAGTATTGGGTAGAGAGGCCTTCTGCAGCAACATGGTCACGGAACCACTGCTCCATATATCTAGCTGGATCATCTCCCTCGCTTTTTTCCGGCAGCCCAATGACCCGTACATTATTCCTCCTTGCCCTTCCTTCCGCGTCCTCCACCCGGTCCATCAATGTAGCAACCTGCTGTTGGAGTTGGTGTATGTGGGTCGTGTTCTGAGCTTGTTGTGGAGAAAGATCTGCTAGCGCCACCGCGTGATCCTTTACCTTATCCGCTAGCTTCGCGTGGTCCACCTTAAGTAGCGTGAATCCGGTCGTAAGGGCTCCGATTTGTTGCTCGATGGCTTTCCTTGAGTCTCTAACCTCTTGTAGGATAAGATCCAGTTCATCCGCATTGTCCGCCATCTGGGTAGGCGGTATGCAGCTAGGCGTCTGTGAGGCCTCTCCAAGGTTGTCCTGGCCGTGAGTGGGTTCCGCACTCGGGCCAGCGTCCTGCTGTTTTCCCCTGTTGCGGCCCATTACAGCTTGCCCGGGCCAATGAGTGCGGGAGAAGACCACCCCACCAGGGTATGAGAGACACAGCGGCTCCACTGCGTCACCACCACTAAATGCCACCGGCCAACCACTCCAGAGCTCACTGTGGGGCTTGAACCAAGTGTATTGTGCAGGAATAGTATGGGGGGGCAACTCCGTATCCGCGTCCTCCGGCAACAGCGACGTCCGTCGGCCTGTGCGCACCGCTGACCAGTTAACTGTCCAGGACTACCTTAACAGCGTCTATGTCGCAGCTCCCCAGTCCTGGCAACCTCGCTGTGGGGCTAGAGGTGTAGCAAGTGTCCCCTTTGGCTTTAGGAGGGACTCCCCATCCCACTTGTGTCAGCTTCAGCAACAGCACACCTCAGGAGCTCAAGCAATATTACAGGCCCCTGCTCATAGTCTCGGAGTTACTGCGTAGGCCAGCCAGGGACATGCCTCCTCAGCCACTCGCAGGAGTCCCTACACCATGTGCCTCCAGATCTTTGTGGCACCTAGGCGCCAGTCGCCCTCTCTCAGTGCGCGCCAGCACTCACCGCAGCTCCCGGAGGGAGACGCCGAAGGCCCCACAGCAGCCGCGGCCTCGCGTAGCCTCCAGTCCAAAGGCCCGCTACTGTGGCGTAGTTACACTCGCCACCGGCCTTGCACTGTTGCACCCGGAGTCGTTCCGCGATCAGAGCGGCACACTCCCACAGCCGGGCCAGGGTCTCCGGTCACACTCCTCGCTAGTGCCCAGTGGAGGCGCGTCCAACAGGCAGCCTCCCCGCCTCTCGAGCCGAGGAGCTCCGCGCGTCTCTCTGTTTCCCGCACAGGGCCCGGTCGTCAGCTCTCGCCACAGCGCCCCACCAGCAGTCCGAAAAGCGGGTCTAACCGTCAGCTTCGCTTTCCGGTGTCGGTGCCTGCCGTTCTGGAACTTTGGACGCCGTGTGCAGCCAGTAAATGCCCGGATTAATGAGCCCGGGTTCGGAGCTCCACTAAGTCGTGGCCGCCATGTCCGGCAGTTGGCCACGCCCCCCAACTTTTACAGCTTTGATCAACAAAAACCCAGCCCTAAAATTGTCTTCCTAATTAAAGAAAGGCCAGTAAAAGCCTCAAAAACACTTACTTTCCCTAGCAGATTCTATTTTTTCACAGATGATTTATCATTTAGGAATGAGTGTCTTTGTCTTCCTATTGCGTTGTTCTCCCTTCACTATTGGGATCAGAATTATTACATAGGTCTGTAATGCCATTTAAGACCATATAATCATGAAAAAAGCTTAAACCATTTGTGAATGGCCCTCTTTCATGTCCTTGGTGATAAGTAAAGGCAGTGCTTGTGGCCAACAAATGTTAACTCTTTATAAGGAAAGCAGGTTTCTGAAGGTGGTAATGCGTGGAAATAATGTTTTGGGATATTTGCTGTGTGCCATTTTGGTATGGTGGTGATGGATTTTTTTTTGCGCCGCTGTGTTGGGACTGCATCATTAGTATGTTGCTATTTTGATTGATTTGTTGTATTGTGCCCCTTTACGTTTGAGTTGTGCTGTTATATTGCTTTATGTATACCATTGTATTATTCTGTGTTATTTGGGGGAGAGGATGTGGCATCAACAACCTGTGATTCTGGGCAAATCACTTAATCTCCCCGTGCCTACCAAAAATTAATGGGCCATATTATCAAGAACGGGCGATAACATTATCGCCGCTTTAGCGGCAGGAAACTGCCGCTAAAGCGGCGATAAGGGGCTTGATAATATGCCCTGTAGAATTCCAATAGAAGCCCAGGTTTGATGTCCTTTACACCAGAACCTGGGCTTCTATTGGAATTCTATAGGGCATATTATCAAGCCCCTTATCGCCGCTTTAGCGGCAGTTTCCTGCCGCTAAAGCGGCGATAATGTTATCGCCCGTTCTTGATAATATGGCCCAATGTGTACTCGTGTAACACAACTGGAGCCCATCTAACGCGCTCTGATACCTTCAGGTCAAGTTCGTGCTATATAAAACTCCGGAAAAAAAAATCTCTGCTGTTTATTTTCCATGTATTAACAACCGCTGCTACATTTCCCGCCAAAAGCAGCACGTGCCTTTAACTCTCCTGTGGTGAGCAACCAAACACCTCTGTCACAGGCGGTAAGTTAATGGTGCTTCAAGTCTTCAATTATTTAAGCCACCAGCCAGCCTAAGAGTATTGCAGAGGCCTGTCTTGAGGTTAGCACTTGCAGTGCTCACTTAGGGTGATACTGACCCTCCAAGCTCTGTTAGGTTGATCAGTTTTCTAGTCACTGAGCAACGACTTACAAGGTAATGCAGCCTATGGCAGGTACCCATGCTGAAGTCCTTTGATGTATGGATACTGGGCTCAGTTCAAGGCACGGTGCAGACAGCAGAGTTGTCATCGGGCTGTTTTCGATCAGGGTGGGTTTTCTGTTTTCTCAGGGTTGAATGCTGAGGCTAAGCAGAGACAGCAGGAGGGGGGGCTTGGAGTGTTAATGTCTTCAGTACGTAAACATGAAAATAAGGATTCTGTGCATAAAGGAGAGAGTAGAGAACTCCCTGAAGTTTTTAAGGCTTCCAAAACAAATTTCAGATTGGAGCCAATGTTAATATAGACAGAATTTCCAGGGAATGCGTCATGCCATGGGGGTCCTTTGCAACAGTCATGCAGTGTGTGTAAATAATGACACCCATGTTCGCGGCCTCCCCACGACGCTGCCACCTTGTAACACAGACTGTTTACAGTGACTTTGTAAATACAGCATTGCGCCTACTAATGTTAGTATGCACAGTTTGATAAATATGACTGACATCTAAAATTATTATCATACTCTCGTCTAGCACTTAGACACTGTGTACAGTGGAAACAGACACAGTGCTGTCTTCGGAAAGTGAAAACGCAGACGCATAACACGATCAGCTCCTGTTTTACGTACGTTTGCATTATCGTGTCTTCCACAACATACTCCGCTCGATATTCAGAGCAATACTATTCAACTGACATGTATATATCAGGCACTGAAGGTATCCTTTAGAGCATGGCCTTAAATAAGGTGCAAAAACTCCATGGCGTAATTAAGTTTGGGCCGGTTTGCTGCCACGCTTCCGTGTTAAAATTAGACTTCTGAACAAAAATGGGCAAAAAATGCGTAAATACTTTTTGGCACTTTTTGCACCTTTATATGGATGTTTGGCAAAAATCACTTTCTGTTGTGCCTCCTGTTGAGGTGACACTCATAAGACCAGCAGACGCCTCCGCTGCTCAGTCCCGAGCAGAGCCCTGAGCAGCAGCAACTAAATTGTTCATGCTTAGGAGCCAAAGAACTATGGGGTATATTTATCACAGTTTGTGCTGCCCTTGCGCCACGCATACGGGCACAAAGTCAATGCAAAACCTAGAATTACCATTTAATAAGCCACGCAAAGCCATCTTACGTGGACCTGTTTAGCTTGGTAAATGCGCAGTAAGGCAAGGCAGCGCAAGTCGCTGACTTGCATTACTGTGCCCCAGGAAGGCATTCTATGGGTGGAGTGGGGGTATTCCCACGCACCCACCCATGGATTTTGCTGCATTCACAGATTAACCATTAGTGGTAGACCTGGGGATGCGCCAAGATGCTATGCCTCTCCAGAGGAGGCACAATAAGGAGAAATATGCTTATTTACCATGTCTTTTTCTCCTATGTGTGCTGCATGCATTCTTCAGCGCACAGATGAAAAAACCTCAGAGATTGTTTTTGTGCAGGAAGGTGTCCCTTCCAGCACAAAAACAATCTTGCCTAAAAGTAGGCACTCTTACTCCATCGTGCAAGGGTGCCTGCATTTGCTCTAGGCAGCAGTTTGTGCGCCAGCACGGTCAGAGAACAGGAATGCACCATTTAATGTTAAATACAGCGCATTCCTCCCACTCCTTTCCACCAGTGCAGCAAGGTGGCTTGCTGAGTTGTGTTGAGTGAATATTTGATGAAAATACGCCCCAAAGTGTTTTTGGTGTGGGGCTTCAGACATGCACCAAAGATTTCCTGAGTCTAGATGTCCTGCATTTCTTGACTGCTGGCAATGATCACCTGCGGGGAATGAGCGACCTAAAGTTTTCCTGAGGCAAGGTAAGGTAAAATTCAAAAACGTTGCCCACCTTTGTGAAGACCACAGATTCCTGACTTTGATGGTGAACTTTACAGGTTCTGTGCCCTTAGGATAAACCAGAGCCAACTCGCCGCCGTTGGTTGTTGTAACTGTAGTTAGGGTTGTATTGAGTATTGTTTGTGAACAGGCTCTGGTCACTTCAATGATACTGAAGGTGTACGAGTCTGCTTTCTTATCTGCGTCCTCTTTCATCCTTGTGATCTGCAGCTGGGAGTGACCAGCTATCCAGGATTTAGCTGTGGAGTCTGGTATTTTAGATTGAAAACAATGGTGTATTAATACACCATCAACAGAGGTCTTCTGTCCCTTAATTACAGTAAGTACACTCTTTGCCATTGTGACTTTAGCCTGATGGGAGCCTAGCTTTGGCTTTCAGCAGACACAACAACACCCTGTTGCAGGAAGTGACACCTAACCCGTGCCACATCATGAGGGTATGCACAGGGAAAAGCCACCTCTGCAGCTGACTCACTATGGACACATGCATGCTCCATTCTTGCTGTGGTCACTTGGGGTCAGAGTGCAAGGAGTGCTGCCCTTAGGGCCGCCAACATCACAGCGGCATAAACCATGACTGGCTCAGGATTCACATGCATGGGATGATCGAAGCCCAGAGGGGCGTGGTGCTTAGCAAGACTAGATGACTGAAGTGCCAAAAGAGTGAAGGAGATCAGGGAACGGAGGGAAACTGGCCTGGTGAGGGACAAGGTCCCCAAAGAATGAGCAGGAAACTGGGAGAGTGGGAAAGGAAAGCTCTCTCTCTCTCTCTCTCTCTCTCTCTCTGGAGGCTGGGGTGGTGGGGTCACAGGCTGGCATGGTGTAGATGTAGTGCACGTTGATGGGGCACCTTCCTGTCAGAGCTCAACACCTGTTTCTCTCCAGTCACGGAATCAGCACCCAATCTCTGAACACTTCTATTTTTCTTCCAACTCTACAATGTCTCCACACCATCTAGTCTATACAGTGCATCATTCCTGTCAGCAATCTTCTGAGCACTGGCATTTTCTGCTCTGATGTATCTTGTGTGCTGCATCTTGTGCCTAACATTGCACCACTTAGCAGTATACACATACTTCTTCTAGGTCAGGTTGTGTACCCCAGAGTAAAATCTGCATATAATTCTGATCCTCCACCAGCCCTGCCATGGTCTAATGGTAATATGTTTTGGCATAATCGTGTTAATTCCTGGCATAATATGTGTATCCATGCCATAATGTTCCAGCTCCCAGCACAGCGTTAGCTCTGGTATAATGATTGTATTTCCTGAAAAACTGTGTACGACCATGAGAGGGTGGTACACACTTCTGACACAATGGTGGTCTGCTTTAATGGTGGTGATTCTAAGTATATTGTAGTCATGCATGGCGTCGTAGTGTCCACTTCTAGTTGAAAGCTGGTCTTAGTATATTGGTGTTAATTGTGGGAATCCATAACATTACGGCACCACATTCTTGTTAATTCTGGTCTCTGCCTTTATATGGTAATTGTAGGGATATTGTGGCTATTTTTCCTGAAGACTTTCGCCTGTAGCATAATACTGGCCCTAGCATTATATGGCAATTCTTGCCGTACATTGGTATCCATTTGCAAGCACTACCAGTGAAATACAAGTAAAGTGGTGACTTGTGGCGTGAAGCAATATTTGATGAGGGGTGGAACAGAGTTTCCTTGTAGGTTGCTCTGTTTCTGCACAAGCCATGCCTTCAGGCTTAGTAAATATTTCTAATATGCCTATTTTATCAGTTTGCTCACTCACAAACATACCTTTTCATCGATTCATGTACTTATTCATAAAACCATGCTTTGGCTCAACCATTCATTCTTCTATACAGCCATCTATTGATTCACTGACAAAATCACCATCTACCTATGCACTCATTCATCCATTGGTGCATTCAATTACTCACTCATTCAGACATGCTGTCATTCTGCCAACCATTGGCTCTTTCTCACATATATCCACTTATCCTTGGAGACAATGATTGTTAGAAATGGTGTTTCTGGTTGGCTAGGGCATGCACTTAAGCCAGGCAAAACCCACCACTCTAGCCAGGGTAAGAGAGTTACACACACAAGATAACCCCTGCTCACCCCCTTGGTAGCTCGGCAGAGCAGTCAGGCTTTTCCCAGAGGCAGTGTGTAAAGCATTTGTGCAACTCACACACCCACCAGTGACACACTAGGCACACCACAAAAAGAGACTCCACCGAAGGTTAGATAAAAAATATCCTTTGTATTATACATAAAACACGTAGACCACAATCACTTAAATCACTTTGTCATTAGGCAATTGTCATAATAAGGCATAGATCATAAATCGCTTTGCCATAAGGCAATTGTCATAAAAACAACCATTAGTCAATGACTTATAAATTGCACAGCTTGGAAAACATCATGAAAAACAACACCCTACACCATCCCTGTACATATTGTGACGTTCCAGAAAGGATACTCATTATCCTGTCTGTATAAGGTATGAGCACAACATACATCGTAAGTCAGGGCTTGGAATGCCCACACAATGAAACGAAAAACACATAAATCACCCAGGGTCATCATCAGCACCCTAATCATGAAATAACACTACATGCGCATCAGCAACAGTTATCCCCAATAGGCAAATGAACCCTCAATCGGTATGAGCCCTGATGAAGTGACGGTACTCCACCCATAACGTAGGGCCCAGGAGCCTCTGCGCCTACTATGGCCATGAAATCCAGCAAGAAAGAGCCCAAGTTATGGCAAGCAATTCCCTGTGAACCCTGGAGCCGGGCACACCGGTGCTCCTGTGAGGCAGCACCCGGTGAGGGGGGGTGCAACAAGGCAGCTGCCGCGAACGTGCAGTGCAGCTGCTACGCTTGCAGTACACTCGTCGGCTGGCAGACCCCGCCCGCTGGTGCAGTCATCACTGTGGTCACGCAGAGGGCCGGCCCTGTAGACTAGGGATGGGAATGCACGTGGCAGTCTTCACAGCACTCTCAGTGTGCTCCTTTCGCTGGTCTCCACCCGGAGGTTGGGCCCTGCCCATTGGCAGTCATCAGCATTCCCTGGCAATGCAGGGGCTCTGACCTGGGCTTCCTTCCTGCTCCTCTGGTGGTTGCTTAGCAATCGGGACTCTGGGTGGTCACGTTGTTTCCAGCCGGGTGGCCGCGCCCTGATACCTTCCAGACCTTTTAGCAAATAAAATGCGCTCCTCATGCGCTTTCACTTCTTTATGGTAAGAATCAAGGAAGGAGGAAGCGCTCTTCAGGCAACACACAGCGCTCCCCACGCACTTGCTGAAAGCACACGCTGGTGCCCTACAATAAAAGCGCTCAACATGCGATGATCAGGGAACCAGGGTGCTGACCCATACAGCGCTCCTCACATGGTTTGCTTGAAAAGTTGAAGAACAGTCTAGTCCTTCCCCAGCCCCAGCAAGGAGCAGCACCTGCAGGCCATCCCACCCCACACAAATGAGGGGCAGCACTCCTCATACAGCTTCCAGCCGCCCTTCCAGGCAGGCGACTTTTAGATCCAGCAAAGGATCTTTCCTGAAGTCTTTTATCTCCCTGAGATTTCCAACAGGAGGCAAGCACACACAAGCCCTTGGAGTTTCACTACAAGTAGGATATCACTGCAGGGCAAAAAGAGTCAGTCCTTTTCCTCCACCACAGGCAGAAGCAGCAACTGCAGGCCACCCCACCCCTCACAAAGAAAAGGCAGCGCTCCTCACACAGTCCTGCCGCTTTTCTTCTTGGCAGGGTCCTCCTGTTCCTTGAAGTAATCTAAAGTCCTGGGGTTTTAGGTCTAATACTTATACCCCATTATGCCATTGTTCTCTTTGTGGCAAGAGTCTCTGAACCCAGTCCAAACCAGTCTGGTCTTCGCTGGTGCAGCATGAACACAGGGGGTGGAGACAGCATTGTGCAAAGGTGTTACAGCCTATTCAGTTGCAATCAAAACTCCTACCACCACTCTAAATGCAGACCAGGTCTATGCAGCCCAGAGATGAGTCACCCAGGCAAGGCAGGGCACACCTCAACCCCCCTTGTTACTGTCTAGAGTGAATGCACATCCCCAGCTCCTATCACTCCAAAACCAGACGCTGAATACACAAATAGTCAGAGGCACACAGAATGGCCAAGTAAGAAAATGCCCACTTTCTAAAAGTGGCATTTTCAAATACACAATTTAAAAACCACCTTTGCCAAAAGGTGCGTTAAAAAATTGTGAGTTCAGAGAGCCTAAATACAATTTTTCTATCTTGTCCTTATTGGAAGTTACACATGTAAAATTGTTCCAGTGTAGCCCCAATGATAGCATATGTGACAGACAGCCTTTCAATAGTGAAAAACGAAATACCCAATATTTCACTATCAGGACATGTCACACAAACCAGTACATGTCCTACCTTTTACATACCCTGGACATTGCCCACTGGGGTACCTTGGGCCTTAGTGGTGCAAGGAAAGGGAAGGTTTGCACTTGCCAGGGCAACATGGCAGTTTAAAACTGCGTTCGCAGACACTACAGTGGTAGGTCTGAGACACTACAGTGGTAGGTCTGAGACACATTTACAGGGCCACTCATGTGGGTGGCCCAACCAGTGCTGCAGGCCCACTAGTAGCAATTGATTTACAGGTCCTGGCACACTCAGTGCACTTTACTAGGGACTTACCAGTAAATCAACTATGCCAATCATGGATAACCAATCATATTCACATTTTACACAGAGAGCATATGCACTTTAGCACTGATCAGCAGTGGTAAAGTGCCCAGAATCCTATAGCCAATGAAAACAGGGTCAGAAAAATATGAGGCAAAAGGCAAAAAGCTTGGGGATAAACCTGCAAAAAGGACCAGGTCTAACAACGACATATATTTACAAAACAAAAGGAGAGGAAGGGATTTTCCCAAAATAGGGGGAAGATACTCCTGGTCCCCTTAAAGTCTAATAATCCAAACAAAGAAAGGAGTATCACTCAAAGACAGAAGACTGTCTATATGGTGTATATGGTGTTGGGACAGAGACACAGGGAAGGTGATTATCCTTTTCTAAAAGACCCCTCACTCACCAACCTAGTTGGTGACATGCTTCACCATTAGGGTCCCACCCGAATAGCCGAATGCTATCCGGGTGTGCTGCGACACCTGATTACAGTGGAGCTGGTTGTTGTGTGAAGTGAGAAGTGAGTGACTTAATCGTGTGGTTTAAAAATTGGCCAGATATGACCCTTTGAAAGGCTTTATTCTTGGGTAACTGGACAATATTAAAAGTAATATGATGCCAAGAGGGTTAAATTGACCTTCCGGTATCTCTTGATAAAAATAAGTGCAGTGAAGAAGTGCATTAAACGGTCAACATGTTTCAACCTATGAATGGTACTACTAGGCTTTCTTCAGGACCAGTGGTAGTGACCCGGGAGGTATACACTCGCTAAGGTGTACCCTACCCTTGGTCACTGAAACCGAACCATGTACTCACGGTCAGGTGTCCTTTTCTTCAATTCGAAAAAGGAAATAATTGAAAGCGCGATGGTTTCGTGCTTCATGGGAGTCAGGGTCGTAGTAAAGCTCCCTACGTGATTTGGTGGAGCTATTCACCGGCTGTTACGCCTACCCAAACGGACCCGTTGTCACTCCCCGCAGACATACACAAACATGCCAATGAATGAAGACATTTCCACTTTAAAAAACATTCCAGATCTTTTGACTTTGTCAATGCCTGTTTTTTGAAGCAGTCAAGATGTATGGATTTTGTGGCTTAATGTCAATATACCTATTTGAAGCAAACATTGCACATGGGCTTATGGTAACATACTAAAACCCTCATTTTGGCTCGCCCAGAAAACAGCCCACATTTTCTCCACTGAGTTACCATTACCAAAGGTATCGGTATAACCCTGCTGGTAGGGAAAGTTCTGCCCATAACAAGTGGGACACTGAGGGTCCTCTTAGAAATGAGGATTTACCTAGGGAATCAGCAGTTCTGGATCCAGTTCCAAGTTCTTCATTTTCCTCCAGATTTTTATTCAAAATAAACAGATTTGCTAAAATAAAGCAGATCACATAATTCCGAAGGAGCAGGTAACAGCTGCCACAGGTCCCATTAGAATTAAGAGGCCCCTCGTAATGAGGGCCTAAGAATGAAAATTCGAACAATTTATTTACAGTAAGGACATTTTTCGAAAAGTAAGATAGTATCTCCGAGTATCATGCAATGCCTTTAGCTGCTTAGATTAAGTCACTTATAAAAGTTGGACCAAGAGGAGAGGCCCGAAGGATGTAAACATTATGTAGGCACCAAAGTAACTCATTTAGAAACACCAGGGACCCTGCTTTGCACAACACAATCTGTATTATTCTGGTGCTGTTCAAGTCACTTGTTATATATCCTCATTCATAATTATTTTATGAGTTTGGCTGATACTAGAGTGGTAGTAAGAATTTCCGCGCAAAGTAGCTTTATAAGATGTGGTGTCATAAATGTAAAATATTTCATTGTTTGAGTCATTTCTGATACAGTGTTGCCCAAAGTGCAAAGTTGTAACATTTGCAGAACTGTTGAATCAAGACTTTCTTACCAAATTTGTCTCTATATATTGAACAAGCAATGTAGGCATGGTCCTAGTAAGAGTTTTCTGGACATTAACAGTGCTCTGTTTACTGGAGCTCGGTACCAGAGCTTTGGCATCCAAAGCGACAAAGATGATAGTGCCTAGTTGGGACAGAAGATTTCTCTGCATGGTAGTGAACATGCCCCCCTGCCATGAGTGCCCAACTGCACTGTTGTCTGGATCCCTAGCGCTGATTTTTGTTGTCATTTGCAAACACCGAACATGCATGTGCACGATTACATTGGCCTGTCTTATGGATTGCGGTCTGTTTAGACCGGGAGGGGAGCCCAATGCGCTACCTCCTAGTTATGGAAGGTTACTGCCTTAGCCAGGAGTTAAGCAGCACAATCGCAGTGGCGGCAGCATAATGCATAATAATCAGTAGGAGTGAGCAGGTCCTTTTTAACGTGTGAATACTAAGGAGATGGAAAGGGTCAATTATTCTTAGGCCCCTTTCTTTGGTTTACAGATATCCAATTATATTTGGATAGGTCACCTCGCCCACTTGTGTCATGGCATGCTTTACCATAGGTGACCTAGGTGACCTACCACACCATGGTAAAAGTAGTATCACTATCGAGCCATTACCTCAATTAGTAGCATGGTCTGAGTGTGGTTTTCAGGGAAATTTCACCAAGACCTGGTAAAGGGGCAATAATTTGGCCAAAACATGTTGGCAAGATATATGTAATGTAAATATCTTAAATGAGTGGACAGATGATACATTTGATATTGATTACTATCCACACCTCTTGTTATTAATCAAACGCAGGTCACCAAACTAAGAAAGGAAATTTCTGAAGGGATGTCCTGAGGTATTTTTAGATCTGGATCCTTGTCTCTATCCTGTACCATTTATGAAAGAACTCTCATTGACAGCTCATCGGCTCTGCTGCTAGATGATGCATTTCAATGCTGGACCTTGCACTACAGCTCCTCATCAACAAATCTTTGACCCCGGCCCACGCAGCTCAACGCAAGGATTTTGTATCTTGATACCCAGGCCACAAGGTACTTTGTCAGTGGACTGAAGTCAGTCCTGTATCTTTCCCCCACTCCAATGCATTAGTAAATAATTAAAAAAATATATACACAACGCCTAAAGCCTCTGGACATTAAAGTCCACAACACCCTGCTCCTAAGAAGACGGGGATTTCCTGCAGTTCGCCGGGTGGGGATATTTAACGCCAGGAGGAAACCCGCGGTGCGGGACAAAATGACTAAAGCACCAGGACAACAAAGTCTACAATGCCCTGCTCCTCAGAAGGCGGGATTGCCTGCAATGTGCCTGGTGGGGTATTTAACCCTAGGAGGAAGCCTGCGTTGCGGTGCACAATGCCTAAAGCACTAGGAGGACAACAAAGTCTGCCATGCCCTGCTCCTCAGAAGGCAGGGATTGACTGCAGTGCACTGGGCAAAGTTGTTTAACCCCTAGAGCAAGCCTGCAGTGAGAGACGTGCATGAGCGGGTGCCCGGGTGAAGACTGTGCCAAGAGCTGGACAGTCCGCACCCATCTTCACCTTGGCTCTGACCTGACTGACCCACCCCTCTTTCGTCGGCCACCAAGCTTTAAACCACTCACCAATGGTAAGCGTAAGTCTGCCTCCTCCAGTGTTACTGGCAGGCCTTCCACTGTTGACTCTCGTGGGAAGTCTTCTATCATTACCTTTTTAACGTCAGCTGTGGGTGCTTTGAATGGGAAAATGACCTCAGTGGAGGAGGAACTGGCTTTGCTCTCCTCCATTTAGCCGGGGTATCAGCTGTGCTGGCCTATTTTATCTCTTCCCCAACTACTACTGTCGTGTAGCTCCTATAGTACCCCTGCAGGACCTGCGCGTTTGGATAACATATACTGCGGGCTTGGTGGCAGACTGACTCCGTGCATCCCCACCATATATGTTAGCCTAGTTTGCATTAGCTAGCTCGCAGTGCCACTAGTGTCTCCTCTTATCGGGGAGAGATTAGTTTCTGGCAACCTTAGATCATGACAACCCTGAGTCTCTCAGAATCGTGGTAATAATATACTACCTTTCGCTCAGTCACTCGTGCTTACTTATTCGGTTTGTCTCAGAGAGTTACACAGAATAAACAGTCGGGCGTTTCAATAAGTATTTATTGAACAGTTGTTATTCTAGTGTAAAATATATGTGCTGCGGTAACCAGCAGACAATATCAGAGATATATTATCAGCAGTACAATAAAAGCAAAGGGATAGAACAGTTCTACCATATTGCGATAATCATGAGTACATACATGAATATAAAAGCATTATGCAAGTGCGCGTACTCCTACGATGCCTAATTAGATGTACCTGAGTGTACCTAGCATATGTGTGTAGGTCTAAAAGCTAAGAGCCAAGAATCCTCCTAGGATTTAGTCAAACCCCCATACCTGAATAGAGAGAGTGTGGGACCCCGTCCTGGTCTCGAGTTGGACACCCCGTCAGGGCTGTGTCAGACCGCTGTCAGCTGGAGTGACTGCATGCAGGAGCCTCAGCGTCTCTGGTCAGTGTGTCAGCATGGAAGTCTCGGTTCCCTCTGTCTTACCGGGGCAAGATGTGGTGTATTTATACCCTAAAGAGTCTCGGTCCTCAGTATGGTTTGTATTGGACATGAGGAAGACGTCAGGGGTGAACTTTGTACATACATATTATGCCAGTGGTGTATTCTTAGAGAGCCATGCATAATTAATGAGTACAGTGTGGGCCTGTGTTTGGAAAAACCCTGCTGTATTCAAAACCACAGGATAGATAACGTTCAGCCCTCAGAGCTCGTTGTGTACTAGCTGGGACCAATGTAGGTGAAAGATCATGCCAATATAAGGAATCA